>OY776113.1:75959847-76628847 GCA_963675035.1 Allygus modestus | reverse complement strand
GGCATATAGAGGTTGTAAATATATTGTATATAAACATAGGTGAGCGGTAAGTGTAACATGTAAGTGGACACCCACATGCAAATATGGAATATCCACAAATTCGACTAAATAAGTTTATAGTCTCAATATAATTAACATATTAACATTAGTACCCAAATTGTCGAAATTCTATAATTCTATTCTTAGTCCTTGTATTAGGTTTTGTACTATTAAACCCTACATCCTGTGCAGTAGAGTAATATATGTATTTAATACGCACACTCTACAAGACCTATGCATCTGTTGTATAAGCAGCAGAATAGACGCCCCATTGTGTTGTAAAATAAAACATAAATGTAAATTGTGCTGGATACAACCGCCAGACATTAGACAGGAAATGTGTTGGAAGTGTATTGCCAAACAGTAAGACAAACACCACATAGTGCAGCATGTAATCAATCCATTACCATTTAGCCAGTATTGGTACAACATCCGATATATTAGCGAAACCCACAATCAAACTTGGAAAACAAACAGTAAAAAATTAATATTATAGTAACAGAAATAGTAAGAGTATAAGGACATACTAATATTTAAAGTTTATAAAACAACACAAATGCAGAGACACAACAAATAACACACTCTAACGCATTAAAACACAGGCACAGATACTGGTTTACAACCATTTTACACAACTTTACACATTCTGTCAACTGACACAAAAATAGTTTGTAAATTGTGTAAGAAATACATGTAATATAAACAAATTTAACACAATCATAACATTGTCCACAATGTTATGATTGTGTTAAATTTGTTTATATTACATGTATTTCTTACACAATTTACAAACTATTTTTGTGTCAGTTGACAGAATGTGTAAAGTTGTGTAAAATGGTTGTAAACCAGTATCTGTGCCTGTGTTTTAATGCGTTAGAGTGTGTTATTTGTTGTGTCTCTGCATTTGTGTTGTTTTATAAACTTTAAATATTAGTATGTCCTTATACTCTTACTATTTCTGTTACTATAATATTAATTTTTTACTGTTTGTTTTCCAAGTTTGATTGTGGGTTTCGCTAATATATCGGATGTTGTACCAATACTGGCTAAATGGTAATGGATTGATTACATGCTGCACTATGTGGTGTTTGTCTTACTGTTTGGCAATACACTTCCAACACATTTCCTGTCTAATGTCTGGCGGTTGTATCCAGCACAATTTACATTTATGTTTTATTTTACAACACAATGGGGCGTCTATTCTGCTGCTTATACAACAGATGCATAGGTCTTGTAGAGTGTGCGTATTAAATACATATATTACTCTACTGCACAGGATGTAGGGTTTAATAGTACAAAACCTAATACAAGGACTAAGAATAGAATTATAGAATTTCGACAATTTGGGTACTAATGTTAATATGTTAATTATATTGAGACTATAAACTTATTTAGTCGAATTTGTGGATATTCCATATTTGCATGTGGGTGTCCACTTACATGTTACACTTACCGCTCACCTATGTTTATATACAATATATTTACAACCTCTATATGCCTATGGTGTAATCTGTCCTGTTTACATGTTTCCGCTGCTTTTGTATAAAAGAAATGTACTCTGTTAGCCATTTATTGGGATTAAACCTACTAATGAAAGATTTGGTATATGGTTTTTATTAGAAAATCTACGTAATAATAACCTTCTTACAGACATAGGTAATATAAACTATTGCGAGGGCGAAACAAAATTAAATAACTTAACATCTATAGCGGATGCGTTTTGTGATAACATAATGTTAGTTAAGATAACCAATGTTACAGATTGTGATGGGGACGTTCGGAATAAATTTAAAGTTAAGAAGGAAATATGTGGCTCGTTTAATAGCTACTTATGAGGAATATTTAAAAAGTTCTCTTTAGCTCGATATGGTGTTGTGGCCAAACTACCATTCTCCCAAAGCGAGGGTGTGTTACAAATAATAAAGAAAGATATTGACCAAATTAAACAAAAGTATGATGATCCTATAGCAATTCCCTATAAAATAGAGCTTGCAAATGTTAAAATTAAGGATTTGTTGGAAGATCTTCCAAAGATACTGCAAGATCTGGAAAAAGAAATGTACTATCTTATGGATTTCGATATAACACTAGATTTGGCTGGAATATTTAATAAAGAGGAAATGTGCCAATATCTCACAGACAACTTTTGCTACCAGGGGGGCGAATGGACCCCCATAAGTTTAACATGGTGTAAATAGCAGGGTAAAAATATATAATAAATTTATATGCCAGATTACAAGCCCTGGAGTAATTAAAAGTATAGGAAACCATATAATAAACTTTGTAAACCTAAAAGAAACGTTCTCAACTGGCTAGAGAGAATAACAAGGTTAGAGGCAACAATCTATTGTAGAGGTTTTGGTAAGGGGTTTGAACCTTTAAGAGATTGTTTAAGTCTAATAGAAGACAACAAACGGTACTTTCAAAATGCTCCATTCTATGCCTCTGCATAAGATGTGGGTGAAAGTTGCCAATTACAAAACAGTTGTTGTTTAGTGTTTAATGATGCATATTGGGGGAAGATAACTGGAGTACAACTGCCAAAAGATCAAAGGGAAAAGTTAATAAAGTATGCTCTATCTGCATTTAGCTTTAACTGTTTACCAACTACGTAGAGGTAATAGAGGAGGATGCCATAAGTGTAAAGCATAAGTGTTACATCAAATCTGGGGGCACATCAAATACACCTTTCTCCACTATACCTAAACACACCAATTTGGAAAGTCCTAACCTTACTCCCTACGTTTTAAGAAGCCGGACCAATAAACTGTACCCACACACTATTAAAGAAATAGAGCCACTTTCCAAGCCTTTCTTAGAGAGGAAACTGGAATTAGAAGACATTGGAATATGTGGAAAATATTGTTGCAGAGGAAGCACAGTTGGCTAAAGAAAGAAGGGAAAGAGAGGATAAATTAAAAGATTACTTCCTGCGAGCATTATGTGTATGCGTTTGTAGTAAACAAGTTTGTGGGGGTGTTGGCAGAAAAGGATGGAGGGGTGTATACTATGTTAAGGGTGTCTGTAAAACTGTATTTATAGAGATAAATAAGAATAGGCAAGGCGTGTTGCCATACGGTGGTGATTTGGACATTATTTACCTACCTACCAGCCACTTGCAAGCTTTAACGGAACCGCAACATTTTATGGCAATTCCAAAAATAGAAAACCTAAGTTTCCGTAACAATGGACAAGAAGACATAGAGATGCAAGATATTAAAGGCAATGTTAAATTTAAAGAATGTAGTAGACTGGAGGATTTGGAATATGGTGCGCTATTAAACAAGTCCAACATAGAAAAAGATATATTGTACAGTTTGAAAATATTCGTAACCTTTATGTCTCCAACCACTGGAAAGGGAGCTAGAATGTGGGAAGTTTGATTTTAACTACAAGCACAAAGAAAGGTTAGTTGTTTTGGGTTTTAAAAATTTATTTTTTGTTATCGCATTGGCTTAAAACATATCCAAAATTTAGGCAGTTCCATAAATATTTTGTGGATTACTTATTATATTACAATGAGAGGTAGTTGAGAGGGTCACAACAATATTGGAAATGTGACAAATATAACTGCTGGATGTATATAATAAGCTTGCATTTATTTTTTTTAATCCAACCGTAATATTGAATTTGGAAATGGGGTATTTAGGGAAAAAATGTATGGTAAATTTAGATATAGGGGGATATAACAAGTCGAAAAGTAAATAAAGGAGTTATTGGTAGTAATTTGCAAAATATAGTTTTGTAAAAACACAAATACCAATGTTAGTTTTTAGGTTGCTGCAAAACAAACAACAGTATTATAGGTGGAAATAATATTGTAATTTTAGATATAATAGTTGGGGGCTATAACATATCCAAAAATAAATCAGACAATAAATGCTTAGGACAATATCCAAAGTGTAGGCAAATCGGACAGTAAACAGCAAAGTTGGTTTTGGGATTACAGCAAAATAAACAAACAAAAAAGACAAAATACTGTATTATAGGGGGTGGTGGAATGTGTGGTAGTGTGGTCTTGTTACCTATATAAGAGCTATAACATATCCGTAAATAAAGAAGTTTGAAATTGTTAGTATATTTTTCAAAATATTTTTTAAATTTGACCATTATAGTTAATTTGTCAAATGTGGATGGTACATATACACTAGCCTAGAATATGTTGTAAGTGTGACATATATAAATTTTAAACAAATCAGACCATAAATAAAGAAGTTGCCAATTGGCAGTATTTTTCCAAATTTTTTAAAATTTAACCACAATATTTGTAAAATGTGGATGGTGCATATACACTGGCCTACAACAATAACATATCCAAATTTTAAACAAATCGGACAGTAAATAAAGAAGTTGGCAATTGGCAGTATTTTTCAAAAATAATTTTTAATTTGACTGTAATAGTGAATTTGGGAAATGTAAGTGTAATTTATTAAAACACTTGCCTATAACAATAACATATCTAAATTTTAAACAAATCGGACAGTAAATAAAGAAGTTGGCAATTGGCAGTATTTTTCTAAATTTTTTAAAATTTAACCGCAATATTTGTAAAATGTGGATGGTGCATATACACTGGCCTACAACAATAACATATCCAAATTTTAAACAAATCGGACAGTAAATAAAGAAGTTGGCAATTGGCAGTATTTTTCAAAAATAATTTTTAATTTGACTGTAATAGTGAATTTGGGAAATGTAAGTGTAATTTATTAAAACACTTGCCTATAACAATAACATATCTAAATTTTAAACAAATCGGACAGTAAATAAAGAAGTTGGCAATTGGCAGTATTTTTCAAAAATATTTTTTAATTTGACCGTAATAGTGAATTTGGGATATGTAAGTGGAATTTATTAAAACACTTGCCTAGGTCAATAGCATATCCAAATTTTAAATAAATCAGACAGTAAATAAAGAAGTTGGCAATTGGCAGTATTTTTCAAAAATATTTTTTAATTTGACCGTAATAGTGAATTTGGGATATGTAAGTGGAATTTATTAAAACATTTGCCTAGGTCAATAACATATCCAAGTTTTAAACAAATCGGACAGTTAATAAAGAAGGTGGCAATTGGCAGTATTTTTCAAAAATATTTTTTAATTCAACCGTAATAGTGAATTTGGGATATGTACGTGGAATTTATTAAAACACTTGCCTAGGACAATAACATATCCAAATTGAAGACAAATCGGACAGTAAATAAAGAAGTTGGCAATTGGCACTATAGTATTTTTCAAAAATATTTTTGACCGTTATAGTGAATTTGGGAAATGTAAGTGAAATTTATTAAAACACTTGCCTAGGACAATAACATATCCAAATTGCAGACAAATCGGACAGTAAACACCAAAGATAGTTTTTTAGCCTGAATTTGAAAATTAATTTTTAAAAATATAGAGGAGGGATGGGGATGGGGACAATATATTTAATATAGGCAGGGGTTGGACAATAGTATAGGCTAGGGCGCGGGAGCTCTATAGGCGGGAGCTGGCGTCGGCGCAAAAACTGATCCCCATAAGAATAACATGGGGAAAAAGCGCCGGAAGTGATGTTAAACCGCCATTTCACATCTACTACACAATAACTTCTAAGTTGTTTACATGTGTTGTTTATTTAGTGTGGAGTTATTTTTGAACTCGTGGATTTCTGCAAAGGATGTATTAAAATTAATGCAAATTTTAAATGGGGGAAAATAAGGCAAGGGCCAAAAAGAAAATTTGTGTAGGGTAGGATCGGGCGTCGGTGCAAAAACTGATCCCCATAAGAATAACATGGGAAAAAAGCGCCGAATAGTATGCCTCCCCGGTAATTCACCACTACTGATATGCCAACATCATACCTCTCTTAATCTGATTTATTTTCATGCGTTTTCCTACGATGTATAAGAAAACTAATGATAGTTTACATCTATCCATATCGACCTTTCTACGCTATCTGTACAGCAATTAGATCCACATAGCATTTATTTTGTAGATGTTAGTTAAGAAGTAATAAAATGTATTTATATATATGCCAGAAAAAACAGTTGGCTAAAAAATACCTTGAATTGTTTATAATTATGATTTTCTTATCGTAAATTAACAAGACTTCTGGGTGAATAGAATAATAAATATTCAAGTTCAAGTTGGCTCTGCCAAACATTTAATTCGAGATTAAGCCATCTGAAAATGTAGGTATTATACCTTGTACAATATCCTTTTGTGAACAAGGTAATGCCTACACTTTCAATTGATACATCAATATCCAGTAGCAGGCAAAATGAATTTAAGCCATCAGCAAATCAGGACTGATTTTTTAGACATTTTAAAACTGTAAATATAAATAGAAGTTTGCAGAGTGTTTAGTAACATTGGCAAGTAGTTTAGGTTACATGGTGCCTTAACGGAATGCAATTTGAAAACTGGGTTAAATTTCACTGCACTAACATTTTGTACAATAATAGCTTCTATTTTATTTGGTTTTTGACATACCACCTAGTGGCTTAGAAATTCGATAAAATAAATGTAACATGCCGAAGGAATGTTTGACTAACTCCTACCTCTTTACTTCTTTAGTTAAAATATTGCATAGCAAAATAGTTTATGAACAACGTAAAGTTATATGGTTGCAAAAACCCAGACCGCGTTACATAAACTCCCGCTAGACTTGTTTGTATACTACATGTATTAAACCGATATTATATTTGTCAAAAAAAAGAGAATTTTTTATTTGGTGTTTAATTTAAAGAAAAGCGTAACCACCAAATAAAATATTGTTTCGTGAAAATTGTTCTGTGTTGTGTATTAAGTTTAAAAATAAAATCTTAAAACACACGTAGTATAAAACATTTGGTTTAACTTCGAGCGAGGGACTCAGTAGAGGTGACAAAGGTGTAAATATAATTTAATTACTTAACAGTTACGAATGAACACAAGGGACTCAGGGAACATTGACTATTTGGATGATTATACAAATGAAATTCGGTCGGTGACAATTTACGAATAGTTGTTATGTTTATGGTAAAAATTTAATTTGGGATATCCCACACATTGTTGAATAGAAAACGATATTGTACGATTACCAAAACACAAAATAGTTTACCTCTATCAAAATGCATAATAGAGCAATAAGTAGGGGGAAAAGAGTAGTTGACCCGCATGGAAGTGGGAGCTTAATAAATAAGGAAAACAGAGTAATGTACCCGCATGAAAGTGGGAGCTTAATAAGTAAGGGGGAACAGAGTAATGGACCCGCATGAAAGTGGGAGCTTAATAAGTAAGGGGGAATAGAGTAATGGACCCGCATGAAAGTGGAAGCTTAATAAGTAAGGGAAAACAGGGTAATGGACCCGCATGAAAGAGGGAGCTTAATAAGTAAGGGGGAACAGAGTAATGGACCCGCATGAAAGTGGAAGCTTAATAAGTAAGGGAAAACAGAGTAATGGACCCGCATGAAAGTGGGAGCTTAATAAGGAAGGGAAACTAGAGTAGTTGACCCACATTAACGTGGGAGCTTAATTAATATTGAAAAACAGAGTAATTGACCCGCATGAAAGTGGGAGCTTAGTAAATAGGTAAATGTTAGGGTCGAACACTCAAAATCAAGAGTTTGCTAAATATTTCTGGTGTGGGTTAATGGAATGAAATGTCTTTACTTAAGATCGCTTAAGTGAAAGTGACAGTTATATAACAGAAACCTAAATTTAAAACTTGTGATTGCAAGTACATACTTACTGATGCAATTAATTATCATTGAGGTATAGCTTTTACATGTTAACAACGCTGTTTCTGGCAGAGTCTCGAGGCTGTATTGAGCTGGAAACGGTGATAAGGTTAGTAGCACGGCGTCGCAGTTACTTTACAATATTCATATTCTTCTTGGCTGTGCTTGAATTGTTACATTTGGAACTGAGAATTCTTGGTATTTTTGCCTCATTCTTCTTATACGACGGAATAGGATTGGCGTCAATATAAGACACTGTTCTCGAACTGAAATGACACACTGTTTTATTCAACAGCACGCAAGCAAACATTCAGGATCGTATCAAATTTCTGTTGTGAATAATGTAGATGTATATGTTTTAAAGATCACAACATGATCTTGTAATGAAATGTATTTCTAACCAAGAGCGATTTTAATTTATTGTTTACTCAATGGTTTAAAATCTCTTATCTCGTGTAAAAGGTTTAAGACCTTTAACCGCTATATCCAAGAGTTTCTTACAATGTTTGATGTCAGAGAGGTTGTATGAAACGTGCAAGTGATTTTGATCAATCTAAAGCGTTCTTTCTACTATTTTATAATATAAATAATTTTACAAAGATCATTGATACCATCAATTTCATCGGTTTATGAAAAACTCAAAAAAAACTTAATACTATATTTTCAATAACGATAGTGGTAAATAGTAAATCAATTTATAAAATGTTTTATGTTGACCTCGTCCTCGGCCGACACTCTTCGTTCATTTTTACAAGACTGACGTTTGTTGGCTATGATACAGCCAGCTACGATGCGCTACAGCTTATTGCAGATACATATATTAGAAAGTAATTTGTTATTAAGTGAACCAGTGTATATATTTCAGCTTATACTAGTTGGTGATCATGCAGTCATTGATATCCGGGTGTTTGTAATATGTACTGGCACTAGGTACTGACACCAAAGCAATAATTAAAATAAAATTATTTTATAGTAATAATATTTACACTCTAAATACTGATTACTGGGAGGAGTGTTTTTAAAAACTGTTTTGGGTGTCTTGCTAGCCTAACGGTTAGCGTGTTGGAGTTTAAGGGTTACGGGTTTGATTCCTGGGATATCAACTAATGTATGGGTTTGGACTGATTTCCTTAAAATTGTTTAGAAATGCCTCTAAAAAACGCCTTTGGTGTAGATATGAAACAGAAATGGAAATGAAAATGTTGTTTGGAAATCATTTAAAACTAGGTGAAATATTAACAGCCGTTCGACCAAAATCGTTACTACCGTTGCATGTATGTCTTTACAACGTTAATCGACCTTTAAAACTGTTAAAGGTGGTGCTTATTGTGATAAATAAACAGAGGCACACCAGGGCGACTATCTTTTGAGGGTTTTTATTTGGTTTTCACTATTTTTAGTGTAATTTCATTACTCACCGAGTTCCTCTTTAAATATTTATTCCCTATACAATTTATTCCCTTTCACTTTCTTTCAAAAGACAATAAAGAATATGCAAACTATAACATACAAACGATTGACACATTCAATTTTTGGTGAGGTTGTTTATTTTTGAAACGAGCACACAATGGATGCAATGACAGGGAGTTAATAGTGTTAATGGACCGACGTTTTTAGTGTCAAAACTGTTTTGAACAGATATTTTTGAGTAGAAGGCTTTTAGCACCGATACTGCTATTATTAAACGGGATATAAAATGCGAGAAAGAGTGGTGTCCGTTTAGAAAATATAAAATGTTTAACAAAACTTGTCAGTTAAATCATTTTAAAGCTTGTTCGGTGTATTACTATGGATTTATTTTAATTTCACCATTCAACTTTAGTTTGATCAATTTATCAGTTACAATGCAGGTTAGAAGTATTATCTTGCAAAATAGTTTAAACACTGTTCAAAAAGTCCCGAATCGGTTCGATATTTTTTTAACTAAATCGTGTATACAAATTTATTTTATACACGATTTCTGACAATAAAAAACTACCTCTTGATATACATATCCACCCCTGACCCTATATGCGATTTTGGGGATTGACTCCAAATGTTGTAATGTAAAATGTGTTTTAAAACTACCAATAATTTCAAAGGGCTTATTAATGGAAACACAAGCCCAAGGTTGATATAACGATCCTCTCCAAAATGGTGGACATCCACAATGAAAATTATTATTAGTTTTTCAATTAAAATGAAACTCAGACCAGTCCAGAACTCATAAATTAAAGATGGTTCACTAAGAGCAGTTCACTCACTACTCCATGATGCAACAATCATAAGCCATCACTTCCCCAACCTCCCAGAATTGCGTTCCAATGGGTTTCTTCCGGCGAATATACGTTAAAAAAAAGAAACCAACCGATTTTGCTAGGCAGATAAAACCCCAAAAAGACTGTATTATACCATTAGGCTGAATAAGCAATAGGCCACGACACATTCATTTTACAGTTTTTTAGTATCGTAGTCTGTAATGTACAATAATACATTTTAATACAGTTTTCATTATTTTATTTTGTTTAATATTTAGTGAGAGTTTTTCTACCACTTAAAAAAATTAATTTAACTGTGCGCAATGGTGGTATTCAGCTTGGACTTTGGGCTTCGACTTTCCCCATGAGTTTATGTGAATACTAGCTGTTCCCGCAGGCTTCGCCCCGCAAATAATCTTAATATATAAAAACTGACCGTTGTGTGTGCTGCATTCTGTGGTTATCCCGTGGAACTACTACGAATCAAGATCAGCTGTTTGAATTTTCATCAGCTCAAACTTAAAGTGGACGTGCATAAGAATAACACAGGATTGGAACTTTGATTCCCCGCGGGGCGGAGCCCTATGGGAATTTCTTAAAACCCTTTCTTAGTGAGCCCCTAAGACCCAAGAGGAAGGTATGTTCCAAACTTCATTGCAACCCGTTCTGTGGTTTTTGAGATTTTGTGATGAGTGAGTGAGTCAGTCAGTCAGTGGTATTTGAGTTTTGTATATTAAGATCATTATGACCTGCTACATTTGTAATGAGGCTTATGGCTGTTTATGAAGCAAGTAAATGTAGTAAATCAATAAATAATAAGGTAATATATTTTTGAGTGAAAGTCCTCTTTGATCAAAATAGTATAATTATAAAGCTTTATAATTATATAAGAATCAGTAAAAACAAAACACATCTACAAGTTATAATATATGAGTAAATTTAGTTATATTATTTTGTATAGTTATGTGCAGTAGTTTAAATTAATTAAAATAAATTCTTATTTTGTAACTTCAGCTTGCATCCAGATGTGCAATTAACAAATTATTCAAATAATGGGAGAAATCAAATCTTACTTTGGCGTTCTAATTTATTTCATTTTACTAAGTGGACCTTTGTCTATTATGAAATCCCAAAACATCCAACGTGGGTTGGGGAAAGAGATTTTCTTTGGCTTTTTGAAATACTTTAATGTATCTATCTATATAAATACTTTAATCCCTTTTGTCAAGAATTGTTATCATAACAGGTTTTTATCTTTTATATAAACCTTATCCTTAGTTTCATTATTAGCCTCTTGGATTATTCCAGGCAATTAATGTCAAGGGTAAAGTACCTCTTCATTTCACACACGGTTAACTGTAACGTGTTCCACTGCATTGATTCTCTGTAAAGTTATAGTAAAAGTAACCACTGTTAATTTGTGAAAACATTAGCATTCTTGGCGTTATTATCTGTGCTTTCTGTGAATTATCAAATAAAATTGAATAAATTACTTTAAGGAAATTACATCAATTAAAAAGTTTTTCAGTCCTATTTTCAAAGGGATCTAATTAAATTTACCATATTCTTAAAACATTCTAAACTCTCTACACTTATCAAGTGCACTGATACTTTTATCCATGAGTTTATATTAAATCTGCGACTCTCTACATAGCTTGTTGATATCAAACATTAATAATGCTGCATACTGTAATTTGTTTAAGTTGAATCGTAAGCGAACAAACATTATTCACTGTTGAACTCCAACTATATGCTAGATTCCTAGTATTTTATGTAATATTGTCAACTTAATTGCAAAATGTTAATAAATATGCACTTTATTTTTTATTAAACATAAAAGCAGAATTATAATGTTTTTTGTAATTAAATGGAAACGCTAACTACTATAAATACAGAGTGACTAGAGGTATGTGAACAGACCGCTTGTCATTGCTAAGTTAATTTAAACTGTCATTGGAGACTCATTCAAAATTTGGCCATTTTAAATTAAAATGAACCTGTACGGTACATATCCTGAATACTTGTATTATACAAATTTGTTTAAAACTGCTGCATATAGAAAATAATGAATTTAAGACAAGTAACTGAGAATATTTCAGTAATGTACTGTATGATCTGAGGCACGTCAAACTGAAGATTTTGGATTATTACTTTTTCAACAGAGCGCAGAAACAAGGAGGTCCTTAGATAAGAAAAAATAAATAATTTTGCTTTGTCTACAGTGTAGCCTACTTTATAAGATTTTATAAACAATAATGATGTTCATGGCAGTAATTTGGAATTCGTATATATATTTAATTGTTATTAATATATTTAAACAGACAAAATTTTACAAAAATGTTAAGAGTTTTACCAGCTAAATACAACCATAATAACAAAGTATACATATCAGTTAAAATGCTCTTTGTACAACTGCTCATTTACACGTTGGCAGGTAAACAAATATACAACAGATATTCATTTACAATTAATTTCTTTTAGATTACCTTCCAGACTACCTAATAAGATAGAAACATTTGTAGAGAGAATAAATGATGTACTACAAAACTAGTTAATAAATGTAATGTAAAATTTTAAAATTGGCTTTCTAATGATTAAAGTTAGAACAAACTTTTTATACAGTGTTTGTCAAAAGACACAGAATTAATTTGTCTCTAAAAGAAAGATGAACTATTACTTCTTGACACAAATGATTGTCAAATTTTGTCGGGAGGGAATAATGTACCATATTTGGAATTTTTGTATGAATTTTCCAAACATTTATTAAATATTAAAGTAAGAAGTCTACAAAAACCACGAATTGTCATTAAATAATTTCATGAGGCAACAAGATAGTTAAAACCAGTAGAAACAAGTAGCAAGATAAGCAAAGTTTAGCAAATAAAATCAGGAAATACTAGATAAATTAAGTAGCAAGGTGGGGGTTAACCCTTCCACTGCCAAATGTAAGTAGCCGCTCCTCATTCGTGTGGCAGCTCCCTGGTCGAGATCCTCCCATGTCTTCTGGTCATCTGAACACTCCCTTCACCTGAAGGTACCGTCAACTCCATATTGTATAGTAATTTGTCATTTTACGAAATTAGTAATAAGTCTTGCCTACAGTTTAACAAAGCATGGATTCATTGTACATTTCAGCATATTAGGACATGCCATTCGTTGGTATAAAATATTGTAACAAAGTATCAAAGTCACTTTAACTGGGGAATGGTAAAGTTTTTAGTCTCATGTAAAATCAAATTGAAATATCATCACTACAGCAAAGACTGCTGTTTTGTTAATAGGGCTAACGAGTAACTCCGAGAATATGTAACTACATGCAGAGCTACGGATTCCTTTGTTTCCCAATATCCTTTAAAAGATTAAATGTAACTAGCTGGGGTAGATTAAAATTAATGAATCATGCTCAGTAGGTTAAAGTTTTTTTTTTTAATGTCAAAGAGAAGAATTAATTTTTAGTTCAGTGAATAAACCACAATTTGTATTAAAACGTACAGGTGTAATTATTTTATGTTAAATACCTAACGATAAGTTTGTACTGTGCCAGTGTGGTAAAATTCTAATAAAAATGGTTAAAGGTATCAGAGCACTGGGTCTGGAGGTAAAGTTGTTATATAATATCGAGCCAGGCAGATTTAAATTTCAGGTAAATAATAATTAGGTAACAATGACGGTACAATGTACAAAATTTTAAAAGTTTTTTCGTGTAAGACATTTTCTGATTTTTGACACATTCTAATGAATATTTTAATATGCAATAGGTTTGGACTTGGTTACAAAATGACACTTTAAAATTTCGCACGGCGGATTTTTCATTTGAATACATGCATTTCAATACTGGCGTGTTAAATAACTTATAGATTTATAAAGCTACCAAATTGAATTTATAACTAATGAACAATATTTTATTCGTGTTTTAAGTCCATCAAGATAGGTAAAATAGTATTTATAAGGAATAGTAGTAAGCAATATAATGTTAAATCTCCAATTAAAAGGTAAATGAAATAAAAGTTAGTTTTAGGATCATACGAAATATTGAAAAGTATTAAAGTAATGAATCTGATTGGGAGCTCAAGTTAATTGAAGTTGATCAATCAAAAGGCAGTTGTCAAGAAGTAATAGTTCATCTTTCTTTTAGAGACAAATTAATTCTGTCTCTTTTGACAAAAACTATATAAAAAAGTTTGTTCTAACTTTAATTATTAGAAAGCTAATATTAAAATTTTACATTACATTTATTAAATAGTTTTGTAGTACAGCATTTCTCCCTACAAATGATTCTATCTTATTAGGTAGTCTGGAAGGTAATCTAAAAGAAAACAATTGTAAATGAATATCTGTTGTATATTTGTTTACCTGCCAACGTGTAAATGAGCAGTTGTACAAAGAGCATTTTAACTGATATGTATACTTTGTTATTATGGTTGTATTTAGCTGGTAAAACTCTTAACATTTTTGTAAAATTTTGTCTGTTTAAATATATTAATAACAATTAAATATATATACGAATTCCAAATTACTGCCATGAACATCATTATTGTTTATAAAATCTTATAAAGTAGGCTACACTGTAGACAAAGCAAAATTATTTATTTTTTCTTATCTAAGGACCTCCTTGTTTCTGCGCTCTGTTGAAAATGTAATAATCCAAAATCTCCAGTTTGACGTGCCTCCGATCATACAGTACATTACTGAAATATTCTCAGTTACTTGTCTTAAATTCTTTATTTTCTATATGCAGCAGTTTTAAACAAATTTTTATAATACAAGTATTCAGGATATGTACCGTACAGGTTCAGTTTAATTTAAAATGGCCAAATTTTGAATGAGTCTCCAATGACAGTTTAAATTAACTTAGCAATGACAACCGGTCTGTTCACATACCTCTAGTCACTCTGTATTTATAGTAGTTAGCGTTTCCATTTAATTACAAAAAACATTATAATTCTGCTTTTATGTTTAATAAAAAATAAAGTGCATATTTATTAACATTTTGCAATTAAGTTGACAATATTACATAAAATACTAGGAATCTAGCATATAGTTGGAGTTCAACAGTGAATAATGTTTGTTCGCTTACGATTCAACTTAAACAAATTACAGTATGCAGCATTATTAATGTTTGATATCAACAAGCTATGTAGAGAGTCGCAGATTTAATATAAACTCATGGATAAAAGTATCAGTGCACTTGATAAGTGTAGAGAGTTTAGAATGTTTTAAGAATATGGTAAATTTAATTAGATCCCTTTGAAAATAGGACTGAAAAACTTTTTAATTGATGTAATTTCCTTAAAGTAATTGATTCAATTTTATTTGATAATTCACAGAAAGCACAGATAATAACGCCAAGAATGCTAATGTTTTCACAAATTATAACTTATCAATAATATCTTTCTCAATATTTTGTATAGAATTATAAGTGGTCAGTTCAATTAAACCAAGCTCCCATTCACCCTTGCTAACATCCTAAGGGAACGCTAGCTCGTGGGATAGAACACTAGTTGATCCAATGAGACAAAACATTATTACAGAGAAACTTTAAACAAAAGTGTCCGCAAACAACTGAGTCAAAAGTCTGTTGTCTCTCGTAATTATAGTAGAGTTCGCAATCCACCAAATATCGTGAGATTTCTGGTGGCGGTCTTAGGTTTCCAAAACTGTCATAATAATGGGTTTTATTAATAATCTTTTTATATCAAACCCAGTGGGTACCTTGATTAGCTGTAACGTCCAAGTTAAATATAGCAGATTCACATTTTCGCGGGCGTTTCGGTAAACTGTCCCTCATGTAAACCCCTCTGAAGTTAGGAATCTTTAATAACCTCGGGTATTTGATTACATCGTAATTTGTCAGCGGTTTTACAGGTATCGAGATTTTGTTTGTTTTCCTTTTCCTCCTTTTACCTGCACCTTTCTTATTACCCGCACCATCCTTCCTATAAGGTCTTAGATACAACCCTCTACCACTAGGACGTTTATTCTTACGGCCTCCCCCGATTTTGATTTTGCTTTCATGGCCGTGGTGACTGCCCAAGCAGCGGCTTTCTCACCAACACTGGCGTTATTAGACTTGAATCTTTGCCAAGCGCGTTCCGCCAACTCTTTATCAGCTTGCCTTCGCCACTCGTTGTCGGAATACCGCGAGTATGCTATATCGTGGAACTTACAGGCCTCGTCCAAACCGTTTACTCCCTTGTCTCCTCTTGCAAGTCGTTTCTTAAGTCAAGTTCCAGGGCCGCAAAATTGATAACCGCCAGGAATATGTAATTCAACAGGTAGGAGGTCTATGGCCTTATTAAGAACGGATGAAACAATACCTCCGCCTCGTACGACCGCTAGCTTACGTCTGAAGGGGTTCCTTCTGTTTTTAGCCATTTATTGTAAATATCTAATAACCTCGTAGAGTTTATTCAGTAGTGTCTCACGGATACACGGGATATTTAAAACTTCAAAAATGTCAGGCACCGTACGAGATACAGCGTTTGTGAACTCGTTACACTCTAACGAGCCACTGGCTGTGGTAAAGTAAATCATCCCGTTTATATATCTAAAGGCACCGCGACTGTGGGTTGGGCTACCGTAAAGCGTAGACAAGACCATACCCATAAACACCCCCGAATAATCACACTCGTTTATTTCAATCAGATACCAATCAATAATAAACATGTAGCTCTTCCCCGCGTTAGTTGCAAAGGCCGCGTTAACTTTATGTACCATTCTACCAGCTATGTTATTGACATTATACATTGTAATCAAAGACAGTGAAGGGTATCTAAATAAATATACTTCAATGCCCGCAAACAACACGAAATGCCCGTTCAGCCTTTGATAAACGGTCGATACTTCAGTAAAGTTTTGTGGTAGGAACTTCAGCCCGTGTGATATTCTTCTTGGCCGTGTTAAATAATCAGGAATCCTGTCTTCAGGGTTTAGACTAATAATGCATACGTAGACTCTAAAGAAAGCAAATATCCTTTTGTTCACAATAACGTACGTATCAATTTGACCTTTTAAATCGCAAATATCGTGTTTTTCAAATATCTCGGGTGGTGTTACGGCTGTGGTTGTTGTTGTACTGCTTGGCGTTGTAACAGTAGTGGGTGTGGTTGTTGTGGTTGTTGTATTCATTTTTGGAATGGTAGCAAATACGGTGGGATGACCGTACAGAAACTCCATAGCGAGTCTGTCATCGTTGCCTAGCTCGTATTCGTTCAAGTCAACAAGCCTTGTAAGATCCCTGTTAAAAGGAAACATTACTTTCCATCACCGGAATGGTCCAAGCCTTGGGCGTGGGCCATCTCATGTACTAACGTTAGAAAAAATGAAATGTTTCCATATCGAGGTAAATTCATAGTGAAATCCCAGTTTTCTTCCGAATCAAAGTGGATATCTGTAGCTGGATACCCCGGGTTAGGGAGATACCCATGGGCGAGAACCAACCCGGGTAATCAGTCAAAGGATCAACACCTTGACAGTGTCCATAAAAGACCAGGACTGTAATGTTGTTAACTTTCGCGGAGAAAGAATCTTGGTTAGACTACATTTAAGACAAAGTAATGGGACTACTATTTAATTCCAAGTTGGCGGGGCAGCAAGTCAGTCGTGTTCAGAAAGCCAAGGTGTTAACGTGTAAAAACATATCGTTTCTTCGTTCTATCGGTTTTAAAGTAATAAAAAATGGCGCTATTAGCGATAGACAGCCCGGCTGTATACGATGATTTCATAACAGGGATGGAATTTCACACACACTTACCCTATGCAAATTCCACTTATAATAATAATGATGAAATAATAATACCGATATTACAACAGGATATAATTACTGCTCCGTTTGAAAGCTTTATTGTAATTCACGGTAAAGTCAGCGCTAAGAAGACGAACGGGACTCCTAAGGATGTTTCCTTTGTAAATAAAGCAGTGGCCTTTATGTTTGAAGAAATCGGGTACGAGATTTGTGTCAAGGATATTGACAGAACGATAAATGTTGGTATTACTACAACTTTAAAGAATATCCTGTCCATTCGCGAGGAAGAAAAAACACTTTTAAGAAGGCCTGCTGGCTAGGCCCTGGTAACTCTGAAAAAGTAACAGATTTTATATATTCGATCCCATTAAAACATTTGTTAGGGTCTGCCGAAGATTACAAAAAGGTGCTAGTGAACGTAAAACAGGAATTGATACTTTTACTTTACTTTTACTTTTACTTTTTTCGGCTTCGGATACTAACGTTGTAAAGTTAGTGAACGCCGGAACTTTAGGATTAAAAATTGATAAAATCTACTGGCGTATACCTCACATCACAATCAATGACACTCAAAAACTAAAACTGTACAAATATATAGAGAAAGATCCCGCGATTCATATTCCATTCCGTCAATGGGATCTGATAGATTATCCGAACCTGCCGAGTACAGAGACATTCTCCTGGACACTGAAGACGTCTACTCAGACAGAAAAGCCTAGGTATGTCTTACACGCCTTTCAAACAGACAGAAAAAACAACTTAGTAAAGGACATGTCACAATTTGACGCCTGCGACCTAACTGATGTAAAACTTTATTTAAACTCAAACTTTTACCCGTACAATAACCTTCGAGGAAATATTACTTTAATGTATGATATGTTTGCTGCATTCCAAAACTCGTATTACGGAAGAATCGGCTCGCCGACATTAAACTTTGACGATTTTAAAGCAAAGTGTGCTCTGTACGTAATTGACTGTTCAAAACAGTACGATACCATTAAAATTAAAATCTCGAGTTAGTTTCTCCAGCCCGGTAGTTACAGAAATATACAGTTTGCCAGAAGAGGAAGACAGGAAATCAGATTGGGAACCAATGGCTCGGGACAGAGCCAGGTTTTTGAGACGTATCAAATTAACAGAAGAGAAGATTTCCAATGTAATTTTTAAACAGTGGACCCTGAGGGTCACATGACTCATATTTTAATGAAAGGGGTTAGGGTAAAAGATACATTTATATGTTTAAAAGAGATAATTAATCAGTCTCTTTCTTGAACTCGTTAGGTAAACATGGGTTACAACGGTTGTGTTAAGGTTGAATACTTTAAAGACGGGGTTTTAATCAAAACGGATTACTTAGACTGTTGTGTATTTAATACCGTTAATGCAAAGTTTCAGCTGCCCTCGGGGGCTGATAGCATTATTGTTTATTGGTGTACACATTTTGATAACAACGAGACTTCAGAAGACGAACAATAAATATGGCTTTGCAAGAATTTATAATCATTCCTAAAAGTAAAGAGCCAATAGATTTAATGACTGGGGTATTTTTAAAGTCAGTCCATTTCTTTGACCCTGAATTGACTAAATGTATTGTGTCGGGATATTTTTAAAAATCGAGACAATAGTCTGGGAGTGTTATTTAAGGGGAGGAAATGTGTTGTGTTTTGGTCTTACGATTCTTACCGTCAACTAATTGACAGGTTTCACAAAGTAACTTTGGTTTTATTGGGGAATTATCAGTGTTTCATAACCACAGACGCGGGGCCTAGCATAAAGGTTAACAGTATTTTTGGGCATCAGTACGTTTGTGTCTCTGACGGAGAACACTCCTTGGCTCTTAACCGTCACGAGTGGGATCAAATTGTACAAAATATTCCTTTAATTGGTCTGGGGTATTGCAATTATTTTATACAGATGATATACAAGTTTTTATTAATCAGGTTTTAGCCGATGCTGAAACCTGTACAGATCAATTACCGCCTCTCGTAGCTGACCGACTTTATAAGGAAGTTTTATTATGGAAGCGATAGTGGAATTCCACGGGTTCAAAGACAATACTAATAGATTTATTATTAAAGAACTTGCTATAGTTGGGAAGTCGTATAGAACACAAATAGTGTTCCGACCTTCTTACTGTTTTAATTTTATAAATAGTAAAATGAAAAGAACAGCCCATTGGCTGACTCACCACTTTCACCACATAAAGTGGGATGACGGTGAAGTGCATTATAGTGAAGATTTAATACGTTCGCTGTGTAAACCTTTCGAGGTTTTACACACAAAAGGCCTGGAGAAGGCTCAATTCCTGCGGGAATTTCACCCTAATGTTAAAGAGATTAATATTGTAAATAGTAGCGAAAGTAATGAGTTTTTAGACCGTATCATACATAAAAGTAAAAATGAAAACTGCGCCTTGATGTCCGCGAAGTACTACGCTCGGAATATATTTTCGAGTGGGGCATAATAAAAATAAGGCCCGGCAGTCGCTCACCCAGCAGGCAGGGCTAAACCCTTTGTAAGTCCAGGGGTGTAGGTAGGTTGGCCTAAAAAACTGTGAAACCGTTTGTTGTAATCTTTCGACTGTCAGGGAAAAACGGATTGAAAAGCGCAACAAAAAAATATATAAATAAATAAAAAGAATTTTGTGTTTATCTTAGTAAATGCAGAGTTGAAAGGTGTTAAAATGAACAGACTTTGTCTTAGTAAATGACCGCCTTCCTCATAAAAAATGAACAGAGAATACAAAAATATAAAAAAGGAGGTAGCATTTTGTTATGGAGTGGCTACCACAGTGAGAGGCGATGGTTGGGGCCTCTCACCCCAGAGGTTAGGCCTCCAGGGGAAGCTCTGGGTAACCAAAAAGAAAGCGCCGATGCTCCTACGGCCTAGCCTAACGGCTTACCGTGGTGTGGAAACGCGAGCGTTCAAATATATAGTTTAAGAAACATACCTTATAACGTATAATTTACCCAGTCGGTGGGGAACTCAAACTCACACGCGAGGCACTTGTAGTCAAGCTTCCAAGAGTAGACTAAAGTAGCGCACAATACTAAATTGTTACAATAGTAGTAAGATAGTTTAAAATGCGGGGTAATTTCAACGCAGTGTCCGTCGCTACAAAACCCGAATCTAAAAAACTGTTCAAAGACACCGCAAAACACTGTTGACTCTGTACACGGCGGATCCATGGCACAGACTGAGACGACGCTAAACAAATACTGTGGGCGGCCGAACCAAGCGTGACTCGGCGATGCGGGTTACGTAAAAACTACATTAGGTATTTTACCGTGACGGTTTTCAACTTACAGTAATCCTCGTGCTCACACGGTTCTGGAGGCGGGTTCTGATGGTACTCCTCCGGGTCCAAATAAACGCACACACAGCAAATATCCCACCCCCGACCTTCGTAAATCACCAACATATTACAGAAACAAAACTTTTCACACGCCTCGCACAAGCTATAAACTTCGGGCATGGTGGCTGGCGACTCACTGACTAACTCAAGGGGGCACGCCCTAACCGTCAAACCTTCCGCATAACGACCGGCTAAGTGCTTTTTGTTACAGGACATTTTAACGGACAAGCCTACAGTTAAGATATATTGTACTCACACTAGCAGTCTTCTTCATCTGTAGAATTGTAGTCTTGTACGATCCAGAAGCAGCAACATGGGACCAATACAGAGACGATACTTTTCTGCAGTGAAAGCAGTAACTCCCACACCTTACGTCCCACAATCTATGGCCTTTCTGTAATAATTGAAAAGTAAAGATTAGACAAGAGTTTGGTTGCACAGTTTTATAACTATAATTTAAAATAATGTCTTACCAAAGCACACGCGTCGCAATAGTATTTAAGGTAAAACAGTTTACAACCTATATGATCTGATACTCCAGTACCCTTCTTTTTTAACTGATTTAGTATATCCCTAACGATAGGCGGTGGTAAATTATGCAAGAAGCTACGGAATTCTGAGGAATAAAAGTTTGAACAGATTTGATCTAGACACTGTTCATACAAACTCAAAGGACTCGACATCACGGTTAACTGAGAGAGGAGCACGGTGTGGGGGGCGCGGCTAATGGGACCTCACGGAATCAGCGGGCTGTGATTGGCTGGCTGTTTACACCGGTGTTGGAGGGGATATCGCGTATAAATACGGGTCTCTGACCCGATATTATGGTACTATGCACTCTGCATCGGTTGTTTTAGTTATCATGTTGTTCCAAGTTTTAGCTCTCTTGTGCCTTCGCTTGGTGATTGGTTTCGATCAAGATGAGAACATCCCGACCAATAATCAGGTAATTCAAGTCTCAAGCAATTTAACTATAGATTTACCCACTATAGATTTAGTAGTTTACTTAGTTAGTAATTTTTTCAGGATGTCACCAATGACTCCTCAGGATGGTGACCAAACCCCCCAACCCCTTAGCCAGGATATGTTTTTTGCAGATGATCTCGATGTGCTGTCTATACGTGCAGTAAGTAATTTGTTTTCTCTTTTAAGCTTTATGGTAGTTGAAGTGGGTTGGTATTAATATGTGAACCTTCAGAGTGTGTATACTTAGACAGTTTATGTTTGTGTTCAGAGCGGTTCCGGACTGAGCAGTTCACCCCAGTGCCTGTCACAACAGGTAAAGATGTACTTACAAATATTTCTAATACAAGAGTTCAGGTTTTTAAATTGAAATAAGGTTAATTATAATTTTTTTCAGAGCGGATCTTCTACGGTTAGCGGTCTACAATCCGTATCTCAGGTGGGTTGATTTATTTAATTTATATATTCATTATGATTATATTAGTTTGTTTAACAGCGTTTTTTTATACATTTTTTTATGTGTTTAGGACGAGTATAACGGCAGACTTAGACAAATGTTAAGATTGTCTGGCGAGTCTGGGATATATATTGAGACCTCGTGGACCTTCCTTGATGACGGCAGTTTGTTGACCAGAAATAGGTTTACGGTTAGTATGGGTTTTATTCTGTGTTTCTCAACGTTCATATTTTTGTATTTATTTAATAGTATTATTTGTTTTGTGTTTTTGTTACAGGACGATATTGCCGGTTTAAGCCCCGAGGCCTGGGAGGCAATTTCTCGAGGTTTGGAAAATATAAGTCTAAATTTGTTTTATTCATCTAATGCAGTATGACATAGCTCCTGAGCTTATAGAGACTAGCATGCGGGAGTTAGGAGCTGTAAGTTTTATTTTTGATTTAGCTTAGTTTACTAGTCCAATACTTGTACGTTTTTATTATTGGTTAGGGGGGTGTTTTATGGTATTTTTTCTCTAACTATAATTTTTTTCAGTGGTAGAGGCCGGTGTCTCCTGTCAGGCGGACGATGCCGAATATTATTAGACGTGGCACCTCGGTAAGGACATATCATTGCTATGTGTTTTTTTGTTAATAATATAGTAAACAATTAGTTGCAATATACTGTTTGCTTTTCAAGTAAGGGACCGATCTCCACACCCACGCCCCGATACCCCAATCACTACATACGCAGTTCATCTGGATAACACTGAGGTGATTAATTATTATTATATAGGTACTTGTTTTTTCAATTGTTTATTTTCAGAATTGTATAATTGATGTTATATTTTCTTTTTCAGCTCGTCGGTTGTGATGGTGTATCCCAATATTTTATAAGCGACGATGGATACCTGCTCTCTATAAGTGCTGTAAGTACTTTATTGTAAGGGAGAGTATATAGTTTTAAGTACGGGTATATTATTACACTAATTGTATGTTGTTTCCAGGACAACCCCAGAAGCGTCAGATTCCCGCCACGGTACAGCCAAGTGACAGAGGCAACGTACACTAAACTGGGGCTTGAGTTATGGGCGTTGATTAACAACACTTACGAGACGGGGTTGTACTCGTTTGGAGAGAGGGCTATTATCGCTAGGGACGAGTGGTACTTTACACGATTAATGGTATGTTTTGGGGTCAGTGATTTTAATATGTTGTAATATCTCTAGGTAATCATATCTTACACCATTGTTTTTATTTACAGAGGGGTGGTGAACCTATACGACGTCCTCACTTGCCCGAACCCCATCTACGGGTAACGTCAGGTGGGCCGGTTTCTCTTTATTAGCCCACAAGCGAGTGCAAGGACTCTAATCAGCCATCTACACTAACCGGTTAGTATCGTCGTATTGTTTAAAGTACTTTTTAGTCATAGGTTTTGATAATGGTGTTAATGGTCTCTGTTTTTACAGGGGCAGAACGTAACAGGTGCAAGGATGGAGGAGGAGGATGTGCGTCGGTGGAACAGGGTTTTGGAAGCCCGGCCGAACAGCCCTACACCCTCAAGGGTACTCCCCTCCTGGAATAGTCGGACTTCACTGAATAATCTTGTAAGTAATAAGGTTTAACGGTTTCGTATGTTTGATATACATTTTAGGTTTTAGTTATAATAATAATATAAACATTATTTACAGGGGCAGAACGTAACTGGTATTAGGGAGGTGGAATAACCTGTCATACCGTTTGCCGATCGGGACGTGGCCGGTGCAAGGATAGAGGAGGAGGGCATATTCGCCTTTCCCTCGGGCTCGGGAGCACCCAGACTTCCGGTAATTTTCTTTGTTATACTGTTGTATGTCGTTTTTTAATGTGACTTTTATGTACCTTGTGATAATCAATCATTTGTTTTTTACAGTCGATACCAGAGTTCCGCATTGCTGCCTTGGAGGAGAGGATAGACAGGTCGAGCACCGGTGCAAGGGAGGTGGCGGGACCGCTAAGAAAGGTTGAACCTATTGTAAGTATCTTTATCGAGGTTAGGGCTTCTTTTATATAACCCCTGTTCTATATTTGGTTTATAATGTTTCAGAAACTACGGTGTGAGGAACAGATGCCTGTGGCCAACCCCCCTGCCGATTGAAGCGTCTGACGCTTTGAGGAAGGCCTGTTACGGATGAAGAGGCGGCTTTTTGAGATGGTAAGGTTACATATTATTCGTTTGTAAGATATAGAATAATTAACTTTACGAATAGATTCTTACCTGATGTTGTTTTACAGCAGAGAGGGTCAAACACCACCGAGGATGTTCCGCGCATAGTCAACCGGATCGCAGCCGTCCGGACAGAGTTGGGAGAGGCGCTGGCCACCCACGGAGCGGCCAAGGTATATTGTATGCCAGATTTGTGTCGCTGCCCTACCAACTGTGGCACTACATCCGTCTGGGCATGCTTTGTGCCCCGCATGTAGTTGCCGGGTCACCTGCTGTCCCTTCTGTCGGAGTGTTATAAGTAGTCGCACGAGGTTGTTTTTAGTCATTAGGGCTTTCTTTTTAAACATTGTATTTGTAAATTTGTGGTTTGCCAAGGTGTTAAGAATATGCGGGAAATAGCCCTTTTTTACTTGGGAGGCAGTTCGAAGGCATTAGGGAGCGTAGCGAGAGCCATGGGGAAATAGCTTAGGGAGTCCACAAACCTCACGTTGTCCATTTCCATTAAAATAATTTTGGTTCCTCTCATAACCAGTTCCGGAGTGAGTTTAGTTTCTTCCATGATATATTTCAACAAGAACTGGAAATCAAAGCTCTGCCCGTTGTGGGCAATTACACAGCCATTTTCGAACTGTTTACGAACTTGCATCACATACTCCATGAAGTGTTTTACCGGCTCTTCCTTAAAAACTTTAGTTCTGTTTCTACATGCCACACAAAATCTAGACTCGATTCAATTAAAGCAAAAATGTTGCGAGACGAACAGGTTAACTTGATGTACTTTTTGGTTTTTGTCAGAGGGAAGTGACTCGTCCTGCCTTGTTTCCAAGTCAAAGAAAATGAAAAGGTAGTCTTTAATTTTAGGTTTTCCATCATTGGGTTGTATGTAGCATTTGTGATTCAGATCTTTGAATGATTTGCAGGGTTTACAGAAAACTTCCCCTCACTTGTGAGGTCCGGATCCCTTTTTTTAAATTAATCAGTTTTCCGCAGTCTAGACTTTTTTTACTGTTTTGCATCTGTCAACCTTATGGGCGATAAAACAGAGCTGGTTCCTTATATTCATATTACAGTCCGGGCAAACTATTCCCCCATGCTCCTCTTTACAGGGAGGCGAGATGGTTTGGCAGTAAGGGCAGATGTTTGAGCATCTTTGATTTGCTCGTAAGGGACGTGAGATGCTTCGCAAAAGTTAGCACAGGCAAAAGCAGCGGTCAAACTGTTGATTACATTATAATGACCGTTGTGAAAGAACAAGTTAATTTTGAATTTAGCGTCTTCATTACCTCCTTCAAAGTAAACATCCCGACCTTTTTTGTCATAGTTGTAGACTGTGATTTTGTAGTATTTTAGCAAGTCCTGAAACTTTTCCAATTCGGGGATACCGGCACCTTCCTCAGATATCTCTACCCTAGCCCGCCGAATAAGTTCTTTGGCCCTAAAATATTGCCTTTTATCCAGGTCTTTTCGGATAGCGTTATACTGGGGGTCTTTAGTCACGTTTGCTATGGCCACCACCAAAGCCCGGGGGAGACACAAATTATCTTTGTTGTTAATTACTACAATACCCCGTCTCGATTCACATTCTTCATCAAAGGTGTTGTAAAAGCCAGGCCTTACTCACCCAGGACGGCCGGAACCCACAGGGCGATTAACTCGGGTAAATTCCACTTTAAATGTGTCGGTCAATTTAATTGATTCGGAATTTGATTGAACAATACCCCCGAAAATTTTCCAAAGGATGTCTTCATCAATTTCACCAACGGGCCGGAAAGCTAAAAAACCGGGTTCTTTACTTTTTAAGTTTAGGCTGTGCAAGGTGAAACCAAGCTGATAATTTTCATGGGCCCGATCTTTCATTTCATTAACAATTTTGGCAAAATCAACTCAAGCCAATCAATTTCAGTAGTTTCAGGAGGAGGATTAGTAAATTTAAAAATAGTTCTTGTTCCGTAAATTCGAAAGTGTTTTACATAAGTATCATCTGAACTGAGAACCTCGACAGGATTTACAGCCATTTTGCAAATATAATACAAAGTGAGGTTATGTTACACAGAATATAATAATACAAATTAAAAGTGAGGTTATGTAACTCTAAAATATTATAATACAAATTAAACGTGAGGTTAGGAAAAGTAAGGTTATATTACACAGAATAGAATAATACAAATCAAAAAGTGAGATTATCTTTGCCAAGTATACAAACCTTACTCCACCCACGGAGCGGCCAAGGTATATTGTATGCCAGATTTGTGTCTCCAGAGTTCCGCATTGCTGCCTTGGAGGAGAGGATAGACAGGTCAAGCACCGGTGCAAGGGAGGTAGCGGGACCGCTAAGACGGGTTGAACCTATTGTAAGTATCTCGAAAGGCAAGAGTTCCACATTACCAGTGTATACCCACCCTGGGTTGCATGAACTATGTACTGGGGGACATAGTATCGTTATATATATAACTACGTTCGCGAAAAGTTGGTACTGTACAACTGGTATGTAGGTCATATTTTTTGTTTTGAGATTTTCTTAGGTTGTGGTGTTATTTTTTTTGATTACACACCACATACAGATCATTGATTTTCTTGCAACGCAAAAACACGTCTGATCGCAACTGGAGCAGAGAGCAAAGAGAGAGAGAAAGCGCGCGAGATAATAGAAAGTGGTGGGGAGGTGGCTGATGCAATATGTTTATTTGTTACAGGAGGTAGCGACAGGGCAGTGGCGGTGGCTGGGGACAGGTCGGGAGGAAGAGGCAGTGGCTGGCAAAGGTATGGATAGACGGTGGCGGGTTTAATATGATATAGATCTTTAATTGTATATATAAGCATATACATATGTATATATATACATCTTTATATATATGATTATATATCTTTATATATGTATGATTATAACTACGTAGTATGATATTATATGTATACTGCAGGTATTTTGTGTCTTGGGTTGGTAGCGTGACGTAACTACGTTATTATATTGATACCTTATTATACATCTTTATATATATATAACTACGTTCGCGGAAAGTTGGTACAACTGGTATGTAGGTCATATTTTTTGTTTTGAGATTTTCTTAGGTTGGCAACACGTTTTTCCATAAGAAACAATGTTAAGACTAATTCATAGCCTAGACTACTGACTTCACCTAGATGAGTTATATTGATATTAGCATAAAAACTCATTTTTTGTGTTCCTTGATGCAGTAAACCTGCGTACTCAGCCCCAATGTTATTCTTATGGAGAATAATTAAAAATGTATATATTGATTATTTGTGAATGTATTTTTTATGAAACTTGGTAAGTGGCTTTATGTAGTATTAAGACAGTTATATCTCCATTGGAAATTCGCTGAGTATGCATGTTTGCTGCAACGGGGGTATTTACAATGTGAAGAGAGATTTTTTTAGTTCATTTTTTCCTAAAATCTGTAAACAAATTCTGTAATGTTGTGTCAATTATATTACCTCAGGGATTAATTGTTCTACACTGTTCATGTCTCCTGCAGGTTCTGTACAGAAGGCGTATAAAGGGACAGGGTCGGATGACACAGTTAGTAAGGGACAAATCATGGGGTTTTTAAACCAAGCCCAGACAAGGGTGAATCGCCGTCGATTAGAATGAAGAAACGTCACATCATCAACGTCAAGTAAAGTTAATAACATGTGTCTCTAAGTTTAACACCTATGTAAATGCAGTTTTACTAAATTGAGCAAAAGTTGTAAGTAGGCCTAAACCATGCCTATTTAGCATAGAACCAATATTAGATATTTTATCTATAACTTACCTTGGTCATATAAATTTATGTGATTTATTTATTTATTGAAAGTGTATGATTTAAAATTAAGAATGAATTAAATCTTACAAAAAATTACTTCTAAGCCTAGGGCATTGCTTCTCATTAGGGTGATAAATTGCACCAGCACTTGCCACCAAAGCAACACTAAAAAAACCATTAACAACCAATTGACTAGCAAAAAGCTATTCCCTGTTTTAAATCCATTTTCTAAAACCAGTTTAATTCATATCTATTTGATTAAAACAGACACCCTTTGTACCCATACACTCCATATTTACAAACATTTATAGGTACATTAAATGAATAACTCAGTATCATCCAGATAGCTTTTAGTGGTTTTAATCATCTCAGTTTTGTGTGCTGTGGTAGTTAAAAAAACTCTAAACACTATTTTAAAACAATAAGTATTGCATTTTCTTGTGGTTGCACTGTTGATTACACACGACATACAGATCATTGATTTTCTTGCTTGTTTCGTGACATAGCAGATGGCTATTTTGTTTATAATAAACAAACTCAGCTGATCGATTGGAGTAGAAGATTGCGAAACATATAAAAAGGTCAAAAATCAACACATTGTTTCACTATTCTGTCATCGATCTGACACATACTTTTTAATAAATTTATTACAGCTTAAAACGTTATCATGTGATCTTATAAGATACATTTGTTTGTAATGCATTTTCTAAGTAAATCAAAGCTCAATAGATGGCTCACTAAGAACAAATACTGTAACACTAACATTCATAGCTACATACATATTGTAATGACAGAAGTAAATGACCGTTTAACCAGCTTGGAGCGAAATGTACCAGCAAATGATCATGAAGAAGACGACAGAGATAATATTTATCTCTTTGACTGTCTTCCCCTTAAGACAGTTGAAGAATTTACCAGCCTGGAGGAAAAGTTATATGAAAACCGAAATTCGCATGCAAATTTTTTAGTAAATTATTTTTATCATTAGGCATTGCCTTTTAGCATGCCATAAGTGAGCTATTAGCATGACCGGCACGGCACAGTGAGACTTAAGCGCAGGACCACCATAAAAGGTCATTTTATGTTTAAGACGTTTCATCCTTCAAGATGTTAAATATATATATAACGTTTTGAACAACCTCCTACTTGGTGTTCGTGGGTCTTGTAATGAATATTTATATTATTGAATTATTATTAAATTATTATTGCACCAATTTAGTATGTGCAGCATAATCCCCCCACTGCAAGCGTAAAGCATTACCAAAGCTTAAGCATAACATCACCATCATAGTTACATTTTTACCAATTAGCTCTAGAGTTAATTTGTTTTCAACAGTATTTATATTTTTCAGGTTAAACTGATTGTAACCTTTGGGGGCAAGGATGCTAAATCGTTAACGATTAACATAATGAAGAGGCTCATGGGCAACGAGTTAGCCACTCAGTTCTCATTTACGGGGAAGAAAGGTGTAAAGGAGGAAAAGTCACGACCTTTTGTAACTTCAAGCATTTGCAAATTGGTTCACGGTAAGGGTTTATACTTGTTAATAATATTTTTTTAGATACTAGAGACTTTTATTAAATTTGTAAACTTAATGATTAAAAGTGACTGGTACTGATTAAGTGGGCAAACAAAATTGTGAATGTTAGCGAATTTCCCCTATAGGGAAGAAGCTATTACCGTAGTCGGCATGGTAAGACCTAGGCCCAGGACCATGATAATTTTTAGTTTTGAGGTCCCCAGACCCCAAAAACACCATTCGTTCGAAACTGTATACATATATATATATATATGTATGTGTGTGTGTGTGTCCGTGAGCACGATAACTCTCGTACAAATTATCCGATTTTGATGAAATTTGGTATAAACGTGTAAAGCAATATTCATATCTTTAAGTTCGAAAACCAGCCAGATCGCCCTATCCGAGGGATATTTTGAGGGGTTTAGTACCCCAAAATTGTTTTTTTTTTAAATTGTTACATTGATTTTTGAAATAGCCAAATTTTAGTTTTCACCATTGGATTCAGCTTAAAAAACACACAGTTTGGTATTTTTATCATTCCTATACGTCAATTGGTTACCGAGATATTGAAAGTGCTAAACACAGTATGTTGTCTAATGTTATTCTTATGGAGGAAAATAAAAGTGTATATCTCGCTAAAAGATAAGAAATAGTTCTGCTCGGAGGGGGACAGAGACGCCTCACTCTCACTTCTGTCTGTCAGTGTGTATGAGGTGAGTGTTGTAGTTATTTATGTATGCGTTAAATTATTGTTATATTATAGTTGCACCAAACTAATTTAGTTTAATGATTTATCAAAGCCAAAATGTTGTAATTTTAAATTGATTTTTTAAAATTTATTAAATTTTAGATATATTTTTTGTTGGATAGCTTTTAATCAAATGGTTTCGATTATTAGTTTAGGTAGGTCAGTCATAATATTCTGAATTTACTTGCTGGCTGGTTTAGGAACTGTTTTTAAAGATAATTGTACAATTTTTTCAATATTACTGGGCAAGTTGTGAATAACAATTTTTGTGATGTCTAAAAATTGTAAGCTGAGGTTCATATAATATTGAGTTAACTTATGGATAAATAAATGTTTTGTTGCATGTTGGAGTAGTGGTAAATAATAGTATACACAGTAGTGATTAGGTTCAATTAAGTTGCATTTTTTGGGGTTGCGCTGTCACGTCCCTTTGCCTTTGTTTAGTTAATAATTTAAAATAATTTCTTTATTAGCATGATACGAGCTGTTACAACTAAGCAGGATAAATAAAATACGTCTTACAACACTATAAAGTATAATTACACTTACACTGTACTTGCATACAAGACGGTAAAATATACACAAAAGATGGTACAAGGCTACCTGACTGGCATCCGTAAATAATTTCTTTATTAGCATGATACGTGTTGTTACAACTAAGCAGGATAAATAAAATACCTCTTACAACACTATAAAGTATATTTACACTTATACTGTACTTACACACAAGAAGGTAAAATATACACAAAAGATGGTACATCAGAAGGCCTTGTACCATCTTCTGTGTATATTTTACCGTATTGTATGTAAGTACAGTATAAGTGTATATACAGGGTTGGTGAAAAGTCCCGGGACGGCTTAATATTTTTTTAACCGTTACAGATGGAGCTATACAAGTTGGTACAATGTTACTGGGCATAAAACACTATTTTACTACAATTTCAATGAGCCGCTACCACCTCAAGGGGACGGCCCACAAGGAGTCGGAAGAAAATCTTAAATAGAAGCATAGGTTGATATGCACATCAAATTAAAGGTCTTTATTATTAGAATACAATGCCGCAAACCCGACTTTAAACGGGCAACCGAGCCCAAAATGACAGCTATTAAAAGATGGCTGGAATTTGAAATGTTGATAATTAGTTGTGTGTAATCTAATGTAACACATTTAAATTTTGCATTAAAATGTAAAATTACATTAATGTAATACATTTCAATTTAATTTGCAAAAATTTACTCTCCTAGCTAATAAATTACTAAACCGATTCAAAACTTCAGCACATCAAAATTTCAAATTCAAGCCATCTTTGAATAGCTACCATTTTAGGCTCGGTTGTCCGTTTAAAGTCGAATTTGTGGCATTGTATTCTACTAATAAAGACCTTTAATTTGATGTGAATATCAACCTATGCTTCTATTTAAGATTTTCTTCCGACTCCTTGTGAGCCGTCCCCCTGAGGTGGTAGCGGCTCATTGAAATTGCAGTAAAATAGGGTTTTATGCCCAGTAACAGTGTACCAACTTGTATAGCTCCATCTGTAAAGGTTAAACAAATATTAAGCCGTCCCGGGACTTTTCACCAACCCTGTATATTTATATGCTTTATAGTGTTGTAAGACGTATTTTATTTATCCTGCTTGATAATTTAAATCATAACATCAGATTTGTGGAACAGAGTTGCCCCGATAGGAAGTGAGAGGTGGTGTATGAAAAAAACTGTGACAACTGCATTAGACTACGCCACAAAGCTAACCTCACAAAAGGGTGTTAGGAGGAAATTAAGGGTTCTGGCCGGAACCTAGGAGTGATGATATTATAGCCAACCCGAGCCTCATAGCGTTTCAAAAAAATTATTTGTATCACATGCTTCTGCTCTAACAGGTGACAGGCATCATATCCTAAATCTTATATAATCAAATATTACCTCAATAATAATACTAAAATTGGCATCACACTAGTTCAAGCAAATGAAATCAAAAATCTGAAGCCCAATCACATAATCGTGTATTATTACTGCATTTTACTTATATTATGAATTAAAATTGTCAGAGTTGCAGGGAAATACACAGAAATTATTGAAACATGCAATAGTTTGTCGATGAATATTCCCAGGTTCAAGATTAAAATGTTGTTTATTGTGCAAGTATGATTAGTATTAAAATAATTTTTCAGCTGATAATATATTTCAAGATTCTTATAGGTTTTTAGTATAAATTTATCTGATAGACATTTTCTTAAAAGATCCACAAGTGATCCTCTGGGTATTTATATATAAAATAATTCATGGTTTAAACTCTCTTCCACTGCGCCAAACTTTGCTGTAACCAAGATAATTTTTAGTTATTTTCCCCAAGTGGGGGGAAACCATAAATTTATGTGAAGAGGTGAAGTCTAGCTGTGTGAATCAAGAAGTTAGTAGTAGTAATAATTATTGTAAGATTAATAAAACAAGAGAATCCAATATTGTCTTCACAATTTAAAGAAATATTTTCACTCCCAGATTCAATTTCAATTTTTTCAATCAGTGGCGACTTCATTTTTTTATAAGATGAGAAGATAATTTGTTCACTCCAAGATAGTAGGTTTTCATTCTTTTAATATACGGTGATTTCATTTTTTATAAGATGACAAGACAATTTCACTCCAAGATAGTTGGTTTTCAGTCTTTTAATAAATGGTGTCTCCACTCTTTTATAAGATGAAAATATCACAATTCCACTCTTTCAATGAGTGGATTCTACTCTTTCACGAGTGCATTCCACTCATTCAACGAGTGCATTCCACTCTTTCAACGAGTCCATTCCACTCTTTCAACGCGTGCATCCCACTCTTTTAACGAGTGAGTTCCACTCTTTCATCCAGTGAGTTCCACTCTTTCATCGAGTGAATTCCACTCTTTCAAGGAGTGAATTTCTCTCTTTCAATGAGTGCATTTCACTCTTAAATAAATGGGTTTCACTCTTTGAATGAGTGGGTATCTTCCACTCTTTCAAAGGATGACTCCGGTTCACTTTTCTCATGAGTGAAAGTTCACTCCAAAAGAGTGGCTCAATTTTCTTACCCCCAAAGAGTGAAAATATCAGTCTAAAAGAATGAATATTCTTTCTTTTATTTTAAGAGAGCAGTGAAGCTTTTACTGCGTTTTGGACTTTTACATAAACATATTTTCATGAGAGTGTATTTATTCATAAATAACAGAGATTTCCCATTGTCAGTAACGTTTCAACAGTGAGCAATAATTACTAATAATAATTAATCATTATTATGAATGTTCCTAAAATCAATAATTTTGTCACTAATTGAAGTAGACAATAACACGGGCATGGACAGTATAGGTTTTATAATAATATCGCTAACATGTGATTACTAGATTTTTTATATTTTTGATAAATTAATTACAAACTAATAACTGCCCATTAGTCGACATTTGGCCATATATTATTCCACGAATAAAGCTGTTTTTTGTGTATTCATTCCCATATCCGGCAAGAGGAATTAAAAAGTATCTGAAATATTGTGATGATGCTGAACTTAACGAATTACAAAATCAAATAGTTTATCATCTAGTGGGCCCTGGTGCTCTCTCTCCCTCTATCTCAATTTTACCAAAGTTTCGAATTTTAACACTATAGTATAAAAATGTATTATCATATATTTATATACCGGTAGCTACTAAGAATAATTTTGGCCGGTTATAGAAAAAAATCGACACATTCCCTATTCTGTGTTGAGCCAACCGCTTTGGCATTGGTTGCTGACATAACAGTTAGGCATATACATATATAGCTGTAGTTTTTAAAACTAAATGGAATTAAGATTTACATTTTTTATTACCGCTGGCTCTAGAGACATTTTGTGTCCCTACATAGTTTAACACCCGGAAAAATTCCAGGTTTATTTTTAAAATGTGGAATTAAAGCAGATAACGATTGCCATTCCAGTAGCCTTTATATTCATCATCATGCCGGAATAATCTGTTCTTGCTGTTGCCCTAGCATTTCTTACTGTAGAAACTGATCTCAACTATTAAATGTGCTTGATTTATGTTCTTCCATAGGATTTACGATCACTTTTAAGGCCTGTATGGGCGTTCCCCTGAGAGCCGGTGTACATTGTAAGGTATTTCTGCAAATCAACACGACAATACCTTTCTCACGGATTGTGCAAATATCTCCTGTGACCCACACGCGCTGAGTAAAGCGCATCACAATTATTATGCTTGCCTATTATTGTAATGGTGGTATAAATTATTCTTGAAAATATAATTATAACTCATTTAATTCTATAACTCAATGTTACGTTAATTTACTGGCCATTTAGAAAAATACTCCATCTATTTTTCGAATCCCTCCCAATTTGTAGAGTTATCCTCAGGTTTTTAAATAACTTAATAATAAATAAACAATAAATCAGTTTCCATCTTATTTTCTTAAAGTGAATTTTAAGTTATTCAAATTTTGAGACTGAACAAAAAATATGTGTTATAATTAATCTATAAATGGAAAGTAAGTTTTTAAAATAATCAAAAATACATGCAGTTATATTTTTAATATTGCAATCATTCATGATCTTTTCTCCTTACAATATATAACCTACTTTATAAGTTGCATTTGTTAGACCATTTAACACTATATACACTTTAAACCTTTGTATAGATAAAGTTAAAAATATCAACTGTGTGAGATGAAAGTGTTAATTCTATTTTTGAGAAGAAAGCGAAACATGAAATACCTAATGCATGTTTACACGCCAGAAGGACGGGACATGTTTCAAAGGAGTTAACCTGTATATTTACGTGACTCGGTAAGACTAGAATGTTCCTTCTTGCTTCTTTCAAACCTTTAGAAAATATGGCGACATGATACTACTCTTAACCAGATTTACTTTTTCCCCAGATGTAACCAGACGTAAAAGAAATCATAGTTTACATGTTTGCATTACAAACTGCTGACCACGATATCTGTACAAAGTGGGCCCACTTAGCATTTATTTTGGAGGTGTTTTATGAATTTTTAATATTTTATTCTATAAACGTTCGCTTCCCTACCGTGACAGATAGTATCAAGAATCAAGAGGCCTTTATTATCATACATAAATTCAATTTTTTGATTTTGTTTAAACCTCAATTGCCCGTCGCCATAGTCCAATAGGCTTGTGCGGTGATCTAAAGACAGCGAGGTACCGTAAGGGCAATAGTCACATGGGCAAGCCAGTGGTGACCGCTCGTGAAAAAGTATCATAGCAGCCGGGCGGGATCGAACCTATGTTTGACCACGGCTGACTTGCGAGGCCTGCATGCTACCTCTGAGCTACCACGTCCGCGTTATTACAACACAACAGAATATATTTGCTCGTAGGCTATACTTACTTTCCAGGATTTGTACCATCTAGCATGTATATTTACCTTCATGTATGTAAAAAAACAGAATAAGAGAAACAATTGTGTAGTGTTTTATTACGTAATTACCATTTTTAATTATAAATCTTAAATGGTTTAATTTACCTTTTTCCGTCAGTGATCCTACTCGACGAGTATGATAATAGACGGAAAAAGGTAAATTAAACCATTTAAGATTCAGAAAGTGATCCTGGGCCATATAACTCAAAAATGATTTTTAATTAAGAACAAATCGGCTTTATTAGAGTTATTTCTCAAATGAACAATGTGTAAATGAAACGTGATATGTCGTGTATTAATTATTACAACATTGTGAATTATGTGTCAAAAAGTTACACAACACTCAAAATCTGAAGTCCAGTCATAATGTGGTCCCAGTACTGGGCCGTTATTAACTAATTTTCCAATTAAATTAACAATATAAGATACAAACAATAGGTGGTAATGACATCAAAATACATTAATAGTCATCTGTAATATGACCGACTACTGCAGGTAGAATCAAGGATGGTGACTGCTCAATTTAAAGGGCCGCCAAACGATACCACCAGCTCCAGCGGTTCCAACAATACCAAAATGTATTCACCACGCCCCACTACTCTACTCTAGAGGAAACAAATATACCGAATATGACATATATGCAAGACTATTGACTTACACAGTTCTCTGCGGTGGTTAGGTTAGTTTAACTTTATTAAACAGTTCCGGTTTCATTTCCTGTTTAAATTTCTGTTTGTAAAAATTAACTAATTATTGTAATTTTAATGTTATTTTCCCCCAACAGTTTTTTTTTGTGACTGATGAAATGGTGAGCCCCCACTTATGTTTCCCTCTCTCTAGCTTAGAATTCAAATTAGACTACACACCAATCAGTCGAATCTATCACTATGATTATGATGAAGGTAATGATGAATATTAATGTATTTAAAATGTATTTTGATGCCATTGCCACCAAATAACCTATGTTTGAATCTATTGTTATTATTTAATTTGACTATTAAGTAATAACGGCCTGAGCAACGTTCACCGACACAGCGAGTGCACGGGGCGGATCGGTCAACCCCCTGTTACAAACATGGAAAGTCAGGCCGTCCGTACAATGCCTGTAGTAAAGCAGTGAGGCTCTTGCCTCACTGTTTCCTCTGCAGCGAGCTCCAGCCAGGGGAAAAGCACGACCATATCGCAGGGTCCGGGGCATGCTGCGTTTTTGGCTTGCCCTGGAGAAGGCAAAGCCGGACGAAAGGTGGCAGCCGAAGGCAGCACCATAAAAGAAAAGGAGGGAGTTATTTTTTCCCAGCACTGTGGACCTAAGCACGCCGGATCAGCAACACGGGGCTCTCTCCTCGCATTGATGTAACAAACAATCTCGGGAGGGAAAAACCTGGAATGGTGAATTTAGTGGGTAGGGCTTTGGCGAGTCCACACTTCGTCCGTAAAACAACTCCCAACTCCTTGAAAAAAAAAATAACGGCCCAATACTGTAGCTACCATTAGGTGGGGCCACAGTTTTACTGGACTTCAGTTTTTGTATGTGTTATACTTTTCTTGACATGTCATACACAATGTTTTAATAATGAATTTAATGAAATGTAATGTTTAACATTGTTCCTTTTAAGAAATAACTCAAATAAGGACGATTTGTTCTTAATCAAAACGGGTACAATACATTATGTAATACAACACTACAAAATATTTCTATACTTATACTGTTTTTATAAACACGACAGTAAATATATATATATATATACATGCCATATGGTACGAGACCTGGAAAGTAAGTACAGCCATTGTGCAAATATATTCTGTAGTGTTTTCTGTTGTGTAATTATTACATCTTAACTTATGAATTTTTTAAATCGTAACTGTTATAACAGGTTTTGAGCTACTTAATACATTTGTAGTTAATGAAGTGATGTTGTAAAGAAAACAAATCTAAACATCATCACAATACTTTAATATCATTATTTCCTCGTTCTAAAGTTATGATACTTCACATGGTCACTTTACATAGTCTATCAGGTGATAAACAATCAAAACTTTAAATTAATTGCTAAATTAGTGAAAGGAAAAATAAACAAAACGGTCTCTTGGTCACCAATCAACTGTAGGCCAAGGGCTGCCCCCTGATGATAGACACAGCGATGTGGTGGTGACGTTCGGATGTGCGTTTGTTGTCAGTTTCAGTAGAGTGACAGTCTCTTAGTCACCCCTCAAGTATAGGACAAGGGCTTACTCTAATTTCAGCTATTGCGGATTTTTTCTCTTCGCAAATTAGTAAAACAAAGTTTCACGACTTTCGGGATCTGGAATCTGATCCCGTCTTCAGGTGAGAAGAATACTTAGAACATAACAAAATTAGTGGCACAATCCAGCCAAAGATGGAAAACACCACAGGAAAGATAAAACAGAGAATTGTAACAGCGGTAAAAAAATTATAAAATAAATACAAAAATCAAACACACTGAGAGACCACACTACTGCTCATGTGGGAAGATTTCAGATCCCGAAACGTCGGGCGTCGTGAAACTTTTGTTTTCTAATCAGTGATGGTAAAATGTTTGTAATTATTTCTTAAATAACAATATCAGCTTAATAACAATAGAGTAACATTATCTCTTCAAATATTCGTAACCGTTTTAAGAAACCTGCAAGTAAAAGAACAAAAGGAATAAGTGTCTGGCCCGTTCAATTATCAATAGCCTGCTAGTGGGCCCCATTCAACGAAATGCTCAGTCGTTAGAGAATTCATAGTCTCCTCATCACTGTCTTTACTGAGGCAATTGGATTTTATTTAGTTACTAGGCTTATCGCCGTTGGGGGCTTCGCCCCCAAACCCCCTTTTGGAGTTCGCTTCGCTCACTTGCATTCCTAAGTCAACTGAAGTTTAAATCAAACTCAACTATTGTAGTTCATTAACCAAAGAAAAACTACGCAAAAATTACCTTTGGTGAGCACATTAACACCTACACAGGTGGTCCCATATCGGTTCGATGTCGAAACATTTGACCAACCGGCTGCTTTTTAGTTTTATCAAATAAACTATCGACTACGATGGTTGTTTCGAGGTGAATAAAAGCGAAAAATAAAGTGCTCACTCAAAGTCAATCAGATATAAATAAAAAGGTGTGGTTAAAATGTTAAATTGGAGTTCTACAAATGGATTTACGTGTGAAAAAACAACAAATTAGACTTCAGTTCACGACAAAATTACAGTAACCTAACCTAACCTAACTCCGCAGAGCGATGTATAGTGGCTTTTCTGTTGTGCAACATAATTACAAATAAATGAATTTGTAAAAACAAAAAAGTCAAATTAAACATAAATAAATTGCAGCCACAAAAAGTAAGCATCAAAAGTAGGATTCAAACCCGTGACTACATGATCTTGAATCATCTGACAACATATCCACTGGGCTACTGGGCTAAATTCATTCGATAGAACAAACAATCGGTTGACTACATTTTCCAATATCGAAACAAACTATATTCGCGATATTGGACCTCCCGTGTAGGCAATAATGTGCTCACCTTGTTTAGTAACAGCTGATTTATATAAATCTCATGTGAACAAATTAGTATCGCCTACACGATTTTTAAATCAGCTGATACAAACATGTGGTATTAGCCAAAGATGGTGTGCTTTCATTAAACGGCTTTCCAAAACTGTACACATTTAAATGGGCCAAAATACTCAAAATTACTTCTTCTCCGATGAATAGTGGCTAAACGGATTATCATATCTGAAATCAGACGGAAAATCGTTAGTTGGAAATCAAATGTTCTACAACTTTTGTATTTAACATTTTTTGCCATCTCTTACCGTTTCCGTACAAAACACGCTCAAAGTGGAAAAATTTAAAAAGTGTAATTTTCCCCGCTCCAAAAATGCATCAAAAACTCAAAAATGTTAACTTTTGGTAATTATTCTGGGAGTTTCTCGTCAAGAGCTTTAATTCAAGTATGGGGTCAAGGGGGGTTCGATTACGGGAAGTGCCTCAAAGTTTAAGTCAGTGAGTGAGTGAGTGAGTGAACCCGTCTAGCTTTATATAAGTAGATAATGGGTTATTCATTTACGTGACGATTCTACATTTTAATAACTTTTCTATTTACTAAACTTTTTAATTGTAACCAACCAATTATTGTGTTACTTTAAAATTAGTTTCATGGACCAATGAATCATACAAATATATAAAGTTGTTTTGCAAACGCCAAAAGTGAAATATTATAATGATGTTAGCAGTTCTGTGAGGGTATAGCGGGCTGTAAAGTAAAAAGAAACAAAATATGAAAATCAGGAGCCTAAGGCATTTAAGAAATAATATTTGACTCTTTTTAAGGTTCAATTGGAAAAACGTGAGAGAAAGCAATTTGAAACAAAGAGGACGAACTGATTATCTTTAAAAGTATGTAGCTGGCAGCTCTTGAGAGCAATACAAGGTCTTTACCTCCACCTGTTTAAAATATTAATTGCAAAGCTGTTAACCTGTAAATATAAACTTAAAAATATAATATAGAGCTGAAATTTCACACAAATATAAACTTTTGATTCTAATCAAAAAGAGACAGATTTCATTTAACCATGAAAAAAACTGAAGTGACACCAACAATTAATAGAGTACTAGTAGAGGCAAACCCACAAAGAAACATATATTTTCGCTCGTTTTCCCCATAAGATTAACGTGGGGATAAAAAATTAAGCACAAGCCTGATCCTAACTTTTGGGACCAGAATTATAAACATTTAAATGTGTAACAAGTTATATTGATAGCAAAATTAAATCTATCATATTTAGTCAACTAAGTTACTCACCCAAACGGATCCAACACTGAACACATTAACTAAAAAAACTCCTGTTTATAAGCATTTGTTTTGTGAAAATTAATTGTGCAAATTCCATTTTGATAGGGACAATTATACTCAACAAATAATTTTACCTGGGAATTCCCAGCCATAATTATATTGATAAAAACAATTCAACAAAAGTTAATTGAAACATGACTATTTTTAACTACTGACATAATTTGACCCTGAAGTAATTCCAACAAAATCAATGTGCAAATTACATTTTGATAGAAAAAATTATACTCAAAAAATAATTTAACCTTGCGGAATTTCCAGCCAAAATTATTACCAATGTTCTATTAATAAGCACTGACATAGTTAAAACCTTGAGAGTTCCCCACGAACAATTCATTGATCTATTTTTACCAACGACGTAATTAGACCTTGAGTAAATCCTCGAATATTCTCAATATTATGACTTCTATTTTTAAATTTGACAATCATATTTGATATTATTTGCGTATAAATATGGATTCATAATAATACATGTTTGATTCGATATCACACTCTGACTACAGCACTGCCACCGGGGACCGACAATGCTGCACCGGGAACCTGCCCACTGTCATCGCACACTGCACACCACACCTAACCACCGGAGAACACTGCCACCGCCTCTGCAACCGCATTGCCAAGGTCACACTCAATCACCAATCACCACTCATCACCGACCTTGCCAAGCTCAATCACCCACTTCACCTTCTCCGCCACAAGGCTACCAGCTATTTTATACTGTAAGTTCCACACAGTAAACAGTTGTTCGTTTTTTTATTGAATCCCTATTTACTTACTCTAAAATTTAAAAATATAGTCTACCAATTTTTCAGTCTCTAAAAATAGAGTATGAAGTTTAATATTTCACTCCAACAAAAAATGCTGACTTCTGCGCAATGCTTTAAGTCATGCTTTAATAGAAGCAATTTTAAGCGTCACTATCTAACTATTTACAAAGTTATTACCAAAGTTTGTAAAAAGTTCCATAAAATATTTGATAATAATAATGAATTAAAAATCCACAGGTTAGAAAATCACGATAGCTGTAAAGTATGTAGAAAAGTTATTATTTGTGACAAAAAACGCCACTACATAAGCTGTGACAAGCGACCTTATAATATGTTTAAATATGAAGGTTGGATCTGCAAATATACTAAATACCCTTCAGACTTGTAATTTGCCAATCAAATGGATTCTTCTTAGAATAGGGAAGTTTATCAAACATACAGTTGACAATAAAGGTGAATTGACAATTGACTAAGAAAGTGTTGCTGATTTTTGAAGTTTGACAATGTTAACGATTGAGAAAAAAGATTTAAAATCACAAATTAAAGAAGCACTTTTAAAGATCGATACCTCCATGCATAAGTATCAAGCTCAAGGAAGTGGGTGGATATATGAAATACTGGCAGCTGCATGTTTAAAAGTATAAACTTTAACTCCAAAATCATAAATCCGGACTCCGCAATATGTTAAATCAAAACATGCTGTTTTAAACACAAGAAATAGCGACAATAAATGTTTTCTTTGGTCGGTTTTAGCAGCCCTTAATCCAAGAAATCATAAAGAGAATGCAAATCAAGTATTTTACTACAAACCCTTCGAAGGACAATTAAATAGGACAAATACAAAATATCCTGTAAAAATATCCGACATTGATAAATTTGAAAGACAAAATAATATAACTGTAAACGTATTTGGGGTTGAAGGACAATTAATATCTCCATTGAGAATTACTAAACAAAATAGTAATATTCACATAGATTTGTTTCTTTTGCAAAAATGCAAAATAACCCACTATTGTTTATTTCATGTATTTGATAAGTTAATGCTACGGTCTACAAAATATGACCATAAGAAACATTATTGGAAGTTCTGTTTGCAACATTTTTACACTAAAGATATATTGGAAAGTCACATAACATATTGTAACAATTATGGAGCTCAAAGGGTAGAAGTGTCCAAAAAAGAAACATTACAATTTAAAACTACAAATATCAACTTAAAGCTCCATATGTAATACATGCATATTTTGAATGCTTTATAAACTTTGGCAAACACCCCACCTGGATTTGCTTATGTCCTAATAAGAGATATTAAAATAATTTGCGAAGTGTTAAACAGTGGTGAAAATGTAATGGTTGTGTTTTTCAAAAGGTTATTTGCAAACTTACGACTTTATTAAAAGTGAAATGGCAGTATATATTCCCCTTGTAATGACACCAGAGCAAGAGACATTATTCCAAAACTCAACTCATTGTCATATTTGTAGTGATCCTTTATTAAGTGATAAAGTCCGTGATCACTTAACAGGTGAGTTTAGAGGTTCCGCGCTCAGCTCTTGTAATTGAAATTACACTCAAACTAAAAAAATTCCAGTATTTTTCCACAATCGTAAAAACTATGATGGCCATTTAGTAATGCGGCATTTAGGTCAAATTAAACGCAAGTTAAACTGCATAGCCAAAGACATGGAGAAATACATATCATTATCCGTGGACGATTTGGTGTTTTAGATTCCTATAACTTTCTATCCCTACCATTGAACAAATTAGCTTAGAATTTAAATACATTTACATTTATAGAAAATCCATTATTACAATGTAAGGGCGTATTCCCCTATGAATACATGACAGGACCAGAGAAATTCTCAGAATCTCTACCACCAATCAAGGCATTTTACAGTAATTTAACTAAAGAATGTATCTCTCATGCACAATATGAAAATGCTAAAACGTATGGACTCAGTTTAATATAAATAATTTAAAGGAATATCACGATTTTTATCTTAAAACAGATGTTTATCTATTGGCTGATGTTTTTGAGACCTTTAGGAAGTTGTGTTTAAAAGATTATAAGCTTGACCCCGTTCATATGTACTCACTCTGTGGACTAACATGGGAGGCATGACTTAGAATGACCGGCATAAAATTACAATTATTTCGTGATATTGACAAGCAATTGTTTGTAGAAAATGCTATCAGAGGAGAAGTCTCTATGATTTCCGCACGGTATGCTAAATCTAATAATAAATACATGGGTGAACACTATGACCCAAAACAAGAAAGCAAACACCTTTTATATACTTAGACTGTAACTCTCTATACTCTACAACCATGTGTGAGTCTTTGCCCGTTGACGTCTTTCATTGGACGAGTGAAAAAGATTATAAATAAATTCAAAATTAAAACTTTAGTTACATTAAATTAAGTCGATGTAAAATACTATAAAAGTTTATATGATTTGCATAATGGATATCCCCCGCCCCAGAAAAATGAATGGAAAATTAATACCAAATTTAAATGACAAAACTAAATATATTTTAGATTATAAATAATTTAAAAAATACGAAGAATTGGGGCTATTGGTAACAAAATATCACAAAATATTAAAATTTAGACAGTCGAAATGGCTTGCACCTTATATTAATTTTAATATTGAAAAGCGTAAACATGCAAAAATTGATTTTGAACAAGATTTCTACAAAATGTTAAATAATGGTCTTTTTGGCCGAACAATTATGAATCAACGAATATTTCATGATATACATCTGGTAGATGAGTCTAAATTAACAAAATATTTTACAAAGCCTCGGTTTGCCTGTAGCAAAAAGTTTGATAACAATTTGCACGCTGTACATTTTAATTAATTAATTGTAAAGTTTGATAAACCAATATATCTAGGAGTGACCATTTTGGATATCAGTAAAGTAATAATGTATGATTTACACTATAATTATATGTACAAATTTAAAAATAAAAGTTCCTAATGACAGATACAGACAGTCTTATGTATTATATTGTTACAGAGGACTTTTACAAGGAAGTAGACTTGATCAATTTGACACTTCTGCATATAGTACAGCTCATTTACTTTACTCTGATAAGAAAAAAAGGTCATGGGCAAGTTTAAAGACGAATTAAATGGTAAGATTATGTATGATTACTGTGTTTTAAGGCAAAAATTATATTCTTACATTCCTCTAAAATGATTAGACGAAAAAAGAAAATAAAAATGAGCTAGAGGTTAAAAAGGCAAAGGGTGCTGACAATGCTACAGTTAAACATCTCTAAAGACACCACCATTACTTAAACTATCTACAAACCGGGGAAGATTACTATGAGAATGATACAAGACCACACCTTCCACAAACCACCACCTTCAAACAATAACTATGAATAAAAAAATTACTATCTTTTGATGAAGATAAGAGGTTTATTGTGGACGGAATCAATACTCTTGCCCTTGGTCCTTATAAAATTGGTCAAACATAAATCTGTATTTCCTGTTATTCTTTGGCCTTTCCTCATCTATTACGAAAAACCCATATTTAGACCTATCCCAGCATTGGTGGCAGAGATTTCTAAATTGGTTCAATAAATTAATGGTTGTTATACTCATGTTTTAAAATTTAAATCGCCTTGTTTAAATAATATTAGGAAATTTACATTATCACGTAAATTTTTGTGTACTTTACTGTAAGATTGACATGAGTAAAAACAGTTACTCTTTTTGTGTCTGCCTATTGAGATAAATAGTGTAATATTTAAACATGGTGTAATATTTGGATTATTTATATCATCAAACACAACAATCGAATGTTTTTCCACGTCATTTGGTGTGATTTCACAGTCTGAATATGTGTGTAATTTAACTTCATCACACAGACGACAAATTTCAATTATTTTTTATATTTTTCTTGCTCTAAAGATGTAGATAATATATAAATTCGGAAATTGTAATCCTTCCTTTTTTAAATGAAATTTTAAATTACAACGGTCTTATCCGGACCGCTTGAGCCAGCTTTTACACAGCGAATATTGCTGTGGAAAAGACCCGTCTTTTTTGGAGTATTATCTTTATGCACGATTTTAACTTGTTAGTTTTTTGATTAAATTACATTTTTAAAATAATAAAATGGTTAAGAAAAGGAAATGTGGTAAATAATTATTCTTAAAACCCTATAGAGGTTGAGGGTTCTTAAATACCCTTATAAACAACCTTCCATTTCCAATATTGTTGCCAGGGTATTCTTGATGCGGGCCAGGAATTAACGCACGTGCAAATTTAGCCAAAAATGTACCTTAAAAAAATAAGTTATACTCTTATTGTAAAGAGGATAACATATTTTACATGAATAATCCCGAAACCGCCGCTCGGAATAAGGCAGATATGAGGTTAGCGGACCACGCCTGGACGAGAGTTTCGGTGAAATATGCCAATTTGGCCGAAAAGGTGGCAGCGTATGCTGTGACAAATGTAATGAACGCCAAAGCAAAGATGGGAATGCGATTAAAATTAAATAAAAAAGATGGTCAACTTTCAGCTGTTGGAGGTCGCAAAAGACATGCCTCACTTTTGGGGGGTGTACCTAAAAAACGAGCTAAAAAATAAGTCACCAAAAGTAAGAGAGTTAGGAATAATTAACTTAGACAGTGACAAAGGCACACAATGGACAGCATACCATAAAAATAAAGATATTGTAATATATTTTGACTCATTCGGAATACAACCTCCAAAAGAAAAAAATTGAATATTTAGTACCGTCTAAAATTTATCATACATCTGATCGAATACAATATTTAATTAGTTCCATTTGTGGAATTTTACGTTTATCATTTCTAAAAGGTTTTAGTTTAATCAAATGGATAGTAGATTTTCAAAGTTATAATTCTATATTTAATGTTAAAAAACAACTAAATACTTTGACGTATTACAAAATTCAACAAATAGCAACACCAAAAGAGGAGGTCACAATTGGTGAATTGAACCGGAATTAGATGGTAAAGTTGAAGTTAAAATACAAAATAAACTAGCATTAATTAATACTAAAGTCAAACTTATATTTTTACAAAGGGCTAGTTCCGAAATTGAATAAACTTAAAGACACAACATTAATTATAGACAAGGGTGAGGACGTGTATTATTTCGATCAAAAAGTTTCAAATACAATAGAAATTACTGAATGCACATACGAAGTGTTTGAGCTGGCGAAGGAAATTCAAAAGCAACTCCCAGATTTTCTACTTTTAGCCGATAGTAGAACTACGAAAGCCACATTACATTCAAGCCATGTGTTTGATTTTACAAAACCGTCTTTTGAGTCTGTATTATTGGGACTTAAAGGATATTTTACTCCCAATGTTCCGTTTAAATCTTTAAATAAAATTAACATAAATAATGTAAGTGTGATTAGAGTAAAGTGTAATATTGCAAATGGGTCTTATTTAAATTGTGACAAATCACACACTATACACAGTTTTTATCCAGAAGCTCCTCACGGATACAAAATTATTGAAGTCCCAAGAAATATTATATACTTCCCTGTAAATAAGAGAAGTTTAGATGTTGTTAGCATTATATTCGCAGATCAACACGACAGGCCAATTTAATTTAATGGGGAAGAAACCACAATTCATTGTCATATAAAAAATATATAAGAATTTACAAGAACGGACTGAGGGTGCAAAATGCAAGGTTTCTATAATCAATTGGACTAAAATTAAATTTTTCAATAACAATGGAAGATTTTCTAGACGTTACAGGGTAATACAGTAGAGGCAAAATGGGGAGTCTGGGACAACTGAAAATTCTGCGGTTTTTAATCAGAAGTGACGTTTGAGTGACGTGGTGATGACTTATGTGTGATGAGAGGGTGTTATGACGTCACGGAGATGACGTAATGGTATGACGATACACATACGTCATCGGATGTGAGGTAATGTGAAAACGGGTGGATTTATATTCATTTCGAAACTGTTAAAAGTCGAGGGAGAGGTTTGAAAATGAATTTGGCGGTTGCTGAGTGTTAATCTATTGAAAATAATTGTGGCCTTTAAAAAGGCCGTTTGTAACATGTCTTTAAAATATTTTGGTGTGACGAACGACATACGTCATGGGATGTGGGGTAATGTGAAAACAGATGGATTTATATTTGTTCCGAAATTGTTAAAAGTCGTGGGAGTGGTTTGAAAATGAATTTGGCGGTTGCTGAGTGTCAAACGATTAAAACATTTGGTGGCCTTGAAAAAGGCCTTTTTTGCTACATGTCCTTAAAATATTTAATTTACACAAATATTGCATAAATCTCAGTTGATAGACTTCTTCTCTTGATTCAGCCTTCAGCGCAGCGAGATATTCCATCCGCCGAGATATCGCCGGCCACTGCACTGGAAACATCGTCGGTTGGGCAACGTATGACATGATCACCTTTATCTCATTGAGGTGATTTTATTGTAGTTCGTCCTCAGACATAATTTAAATTGCTGTCATTCTCTCCCCATGCTCCGAAATTAGGGTGATCTCCACCAACTCTTCGTTGCCGATGTCTTTGGACCACAGAGTAGATGCAGGCATGTTGGCTCGGTGTAAGACGAGAGGATGGAGGCGAGGACCAGACAGACCTGATTTTATTACTGTTAATAATTAGTCATCACAAAATACTGTCAAGTAATTGGCTCAAACAATAATCCAATTAAATGTTACCATTTCATAGAAAAACACATAATTTGATAATGGCTTCAATGTTAGATACGTTTTTAGTAAATTTATCCCACATGTCTATCGTAAGCAGCAATGAAGCTTTCCCGCAATGGTTAATTAGCACAGCAGGATTAAAGTTCAAAGATTTGAAAACACCAACAGTAATAGTTTTATCCTTGTTTAAATTCAATGGGTACATTGAGCGTAAAAATACATCAAATATCACATCCATATTTTGTTCATCATTTTCATTTTCACATATTTTCCTTTTCTCTATCATTTCCTTCGAAAGATAGAAATCCTGAGCGCTCAGCCTTAATCTCCTCAGTATTTTTTGTGTCCTTTTCTGCGGACTCTTCTACATTTTCAGCTGGTGTTGTATTAGTTTTAATATCATCATTATCATTATTAGCAAGTGGAATTGTGTCTTTGTCAATTGGAAAAGAAGTAGATTCCATTGTTTTTGCAGTCCTCACTAGGTTTTGTGTTTTCAGGTAAGTCTTGATTCGACGTTTTAGATGCAGCTGTAACCTCTGTTGATGCAGACTCGAGCGTTACATCTTCAAGAAAATTAGATGGCATACTGTCCATTTTAACTATCAATGTTGTCTTGCTGTCTGCAGGTGGTATACTGAGGTCATCTCGCAGAAGAATCTTCCTTTTATAAACTTATGGTGAGGGTAAATATATGTAGGTGCTGGATAATGTGGTAAAACATCTATATTATTCTTCTAACCACACCTATTAGAGGAGTTTACGTTACGATTGTATCAAGTAGTATCAAACAATACGCTGTTGTTTGGTCTGGAATATTCTCTCCCAACTCAAACTCGATGCGAATATCTACTGTTGATGATTTAACTGTTTCGTTTTGTTTTGAACAGTCTATAACTGCAATTGGTGCGAGACTCTTGAATGTTTCAGGGCTGAGGAGAGGCGAGTTCATCCTTCCATAGTGTGACGATTGAAACCTAGCATACATATCGTATTAAATACCTTATCTGTCCTTAAAAAAAACATAACATTAAGACTGTCATAGGAAAAGAATTGTGAGTTTAAAAACAACTTAATATTTTTGTAAGTTTACAATGATCAAAGCTACTGGCATTAGCAGTAATATTAGATCTTTTATTTGTTTGCAGAGCAAAAAAACATATCTAGGTTTTTCTAAATTACTCGAAGTCTTCACAGCCCACATTTGACGTTGAGTTGTAGGCAAGACTGGCCATTCATGCATTTCCCAGCTTCTAAAAGGAACCACAATATCCCTATCAGAGTCCAACATCCGTAATAGACTTACTATCGTTCATCAGCCAACCGTACATGAGGTACTCTACTATTTTATCTAACTTCAATTTCCATTCAAGTGTTGTGGGAGTTGTTCCGCTATCAGCTTGTATAATATCCACATCAGAAGATGATCGCAGTAAAACCAATTCTTGTTTGACATTAATCGTTATTCCTCTGTAGTCTTCAGCGAATCCTAGTAAGAGCCGCAACGGAACCCAAAACTCAAAATAACCACTTGAATTAGGTACTATTTTGGTTGCAGTTGGTAATATCCATCCGGCTGTTTTTGAAGCGTTCGTTTCATTAGGTGATAAAGAAACCAACCCTTTAAGGGTGTTTGGTCAAAAAATTAATTTGAAATATATTATTTTTTTCACATCAGGATGAAAATTAGGAAACAAAATAGATATATATTAAGTAATTTGCATTACTATTAAGGAAGTTATGGGTCTTAAAAGTAGAGATTTTGTCAAATGTTGGGAGAAGATCAGAAAGAAAACCGTTGGTCCGATTTAAATAAAAATTTGCAGTTGTTTGGGATAAATTCAGGTTATTATTACTAAGATAATTTCATTTCAAAATAAAAAATCAGAAATATATTTTTAATTAAAAACCGTTAAAAATATATTTATACAATTTTGAGGTATAAATAATAGATGTAGTTATGCGGGTCAGTATGATATACATGTTAAAATTTATTTGAAGTTTATATATTTTTTCGTTTGGTCTGTGACCTGCTCCTTTGGTTCTTGGAAATTGCCTTCCGGGGCAGAGTAGGCCAGCCGCACTACGCCTCACTAACACAAACTCACACACACAGCGCCACCACGCACGCACCCCACGCACGAGTGCGTAGTCCAAGGTCACGCCGCCCCCTACACTCCCTCCAGCCAAACCCTCCACGAATCCCACCACTCGCTCAACACGAGTACCGCGTGTCCGCGTTTTTCAGTTTTCAGAGTATTATGGTATTACTGCAACCGTAGCAATTAATGCCTTGTAAGAAATTTAGAAATACAATAAATAGAAAATCAATAGCGAGTAAAACATTGTTGTGTGAAACAAGTTATAAGCTAGAGCCTACCTGTAATGTAGCTGAAGATCCTGCTTCTTCTGAAGATGTATTTAACTAAGTGATAGGAAAGTGAACATTTACGATTTAATTCAATTTTAAATTCAATTTAATTAATTTCCTGAAGCCTTACTGATAACTTTTTAATATTTTGTATAAATAAATAAAGAGAACCATAAAATCCATTTATTTATACCAAGCATTGTACATTTTTGATTTGTGTATATATGTTTTTAAATCAGTAAATGTAAAAATAGGTGCTCATTGGTGATAGAACGGGGTCAAATTGCCGATTTTATTCGTAAAATATACGTTCCGGTAGTCATTCGGGCCTATAAAACGGGATTCGGCTTCATTTGTTTCTGGGAAAATGTGCTCCGCTAGGGTCCGATTGCCAATTGTTATGATTAATCACAATTAGATTGTGAATTTTGGCATATATTGAGGCTCTGTCATCATTTTCGGTTAATAAACACCACGTTGTGGCCGTCGATTTCGGACTTTAGAATGCGAGGAATGGTTGTTTTTGGCAAATATAATGCTGTGAAATTGCCTATTTTGTTTTGCTATTTCCGTGGATAATATGCGGTTCGCTTGCCGCTTCAGGCCAATAAAACGCGGTCTACTATACCAAAGAAAATTCAGTCGTTTTGGTGTTTTTGAACACCAGGTTGCGGCAAAATTTATGTTTTTACCGATAAAACACGGCCTAAAATGAGTTTCGGACGTCGTTTTTGGTATTTAAAACATGACCCGGCTTTATATATTACCGAGAAAATGCGGTCCGATTGCCGTTTTTGAGCGATTAAGTACATTTCCGGCATAAAATACGGTTTGTACTCAATTTTTGGCCGATAAAAAAATTGTGGTCTTATTTATGGCTCATTTATATAGTCAATGGTAATATGCTGTAAAATTATCGCAAAAAATTACGGATTTTGGCTGGTAACTACATACGACCGGTCAGTAAATTTCTCTAAAAACCCAGTTTGACCATTTTCCGGCTAAAATGCGGCTCGATTGACGTTTTAGAAGGCAAAATAAGAATGAATATATTGCTATTTTAGGCCGATAAAATGTGTTTCGATCTTAGTTTTAGTAAAATCTTTGATTTCTAAGATTACATACTGTAATACTTCCGCTGGCGTGTTAGCCTTTAAGACGGCCACACACTACCGGACTTTTCCTCGAACAAGACATCGGGCCGAGCAGGATTTGGGGTCGAAGGTAGAAAATCCGGTAGTTATTGGGGCCTCCGAACCAGACATCGAACAAGACTTCGGACCAGACATCAGACCGAGCGCTCTCGAGGCGGTGTTTTGAGGAAAGATCAAAATAAAATATGTCCGATGTCTTGTTCGGGTTGTGGTTCGGGGTTCGATAGTTTGTGGTATCGAATCTGAGCGCCGTCACGAGCCCCGCCGCTAGCGATACGATGACGGTGAGGGTTGCGGTATTGACCAGCGAGCACATAATACAGCTGGTCTTGACTGTTGTCATTTTAGTTTCCAGTTCACTAGTTTATGTAATGTAGTCTGCACGATAGAGTGGTCTGAGGAAAACACTTTGATGATTATTTCCGAGTACAATCGGCTAGTTTTGTGGGACTTGTCCCATTCTTCACTACCACAAAGTGAAGAGGAATGACGCTTGGAGAGAAGTGGGTGAAATCGTGGGGAGGTGGGTGACATGGGTGAAGTGGGTGAAATATGCAGACAAGTACACTGCCGACTTACACAACGTCAACTAAAAGTCGTCACTACCGTTTTTACCCCGCTCGGTGGTTTTCGCGCTCAATCTGTCCGATTCGATGTCTTGTTCGGGGTCTTGATCGGGAAGAAGTTCGGAGTGAATTTAGATACCTTCGTGCCCTGCTCCCTGCTCCCAGCTCTATCCGATGTCTTGTTCGAGCAAAGGTCCGGTAGTGTGTTGCCGCCATTCAATTACGGGTTGGTTATAAACTATTGCGGTTTTCCTTGGCCGATAGACTACGTTTAGGCCTACTTGTCGTTTTTCGGTTTAAAAGTTATGGCGACCATGAATTGCGGTTAAATTGCAATTTTGCATAAAAAAGGTCAAATTGCTGATTTTTGTTCATTAATTCAAGACAGTCGTCTTTTTAGGCCGATAACATACATGTTGGTCAATAAAACGCTTTCGGCTATTCTTTACGGCCAATTAAATTATTATTGATATGGAATTTTTATCAAATTTCCGGGGGAGGAATCCCGGGCCCCCCACCCCTGAAAGGGTATTCTATACACCCCCCCCAAAAAACCGGGCATTTCCCCCCACCCAATGTGACTGCCTGAATCCGCCCCTGATCGTGCCTCAATTTTACTTTGTAACAGTAAGTAACAAATTTTTCTTTAGCTTTAACAATAAACATATACTAAATTCCAACAATAGCGAAAACTTAATCTGACAAAGGTTAGTATGTTGGTGATTGGAGTAAAATATCCCTCAGTAGTATATTTATGGAAAAATTGTTATGGAATTAGTTTGGGGACACCATGCACATTTATTTAATATAGTATTTTAGGAAATTAATAAGATCAATGTATTATGAATAAATAAATTTGTTAAATTGTAATACTTCAAATTAAAAACCATTTTATATTTATAATTAATGTTTATATAATAAGTAATGTTATTTGTTTTTAATACAGTAAAGCTATCCTAGCTTAATTAGGCCTAGATAATTCTAACCTCTATAATTAAAATTAAATTTTTTGGATAGTTCGAATTGTATTACCGCGGTCCCTTGAGATTCGAACTATCCAAGTTCCACTGTATTTAAATGTGCTCACAACTGTGTCAAGCCTTTTTAATGATAAAATTTGTATAGGCTACAAGAAATGTACTCATCAAAACTATAAAGTGAACGCTCAAAATAAAAATAAATTTAATATTAGTTGTCGGCGACATTGAAAGGCACATCAGTTGAAAATAGTAAGCAACCCAACCCTACTCAAGCAGTCGAGCCGCGGGCCGGGGCCATGCGCCCCGGACCGAAGTAGAACGAGTAGACGGAAAGACAGTGCTGCATGGGGGTGGGGGAGAAATGAGGAGAACGCGCTCCTCTCTTCCCCCAGCCAGATCACACACACTCACAGCACTGCACGAGTTGTCTTCCTAGCGGCGCGCGGGGGCGACTTTTAGAACTACTGCTCCTCACCGCCAGACTAGCCTAGCTGCCAAACACCCTTTAGCGTACTGCTTATACCGACTTTTTTGGTCGAATCTACTACAATGCCAGATATTTCGTACCGGAATTTTTCAAATAAAAAGTCCATTGGATTATTTATGAATGGTACTTTTGACGTTGTATTTTCATCTTTTCCAAAACAGTTCCTTCAATATAAATATAGCTTTCAGACGGTAAAGTATATGCATCTTAATGTTGTATTGGAATTCGGATCTCATCATTATTTCCTAATTTCGATGAAGCGTAAGGGTTGAGAGTGTTAAGCTCCTTCTCCCACAATGTTTCGTCGAAAACCGGTCCATGTTTTATATCCAATATGTCCATTTTCATTGACTCTGAAACCAAGTCCTTCTAGATATTTAATGTTCTCTCTAGTTAACCTTTCTACGTTAGTCGATATACTAAAATTGTTGGATGGTTGTTTAGTGTTATATCTAAATTCAAGTCCCATAGTTCTTTTACAGTGCCTGTCTAATGTGTAAACGTAGAGTAGTAAATTTTCCTCTGAAGTCCACGATGTCACCGTCTTGATCTAGTACGTTCAATACGATGTCTGAATTATGAGTGGAGTTTAATGGAAGATATACCAGATTATGAGGGTTTTCAACTATATTAAATCCAGGTGAAACGGTTGGATAGAACGAATGTAAAATATGTTGGTTCGATCTTTATAAGCCCCTTGAACTATGTTACATGAGATATTTATAGTATTAACTTTAATTATGTTTACAGTTTTTTTACAGTTTGTATGGTAGATATTAGGTTCAAGAATCGACTTTTATAACGGAAAACCAAGTAAAGGACCAATCAATGCTGGTAGAATGAAATCCATATAAAACTTGCATTTTATTTCACTTCTTAAATTGTTATTATTCGCTCTCAGTTCAATTACATCCTTTCCTAACTTATTTTGAAGTTCTCTGTTAATGTCAGCTATTTCATAAGCACCAGTGTTAATCTCAACAAATTCACGTACATCAGTTAGATCTGCAGTAATTATATTTCTCACGTAGTGAAACGTATTATTAACTAAAATTTGAGTCGGATTCTAATCGCCGGCTGGCTTGTGCGTGTCTGTAATTTGTGCGAAATATGTGTTTAATGTCGTGTTATGGTGTTATGTTGAATTGTATTAATGTTTAACAACAAAGTTTTAAATTTTGACGAAATCTGTATGAATCACGGACGTTTTTGGTATGACCGGAAGATGGAATTCTAGATTCCGAAACATGTCGTCATAGTAGGTGGCAGCATACATTTTTGAACTGTTTGGATGGAAAAGGTATGTAAACTTGGTTAAATTCTAAACAAAAGTTCTGGAGGCATTTTCAAAATGAATAAATTTATTATTAACACCTTCCATTATGTTTGGGATTGAATTGTAAGTAGTAAAATCCAAAAGTGCAATTTCCCACTGTCTATTATCTCTCAGGTGTAATGGTGGAAATAATGTACTTCGTAAATTTGACGTTGAACTACTAACTGTTACAGTACAAGACGACACCTTACAGTCGACTAACACTTATGGCTAGAAATTCCAAAGATAAATGACCACATACTGACGTATCTTCTCTTTGTTTTCTATCATAATTGAAAACTACGTTAGGTACTGCACCGAAATACTCTTATAACTCTTTAGGAGGTGAAATATTCCCAAAACTGTCAAAATAAAAAACAGAATCAAAATAATTTCTTAAAACAAACCCAATGTGTCCCAGAACCAAGAGCATAATCAAGTTTTACAACTGCGGCTTCATTTTTTCGGATTTTTCTTGGCAATCCGTTTCGCATGAAACACCCCTCTGAAAAAAGGGATTTTTAAACATGATACTCACTGTTCAAGTTCCTCGTTGTTCAATGATTTATTCGGAAAAATTAATTTGTTTTTATTTAATATGCACGGTGTGGTCTTAGGTATAATCCTCTTCCGTTTACCTTTTTTTTGGAACATTTTGAACACTTTTTTCGCTTACGATTAACTCTATTATTGTTATTCCTTCTTTTCCTAGCGCCTCCACCGGAAATATTTCTTCTGCGACGTATATTTATTTTTCCCCTCCTTGATCCTCCTCCAACTGCTGTTTTGGCTTTCATGGCTGCAGTTACTTCTAATGCAGCTGCTCGTTCACCAACATTTGCGTCACTTTATTTTACCCTCTGTCAAGCTTTTTCAGCAAGAACTCTATCTGCAATTGATCTTCTTTCCGAATCTGAGTAATTTGAATATGCAATATCGTGTGCTCTTTAGGCTTTGTCCAATTTGTTTATTCCAGGATCTCCACGTACCAAACGCTTCCATAATTTCGTACCTGGACCACAATATTGATAACCTCCAGGTAATTGTAGCTCAATTGGAAGTGCGTCAACAGCTGTGTTTATCAATGCACCTTTAGGAAAAGTGGAAAATGCCTTTTTTAAAAGATACACTGCGATACTAGTGAGTCCTCGTCCTCTTTTCATGAGTGATAGTTAACTACTGAACGTCTTCCTTCCATGCGTGATCATTTATTTTTGTTTTAACATCTTACTTCATTATATGACTCTGACGTCTGGCAGTGGTAATGACTCTTCTGAACTCACCGTTTGTATCATATATTGCGTTTACACTGTTTGTAGATGTTACCCCACTTTCCTTGTTCGAAGAGGTGAAAAGAATCACCATTGACTGTAATTTGTCGATTTGTTAGTAAATATCTTGTTTTAATTGCTTTATTTCTTCCAAAACAAATTTCCTATTCACAGCATCTGTATCTTTTTCTGCAATTGCCACATGTCTAATTTTTTTATATTTAGCATCAAACATGGTCCCATTTGTCTCGCAATTTAATTTAAATGTACGAATCGTTCCAAGGTTTACTGCTTCATCTTTGTTAATAGGATCTGCAATATTACTAAAACGTTTCCTTCTTAGATCATAGTGTCCGTCTCGAGTCAACTGAAAACCTTCCTCAGGTGGACCTCTCAAAACCTCTCGAACCAAAGAGCTCTCATGACGACCGAACTTATCCACACTCATGTTTAGACTGAATACTCAAGTCCCCGACCTTTTAACTCTTCAGTTAAAGCAATAATTTCGTAACCCAATCCGTTATGTCCAGCCTGTATAGATTCATATATTAATCGCATTCTGTCAACCAGCTTATTCACATTATTATAGTATATAATGTTTGTATCATACACCGATTTCATCGACATTCCTTTAACTTTAGCCTTCGGACGTTTTCCTCTAATACTAGAAAAAAGCTTTGAAATAACTTCTCTATACTTCTCCGATCTATTTCTATGGATAGGTGTATTATGTGAATACCCTTTACTATGGGAGTTTGTTAAAATGCATATGTTTTTAAAATCATTCAAATCCTTGTTGGTATATTTTTGTAGAGGGTTTAAAGATCAATTCAAACAGTCCGGCCATACCCTTAAAAGTTTGATCTTTAACTGTTATATTATCTTTGTCATCTATCTCTAGCATACTATCCCCCATACGAAGACCGTCTTTTTCCAAGCGTGCTCCATACACGTTGTATTTACTCGATTTATGTGCACCATGTAGCATTTTTAATATATATTTTCGTGAGAGAGGTCCTTTTTGCCAATTTCTTTACTTAAAATTCTAATATTTGTGGGGGATTCTGTTGGTTCTAAAGGATCTGTTTCAGCTTGATCTTCCTCAATGTTGGATTTACTTTCTTCTTCATTTTTATCTTTTCTTCTTCTTCTTCTTCTTCTCCTCCTGAACGACTCGTTCTGCTAAATGATTCTGACTCAAAGTCTGAAACATATGTTTCTCAATTTTCGTCTTGTTTCAAGATCTTTTTATCTTGTTCTTTTACTTCTTGATCTAGTAGAGTCGATTTGGTCATTTTATCATTTATTTTATTCAGGGGTTCGACGATGGGCTTGAAGATTTTCTCCAAATATTTATTTACCATCAGCTTATTTACCATCCGATTAGATTTTCGGATATGTTAAAATATGTTATAGTAGGTTATGTTGTAGTATAATTGTCACATAATATCTCCAATTCCAATACTTTGTATATAATATATCCACAAAATACTAACTTTGGAGTTTATGGTCCATAGATATTGGAATATGTTACTTTCCCCATGCATAAGTTAATTCCACCTACAATCACCAAAATTCAATTCAAACAATATTTTGTAAATTACTATAGTATCGTCCGATTTTCGAATATGTTATAGCCCATGTTTTATCACCATACTATGTAACTGTATTTTTGCAAAATACTGTGCTACTAACTTTGGAGGATTTAATTGATTGTTGCATATCTTGTTGTCTTATGCTAAAACCAATATATTTATCTCCCAATTCCGTTATATTAATTTAAATAACAATAGGACCAGCTTATTTATTTTATCAATTGTCATGTATGTTATAGCCCACAACTATTGTATAATTGGCATGCATCCTAAAATACCGATTTTGGTGTTTATTGATCGATATCATGTTGTACTATACTTGTTCACGTATAAATACTACATACAACAACGAATCATAGTACAGATTACCAGATCCTTCATAGAAAACAGACTTTTAAAATAATATGCCAACAACTGTTAACAAATTATATACTTTGCAGAGTTAAAACGTAATATATACTAATTTTTAATCGTAAACTATTAGTGTTAGATATATTACCCAAAGGCATGTACTATCATCATCAAAGCTTGTTGTTATTGTCTAAGACGATATGTAAACACCATTCCAAACGGTTGTTATTATCCACAATTTTATCTTACTTTAATTGTGAAAATTTGTTTTTGGTTATGGCCCACTATTAGTATATGTAAAAATGTCAAATTAAGAGTTTTATTTGATTCCACAATGTTATCTCCAATTTGTGACTCTTAGATCTCTTACAATACCTTAGAAATGTTATAGTTCTATCTATAAATTCCAAATAGTTGTTCTTGACCAAATCTAATGCATAGAAGGTTAGTCTATAATCAATTCCAATTATTTGCTGCACCATGTATCCTATTTACAAACCTAATGCTGTTGATTTTGTCCATTCTGGTATATTTACTAATTCTACATCTATAACATATAAGAATAAACTGTCTTGGATATATAATGTTGACAGATTATTAGACATATTGTATATTGTTTATTAGGTTTTCTGTCCCATATGTGTGCAAATATGTTATACAATAATGGAATGCCCCTCTAAACTATAACTATAATTCCAAATATGACTAAATAAGTCTACTGCTATAGTCTCAATATAATTAACATTTCATATTATAAACTAACAATGCCATCCCGCACTTGTACCTAAAGTGTCCAAATTCTATAATATTTCACTGTCAAACTATTCTTAGTCCTTGTATACTTAGTATTGGGTTTTGCACTAATAATTAAACCATGCATTCTTGTATGTATCCCGTGCAATAATCTATGCATGTATGATAGTATAAACTGTTATAAATAGTGCTAACTTCTGATTTTTCTACATGTACGTCCATGCTATTCTATAATATACATAATCCGTTGTATAAGAACCAGAGTTGGCAGAATATAAAATTGTTATGTTAAATGTGTTGTAAAGTAATGACCAATCACTTACACCTTTATGTTATTAAATACAGATACGCAAATTTTACAAGACCTTAACACAGATCTGTTGTATAAGCACTAGATTAGGCGTCTAAATTGACCTGTTGTTTGTTAAATATGTGCTGTAAAGTAAAACATAAATGACAATTCTCCATTTTTGCTAGTACTTAGCAATTGTTAATGGATATAGCCGTTACACAATTTATATATAAATAGCGCAAAATAAAGAGATGGCAAAAACCAAAGACAACAGATATTACATCGTCAGATTACAGTAAGACATGTGTTGGAAGTGTAGTGTAAACCAAATTCCAAGACTTAAAGAGTAGTCTTAAACACCACATAATGCAGCACGATTTAAAAAATATCCATTACTATATTACCATAGCCAACTCTTGTAAAATATATCTTATCTTTCTAATATTATTTAAGGAGTAAGTCTGTTATCAATTAATAATGTCAAAATAAGAGTATAAGGATATAGTATTGGTAATAAACTTTCAACACCTGATATATTAACTATTAAGGGTTATAGTATCGTGACAAACACATATAAATAACAGTTAAATGAAATAGTAACAGTAACATAAATAATAGTACAAGGACATTGTAAAGGTAATATTGGAAGTCTATAAAACAACACATATGTAGAGACACAATAAGTAACACACAAATAAACGCCAATGCATTAAGGCACAGATACCGGTTTACAGCCGTTTTCCGCATTATTTACAGGTTTTGTCATCTGACACAAAAATAGTTTGTAAAAAATATATGTAACAAATTTAGGATTTAAGACATTTAAACACAACATTTAGAGGACACGATCTTTTTATTAATAAGGTCTTGTAGAATATGCGTATCTGTATTTAATAACATAAAGGTGGAAGTGATTGGTCATTACTTTAAAACACATTTAACATAACGATTGCATATTCTGCCAACTCTGGTACTTAAACAACGGATTATGTATATTATAGAATAGCATAGACGTACCTGTAGAAAAATCAGAAGTTAGCACTATTTATAACAGTTTATACTATCATACATGCATAGATTATTGCACGGGATACATACAAGAATGCATGGTTTAATTATTAGTGCAAAACTCAATACTAAGTATACAAGGACTAAGAATAGTTTGACAGTAAAATATTATGGAATTTGGACATTTTTGGTACAAGTGCGGCATGGCATTGTTAGTTTATAGTATGAAATGTTAATTATATTGAGACTATAGCAGTAGACTTATTTAGTCATATTTGGAATTATAGTTATAGTTTAGAGGGGCATTCCATTATTGTATAACATATTTGCACACATATGGGACAGAAAACCTAATAAACAATATACAATATGTCTAATAATCTGTCAACATTATATATCCAAGACAGTTTATTCTTATATGTTATAGATGTAGAATTAGTAAATATACCAGAATGGACAAAATCAACAGCATTAGGTTTGTAAATAGGATACATGGTGCAGCAAATAATTGGAATTGATTATAGACTAACCTTCTATGCATTAGATTTGGTCAAGAACAACTATTTGGAATTTATAGATAGAACTATAACATTTCTAAGGTATTTTAAGAGATCTAAGAGTCAAAAATTGAAGATAACATTGTGGAATAAAAAAAAACTCTTAATTTGGCATTTTTACATATACTAATAGTGGGCCATAACCAAAAACAAATTTCACAATTAAAGTAATATAAAATTTTGGATAATAACCGTTTGGAATGGTGTTTACATATCGTCTTAGACAATAACAACAAGTTTTGATGATGATAGTACATGCCTATGGGTAATATATCTAACACTAAAAAGTTGACGATTAAAAATTAGTATATATTACGTTTTAACTCTGCAAAGTATATAATTTGTTAACAGTTGTTGGCATATTATTTTAAAAGTCTGTTTTCTATGAAGGATCTGGTAATCTGTACTATGATTCGTTGTTGTATGTAGTATTTATACGTGAACAAGTATTGTACTACGATCCGAGTCGTCCGGGTTCATTTGGTGGGGTAGCTGCTCTAGCGTGAGCCGTGCGCCTACCGAAACGCCGAGTGGCGGAATGGTTGCGTGCTCAAGACACTTACATGCTGCACAAGCCAGCGCGTAAGCGGTTTCCCCGCAACCGCTACGCTGTGTTTGGTCCCCAAGAGCTGCGGCTAGAGGAGCTGAACGACATGCGCGGTCTTAGCCAGCATAACGATGGAGTCAACTATCTGCTGACTGTGATCGATGTATTTGGAAAGCGGCTCTTTGCGGTACCGTTGAAGAGGTAAAGTGGATACGAGGTGGCGGTGGTGTTTGAGAGGATATTCGCTGAGGTTACCCCTCGCTGCCTACAGACTGACAGGGGGACAGAGTTCACTGGTGTCGCAACGAAGCGAGTGTTCAAGAGTCACGGTGTCACGTACGTCACCACGCAGAACCCCGACGTGAAAGCGGCCGTGGTTGAGCAAGTCAACAGCACGCTCAAGACCCGCATGTGGTGCTCCCTGACTTAAAAAATACATACTGCTATATCGATGTGTTGGACAGACTTGTGGAGGCCTAGAACCACAGTCCACACAAGAGCTTGGGCGGTGGCTTGCGACCCGTGGATGTGGACAGTGGCGATGGGAAAATAGTGTTCAAGATATGGCGCCACATGTATGGAATGACGCTCCAACGCCGCAAGCCCATTTCAAGCCGGGTGACACGGTGCGCATAGCCAAGAAGAAAGGTACGTTCGCTAAAGGTTACGAGACCAATTGGAGTTAAGAACTGTTTGTGGTGGACCACATATACGGATCGCATACTCTGCCCTTATACGTTCTGCAGAATCTCAACGGAACGCTGTTGGAAGGTAGTTTCTACGAGCATGAAATGCAAAAAGTGGCAACCGCCCCAGATCGCCTGTATGAAATAGATAAAATACTGGTCACTAAAGGGCGAGGCCGCGGTAAGCGCTATCTAGTCAAGTGGGTTGGTTACGGAGAGGAATTCAACTCGTGGGTACCTGCATCAACAACAACAGCTGCTACGATAACGAGGCACAGCCATCTTTACCTGACGTTACCCAGCAACAGTTCTATGAACTATTATCCAAACAACACCGTGGCTAATTATACCACTCATCTACCGTCAGTCATGCAATTGAGAGGCGAATGGGAAGTCACTTTAGTAGAAGCTCATTATTCGTGCTCGTTCATCACAGTGGGCGAAGATGCTCGCATGTTTCTCTACGCAAAATATGACACAGACAAGTCTGTACTGATTGCGGTACAAGTGGAAGCTGGAAACTATAAAGACATAGACGAATTGTTAAATACGACAAATGCCATTCCAAAATTGAAATTGTACCAATGTGAGTTTGAGCATGACAAGGAGACGGGAAAGGCCGAATTGATCTCAATAGATCAGACCATAGAGCAACTGGAATTGAGCTCCAATCTAGCGTTGCAGATGGGATACGATATCCACAATTTGGATTTTACTAAACAGAAAAAACTATAAGACCACCTTACTTACTGGCTGGAATCCCTTCGTACATGTACGTATATTGCGATCTAGTCGAGCCTCAATTAGTCGGTGATACGGTAGCACTTTTACTAAAGATCGTAAACATTGATGCCAAAAACTACACGTACGGTGCGAATAACATTGTGCATTTCAACGATCCTCACTACGTGCCGTTGATGAAGAGCTCGTTCGAGAGCGTGTAAATTGATTTAAGGAACAGCACTGGGTAACACCTGCCATTCCACTTTGGGACTACGTGCATGAAGCTTCACCTGCGCAGAGAGCAACAGCAATGAATCCAAACGATCCCTATCTGGCGTACTACCGCCAACAGCAGTCGGGTCGCGGAGTGTCCTCCGTATTCAGGGGCGCCGCTTTCCAATGCAGCCATGACATTGGCAGTTTCCTAGGTGGGCTACTGAAAATTATTGAAACATAAATGTCGGCGTTATTGTGTACTGTAAATCAGTTGTAATTGTAACTTCGCGACAGGTAACTTTATGCGAGGCAACGGGACTGCAACTGGGCTTTGATACTAATAACAGAAACTTCAATATACTGGCTATCTGCCGCAGTCCATCGATGAACTGTCAATCTTTTTTTACCGACTTAAAAAACCACAACAGTAAAGTTACCAAAAACAGTACTTACTTTTTTGTAGGTGACATAAATATTGAGACGCTTCCGGGATGTAACAAGACCGATGATAATTACTTAAATATTTTATACAACTCTGGTTTCACAGAATACATCGACCAGAGTGTCTGATCGCTCAATGACTTGCATTGATCACATATCCGTAAATCACTTTGATTATGCGGCAGTCACCTCTGGTATTCTGAAAATTGACGTCACAGACCACTATGCCATTGTGGCAAAACTCGAATACTGTAACAATGATAGTTACCAACATAACTCAAACAATACGGAAACGGTTACTTAATTAGACATGAAAGTGTTACGAGGGCTGATAGAGCATCAGTCATGGGACCATGTCCTGGGCCTGAAAGAGGTAAATGGGAGCTGTGATGCATTTCTTAAAACAATAGAAAACCTCAAATGTTTAGCAACAAAAACAAAATTGAAATCTAGCCGGTATAAGAAGCTTAAGCCTTGGGTTAATACTAATATTATTCGTGGGTTAAGGAGTGTGATAAATTGAGCAAGTTAGTAAAAGGGCAACCCTTCAACCAGGAACTAATAGTCAACTATCGCAATTATAGAAACTGTCTAAGCAGAGATATCAACACTGCAAAAATTACCTTTTTTAAAGAAAAAATACTGCAGTCAACAGGGAACCCTAAGAAATTTTGGCAAGTAATTAATGAGATTAGTGGTGTTAAGAAAAATAAGGAAAAGTTTCCTATAAAACAATTAGGGATGACGCAAGTGAGGGTAGTCTCAAGGCGGTGGCTAACTCTTTTAATGATTTCTTTTCAAATGTAGCTAGCAATTTAGCACAACGTTTGCTACCACCTGGCGGACCGCCTCTGGTTGATGACACCGCTTACAGGGCCAGGCATGATTTTCGGCTGGAGCCGGTCACCGACAGTCAGATCGAATTTTGTATAAAAGGCATGCGCGGTGGCTCAGCTCCCGGGGTTTATGGCATATCTGCGCATATTCTAAAAAACAATATGATCAATGTTATACCACCCCTAAAACATATAGTTAATCTCAGCATTTCTACTGGGATATTCCCTGACAAATTTAAGTTAGCAAAAGTAATCCCTGTATTCAAATCTGCCATAAAAAACCATTTGATAAATTACCGCCCGATTTCTTTACCAAGCGCCATATCTAAAATACTGGAGAAGTGCGTTAAATTCCAAATGCAATCTTATCTGGAAGATCATAATATTTTATCAGAATGTCAGTTTGGGTTTAGAAAAAATAAAAATACAAGTGATGCTCTATTTTGTATGAACAAATATATAACCGACTCTTTAAACTCTAATGAAAAAGAATTAACAGTATTTATTGACCTTGCAAAATCATTTGATTCCATTGATAGGAATATTCTTCTTTCAAAACTGGACTGCATAGGTGTCCGATGCGTTACACTAAAATGGTTTAAAAGTTATTTAAATGGTCGAAGGCAAGTTGTTTCAATTAATAATATATGGAGCGACATAAGCAACATTGATTACGGTGTTGTTCGGGGCAGCTCAATTGGGCCCTGTCTATTTTTAATTGACATCAATAATTTAGATAAGATCCCAGTCACAGGAAAGTTTGTTTTTATTGCTGATGATACAGCTGTCGTTTTCAAGGGAAAAACTTGGGAGCAAGTTTATAATACAGCTGCTTTTGAGCTGAATCTGATTCAAAATTGGTTCTCGCAAAATATACTGACAATGAACATTCGAGAAACTAAATGCATGGCAATAGCGATGTGACCGATGAGCGAGCCACCCGCCATCCATAAATTGGTCCTACACACAACGACCAAACTATCCAAACTATCACCGTGTGTGATTGTGAGGAGACAGAGAAGGTAGACCAATATAAATATTTAGGAATGTTAACAGATTGAAAATTAAGATGGGAAAGTCATATAAACGCTTTAAAATCTAAATTTAGGAAATTATTTTTGTTTTTAGACAAGTAAGAGAGATATTGAACGCAAATGAAATAAATACAGTATACTTTGCCTACGTACAGTCTACACTTCAATACGGAATCCTAGTTTGGGGAGGGGCTAGCATAACTTTCGTTGAACCTTTATTTGTAATTAAAAAATTAATAATCAAACAATTTTTCAAAAACACAGGTGGTATTCAACAGAATTACTTTTTAAAGAATCTCAGCTTTTATCCTTACGCCAGATTTTTATCAAACCCGTACTGTTCTACCTATACTCTCACAAATACATTTTTATTAGCCCCATTTCCCATCAGTATAGGACCAGAGGAGCTATGAATGTGGGCCTGCAGGTCCCCAGAGTGTTCAAATCAACAAATTCTACCAATTCTTTTTATATCGCTAATTTCCTTTATAGAAACATACCAGCTGAGATAAGGGACCTGCAGGTATCACACAGTGTTTATAAACGTACCATCAACGAATGGCTGTTGGGGCTTGGCCTTGACCGATCTGAAACTCTTATCAGCTCCGAATACCTCTGAACGAATACTTATTACTGAATCAATTCAACTCAACTAATTTTCCCTCTATAAAGGCGCTTAAAAGTATATTTATACATTTCTATAAGGTACTATATACGTATGTATATGTATGAATGTGTATATATATGTATGTATATGTATATATTTTTTATTATTACATAACATTATGCAAAAGTCTAAAGGCGAAACTTATTTTATTTTATTTGTTCATGCTAATTGTGTTTTATGTTATTGTACATTATGATAGGCTGAGCCAGATAATACTTTCAAACTATACTAAACAATATTATTTTATTTTACTTATTTATTACTGTAGCTGTGCAGGTTGCTCTTTCTCGAAACTAACTAAGTGATTTTTTGCACATATCGATTTGTTTCATTAGGTTTATTTTTAGTGTAGTAATAGAACTCGTCCCGCGCACAGGCCACTTGTAGCCAATGTGGGACTATTTGTAATAAATACCTGTAATTTATATCTTAATTTCTGTAAATAAATTGATTTGATTTGATTTGAGAGAGGCAAATGGGTGCAGTCCAAGCCCGTCTCGTCTCTGACAGACGACTCACCCGTAGAGTTCATAGTTCCAGGTCATGGGAATGAGTATACGGATCTGTCACAGACGCTACTGCACGTGAAGGCTACCATTAAAGCAGCAAATGGAGATTCCATAGCGGGTGAGCCAGCGATCAAATAAGGGAGCCCAGTGAACAACTGGTTGCACTCGCTAATCAGCCATGTGCACCTGTACCTGAATAACAAACTGGTGTCACCACAGAACAACACGTACGCCTATCACGCCTACCTGGAGAACCTGTTGACCTATGGTGGTGATGCAAAGACATCGCACCTCCCCGCGGAGATGTTCTTTGAGGACGCCACTGGTAATATGGACAATTTCGAAGAGCCTATGGCGGGCTCAAAACGCGGAGGGAATATGTCTCGGGCAGCCGTTATGTGGACATGGTCGGACATCTGTACGTCGACCTGTGCAACCAAGAAAAGTTCATGTTGAACGGTGTTGAGATGCGCTTTCGCTTGATGAGGTCGCGAAATGCGTTTTCCATCATGTCCAAAACCATTACAGACTACAAGGTGGACCTAACGAGGTCAACCTGTTCATACGCCACTGTAAAATAAACACGAGCGTGCTGTTGGCTCACAGCAGGACGCTAGAGTCCGGCACACCCAAATACCTCATCACGCGCGTGGAAGTGAAAACCATCACGCGGCCTACCGGCATTATCGGTAAAACTCTGGACAGCGTGTTTCTTGGCCAACTGCCGAAACGCATCATAGTCAGACTGGTCAACAATCAGGCGTTCAACGGAGACTACAAGAAGAATCTGTTCAATTTCCAAAACTACAGCATGAACTTCTTCGGACTGTACATGGATGGTGAGCAAGTGCCGGGCAAACCGCTTCAACAAAATTACAGGGTGGGTCACGAATTGTACTGCTCGCCTATCACACGCTGTTCACTGTCATCGGCATCCATTTCTCAGACAGCGGTAACGAAATAAGTCGCAGTGAATATCCAAATGGATATCACCTGTTGGCGTTCGATCTGACACCCGACATGTCAGCTGGTCAACTCAGCCACTGGAGCCTGGTGCGAAACGGTAATCTGCGCAAAGAGATCGGTTTCGCCACAGCGCTGACAGAGGCTGTCAACCGTATAGTATACGCCGAGTTGGATAACGTTGTGGAAGTGGACCGTCACTGAAACGTGACTGAGGACTTTGGCGGGTAAACAAGTTTGAACCTGTCACGCGCTCACTAATGGGTTTTCCCGCCGCCACTTTTACTTAAGGTCGAGGCAGCGCGTGCGTTCAGTTCAGTCGTCCATACGAGATGGACGTGCCACCACCGATCAAAAACACCAAGCCTACCGGTCTAGTGCGCTGCCATCACGGAAGCGTAGTGCTAGACATGCAGAGCTTCAAGGACAGCGACAATTACTTCCTGCTGAAAGAGGTCTGCATGGTGGACGTGACTACCGGTACGCTCGTCATCCACCGCATTGCCCGTCCGCCCTTAAATAGAGACTACCTGACTGCCAAGAAACTGCATGAGAGCAACTGGCTAACGCACCACTGCCACGGGCTTGAGTGGGACCAGGGCGACATCGCCTATGACGCCCTGCTAAACAAGCTGCGGGCCTGCTTCATTCACCACCCGTTCGTCTACGTGAAGGGATCTCAAAAGAGGTATCTTGTCAAGCGGCACCTGATAACCGATCCTGCTGCCACCACCGTTCAAGACATGGATGACCTGGGCTGTGGCTCACTCAACGGGCCGCTCTCCTACCGGACCCTACGCTGCCACTACCATAAGAGACCCTCAACCGTTGCCCTCAACTGAATCGTTATGCACGACTGGTCACCGACAGATCGGCCACATCGGCCCTTGAGTGCTGATGCTGCTTCCGTCCGCGATGAACTCCACCCATATTGAGATGTGCCTGGCGCGAATCCCCAGACTGAGGAGCGTTCTGGTTTGCGCCTCTGACCGTCTACCTGACACGCCCGTTCAGCCCCGGACTGCCATAGTGGTCAACACCGTGGCGCACACCGAAAGAGGTGAACACTGGGTGGCGGTGTACTGCTCCGAGGACCGGCTCAAATACTTGGACAGTTATGGAAGACCGCCGTACCAAGTGGACTATCAAAAGTTCCTGAGGCGCAACTCGCGCTGCCGCCACTACGTCTACAACAGGTATCGGCTGCAGGGCTACGATACTTCTGTTTGCGGCCACAACTGTCTCACCTACCTGTACTAACGGGTGGTCCTCGATATGTCACTCAGCGACTACGTGCAGCTCTTCGATCTTGCCGCTTCCGCCGTCAACGACGCTCTGGTCCGCAGGCTCTTCGACTCCATCTTTTCACCATGATGTTGAACTTAATGCTAAGATTTTATTTTGTAATTGTGTATTTACATTCTTATTACGTTTTCAATAAATATGATACATTGTAATCACTTGTTTTTTGTTTTTGTCATTCGTCCTTTTGCTTCAATATTTAAGAAAAGATACACGTCCAAGATTTGATCATTTTTTCATTTTATAAAAGTTATTTCAATATAGTTATATACTATAAAAGTTATAACTTGGACATGTTTATAATTTTTTTTAAATAATGAGGGAAATATGGGTGCGGTAGTAACAACCCAGATTTCTGCTGTAAACCAAACTATTAAGATATAATTGCTTAGAAATACTATTTACAAATAAACTTACAAATACTATTTACAAATAAACTTATAAATACTATTTACAATAAACTTAAACCCTAAAGCGGGAATTCTTCGTCAACATCGTCCTCCTCCTCCCTTAGCTGCTGCTCCTCCTCAGGGCGGTCTCGTCTTCCTCCTGCTCTGGGCAATGGCGGGATGTCCTTATATCCCCACGGCAAGGTGTGAACGCCGTCAGCCAGGACGTAGCGCTTGTCATCGGCGGGGCTCAAGGACAGTTTCTCCACTTGGACCGTGAAGACGCGAAACGAGTGGACTGGAAACGAGTGTTCACGGTGCTCAGTAACACGCCGTTGAACATACAGCCCCGGTAGTAAAAATGGGCAGGGACCAGTCCGTACTCGGTCAGCGACGTGTCCCGGAACTGTTCAAAAACGTCTGTGAGCAGGGCGATGTCACAGCGCAGTACTTGTCGGCATAGTCCTTGAGGTGTAGACACTCGAAGGCTCGCCACACATTGAGGGCATACTCGTACTCTTCGTCCCTGATGCCTTCCAAGGTCAGGCTGTTTTTGAACGACGTGACAATAGTCGTAGGGGAACAAGCCCTTCCTTCGCACTAGGTCGAAGAGCCAGTCGTCGGGGAATCGCTTCCTGGTCTCCCGCATCTTGTCAGTGGGAAGTCCCCCTGTGAAGCTGGCTAGGCTCATGGACAGGAACCTGTAGGTGTTCTGGAAGTGCACCGCGAAACAGGTCTGTCGTCGGTTATCACCGGGCTGGCCAAAGTGGAATCGCTTGGTGAAAGCGATATAGCACTCTTCAGTGTGCGCCAACACGTCCACATCACCAGGTTCGATGGCCAGCTCCCGCACTATAAAGTGCGCATCATAGTTGGACAAGTTATGGAAGTAGCAGTTGATGACCCGCTGCTCCTTATACCGCAGATTGCACGCCCGGTGCGCCGCTCCACGGAACTCGTACGGTGGAGCGTGGTTGTGGTCCCACACCTTGATATCCTGCTCGGAGAACTCCTTGTTGCAGAGGTAGCAGAAGGTCACCGCGAGGTACTCGTTCATCTCCTGTCGGGTCAGGTTAGGCTACAGAGCTCTCATGTTAAACAGGAATTCCCACAGCATCAACACGTCCATATTCAGCCTTTCCATAAACACCTTGGACGCGTCGGCCCCAAAGTAGACCCGTGGTTCGAACTCCTCCAGGTCTAGCGAGACAAAGATCTGGTAGGCGAAGGCGTGCGGGACGTGCATCCGCAGGGTCTGGTACCGGGCGGTGGTTCCGCCGGGTCGTCAGTGACAGGCTGAAGAGAGCACTCAAAGTCCGCGTGGATGCAGAACCTCTCTCACCGGGTGTACTCGGGATGCGTGAACCGGATCTTCTCCTTCTTTGACATGTCCAAGTGGAGGAGAGCCTTGGCGTAGCAGTAATGCCTGTGCTCCTCTAGACGCTGAGTGCCCGTCAGTCCGAGCTTTTTGGGCCTGTTGTCGAAGTAGGCGAAGCTCCGCTTTGAAATGAGGATCCTGTGGTCCTAGTTGGTGAGCTGGGGGCGGACCAGCCGGCTCAGGTCCCTGATGTACGCCTAATGGCTGTCACTGTTAGTTGTCACGTACAGCAGATCGCGGTGGTCTTCACGCTCCCGCTTACAGATCTTCAACGGGTAGACCATGTCCTTGAACTCGGGCGTTCCATCGGGGCGTCTCCTCACCATCGTGCTCTCGATACCGTACACATTCACGCTGATGGCGTTCTTGCGCCCGAAGGTCCTGATGTTCTTCAGAGCAACGGGGAAGCGCATGTCGGTCCAGTCGTACAGGGCGAAGATGCCCAAAGTGTACTTTGTGGGTCTCTGCGGGTTATCCGGGGCGAATGTGGTCAGGACCACGTACATAAAGCACATGTCGTCATTGTTTTGGACATTGATGACGGCAAGTGTATCGGTGATGGCCATTGGCAATGGAATAAATTCTCAGCTTCTTAGCGGCGTACATTCGATTATATGGATCTCCAGATTGCGTATGCACAAATACGTCCAACCGGTGCCTGCCAACTTGCACTGCTCCTTCTTGTTCATAATCATACCAAAAGTCGCTGTCAGGAAATCCTCCAAGTCAGAGGCCACGGTTAGCGCGACATTAAAAGTATTGAAGGATCGCAAACAGGTGGCCCCGTGGATGTTGGTTAACTCGCACTCCAGGATCATGTTCACTATGATGCTGGGATTTGTGCTCCTAACATCGGTCAACAGGTCGAAAACCTCCTGGAACAAGAAGACCAGCGCCTCCTTGACAGTCAACAATGAGTTCATTGGTCGAAACAGGCGGTATGTGAGTAGGCCGATGTACGAGCTGGAACGCGGGGAGGCCGGCACCCACCATTGGCTTCGCGCTAGGCCCCGGTTGCGACTCCGTGCTAGGCCCCGGTTGCGGCTCCGTGATAGGCCCTGGTTGCGGCTCCGCGCTAGGTCCTGTTTGCGGCTCCGCGCTAGGTCCTGTTTGCGGCTCCGCACTAGGTCCTGTTTGCGGCTCCTGGCTAGGCCCCGGTTGCGGCTCCGCGCTAGGTCCTGGTTGCGGACCAAAGTGGTCTTGGATGAGGTTTCTCAAAACCGGACAGCCGTGCGTCTGGTTACGGTCCCGGTTGTAGAGGCGGATAAACCCCCTGTCGCAGTAGGTGCAGTGGAACCTGTTTGCGTGGGCCTCCAACTCTCTATCCACAACACATAGTGACAATTAATCGACTAATAAAACGAAAGGGGAAATATTATATTCAAAATTGACACCTGAACAGGAAAGTATTGAGGGGGCATGGGGGGGGGGTGTTATTACTATAATTTATTATGAGAATTTTTATAAACCTTATTAACATGACTAAAGTTTAGTTTATTAAATATTATTGAAAAAGTAATTTTTTATAAGTAAAAGGTTAGTCCATAAATTATAGTGTCTAACGTCGATGTGGACAGAGTTCCTCCACGGGCTGTTGCTGGTGGGCATTATTGATGTGACGGCGGAGATTGTGCCTTCGTGAGAAGCGTCTGCCACAGACGTTGCAGTCATGACGTCTGTCGTTGTGAGCAGACTCTGTGTGCCTCCTCAGGTTTCCGAGCTCACAAAAGGAACGACCACAGACCTCACACAACTGTCGATTGTTCATCTACAACAACAAGAACGGATACACTAAGTATCATTCGAAATAAAAACCATGATGCGCTCAGAATTGATCCATTAACTTATTTATGTTTATCTAACACATTATAATATCAGATTCGAAATCAGTTCCATGTGCAACCAAAAATTTAACTTTCGTTGAAAGACCTAATACAGTTCATGACCCTGTTTTAAAAGAGGGTTTGCTAAATTTTCATCAGAGAATAAAAAGTTAAAAGTAAATACTAAGTAAAAGAACGTTTAAAAGATTTATTTCAATAAAACATTTCTACTTAGTTTAAATATTGTTTAAATATTGTGATAATAAAAGCAGGAAGAAATCACTGGCGAAGAGCACACTAATGGGCTTCCACTCGATAACACATTCACAAAACAACTGAGGAGAGTCTTTAGGCGCAACTCATTAAATAGCATTAGTCTACGTGCGGGAAGCCACAGGAAAACAAACATTAGCCTCGGGGTGTAACGGAGAGGATGACGTCAAGCGGGGGGATTATAACTTGTATTATCTTTTGATATGTTTTTTGCATTTTCATTATTTGTCTTTTATATTTTTTATTTTTCTATTTTATATATATTAATTCTTAATAATATCTTTATTTTACAGAAACATTTTGTAACAGGCCCTTCCCCGTATCGATCCCACTCATCCACCACTAACAGATACTGCTGTTCATACCGGATCCATTCACAGGACTCCTTCTCGAATGGAAGGTCTTCCGTGATGTACTTCCTGACTTCATCAACCACGTACATCTCATACTCGTCAAGCGGAAAGGTATGGATGTTTGCATACCGCTCCGCTCTTCACAGCAGGTCGCTCTCGTACTTCTCCAAGTCATCATGTATCCTTGGAACGCATTCCACGGTAAATTTGTTATCGAGACGCCGAACACGCCTCTTCCATTCATACTGGAAGTCCCATGGCCTCCAAGCAGGTTTGAAACGCCTTATCTTCACCGTCTTTTCCTCCGTGCCAACGCTCACCTCAACCCGCTCAGTATCGCTGCTGCCTGAGGACATGGCGCTACGACTTTCGACTGACGACTAAACTGAAGACAAGAGAGAAATCGGCAGGAGGAAGCGAGGACGCTAGGAGCAAACAAGGTGTAGCTCTAGCGTGGGGAAAAACCCAGTGACAAATAAAGAAAGCAAACAACGGATGAGGTAAACGGGGGTTCATGGCTGGCATGGGGGGCAAGGGAGGCAAGGGGGGCAAAGGGGGGCAAGGGGGGCATGGAGGGCATGGGGGGATGACGTCATGAGGAGTGTTCCTCACGCTATTTACTGAGCCAGTACCGGCCATACACCCCTACTACCATTGTAGATTAAGGGCACGCTCCCCCTAACGGCAAGTTCGTAGGCGACGCCAGCGCGCTCCACAGCTATGACCACATTTTAGGACCCACATTTGTATTTCATTTTCAATCTTAATTAGGTAATTTTTTGTTGACTACTCAAAATAAAGTAAAGAGAGATTTTTGCGAGTACAAATTAGTATAAGTGTTACAGATTACCAGGAAAAAATTGTATAACTAATATTATAACTAATTTTCAAAATGTCTTCCACAATAATCACCCGCGATAAGAATATCTTTCAATTAACACTAAAATAAAAATTGTATCTCAAGAGATAAGCGAAAAATTGGGGGTCTGAACTTAACATTATTCTATAATAGGCGATAAAACCAATATGGCCGACAGGGTAGCCGGCTCTTAGCTTCTGTCTCCCATACCGTAATCACGCATAAATACCATTTGCTCGGGCTAAATAAATTATGTTTTGCTGTTTTCTGTCGTTAGAAGTGACACTTACGGGCTAGATTGGTGCTAAGGGATTATTTTGGATATTGAACATTTTAAAATACATGTGAAGACAGAATTAAAAAAGGAACCCTTAAAAATAAAGTATAGTTAATGATTTAAATAAAATTAGTACAAGATAACCGTGAAGTTTGACCTGACTACCCTACATTATATGTAGTTAAATATCGGAAGGATAGACAAATTTAAAAGTGAGCATAATAAATGTATCTGTACACAACGAATAATAAACCTTTAGGATAAAAAACACAATTATCCTTAAAAATTAACTGTTGAATTTAAAAGGGAAATTAAAGCGGTAATCATTAAACACAAAGCAGGGTAGTAAAGGTAGAATTAAAATGTCACCGCAAAAACTCTGATTGTGATATTTTGGAAAACATACGTTTAACACTACTGCATAAAAATGAATAACATGTTACCATAACAAATGCAAATCATCTATTAGCATATTGTGTTATTTTACCGTATGAAATAAATAGTGACCAACTAACTACACCAGTCGGGGCACGTTGTGAGTTTGGGTCTCACAAAACATATGACCAGTTGGAACTCCAGCTATTAATTCTTCTTTATGGTAGGAATTACCAAATATGTTTTCTCCTTTCAAATTGTCATGTAACCGGTGCTGTTAAATATATCGTTTATGTTGGTTCTTACTGGGTTTAACTTTATGTTATGTTCTACATAATGCGATTTATTTTCACCTATAGTTAAAATAAATACTGCGAGTGTAATAGTACTGTTGTGCATGCTATTGCTATTATAAGAGTGAAAACCACTTGTTAGCCATTGTGACGCACTACATGACGTTGCATGTTTCACTAGGCCATCTCGCTTTCGTATTTTCCCCACATTTTATTTATCCACACTAAATTTCAACTTTCATCCAACTTAACGCAGGCTTCAGGTAAACTAGTTTTTAGTAAACTTCGATGTTTTGATAATAAGCGGTTGGCATAGTGGTTGGCACATCCACGCTTGGCATGTAAATCGCATAAGAAACTAAATGTATCAGAACTTTAATCCAACTTCAGTCCAGAATGTTTCCAACAAAATGCTGTAACCGTTTTATAGGTTGCACACAAGCCTAAAGCCCCTCATAAGACAGACTTTGTTGCAAAATCTCCATTTCCAATTTTAGAGGTTTCCAGAAATTACCTTCCTTTCCGTCATAATGCAACCGGGCTACGTTTTCTCTTATGGCGCCTTCCCTATCTATCTTCTTCAGGACGGGCAAAGTAAGGTTAAAGACGTCGCCGGCCTTTTAAAAGAAGTTTTTCCAATTCATGTTTTAGCCTCATGATTTCTAAACATAATCTCCAAACATTAAACACAAATTGACTCTTTGCTATTTACAAATAGCCAGTAGTATATTACATCTCTTTATCTCTTTATTACATCTCTGGTGGAGTGAAAGAGTTTGAAGATACTTATTTATTTAGATTACGTTTTAAATTTACCCATTTCATAAATAAAATGATATAATACAATTCAAATATAATACTAATATTGACATTTCACGTGGTTTTATGATACGGTTGTTAAGTGTTATGCATGCTAATAGTGAGCCTACTTAGCGTCATTCTGAGTAGCATGGCTGTGTTACAGCAACCTGTGTTGTTTGAATGCTACCGCAATGCAACTGTGATATAAAGCTACGACATAATTGTAGGTCAACCCATAAGTAGGGGCCCGGCCTGTGTGTCAAACAGCTGTAACCTGGCACATGGACTCGAGGTAGAAATCGTGTACTCTCATGGCACAAAACATCGGTCGGGGAAGACCGAGCCCCGACCCTTATTTAGCCGCGCTTGAATGGACATTAGCCGGCCGTAATAAACAACTCACCCTATTGATACACTTGTTCTACGTAAATACTTCTTAACATAAACACTGGAATCAATGAAATTAACTTACCTGGCTTGAACGATATCATGTAATGATTAATGATTTTAAATTTGACTGCAGACATCCTCTTATTAAATATAACTTATAGTATTAAAATACCTTGTTTCTAATTTGACACAACAGGGAAAATAATTTTAAAACTTATTCAAAGACAGACACATTTATTAAAACATTAACAAAGTTATTTTCATAAGAGGATTCATAAGAGGATTCAGTCGAAAACCTATTAGATTTTTTTCAAATATCTCTGTTTTCTCTATATTTTCAGTCATAAACTGTTCTACGAACAACACTTTGTCAAAACTGTCTATACCTGTTACAGGTTTTTTTCTATTTCGGGTTTTCTTTGGCGTTGAAAAATAGTTATCTTCCTCTTCGTTCACACTCAGCTTACTCAATTCGGCATTTATTCGGGACACTGTCCTTACGGAAACACCAGTCGCTACAGCAGTCCGCTCACGCGCCAATTTCAGGGGAATTTTGATCTTGTCAATGTCACTCTCTTTTTTCATAAATGTGTAAACATTACTCACTATTTCTTTACTGTGGCTGCTTAACGCCTTCCCAGGAACCCCAACCTTACACTTTTTCCCAGACATTTTCACAACCATTCCAATTTGTAACACACACTCAATACGTATACATCACTTATACAACGATGTGAACAGTCACAAGTTTCATCTTAAACTGATATATTTTGCAAATTCCGGAGTCGGAGCCTTCGTTTTTTCAACCCCATGAGTCACGCGGCGGGGTTTTGCAGCCCAGACAGCGGCGCGGGCTAATGTTCTGAGAGTAGGAATAGTAAGGGTTTTCCGCCCCCTTCCCTTTCGGACTCGCCAGTCAAAAGTGCCAGGTTACAGCTGTTATAGTGCTTGAAGTGCGTGACTTTGGTCTACGAGGTTCTGGATTTAATCCTCGCCAACTGCCATAGCCTATTATCCAACCTAATGCCATAGCCTATTAGCTAACCTATTGCCACTGCCCGATGTTTCGGTACCCCCCTCCTCTCCACGAAGCTATAGGTCTCTGGGGCGAAGAGAACTGGATCTGTATTACAGATCTCTCTCGACCAAAAGATCTGTGATATATTTTTTAACCTATTACTATTAATGGGGGCAGATGATAAATGGAGTAGGAAATTTAGAGAGATTAATTAATCAAACGAAATAATGGAGGGACATATATCAATCCCTACTCCTTTTTCTGGAATGTTTATTAGACAATGTAGGAAATGACTGTTTTATGACTTGCTCTTCAACTCAAATTAAACTGTATGGAAACTGTTTTCTACCTAAGAAAAACGAATTTATAAAACATATAATTTGTTTAGATAAACATCAAAAAACAATATGGCCTACTTAATATTTCCGTAATATTTTAATCCGAAGTTTATATGTTTCTGGTTTACGATAACAGCTGATCTAAACTGGTATAAGTTAAACTATCTATGGCTGCGACAAACTGAGGCTTCATATTTATGCCAAAAATTAATCGAACACAGTATATCGTTTTAAAGCAAAGTAAATCAAATGACTGGACAATGAATGACTTTTTAATAGATTTTGATTTATTGTTGAGATAAATATCAATGAAAGAAACTGTCTTAAAAATTTTATGTAACACTATGTAAAAACCGTTAAGTAAAACTTACTTGACATCCTGCACTTTAAAATAGAAACTAATGATGGTTTTGGTTCAATGGAATGTAAGATTCAAATATGACTCTCCTTGAAACTGTTGCGTGAAACAAACAGCTAACTAAACAATGTAGCGATTAACCCTCAAATTAATATTCACCTCGCGCGTCGCGCTTCGTGCACATGATCCCACCTCACTGGTATTAAAAAAGGGCTCTGTGAGACATTTTGTATTATATATGGCGATTTAGATTAAAACTAACTAGTGGTCCTGTTGCTCGAATCCGAGCAAGCTTTTACCCAAGGAAAGAGTTCGTCAGTTAAAGTTCGTTGGCCTCCTCCTCTTGGCCGTCCTGGTCGACGTCTTATAGTCTCCATTATGTCGAACGTTTTTTTGGTTATGTTTTGATTTTGTGCAAATAAAAACTGGTGTTTTGTTGCCAGCTGTACGTTCAATAACCATTTTTCAGGGTCAGATTTTATTTGTTTAACCACTTCCTTAAATAAACAGCTGATTTCTCGATCGTTGGTTTGTAACTGCATATTATGTCTATGGGGAAAATCGCGACTTTGACCCTATATTTTCCCATGTCCACGGTGACTTTTATAATTTTTTTTAATTGATGGCAAAACTACATGCTAAGACCTTTCTAACGACACCTTGGACATGGTGATCGGTAGTACCACCGCTCCAAAACAATTATGACAAAAATATGCCTAGCGTATTAAAAATATAGATACTGCCAATCATGTAGCTGAACGTTTAGTATTTTAGTAATTCAGATGTCCAGAGTTTATAAACTGACGCTCTTTAGACCCATTTTATCTAAGTATTTTTTTTTTAGTTTAAACATTAAAATCTATTATTTTATAAAATAACTAATTGCCACTTTCCAGATTGGTTTAAATACAAGTCATATATACACACAAACCACTTTGACTTTAGAGCCATAAATCTCTTGAAAATTGCAAAATTGTAATGTATATCCTGATTTGTTCTCCGGATGGAAAATATTTGAGGTAGACAATAAAATAATATGTAGGCAATACAAACATAATGTAAACATACTTTAAATGTAACCTTTTTACTTTCTCCCCCTATACATAGTATATGGAGAAAGTATTGTTTTCGTAAAAATTTTCGAATTTGAGTTGTTAGTGGAAATATTCGTTTTGGTGCTCCCTGAACCCAAAAAAGTGGTTTTTACGTGATGTCTGTCTGTGTGTGTGTGTGTGTGTGTCCGTGTGTGTGTGTGTGTGTCTGTGTGGATGTGTACAGAGCTAGAGCCCTAACCAACGGGCCGATTTTTATGAAATTTGGTATGTAGGTACTAATCCACGATATCTCCAGGCATTTTTTCATTTTTTTGAATTTTTGATTTTTAAGGGTAATTATCCCCCAAAAACCGCTAAAAAACATGAAAAATCCAAATTTCTCAAAAACGGCTCTAACGATTTTGATTAAACTTTCGTGGTTTGTAGAACTTTAGGTTTCCAACAAAATGACACCACCCGCATTTCTGGAAAAATTCGGGTTCAGAAATTACAGGACTTAAAACATCCAAAATTCAGTTTTTCGGATTTTTCATAAAAAATCATAAATGTTAAAAAAGATTACTATTTACCATTAAAAAGATCTTAAAAAACTAAATAAATTAGTATTTTAAATTACTATTCTACGATTGCTAGTTGCGGAGAAAATTGAAATTTTAATTTAGCGGTAAACACAGTACGTTGTCCAATGTTATTCTTATGGGGAATACAAAAATAACTATTTCTCTCTTATTTACTGATCTATTTCATTAAAATTTGATATGCAGGTCAAGTTAGCATTGACCAACAGATGATGTTCGAAATGTGTTGCTATTTAACCCTGGGGGGGCAAGGGGGCATTTCCCCTCTCAAAACCACTGTGTGTAGCAACGGACTCTATAGTGCCTCCCAAAAAGGGATTTGGGTGAATATTTCTGAAATCAACTATTTTAGACAATTTTCTGTACATTTATCTATACTTCATATCCTAGATTTAGTAAATAACAAATATTTTTGTCATTAAAGTTTGGCTAAATGGGAGAAAGTATGTGTCAGTTACCTGATACCGTTTATTTGGGCTATAGTACTTGTTTTCGATTTAAAAAACTAAATTCTATAGGTTAGTTAAACTTTTGCGGTATACTGTTTAGCTACATAATTAGTTTAATATTTTGGAATAATATTAACAAATCTCAATAAAACAAAATAATAGTAAATAACGCTGTAACGAAAGTTTAATTCAAAATGTACACTGCTTTTTATTACCGGAAGTTTAAAGGTAATGCATTATAATTCTGTAATTAATTTTAAATGTAGTGAGGGTTTCAATTGTTCACTGTTGCTGCTCCGTGTCGCGTCGCGTTGCTAGGATGCAGCTGATACCACGACGCGAGGGTGCGCGTCGTCAAGGGTGGCCCGACCCCTCAGTGCGCGCCTGCCCTTCTAGTGGACGCGTCGTTCGCCCGTTCTCTCTAACATAATTGACTGTTTACGGTTATGTAGCTATATAATTGTCCAACGTAGTGTTGTACGTTATTTTAAACTTTTTCGAGCGAACAAATATTTACGATGAAACAGAAATCGACACTTTGATAAGTCACCGAACGGAATGTGTACGTTTTACAGCTAAACACCATTCAAGATGGAGTTGTCTTTATCTGTTTTGACGATTATAAATATCTCTATGTTTATTGGCTCCCAAGCTTCTTCAACGTAAGTTTATCCGATTTATAGTTATTTTAATACCAGTAAGTTTGAGTTTATACATGTAGAAATGTAAATGGAATGCTGAGTCATGCCCAGCAACTGTTGGCTTTTGAATGCTCTAATTTAGATATTCCCTTTTCCAAGTTCAAAACGTAGTGCCCATAAAATAGTCTGCGAAATTTGCTTGGCAAACACTTATGTAATCGAAGTTAGTCTTAAGGTGACTCATAACTACAATGCCGATCTTATGTTCTAAGCGCAGTATACTTTTAAAAGCACGATTTTTTATAGTTTTTTAGTTATTTACTAGCAGAAAATCGGACATGAATATTTATTGAAACTAATATCCTTTAAAAATGTGTATTTACGTGGGTGATATAAAGATTGAATGCAGATAAAAACAAGTAGCCTGCATTCGTAAATTAAAAAACATTTTTGCTGAAATTTAAGGGAGTTTAGTGACATGGCCCTATATTTTGTCATGTGTGGTTATTAATTAACGGTTTCACATTTTTTATAATTCCTGAATGTATAAATATATCAAAAATAAACGTAAATGTATCACGGATACGCTGGCTTGGTATTTGAATCGTTAACATTGATCTAATAAAAATTCCTAATTTGATTTGATTACATGCTATTTCAATGTATTCATTTTGGCCAAAAAGGTTTCTCTTGGACACCTTAGAATGTAACAATCAAAACTGTTTCATTACAGAAAGTTTAAACAATTTGAACGAATACAACCAGGGTTATCTGTTCAGGTGTATCAGTTCGTTTAAATATAAATATAGTTTAAAGTTAACAATCGTTGTTAAAAATAGTTTTTGATGATAAAATATTTCAAACCTGTGCATTTTAGGTGAGACTTGTTGTTATACTGTTCGATTACAGTGTAACAATGTGTAAGGAGTCGAATAAGTGAAAGATTGTTACATTGTAATAGAAAAGAGTCAATTAAAAGTAAAATATCTGTATCGAGCGATATATGTTTAATTGAACTTTATAGATCCAATAAGAAAAACTATAACATATAAATTTCGGAAAAAACAATTATACAATAAGTTATTAAAAGTAATAAGGTGCAGTATAATTACATAGGACAACTAAAAACCCTTAAAACCCTTAAAACCTTAAAATGAATTATTTAAATTATATATGAGTAAAAAATATTCATTGATATTTCTTTTTATGATATAAATGTTACGCAAGGATTAAATTATGTTTTGTGTTCCATGATTGTCTTGATTTTCTTTTTTTAATATCCGGTCTGTATTTTATTTCAATAAGCTGACAAGTAAATATTTATTTTGACGATTTTTGTATTATGTACATAAATATTACTATAGAGGAAACAAATTTATCAAAAAACAATATCAAATGTAATATTACTTGTATTAACCCATTTTTTATTAAAACAAAATATATTTCAACGAGTCTGAATATATTTCGGTCGAGTCATTTTGAAATTTTTTAACTAAAAACTGCAGTGAATTAGAAGAGTTTTAGCTTACTTTAACCAACATACTCGTCGTATAAAATAGAGGTAATGCTGTTTTTTCGTTTATTTTCCTTTCCAGTTTTAAAATTTGGTTTGTTTTCATTCTCATATTTCAAAAGACTTCAGAATAGTTTGCCATATCTCTTTTCTTGTTTCGCTTTCCGTTTCTACATATCACATTACTCAAACGCTTGTAGTGTCCAATACTTTCCACTGGAGACATATTAGAGTGGGTTATTTGAATATTCTAGCGTGGGAAGATTGTTATGTTGAAAATTTCCCATAGCAAATGAGAAACATTTCCCATTTGTGTGGTTTCATTTAGACTCGCATTAGCTTCCGGGATGTTAAGCTTTTTTTGATAAAGTAAAAAGAAAAATACTTTAACAATAAGTAGGCTCTAGCCATATAATAATTGAGCGATATTTTAATAAGCCGTTGTAAGGAAAATATATTTGCCTAATTAATGTAAACAATTGAGTTGTTAAGTACATTTTATGTTAGAAGGAATTGTATCAGTTGTTTTATAGTTTGTATTCCGTTCACGTAATTTTATATTTTAGTAAACATAGGAATTTAAAACTTTCTTTATGGAATCGGTTTTATGGTTAATTCCTACTTTTAATTCATATATAATGGGTTACAACAAAAATATTTCTTACATTTTACAAATATGGCTATTGTGAAACAAATAATAACTATTCATTTAAAAAAGTGAAATTACTCAAAAGTATATACTGCGATGGAAAGCATTTCCACAGTGTTTTAAATGAGATACAACGAAATTCAATCTGAGTGAAATGCTATATTTTTCTCCGTCGAATTTCCAAAAACCACCCAAATCCACTAACCCCATCAGGAGTAACGTTAGTAGGGTATATTGGCCGGTTCTCCGAGTAGCGGGTGAAATATTTGCTTGATTACACCCCCCCCCGCCCCCCACCAAACCCCCCACAGAATTTTTGAAAATTGTTTTCGCGATATTTTTGCGAATTTGATTTTGTTGCGAATGTTATTTTTGCGAACCCCCCTTGGCCTTGACAGTGATTGATGATATCGACCTTGGATATGCCAACAAAGTGTGGGGAGAAGTAATAAATCTACAGGTTGAGGATTGCGACGTCATTCTGTTTCCTGCTGCCGTGTTGGATAAACCTCCCTGCACTTCTTGTGTTTGTAAATCATGTCTTACATTACAGCGTACGTATATAAAAATCGGAAAGTTACTGTACTATTTGAGAGTGAAATTAATCCGTGATTTTATGCTAAGGAGGTGGCTGATATTTTAGAATATCTATAACCGAAAAAAGTCAGTAATAGATCATGTAAGAACAAAACACAAAATACATTACAAAGATTTCAAGCAAGGCGAATCGCCCATAGTGTCATTCATACATCCACAAACTATTCTTATAAATGAACCCAGATTGTATTCATTAGTTATGAAGTCTAAAATGTAATTAACAGGACATTTCCAGGACTGGATTATAGAAGATGTCCTACCATCCATACAAAAGCATGGAGAGTACAAACTTATAAAAGAATATCAACCTCTTAAGAACGAAAACGCTCAGCTCACACAGTTTTTCGTAAACTCAATCGAAAACAATCGACAATTAACCAATATTAAAAATAATGTTGAGGCTGAAAATCAATCCATGAATCAATTGTTGCGTGACCAAGCACCAAAAGTGACAGTCTTCTCTAACGACGATGAACTTAAACATGTTTTCTGTGTGTTAATAACAGAATCACTACTGCAGGATTACGGAGTGTGTAAATACAGGTGTATCCGTATAGAGAAACGAAACTTTAACAAGGCTTAAGGTAAAGCGAAGAAAAAAGTTATTGAAGTTTGTTTCATGATAGAGAATGTTCCCAACGGAGTTAACATCTTGAAAAAAGACAAATAATATATGAAAATTTTTGTATGCACTATAACTTTGCATACAACAACATTCTTAACTCTCACAATTTTGTAAATGCTGTAAAGCACGTTATGAATGAAACTTCAACGGACATCATCTAAGTATAGTAGTGATGAGTTATCTGCCGATAAGATCGTCTCAGAACATTCATTGAGCAGATACGCATTCGTATCGTACCATCGGTTCGACTAGTGCTGTCGCAGAGTACACTCAAATATGATAAGTGTAGCCGAATTCGATAAATCAGTCCTTATGTTGTTGGAGGAGTTTGAATCTATGGAAGATAGTTTTATGTACCTTCCTCCACAAACCCCAGATCCACAACCACCAACACCACCAGTACCACCATCACTACCACAATCAGTCACCACCACTTCACCATCATCGGAACCGTCAACCTGCGAGTGTCCGCACTGCGGGAGGTCATTCACGACGCAGAGTATACTTCGTCACTATCAACGATACCACTGTCCCGATGTTATAAAAAAGCGAAGAAACCACCATTCCTCACAACCGATACCACCGCCAACAAAAATCTCCGCAGGGAGAGGACCGCAGAATGTCAGCACAACCTGTGTCGATAGCAGTTGCATAATCGACAACCACAGTGGAAGTGTCTATGGTGATCCTCCGGAGTTACCTGGAGACCTCAGGCTTGTGATAAAGAATTCGAACGTTTCACCATCAGTCAGTTGGACCGATGCCGGTTATCAATTTACAGTTCAGAATCCCACCAATCGGGGTAATGTGTTCTTGAACATCCAATCTTACCACAGGAGTCGTCACACACATATTTGCGATTTATATTTGGACAAAAATAAAGACTATGAAATATACATCATTCTTATAAACATCGTAACGTGATTGAAAACTTGTAGGTAGACCGATATTCCGCAGTACCACGAGTCACCAGTTTGACACAGACAGTGATACCGATAGCGAAGAGGTGTAAATCCGATAGTAATGAAGGTAGCACAACAAAAATCTACGGGAAACGCAGAAGGACAGTGACAACAGTGAGCAGCGTCGATTTTGTCACCAATAACGATTGCATATCAACTGAGGGTGATGTGCAGGTGTGAAACAAAACAAAATTGTGTTTGGAACATTCAAGAAGGAACTAATCAACCAGTTTGAAGTGTACCTTTGATATTTTAAATATTAATACTTATAGCCACATTCACATCGACCGAGCATCATGCTTCAACAAACCAAAATCTCATTTAGATCTACTATTAACATCAAGATGTCGATGTAACGCTTTCGTCCCAGAGTTTGTGAGTGTGAGCAGCGCTGCGACCAGGTCCTGAGCAACACCGGCATCAAGCACTACAATAATGGGTTTGGAGATCGACTTCGCTTGGTGAAACACAGTCCAAGGGGTTCAAATAGCAGAGTCACACCGTTGGAGTCTATATAAATATGTAAATCAAGTCTTGAAGAATGAAGAATATGTAAATCCCTTTGTAAATGTTGATAGCTTTCGTAAGTAATACTTATAGCCATGTTCAGAACATAACCTCTGTATTAATCATTCCACTCAACCCTATTCTCTTTTGGTAGTATGTTTATGATTTAAATGTGGTAAATTAGTTTAGTCTGACAGTAACGATGGGAAAACAAATCTCGCTAAAAATATTTATTCATTGAATTTGTGTGTGTCAACTAAATCCTAAAGGAAGATGGAAAACAATAAAAATATTAGCTTTCAATATCCAGCTAGTTTATTATGAGAAAACCCCAATTTTCATAACAAAGATAAAATTCAATTTATATACATTTGTACAGAGATTCTTTTGATCAGCTCATCATTGCACTAACTTAACTGCGAACCTTTCCCTATGTTAATACGTAAAAACGTAACTTGTTCATTGACACATCGATCATTCTTCTCGCTTCAGTCGCTTATGCATTATGGTGCACGTGACAGTGGGCCTCAGTGGTACTAAAAACGCTTGAAATAAACTATGTACATGTGTTGTGATACGTCTAGCCACAAGAGGTTAGATGCATCATTCTCTCATTCAACATCAATCGTAATTGTATGCGTAATCTCATTTCATCTGTTGTGATTTTAGTTCACGTAAATTATTGTACATACTTGCGCGGTTCGTAAGTGTAATGAGTATTTTGTTTTGCACTAAACTTAACGAACTTTTTTATTTTTGTTTTATTCATGATGCTGACGTTCCATATGGAATTCGTTATCGAAAAACACACTCTCGCTCCTTCTAGTACTACCTTGACTGATATCATTTCTCGTATGTTAATTCGTTTAAAACGTAACATGTTCATTACACATCGGTCACTCTTCTTAGTTCAATCACAATATTAGTTATGGTGTTCGTGACGACTGGTACTAACAACGCTTGAAATAAACTGCGCACATGTATTGTGATGCGTCTTGTTAGATGTATCATTTTCTCATTCAAAATCAATTACAATCGTATTTACATCCAACATAATGGGCTTTTTTTCTTTTTCTTTTCTTCATGATGCTGGTGTTTCATATGGAGTTTGTTCCTTCTAGCAGTAACTTGACCACGAGCCTTTCTCGAATGTTAATTCGTTTAAATCGTAACTTGCTCCATGCGCATCAATCAATCTTCTTGTATCACCCACAATGTTCATTATGGTGTAAGTAGGGGACATTGGAGCACTCTTTGTGAGGAGGAGTGAGGAGCACCCCCCATTTTATATTTTTGTTGTTTGTCCTCCTCCTCCTCGCTCCTCCACACTCTTCCTCACTCCCTCACTCATTCCTCCACACTCCTCACTCCTCCGCCCCCACCCTCGGTCGGTTTTCTATGATGGAACCCACTCCCCCAGTCTCCCGCCACAACCTTGAGACAACAGAGGTCATTATCCCAAGTGTCAGCATTACAGTTCCAGGAAGTGTCGCTGACCCGAGTGCACGTGTCACTCCTAGGAATTCTTGCCGACCTGAGCGCACGTGTCACTCCCTCCACCACATTCTCCCACCACCACTCCATCAACATTCTTCCATAACAGTTCGGTCTTGCTCCTAAGATTACCGCGTTTAATGTTTCTACAGTACTCTAAGCTTAAGTCTGTTACGTTTGGTGCAGATGCAAAGCTCTGTCCCCCTGAGCTTTATATTTTGCTCCGCCCCCCTGATTAGTAATTGTTTGATTTTTGCCCCCCGATATTTTTTCATTATTATCATTATTTTTCGTTATTTTTCATTCTTGTCATTATATTTCTTAGTATCTTTATTACGTCACTCCCTCCACCACCTTCCCCCCACCACAACCACTCCATCCCCAACTAAAAATTCAGTTTGGTCTGAGGTTTCTAAGCAGTAATAGCCACAAAGAGATCATGTTCACTATCAAGTGGGGTTGTGAGATCTCTGACTTTGTGTTAGAGGAGACATGTGGCACGGCAGAAGTGTCTCAGAATAAGAAGAGTTCGTAAGACGGTGACGAAGAAGATGATTACTTTGAATTTGATGAGTTTTACAACAAAAGATATGATGACGAATGCGCCTTTAAACACTTCCGGAAGAAAAGATTTTGGCACATCAATAACAAGTTCAAATAGGTGCATGAACCTTAAAATATACTCGACCTTACAAGAACTGCAAGATGACCTGTGCTTTAAAATCCATGGAAATAGAAAATAAGACATGGACTACAAAATAAATGTCTACCCCATAGAACAGGAACACCTTGAGGCTATTGAGTACAAGCAGAAGTACGTGATGCTTGTCAACATGTGGTGGAACCGGCGAACTGATGAACTTCACCCCAATGATATCACAATTTGTTTTCTTCAATAAAAAATAAATATTTTTCTTTCAAATACACTCCCGCCCCTACCACCACCATTTTTGGGCGATATTTTCTCCTTTATGCCCCAAAACATTGCTTCCGCCTCATTCTTGTACTAGACTTCACAGTGTGTGGTTGTGTCATAGTCTTGCTGTGCTTGTGTGTGTATGAGTTATTCTATGAATTGTGTCCCATTTCTTGGATTATTAATCGTAAGTATCATTCATTCTTATTATTATTAGTTGTAATGTAGACGAATATCACATTTTTTAATTATTTTATAACAAATACATTATCTGAGACATGATTCAAGGGATGCAAAATAAAAGAGTGTAATTCAGATTTATTGATGAAGGTAGGCTGATATTGGAAGTTAGTAGTGTGCATTTGTAGGTTTTGGGGCAAGCCAATCAGAAGCCAGCATTTTGGTCACGTGACCGGACGCGCTGAGTCATTATATACGTCATCTGAGCCTCACCCAGTGACGTAGGTGGTTTCGTGACGTAATGAGGGAAAGGTTAAAAGTCAAGGTCATGGGGAGGATATTTTAAAAAGTACTACCTCGCACGCGTAAAATTCGATTGTGATTCGATAGTATAATCGATATAAAATATCGAATGAAAACAATCGAATGAAACAATCGAATGATACGAGTGCGAGGTAGTACTATTACAAATATTACTTTATTTTATTTACAATGTTTGTCCTTATTTACAATGCGAAGCATCCGCCGTTGTTGGTTATAATCGAAGTTGTTGATCCCGACGAGTCACAACTATCGTGTTTTTTTTCCTGATGAAAGAAGGTAGATACTTTGATTCCTGCACAGAGTCCATGTTGTTTTTTGTTGCGTAAAGTTCCAAAGATAAATCGTAACCGGACGCAATGAGAAGTCTTAACTTTTCACTAAATACCTCGAGGTCTGACTATTCGCTAGCTAGCGTTCTGGTATCAAATAAAATGGTGGGGGTAAAAGTGTAGGATGCGGGACAGATGGTGCGGGGCAGGTGGTTACAAAGCAGATGGCGCGGGGCAGATGGTAGCTCACACCAGTCCCCCCACCACACCAGTCCCCCCACCAAGTTTTACATCGCACAATAACTAGTTTACATGTGTTAGTTAGGGTTTAGCTCTTAGACTGTCAAGACCTTAGCTCCGCAACTGAAACTTTCAATAATGTTTGCTCAACGCTGTATAATTATAACAGCAACTATGATCTAAACCAGCGCATGTATTTATATGGGGCTTTTTGCGTAGCAAACAACTGGCTAAAAGTGTTTCAACCTCGATTATTCTTCGACGAAATCGCTCATTGTCCACTAAAAGCGTAAAACTTCTGTCTTCATTGTCAGAGAAGTAGAAGGTAGTGTCAATTGGACTACTGAAGGTCATCTTCCTCATGTTCCTGTAAAACTGCGACATTTTTCAGACCCTTTACGTAGATGTTCATCCGTCAAGAGCTGGAATAATAATGATGTAGCGTTATCGTGTATGATAGACACCTACCCCCCACCACAACGTTACCTTGTCCTTCAAACAATTGCTTATACGATACGGTTGCTATACCATTGGTTAAATTTAAATTTAGATTGCACCTTCGTGTTCGTCTTGTTAAGCCGCGTAATTGAAGTACCCACATGTAATACTTTGAACCAAAAATAAAGAAGTTATTTAGGTTTGTTCCTGAAAATAGTTATTTTTCAGTGTTGCTGCTATATCCTTGGTCGGATCAGAATTCTGATTGGACCTTCTTGTTCGTCTTGCTGAGCCGCGTCAGTTGAGTACCCAAATGTTATACTTTAAACCAAAAATAAAGAAGTTATTTAGATTTGTCCTTGAAAATAATTGTTTTTCAATGTTTCTGCTATACCCTAGGTCAAATCTGAATTCTGATTGCATATTCTTGTTCGTCTCGTCAAGCCGCCTAATTTGAGTACCCACATGACATACTTTGGACGAACTTTATTGTTTTTCGACTATTGCTGCAATACCCTTGGTCGGATCTGAATTCTGTTTACGCCTTCTTGTTCGTCTGATTAAATCTCATAATTTGAGTACCCACATGACATACTTTGCACAAACTTTGTAACCCCCCCAACATGGGTCATGTTCAAGGTCAAGGTCAAGTTCAAGGACCTTGGGACTTAGAAACTTTCACAAAGTGGGCTGGACACAAACCGGAGACTAACAAAATCTCCTGCCTATGTACAGGCCACGTCCCTAACTTGAAATGCTTAGGGTGGTCCTGAAAAGGACCGTTTTTTGCAAAAGGAGATGGTTAGGATCGGTGGTTAGTTTAGGGATCAGTTTTTGTGCGTTTATTCCAAACAATCCACTTTGCCAGTCCCGCTTGCCGTTCAAAACACAACTCCTGTGTTTTGGAGATCTGTGGAGGTGGTGGTGGCAGATATCGTGGCAGACGCACCTCGATTTGACGGTCCTTGAGGTGGAACAGGAAGACGTCTTCCCCGTTTCTACCCACAAACATATACTCCGTATCCATCTTCAACGATCCAAACTTGACTCCAACAACGTCCAACGGTGAAACCAATTCACCGATCTTCATCTGCTGCATAACTTCATCGACGGTGAGAGGTGGAGTTGCAGGTCAAATTGAAGCAGAAGTATAAGCAGACGTAGAAGTAGAAGTAGAAGTAGAAGGTTGAGGTAGAGTTGAAGGTCGTTGGTGGAAATACAGTGGATGGTTCCGGAAGTTTCTTGAAATTTTGGACTTAAAAGAAGTAGGTTTTTTAAACCCACTCCTTTTCTCCGACGACTTATTCAAGGACACCTTCAAACGTTGCAGTTTCTCGGGGGTCAGTGAAGAACTCATTGTTGTGCAGCGCGTGGTAAAAGTTTGCAGTCCAAAGCTGGAATGAGGTGGCAGCCGGAGTAAAGCAGGTCGCAAAGTGAAACCATGGCCTATCCATATATTAGTAGAAAGCCGGGGACTGGTTTAGAACTGGTTTGACCTAGACCGGTTAACATCCGGGACCCCCCTTTTTGGGTTATGTTCAAGGTCCCCCCCCAGGTTCCCCCCTTTGGGTCATGTTCAAGGTCCCCCCCCCCGGTGACGTGACATGGGCGTGGCCACTGACTGCCGCCTTTATAAGCGGGAGTAGCCCACTGTCTCGTCGCAGTAGCTTGCCGCCCGTTGTTTTGATCTATGTCCCATCGGGTTGCACTCTGCTGCAGCGTAGGTCTGTTAAGTGTGCGTTGGGCCCGACACGCAATTAAGAGATCCGCGCCCTTTCATGTGTTTGTTAGTTTGTTAAGCATGGTAGTTTGTTGTATTATCGCTTGTAGTTTGCTGCTAGTAAATGTAGTTAGTTTAACTGATTTTGGTTTTTTGTGTTGGTTTTAAAGTGTCTTATTTACTAATGAAATATGTACTCCCGGCCCTACAGGTCCCCAAACTCAACAACCTTGGTCAAAACTTGGGTTCGCAGCAGCCTGACGCCGGGTGTTTGGATCTAAGTCCCACCGGGTTTCAGTGATACTGTTGTCCTTTTTTTATTGTTTGCAAAACCGACCTCGGCTGTTCTTGTAAAAGTAACGTTAACTGATTAATTGTGTTTAAATAGTTGCTGGTAAAGTCTTTATTTTCAAAGTAATGTAACTTGTTTCTCATCATTTTCCTAACCCCTTACAAAAAGGTATGGCGCGCAAACCGACCTTATATCAATACGGCGCGCAAACCGGTTGATATTACCCATCTTAGCCCGAGAAACGTTTGTGAAATATAAAATCAGTCTCTTGTTTGTTGACTTTTGTCCCCTTCCCCAATACAGAGCGGGGAAAATAGCAGTATGTTATGCTCTATTCCCCGCTTTGGCGTCATGTTCAGATGACCTTGACCTACTGACGGGACTTAGAAAATTTCCGTACTGTAAAATATATATTTATTCGTTACAACATTAACCCCCACCCTATAACACTTGCACTCCCACCACTTACATTGTGTATAAAAGTGGGTCCCCTAGCACTAGTAAAATCATTCTTCTGCCTCTGCTGTTGTACCTCACACCATGGCACACATTAGGAAGCAGACACGTCCTCTGAAATTGAAACCTTCTGCCTCGTCTTCAGCCGCCTCTACCATTTCGTCTTCTGCGGCTACATCCATCCTTCGGACAGCTCTGATGATGGCTAATATCTTCCCGGAGAACTGTTTACCACCACCTGCTGTTCTTCCGTCAACGTCTTCCACTGTTTCTTTAAGTCCTTCACCTCTTCCGTCAAATTCTAGTGCTGTTTCTACAAGTCCTGCTAACACTCGGGCTGTTTCTCCAAGTTGTTCTACATCTTCATCAAAGTCTTCCACATCTTCGTCAGGTTCAAGCTCATCATCTTCATCATCTGCTTCTTCATCCTTATCATCAAGTTTGAGACCAAGCCAACCAGTCACCCAATCATCTTCTCCAACCAGACCTTCAGTAATCTGCACATATACTCAATCTCCTTCAGAGGAATTCAAACAACTGAAATCTTTACAAAGGATGTGCATACTTCCTGCACAACAATGCAGTTATATATTAAAAAAGGTGCTAAAAAAGGTGAACGCTGTGTTAAACGTTGCATTTTAAATGAAGTAGCATGCAGTCTTGATTTAAAATTAAACCATAGCGCATCTCCTTCTACACCACGTCCAACAGTGGAGTCAACCAAAATTCGAATTAATAGGCTTTGTAAAAACAAACGCTACTTCTTTGTTAAAATAAAGGACTTTGCAAAGGTGTTGGTTCAATGTGAAGGTAAACTGTACAGTGTAGAGTTGCCTAGAGGCATGGACCTTCACGTAGACGAACTTAATAAAAAGGACTATTTAATTCGAAATGATTCAGGTTCCACTGTGTGGAAAACATTAAAATAAAAAAGACCAACAAGTTTATTCTAAATTAAATAAAGTTTTTTCCAAATTAAAAAAAAGTGTGGGCAACGTATTTACATTTTGTAGCATATGCTTCAGAGTGTAAATAGGTTGTCCACACTTTTTTTATAATGTTACAACGACCTTGACCTAGATAACGGACTTAGAAATATTACACTAAGTCAAAGACAAAACTTAAAAGGAAAAAGGAGAAATATTATACTAAAGATATTATTCAACATTAAAGAGGGGAGGGGTAAGCTATTATATAAGTAGACGCCTTAGAGTATAGTTATTAGTCAGCTATGGATACTCCAGCAAGTTCGACCAACTTAAACACTAACAAAGAGGCAAGGAATGCTCGTGTTAGAAGATGGAGGGCCGATATAAATGAAGCTTACACAATGTTAAGAACTAAAGTGCCATATGTAAGCCAGGATGCATCAAAAATAAACATCATTAATCATGCAATTAAATATATTAAATTCTTGAACGAGGAAACAAAATTAAAGGAAAGAAAGGTGCCAAAAATGAACAAGAAAAGAAATAAATGCCTGTAAAAGTAGAAGGTTGCCTGAAATTAACAAGAAAAGAAATGCTCGTAAAAAGTGAAGATTTAGTGGAATTAACAAAGCGTTTGAGATGTTAGGAACGAAAGTACCATCTTTAGGAAAGAATGAGACAAAACGAAAGATTATTGATCATGCTATCAATTATATTAAATCTTTAAAGCTGCAATTGGAAGAAGAATCGACTGTAACACCACAACTGCCTGAAACCCCGCTGGAGGAATCGGATTTAATATTTATTCAGAAATTATCTAACACTAATGGTGAAGAATCGACAATAACACCACAACTGCCTGAAACCCCGCTGGAGGAATCGGATTTAATAATTCTTCAGGAATTATCCAACACTAATGGTATGACAGAGCACTCGTGGTAGGAACTTATAGAAATAGAAGCTGGCAATATGTAAACAGAATAAAAACAGAGCGGGGAATAGATCAGTTTGTGGACAAAGTGAGAATCGCTTACTGCTCTATTCGCCGTTTTGGCAATATGTTTAGACGACCTTGACCCACTTACACGACTTTAAAAGATTACTATTAAAATATTTATACAAATATGTGGTCCTCCACCATCTTAATGTTTTTTTTACAGACGACGGATATATAAGTGCGATGTTTCAGAGTCAATAATCACTTTGGTTGTGAATTGCATTAATAGAGCAACTACCATGGTATACCTCCACTATATTAATTCTACTACTAAAGCGGATGTCTTTATCCAGCTTGTGTACCAACTGGTAATGGAGTATCAACATGTTCAGGTCAAAGGATTGGGTATTCGTGGAACAGGAGAAGTAAAAATAGATGTGAAACCAATCCCTTTGGAGAACAAAATTTACCAATTATTACGAGAAGGCTACATCCTGTGTCTTTATTACACAACCTCATAACTATCGAATATGTTAAAGATGAATCTACAACTGAAGATCCCTATTGTTTCATGAAATTTTCAGTTGATCGAGATGCAATGCGAGCTTTAAACTAGTCCTATTCTCCTAATACAGAGCGGGGAATAGAGCAGTTTGTGGTCCAAGTGAGAATCACTTACTGCTCTATTCCCCGTTTTGGTGGCACCTTCAGATGACCTTGACCCACTTCAGGACTTAAAAAATTTTAGTTTAGTAAAACATTTACTCTTACAACAATATTCCTTCCCTAACACTAACCCCGCCATTACTATCCTCCAATCCGCATGATTCTAAATTAACCACTATACAAAAGACAATAAAGTACATTGCAAACCTTCCATCGCAGCTCCAATAACCGTCCTCAATTCACAAAAAAATCTTGAACGAATATTTTAAAGATGAATCTACAACTGAAGATCCCTATTGATTTATAACATTTTTAGTTGATCGAGATGCAATGTGTACAGTACGAGTTTAAAATCTATCAAATGTTCCTGTTGGAGAAAACTGTCCTTGTTAAATACAGAGCGGGGAATAGATCAGTTTATGGTTCAAAATGAAATCATTTACTGCTCTATTCCCCGTTTTGGCAAATATGTTCAAATGACCTTGACCCAAATACAGAAATTCGTAGCCTCCAGCTACAATAGTAAAAAGAAAATGTAAAAAATAGTAAAATTAACCTAATACTTACTCCCACCACCAGAATCGGGTATAAAAGGATGTTTCCCATCAGTGGTAAAATCAGTCTGTTGTTAACCTTTGAGGAAGACACAGCTACAACATGTATCGGTGCGATATATGTAAAGCCTCCTTTAGAGATGAATGGCTTTTAACCATTCATAAAGAATTGAAACATAACATCAATATAAATACAGAAGCAGAACAAAATGAAGAAGAATTAGATTCAATCGATCATCAATTATCAAAACATCAAGTTGCAAACCTAAATCAAGAAGAATAAAATGAAGAAGAAGGACAAAATGAAGAAGAAGAACAAAATGAAGAAAAACAAAATGAAGTAGAACAAAATGAAGAAGAACAAAATAAGGTTTTAAGACCGAGTGTCATTCATTATGCACCTGGACCATCAGTAAATGTGGAACTACATGCCCGAGCTTTAACAGGTAATGTAGTAACCCACTTTAAAATTGCCAATACAAAATTAAAACTTGAAGAATTTTTAAATAACGCAAAAGGATTGGTAAGCAAAACTCTGCAAAATGAATTAAAGAGATTAAATTTTATCAAATTTGGACTATTACTGGATGCTTTATTTACAAACATTCAAAATGAAACACCACCGAGAGGTTTTTTAACAAAAAACCGAACTATTATGTTATCGTCAGATATTGATTCAATCGTATCTGAATGTTTTGATGAGCTAATGGTGAAAATATAAGAACATGAAGGAAGAGGCTCTGGATGAAGTTTGTTAAGTATCACAGGGCTAGACTTAAGAGTACACAAACACGGCCTATGTAATTCGAGGAAGTAGCTACATCCCTCTACCAACAAAGATTAGAAATACCTTATCCTGCGTCAACGTACAAAATCAAGATACTAAGTGTTTTAAATATGCTATGTTAGTAAAATATGAAAACAAAGACCACCAAAAAAGACCGAGTCAAGCATATGAAGAAGTTCAACATAAGTATAATTTCCAGTGAATGACTTACCCTGTTGCAATTACTGATATATCATAATTTGAAAAACAAAATCCTTCAGCTTCTGTCAACCTATTTGGATTGGATTCGTCAAACAATGTGTACCCCTTGCGCATAACACCTATTGAGCGCAGAGATCATACGGATTTGCTATTGATCACTAAAGGGGACATATCCCACTATGTCTACATTAAATAGTTTGAAGCTCTTTTTTCTAAACAATTATCTAAACATGAAGAAAAGAAAACAATTTGTAAAAGATGTTTTTGTCATGTAAACAAAGAATTAAGAATAGGAGGTTCAGAATGGTTAGTAGAACATCAAAGGTTATGTAGTGGAAACTATGAAGTAAGAATTAAATTGCCGCATCCTAGCAGAGCGCAGATAAAATTCGACAAAGTAATCCAACAATACCGTTTACCTGTTGTTGTGTATGCTGATTTTGAGGCGTCTTTACTTCCGCTCGAACATCAAGAAGAAAACGTAACAAGAAGAAGAAAATACCAGCAGCACACACCAAACAGCTAATGTTTAATGATAAAATCAACACTATCTGAAGAACATTTGCGAAGATATGAATTAACAACAACACCGAAGATATATCGCGGTGAAGAAGCAGCTCGAAACTTTGTCAATGACTTATATAACATAGCTGGGAAAGTTGAAGAAATGTACAGAAATGTGGTGCCGATGATTCCTATGACTGAAGATGAAATTCAACGACACGATTCAGCAACAACATGTTATTTGTGTATTAACACTTTTACACTGACTAACAGTAAAGTGCGAGACCATGACCATCTAACAAGAGCTTACAGAGGTGCAGCCTGCAACTCTTGCAATCTAAACTACAAACATCCAAATTTTATCCCCGTTGTTTTACATAATCTTAGTGGATACGACTCCCACTTTATAATCCCAAAATTAGGCAGAGATAATGGAGAAATAGATGTCTTGGCAACAACCATGGAGAAATTTATCAGCTTCTCTAAAAAAGTTGGTAAAATAAAACTAAGATTTGTTGATTCATTCAGATTTATGCCTTTTAGTCTTGCAAAATTAACTATAAATTTAAGAAGGCAAGACTTGATTGAAACAAGCAAAATTGTGCCTAATGATAAAATGGATTTAGCTCTTCGAAAAGGAGTCTTCCCCTATGATTACATCGATGGACTGCATAGATTTGATGAAACATCACTTCCTACACCAGATAAATTCAAAAACAAACTTAATGATGAAGAAATAAAACCTGAAGATTATCAACATGCACTTCGAGTATGGAACGAGATGAATATGGAGACCTTAGGGGATTACTCAAACTTTTATGTCAAACTAGATGTGACTCTTCTTTGTGATGTGATTGAAGAATTTCGAAACACCTGTTTTGCCGCATTTGGATTGGTATCTTTACATTCGTATACTTCTCCAGGATTAGCTTGGCAAGCCATGTTAAAAAAAACAAAATGCAAACTCCAACTTTTAAAAGATGGTTTTAATGATTGAAGCGGGTGTAAGAGGTGGATTGGTTCAAAGTGTTACCAGACATGTTAAAGCCAACAACAAATACCTTCCTAATTACGACGAAACTAAACCAACAACCTATTTGGGATATTTCGATGCAAACAACTTATATGGATGAGCTATGTCATACCCACTTCTATATGATAACTCCAAATGGATTAATCCCGACTCTATTGGCAATATTTCACAAATTCCAAAACATGGTGACACTGAATATATTTTGGATTGCGATTTTGAATACCCGGAACATTTACGTGATCTCTATTACGACCTCCCACTCCTCGCTAAAACAGAAGTTTCTCCAACTGGAAAACACCCTAAATTAATGATGTCCCTAAATAATAAACAGCGCTACGTGGCTCACTTTTGGGTAGTCCAACAAGCCATCGAATTAGGACTACGTATTACAAAAATTAATAGAGGTTTGGAATTTTCTCAGTCATGTTGGTTAAAACCCTACATTGATTGAAACACCACCAGAAGAGAAGCCGCTACATCAGAATTTCAAAAAGATTTCTTTAAATTAATAAATAATGCGATATTTTGAAAAACATTGGAAAACAAAAGAAGACACAAAATTGTTAAACTTGTTACCGACGCAAAAAAGCTACAGAAACTCGTACAGCAGCCAAACTTTGGAACATCTATAATTATTAATGAAAGACTTGTAGCAGTGTCCATGAAGAAGACGAGTGTGAAGATGGATCGTCCTTTATATATAGGCATGTCAATCTTAGACATCTCAAAAACACACATGTACGATTTTCATTATAACCAAATGGTTGCCTTCTATGGAAGAGAGAACATCGGCATTAGCTACATGGATACAGACACCTTTGTGTATTGGATTATTACAAATGATATGTATCAAGATCTTCGTACATTTTATCACAAAAACGAATTCGATTTTTCTGACTACCCAAAGACCCATCCTAACTACGATCAAGACAGAAACAAAAAAGTACTGGGCAAATTTAAGGATGAAGCAAATGGAGTTCTACTTGAAGAGATTGTTGCACTTATGTCAAAACTGTATTCCTTGAAACTATATGATGAAAAAGAAGACGAGAAGAATAGCTATATTAAGAAAGCTAAAGGTATAAAGAGATTATATTCAGAAAAGAACGTTACATTTGATCAATACAAGCAATTTTTATTTGAAGATAAAGTCATTACAGCTAAATTCAATACAATCAGAAGTTTTAACCATCAGATATACAGCCTAACAGAAGTTAAAAAAGCACTTTCTTCCAATGACGATAAACGACACATTCTTCCTGACAAAATCCACACTTTACCATTCGGCCACTATTCCCTCAACCCTATTGAAGATCAACCCTTTCATCGTCCTAGATTCTTTATCCTTTTCCTTTCCGTAAAAAAAGGGGAAACACAGCAATGTTAAGCTGTGTTTCCCCTTTTTACACAAGTTTTGAATGACCTTGAACTATATGTATATATAAGCAGATTTATACAAAAGAATATTTAATACCATATCAGCTGTCTTCGTGAAACCATCATGTCAGACCTGAAGGAGAAGATTATTAATGAACTACACAAACCTGCAAGAATAAAGTTTCCAAGAATAAATACTGTTATAAAAGGGATAAATGATCTATATCAAGCGGATTTAATTGAAATGCGACCGTATAGCAGAATAAACAAAGGATTTAAATATATACTCACAATTATTAATTGTTTTACAAAAAGTGCAGACGCTTTGCCTCTAAAGGACAAGACTGGTAAAAGCGTAACACAAGCCATGGAAATAGCCATAAAAAGAGATAAAAACAAAATTAAACATTTACAAACTGATGATGGAACAGAACACTTTAATACAAACTTTGCACAGTTAATGAATAAATATAAAATAAATCATTATTCTACAAATTCAGAGAAAAAAAGCAGCTATTGTAGAAAGATTCAATAGAACATTAAAAGGAGCACTGTTTTCAAAAAGAGGTTCTTACGTATGGATTTATATTTTACCACAATTAATAAATGATTATAACAACAGGTTTCATAGAACTATTGGTATGAAACCTCACAAAGTAAATAATAGAAATGCAAAAGATGTATTAAAACGCATAAAGAAAAATACAAAGCCTAAAGTAGAAAAGATGCAACCAAGAAAATTTAATGTACGTGATAAAGTACGGATTAGTAAATATAAGGGAGTGTTTACCAAGAAATACCTTCCCAATTGGACGAATGAAGTTTTTACTGTGTATAAAGTGAAACCGACTATACCTGAAACGTATATCTTAAAAGATAACAAAGGAAATTTGTTGCAAGGTGCATTTTATGGACATGAAATGTTAAAATCAACAGTAGGTGATGTATATCTTGTTGAAAAAGTGTTACAAAGAAAAAAGGACTCAGTTAAAGTGCGGTGGTAGGTGTTTAACAAAACTACTGTATTCATGGATACCTATAAAGGACTTAGTTTAATGCAAGCAACTCATTTCATCGTTAACCTTTGAAAAGGATGGAGATTATTCACCATAAATATCGATTCAATATTAATAACATAGATGATTTAACTGTGGATAACGTTAAAATCAACAATGGTAAACACGGTAGTTTACTTCCAAACACTGTTCGATGTATAGTAAGTGGCCCCTCAAACTGTGGAAAGAACAATGTTGTCTTTAATTTAATAACTAATCCGCAGGGATTAAGGTTTAATAACCTATATATTTTTCCAAAGTCTCTGCAACAACCAAAGTATCAATTGCTGGATAAAATCTTATCTGATCTGTCTGATGTTAACTTTTATAAATTTGACGCTAGTGATAGCATTATGCAACCAAACGAAGCGAAACCGTATTCTATATTTATATTTGACGATGTATCTTGTGAAAATCAGGATACTATTAGAAACTATTTTTCCATGGGAAGACATAATAACATCGAGAGCATATATATATATAGGACAAACTTATAGCAAAATCCCGGAACAACTTATCAGAGATAATGCAAATATTTTAATTGTATCTAAACAAGACGATACTAACCTAAAACATATATATATAACGATCATGTGAATGTGGATATGCCATTTGAGAAGTTTAAAGAACTTTGCAGAAAAGCATGGGCGGAAAAGTATGGATTTCTGGTTATTATGAAAGATCAAGCTATAAAAGATGGCCGTTATAGAATAGGTTTTGATAAATTTTTTTTAATACACTGATTAGCGGTATTACTGTACAAGTCGTCAAGGTGTGATTATGGTTAACCAGGAAAAGCTATTAAAGAAAATAAAATCACTTAGTGATTCTATTAGACAAATAAACCGAGCTTTAAAATCAGGTATAAATGAAAGAGAGCAATTTTTAGAAACAACATTCAAACCTGTTACTGAACCTTTAAAGCGATTAGCACAAAATATGGAAAACCTTCAATTCGCTTCGAAGGAGACAAAATGCTACCAATTTCCAAATATGAAGAAGAATCTCAGGATGATAGACGTTTTGGCCAATTACAAACATCTGAAGAAAGCGACGAGTATGAAGAAAGCGGAGATATAGAAGATTTAAAGGAAAAGGACGTTGCAGAAGATACAAGTACAGATGATACAAGTGTAGAAGATACAAGAGCAGAAGAAGAGGATATTAACCCATCCAACTTAAGCAAATTAGGCACAGATATTATGTTTAAAGGATCATTTGGAAGAAAATATACATTACAAGTGTTACACGCCACACATGCTAATCGAAATTATCATACATATGGAGCTAGAACAGAGGATAAAGGATTAATGATTGGAGATAGCAAGTTAGATATAAACGAAAATGATGATATATTTATTGGAGATAAAAAACATAAAGGTACAAAAGGTTTGTTTGAACTCATCTTTAAAAATAATCCTGGTAAATATACTAAAAAGGATTTACAATTGTTTAAAAATTTACTAGAGTATATAAATGCACATAGAAAAAAATATTCCAAAGATCTACCTATTCATAGAAACAGGTCAATAAAATACACAAGTAGTATATCTAGTCTTTTCCCCTCGAAATTAAATAAAGCTCAAATTAAAAGAAGAGCATTATCTTCTGCTGAATTAAATGTTTTGCATAAAAAGAGAAAAACAACTGATACTACCACATCTGGAAGGGGATTATTGAAAAAATTGTATAAAACTAATATAATATATTACAACGATATAAATAAGTTAGTTGATCGAATGAGGTTATTACATGAAGCTATGGAAGCCGGGCACACTGGTTTAGAAAACGAATGGGTAGTTTTGGTTGATGAACTGCGAAAACGAGGAATAATTGTTCAGTAGACGTATATATATAAAGAGAACCTAAACGATAGAGATTCAGTTACATCATGAGTGTGGACAAGTTTGGACGGTATTCCGAGTTTGGAGTAAAATCTGGATATAACGAAAAAAGAGCTGGGTTTCCGTTAACACGTGATGGCAACTATAATTTTGAAGGAAATGTAATTCAAAATGTTGGTGATCCGCTTTTGTCTTCTGATGTGGTTACGGTACAGTACATGGATAAAAGAACCCCAACTGTAAACGAAGATTATTGGGGGTTTTCCGGTAAAGGGTTAAGCAATATACAACATCCCGTTTATGATGGTGAAGCAGTAAATTTAGCTACTCTAAAATTGTTAACGATTTACAAAAGGAATGAAACTGACACAAGCTATGATGTAAAGAAATTAAAATTATCAAATGTAGGTGATTGTGAGCAGGATGGAGATGCTTTAAATAATAAAATGTTTGATATCGTACACAAGAAATGGACTACAGAATATGAAAAACAATTGGAAAGGTTTGTTGCAGCTCTATTTAATTATTTCCATCGGGCTTCAGGAAGAGCTGCAGCTTCAGATGTTGACAGCTACAATTATTTAGACTGGAAAAAGATACACAATCCAGAGAAACATAATCAACAAGATAAACCGTCTGAGTCTTCTAAAGTCAATACATTAGGAAAGGGGGATAAAGTGAATGTGATTAATGGACCAACAGAAAACCATGAAGATTACATAAGAGAAAAAATAATTTAAATACCCATGATAAGGGATAAAGCATCAGTCATATTCGAGAGACGATACAGAGAAGACGATGGAATCCAATATCACTGCGTGGAGTTTAATATCTCAAGAGCCGAGATTTCCCCTTGGAGTGTTGACAGATGGTTCTGTTCAACGGTTTGATAGATATATGGATTGGGAACAACTTTCCATACACTACCTCTTCACAATGACTATGTTAAGAATTTATTTTCACAGTGTTAACTGGATCCATATTTTGCAAAGACAACAGTTTTCAGAAGACTTCCTCGTAGAGATGACATCACATTTTAATAACTGTTGGGAAGTAATAAGTAAATATCAAAATCTCTCTGAGAATTACATTGACAATTTTAAAGATAAACTAGACTGGGATGTGTTATTCAATCACCAACGATTAAGTGGCAAGTTTCTAAGGGAACATGAAAAACTATTTAAAGTTTATTCATTTTATCGAAGACAACGATACCATCACCAGCGGAGAAACATCTGGAACATCTTCAATTACACCTTATTTATATTTTTACTACTTTTATTTAATATATCTACATTTAATTAATCAATCCATTTCTATATAATAAATGGATTTTAAACCGTATATAATACAAGAAACCAAAACCGATATTACATTCATTGTAAAACATTTATAGAGTGCACCTACTGATTGTAATTTTGCTATAAATAGTCATGTCGAGGGTTAAACGCATCAGTCATAATCGAGAGAGATTACAGAGAGGAAGGGGAATAGCATCAACAGCATTTTCTCTATTGAGTAAACCGGTTGAAGCTATAGTTAACAAGGCAATTGATTTATTACCTGTGGAATTACATTTACCTGGAGGATATCAATATTGTGGTCCTGGAGCCAAATTAAAGAAACGTCTTGCTAGAGGAGATCCTGGAATAAATAAGGTCGATCAGGCTTGTAAACAGCACGATATAGCGTATTCCAAATTTGGTGATACTAAAAATAGATCAATAGCAGATAGAGCACTTGCTGAGAAAGCTTGGCAAAGAGTAAAATCTAGTGACGCGAGTATTTGTGAAAAAGCAGCGTCTTTAGCAGTAACAGCAGCAATGAAAGCAAAAACTACGTTTGGAGGAGGAAAGAGAAGAAGGCGTGGGAAAAGACCCGCTAAGAAACGAGGAGGTAATATCAGAAGAAAACATCGATCTACCCGTGGTAAAGGTAACAAGAAACCAACAATATGGTCAATGAAAAAAAAGGGAGGAGGATTATACCTAAGACCGTATCGTATGAATTAAATAAGAAAGAGCAATTAATAATTAAAAACAAACAATTAACCAATGAAGAACTGATTGCATATGCTTCTTGTTTGAAAATCCCATTTTTTAGAGGAGTATTTATGAAAGATGAATTACCGGTTAAAATGTGGAAAAATGAGACTGGTATTGTAAATTTGGATAATAGTGAAGGATTAGGCACTCATTGGGTGTGTTACAAGAAACTTGGTAAAACCATTTATTATTTTGACAGTTTTGGAGATCTTCCACCACCGAAAGAACTTCAACAATACTTTCGTGCGGCAGAAAATGTTTTTTACAATCATACAAGAAAACAACCTGATGATAACCATTTGCGGTCATTTATGTTTAGACTTTTTAGCTAAAAGTGTTAGTCAACTTTAAGATGTCTTCGTATACAGTATCATTAACCGGTAACTCATGTACTTTGCGCAGTATTCTGTTTCCAGCGCTACGTTTGCAAAAAGGAAGACTATGGGAAGCTACATTATTGGATTTAACAACATATAACTCTATTCCAAACGTTAGTGAAGGAATTAATAACAAAACACATTATTACAAGACAAAAGATGACAAAGGAAAATATTCAGCTTTCGAAGAATTCAGTTTACCAACAGGAGCTTATGAAATTGACAATATGAATGAAGTTATACAAAAACAACCACAACAAAAATAACACAACAGCAACAACAAAAAACAACGTTTTACCTACAACACAACGGCATAAATGGACTTTAAAAACTTCTACTCATTTGGAAAAGGTGGGATATGTAATATTTGGATTACAATTGAAGAAAAAATATAATAACTGAAAATGCTTTCAGTAGTGCAAACTGAAAAATTGTAAAGTGTTCCTAAATTTACAATTCTTTCCCTATCAGAACTTTAATTTATCTTTTGACAAGAAAAGGTTTAGTGTTTTATATGATATGTATGCTCGGTTCCAAAACTCCTATTACGGCAAAACCAACACATCTCTACTATCTCCTGAACAGTTTGAATCGAAAGCTCCGATTGTTGTAATTGATTGCTCCAAACAAAACGAATCTGTAAAATCGTCTAGTGTTGATATAAAAATAGAAATGGAATTTCAAGAAAACGTGCCTGCAAATACATCTGCATATTGTTACATACACACCGTTGACCGGTATTGTAAAATGTTGTACCACCACCACCGGCACCGCTACTGTCGCGAACCTATAAATAGCGGAGAAACAATGCAGGTCGTCAGTTGATCGCCTATCGTCGCATGGGTAATATCTTCTATCTTCTACAAAATGAGTTCTCCATCTGTTGTACAAGATGCAGAGGTTGCACCGTTATTGGAACGTGATAATACCGGTGAAGCAGAAATCATCAAGGAAATAACTGCGTTTTTAAAGTTTGGTAAAAGAGATAGAGAGGAGAAATGTAATGCAGACCCATCAAAGGTAGTATCAAAGAGGAAGAAGAAAGTCGAAGAAAATATTCCTCCTCACATTTTAACTGAAGTTTTTTTGCGAATCTTTTACCCCATCTCAGCATGCATCAGTAAAAGTGTATCAGTTGGATTGATTAAGTCATTGGATTATTCCCCTACAGTAATACTATACCATGGAACAAAAAAGGTTTTATTTTCGCAAAATGCTTGGGAGTCATTTTTGAAACATTTACATTTAATAGAATGTTATTTAACTAACAGTTTGTGTGGAAAAAAACACATATTCGACTTTTGGATTGTGACTATGAAATCGATATTGTTAAACATCGTGGACAAGTACAAGTGCGAATTAGAGACTTGACTCAACATGAAAACAAGATTCTACTATCACGTGAAGAGTTCTACGTTTTAACCTACGCAACAGAACCTATTACAAGGTACATGAGACAGTTGGTATTTGCAAGCGCTATTATTAAAGAATATTTGGTCGATATTTTGGAAAAACAACCTGATAGCACCATCGTGTACGGACCTGTGGATACATATATTTTTAATAGAATACCTCATGAAGTTTGCATGTGGAGAAAGTTAAAGGATTTTGAACCACTTGTAGAAATCGCTACACAAGCTACAGAAGAAACAACACAGGAAGAAGAAGAAGAAACAAAAATCAAGAAGAAGAAAACGAAACAAAAGAAGAAGAAGTTAAAAAAGACTAAAGTTTGACTTAATAAAGAAGAACACACGTGGGGTAGGCCTATTGGGGACGGTGCCCACGTTAAATATACACCAACGCACCTGCAACTGTACGGCCTGGTATTTAACCTACCGTGGTGTGTAAAACAGTTTAGTTGATCGTCAGGTGCCATGATGAGCGGAGGAGATGACGAATTGGATGTAAAGCCTTGTGTAATAGAATTTCAAGCATTTCGAAATAATGATGATAGGTTTATTATCAAGGAATTAGTAATTTTAGACTTGCTTACATTTGTAGCCTACTCATTCACGTTTGAAGTTCCTTTTTCTTTTAACAAACTTAACGCCAAAGCAAAAAGTACAAACAAATGGATAACAAAATACTTTCATCACATACATTGGTATGAAGGATTTATAAGCTACGGTAATCTGCACAGTATTATGTTTAACTTTTGCAAACAATATTCGCATATATACACAAGAGGTTTAGAAAAAAAAAACTGGATACAAAAGTACACACATGGCGATGTTTTCGATATAACTATCAGTAAGGATTTCAACATTAATCTCGGTAATAATTGTGTTGCTGCAAAAGATCTTAAACACGGTCAATCAAATTGTGCATTGTACAACGCATATCGTTTGGCTGCTTACTTGAAACAAACGCAGGAATGTGGTGGGGGTAGCGAAGAACAGAAATGTGGTGGGGGTAGCGGAGCCTACAAATACGAGGAGACAACATCGCTCCAGCACGAGTATTATTCGAGACTCCGAAGTCTCTATAAATACAGTTTCTATAAACACTGGTTGATCAATTCAACACTCACTCAAAATCCGACTTTCTGCTAACAAAAAGTGTTGAGAACTAAAATAACAAAAACACTACATTATTCATAACATCAAGAAAGTGGAAACCACACATGGAGAAGCAATTCTAGTATCATTGAGCAAAGGACCTTTCACTCCAGGAGATGAGCCGAAGTTTCAAGTATTTCTTTCAAAACGATTTGTTCAACTGTTACAAAATGAAGACTTGCGAGATGTTCAATCGGGGACGTTGTATTTGGTATCACACGACGTAAGCGGCAACAACTCGACGGAACTCACTCTGCACATCACGCATCTTTGTACATAATGTCTCTGTTTGTATTTCTTGTCATCAATGTTAGACTTAAGCTTATTGCATTGTAAAATGTTTGTTTAGTAAAGAAAATAAAGTAAAAAGAGAAAAAGAAAATAAATAAAAAACAACAACACAGCAGTATATTATTTTATATACTACTGTATTGCTTTTTTTAATTCAAACAGATGACCTTGAACTTTCATTCAAGGTTAACTTATGAAGGGGTATAAAAGAGGGGGAGCACTGAAATTAGTCTCAGTATTGTCTAACACACGCTGCAGCTAATATGTCGGTGCCACCGATGAACGATCTACCATTCGGTAACAATTTGAAGATTTATTGTTGCGAGTTACAATTTTTTTAAATACCGGACAATCAAGTTGACGGGAAAGCTTGTCGTAAGAGCGAGTGTTTCAGCTATTGCCTATGTAAATGTAACACATATCAAATGAACCGACAAAATAAAATACAAGAATTACGGTGATGGATTACATTACTTTAGTGGCGAATGTAGTAGCAACCATCTGCCCCGCGCCAGCTGCTATCTGCCCGCGCCATCTGCCCCGCATCCTACACTTTTACCCCCACCATTTTATTTGATACCAGAACGCTAGCTAGCGAATAGTCAGTACACCTCCGGCTCTCGACCGGTGAATATCGAGCGCTCTCTCCGCGCTCTTCAAAAACGTAAAACATTATATTGAAATGCCCATTAAAATTAGGTGTATTGATTATGACTCTATTCATCTGGCGACTTTCCAAGACCTCGAGGTTTTTAGTGAAGAGTTAAGACTTCTCATAGCGTCCGGTTATGATTTATCTTTGGAACTTTACGCAACAAAAAACAACATGGACTCTGCGCAGGAATCAAAGTATCTACCGTCTTTCATCAGAAAGCGAAGTGATGGTCGCAACTCGTCCGGATCAACAACATCGATGACAACGAACAACGGGGAACTATTGTAAACATGAATCATTGTAAATAAAATAAAGTAATATTTGTAATATTACTATTTGTAATAGTGTTTTTTTCGCACTCGTATCATTCGATTGCTTCATTCGATTGTTTTCATTCGATATTTTATTTCGATTACACTATCGAATCACAATTCGAATTTTACGCGTGCGAGGTAGTACTTTTTTAAAATACCCTCCCCGTGACCTTGACCTTTAAACTTTCCCTCATTACGTCACAAAACCGCCTTCGTCACTGGCTCAGCCTCAGATGACGTATTTAATGACTCAGCGCTTCCGGTCACGTGACCGGAAGCCATCAATCACTTGGCCCAGAAGTCCTCTTTCCCCACTACAGTGGCTGTTAAGGAACTTAGTGAAGACTAACTTGTTGTTTTTCGTCAACAGTTGTAACTGCCACAAATTCACCTTTCAATTAGGTATTATTTTAACTGTTTTTTTTTTTTTTACTTTAAAAATTTGATTTAATTTTTTTTTCGGATCAGCTGGAAAACATTTTAACTATATAAACAAACGTTATAGGATTATATTTGACACTGCCTCAAAGCATTGATTCTTCGAAGTTTTGAGTTTTCAGCTATTTTTGTATTGATTTATTTATATTTAGCTTGAGAGAAATCTAAATACTGTACAGATTGACCACTGCCAGCGCGTCATGGAGTTAATCCTTAAAATCGATATATATATAGTACAGTATGATGCTATGACGGTAATATTGCAGAAGATGCTATCAATCAGTCAATATGGTATTACTCTCACTAAAATTATCTGAATAATTCAGTAATATTACATTAATAACCTACGACATTTCAAAATTCTTCTATTTAATATTTTTGCTAGTATTACACTGGCATATTTAGCAATTAGTTTTGGGAAAGGTTAACCCTCATCCACTTAACGATCGATGCAGGGATGGATTTAGGAGCTGTACTTTAGGTCCCTAGGCGCAGGTCTCCTACCGCCCTAGTCAGCAACCTGGTGAACTATGTTATTTTTGGCTTGTTTGAAGGTTTTGCATGTGGTATATGGGTGGTGCGGGCTCCTAGGCGCGCAGCTATGTAGCCTATGCTTAAATACGGCCCTGGGTTGGCCGGCCTGATCGTTGACACTTGTTGCGGCGAACGTTGAGCTCGGCCGTTTCTTGTATGGAGGCATTCGGTTACAGTCCGAACTGTTAGATCAACTTTACGACAGAAGCCTAATGTTCCAGGGGATTTGGGGGAAAAGGCGCTCCCTCATAAGTTTAAGAAGATTTTTTAGTTCAATTTGCATAATACTGAATTACTTGAATAGGTTTTTAATCCTGGAAGTATTTTGTTATAAGTTTATTATCTATATAGATTGTTTGAATTTCGGAGTTATTTTCTAATTTTAATTTTGTGGTTTTGTTATGAAATATTACAAACATATTACGATGCTGAGAAAACTCAAGAGATGATTTCCAATTAATTAAAGTTTTTATTTATATACAGCTTATTGTGGCTGAAAAGATGTGTTTCCCAGTGTAACTACCCACACAGCACAAGGTTGTCCCCAGGACATCCCAACGACATCACAGTGGGATATGCAGGATATCCCAGGATCATCCCTATCTCATCCCATGATATCCTCAAGATACCCTCAGGATGTCCCCAGGACACAAAAATGTCCTCTCCCCACGACATCCTGGGGACAACCTTCAGGATGACAATGGGATGTCTCTTGGACCTAAACAGGACATGATAATGAAAGCCATAGGACATCCCCAGGATGTCCCACAGGATTATCTGGGGATATCCCTCAGACCACAAAAGGATATTGAATTTTGAAGCCCTAGGACATCCCCAGGATGTACCACAGGATGTACTGGGGACATCCCTCGGTCCACAAAGGGATATTGTACTCTGAAGCCCTAGGACATCCCCAGGATGTCCCACAGGATTTACTGGAGACATGCCTTTGACATGTATTGAAAGGTGTCCCATTATTCTATCAGTATGAATCCCATAACCCCACAGATATCCCTACTTCCCCATGATAATTCTGTGGTCATCCTTAGGAGGCCATAAGGCTCCTAGTAATAGGTAGTGTGTACCCTGAAGCCATATCGCCTCCTAAGGATGACTGCAGAATTATCATGGGGTAGACAGGGATATCTGTGGGGTTAGGGGATTCAAACTGATAGAATAATGGAGCACCTTTCAATATGGTCACACAATCTGATAGGAAGACAGTTCTAAAATAAATTACAGGACAACTTTAAATTATTCTATTATAAAATAATACTATAATTGTCCATGCCCAGCTTGCACATATAAACAACATTTTTAACATCATATTGGTGTTATTTTTTTAAACAGGTTGACTAGTGTATAAACGTTAAATACCTGTAATCTTCCTTGTGATCCTAGAATATCTTTTTAATGGATGACACGTTTTGTCAAAAGTAATTTTGTCATCTTTAGACCCTTACAAAACTTTAAATTGTCACATCACAGTTCAAAAGCAAAAATACTTTAAAATCATGTTTTACAACTTTATATTGGTTACCGGTACCATTGTCATATTTTATGCTAATTTTTATCATTACTATCACATGACTTATTTATAAAAGTGTCACTAATGTCCTGATTATATGCACTTAATTGGATTGACACTGAAAATATATACACAACTTACAACTTTTTATTAAAATTTACTCAAATCTTTAAAAAATCGTTGTTTTAACATGTTTATAATAAAATGAATACATGCATGTGTAGGCCTAAACATTTCTCTGAACAAAAGTGGAATTAATAAATACAGATTTAAACAATTTAAGGATGGATTGCAATTTATAATTGTTCGGTGATGTGATAGGCTACAAACAATTAAGGATTTTTTAAATAATACAATAATGAATTCAAACAAAATGGCAGTATAATTGCAGTAAAAATAAGTACATAAAAAAATTAAGTCATATAAACCAGGGTGTATAAACACACAGTAAGTAGTTGTAGTTGATTAAATTCCTTCTCTGTTTTCATCTTCACCATGGCCTCGCTTCCTGTAAATAAAAACAAAATTAAGCTAATACTGCATATAGCCTTGGGTAATATTTTATCCAAAAATACCCCCGTCGCAGCAAACATGCGTACTAAGCGAATTTCCAATGCATATAAATGTGCCTCACTACTACATAGAGCCACTTACCAAGTTTCACAAAAATACATTCATAAATAAGTGATATAACATTTTATTTATTCTCCATAAGAATACCATTAAGGCTGAGCACGCAGATTTGCTGAAACAAAGAAGGTAAGAAATGGTTTTTTTTTGCGATAATCAATATACCTCAACAGGTGAAGCTAAATACCAAGTTTTATTAATATAAGTTCATAACTAAGGTAGATATAAAAATTTACTTATTCACCATAAAAATAAAATCATGGCTGAGTATGCAGGTTTGTTCAACAAAGAAACAATGTTTTGTGCAAATATTAATATGCCAGTACTAGGTGCTTTTTACCTTATTTTAAACCCTCTTTCCATAGCCCGATTGACCTGGTTTTCAAACTTAGTCATAAATTTTACTCTCCACATTTGTGCCAAATTTAATCAAAATCGGGCGTTTATTTCAAAAGTTGTCAAGGTAACGCACACATATATATAAATCTGAACAAATAGTGTTTTTGGCATGAGGGGACCTCAAAACAAAAAGTTGTCATGGTCTCGGGCTTAAGTCTTACCATGCCAACTACAGTAATAGCTTTTTCCCTATAGAGGAAATTTGCTTAAAAAAGATATAAATGAACTGGGAAGTAAAAAAGACCAAACTGTAAAAATGTTTTCTCTAGTAATAAAATACCCCCCGTCACAGCGTGAAAACTCATTTTATTTCTGCTGCTGCCATTTCAGTCGCCTTGTTAATGATTATATTACAGTTACTGGTAACCACCAATGATTCACACTAACATCAAATATAATGTTATGGATATTAATGTTGTAAAATGTAAAAAAATGTTCAGCAATATTGTAAATTTAATCTTCTCTTAACATTATAGCCTAACATTAACATTACCATGGTGCCTATTTGGTAAATATGTCAATGAATATTTTGTATAACCATGTGTTTATAAGGTACAGTTTAAGTGCTTAAAGAAACATCAAAAAGCATAAGTGGTCTTCAATTTTGGCAAATCAGTTGCAGAGTCTATTATCACCCCTAGTTTCCAGTAGACCTGACCCCTTGGCCACCCTCAAATTTGTACCGTAGTGCATGAAGATGATGTGCAAATAATTGTATTAATAATTTATTTTGCCGAAAAAATAAAACGATAAATGCGGTACCCAGTAGCCTAACGTATTCTTATAAATAAAATCAAGACAAAAAGGATAAAAAATAGTACCCCGCACACAGAAAACCTGCATTATCAGCGAATTTCCAATGACAATTTATATATCTACTACATAAAGCCACTCGCAAATTTTCATGAAAATACTTTCATAAATATAAGTGATAAATAACATTTTATTTACTCTCCATATTAACGCTGAGTCAAGGAGGATGAGAAATGTGTTGTTATGCAATCATCAATAAAACTCAACCAGATGAATCTATATACCAAGTTTTATTAATTTAAATTCATAATTGAGGGAGATACCTGTCAAACTTTACATATTCTTCATTAGAATAACATTAGGGCTAAGTAAGCAAGTTTGCAGCTTCGCGGAATATAAAAAATCTTTTTGTGTGCTGTTTTTGTGTGCTGTGTGGTTATCAATAAACCACAACCAAGCAACATACAAAGTTTCATCAATATACAATCAGGTAATAGATATAAACACTTAACTCTTAACCCATTGGCTTAGAATGACGTGCTGGTGCCGTTCCTGACCTGTATTTTTAAAACCTTTGAATTTGAATAGAAAAATCATGTTTTTAAATGGATTAATAGTGTATTTTAGTTAAAATATCGTTTTCTTTCAGTTTAAATATTGACATTGGCACACACACAGAATAGACATAAGTAAAAAATAGCAAATTCAGTGTTGACCATGTAACACACAAAAAATCAACCGATCCTGTCAACTTTGAATGTAAAATGGTTAGGCCCCTATTAGTGATTTTAATTTATGACACCTTATTCAGGCAAATGTGTAAGTAACTAAATTGTGATCATTTTGATAGGTGTTAAGGCTATCTTTAGACCTTGCATAATCGAATGAAGTATCCTACGTTACCTAATCATAGTATTCTAACCTACCTTATTTAATATACAGAATTGTTTTTATAGTTTTACCTGGATTTCTCTTTATATAAAGAGTTGATTCCTTTGGGGTTTGAGCAAATCCATGAAACCAATATGTTTTACTTTGGCCTCAGCAAACTGATTCTGAACAGCTCCTAAACAGAGACACATGCTAATTTAAATACCTAATTGATTAGCAAACAAACTAGGCCTAAAAATTTCCTGAAAGCACATATTCACGTCATATGCCTGCTTTTAATGTACCATATCCACTCATCAGGCACTGTAAGTTTCAGTTCATATGGCAATTTAGGTTGAGTTTTTAAATATTTGATATAGTTACCTAATCGTACGTCATACGCTTTTTATTGATTCAATAGTAACTAAAGTACACGATGAAGCTGATTTTTCTTTCCACCTAGCTTCAAGATTATAGTATCTTAAAATAAAGAGTTGATTTACCTCACTTCAGTTAACCTAATGATAAAATTCAATGTGTTCTTCAATATTCTCTTCAAAATTTGCATAAGTTTTAGGCGCTAACAAATAATCATTAAGAAACAAATTATTACTTTATGTACCCAAGGCCCTATTTAGGGGCAAGTGGGGAAACTGGGCACACCTAAGTTAAATCCATTATACTCAAAGATTTTTATAGTTAAACTTCAATTTATTCATATTGCCTCTAGGATCTAAGTTTGACTCAAAATAAAACAGGTTTTTATACCCTATCTTCAATCCTCTGGTTTACTAGTAGATGACTAGTTTTGGGACTGCTGTCCCATTATTAAATCTGGCGTCGCTAATTTAAAATATGAACACATAACTTAGTCACAATCTATACACCAACACAACACAAACGGACACTACGATTAAAACAAACATTTATTTGGTTTGGCCGACCAAGGACAAGTCCAGACAGCGGGACAAGAACACGCGGAAGGCTGCGACGTGACTACCTCCAATACCTAGACATACATGACTACCTCCTACCAATGTACTTGTCACATTGCAGCCTTCCGAATGTTCGTATCCCGCTGTTTGGACTTGTCCTTGGCTTGTGTTAGTGTATATATTGTGACTATGTGTTCATATTTTATTTTATCGACGCCAGATTTGATAACAGAACAGCAGTCCCAAAACTAGTCCTCTGCCAGTAAACCAAAGGATTGACGACGGAAAGGTATGTAAACCTGTTTCATTTTGAGTTAAACTTCAAACGAAGACAACTAACTGCTCCCCGTTTAGCTTATTCGTTTCTTAGGGGGAAATTCCAATTTAATCAATTCAACCATTATTTGTACAGAAATTAATAAGTCAAAGTATGCAAAAGCGCCGAGTTCCCTGACTGGTGTGACACTGTGTGCATTAGGTAAGGTAACTGTGCGCAGTACCGGTATAGCCTAATTGTAAATTTGGGTGAATAATAAAAATAAAAGGCTGTTAACTACTATCAGAGTTAATATAATACAACACATATGGATAAGAATTATATATTTGGTAAAGAAAACAACTTTAAGCTAAAAAGTCTTCAGTGTTCTTATGAATAAATAAATGTAAATCCAGACTGTCCCCATAAGACTAGTGTTAATTGTAACATTGGCCTTATGGAAGTATGAAAAGCCTAGTTTTTCATTGTGCAATACACTTTATAACTTAGGCCTAGATAGTTTTGAGGTTATGGTAGTTCTTAGTATGAGAGATTAACTAAACTGATTCAGTACCGGTACTGTCTATAAACAAACCATCCTAGTCGAATAACTCTTTATTACATTATGAAGAAACATTAACTAGGGTTAACCTGTAAATCTGTTTTAACAAAGTATGTTACTTACCAAGAAACAGTACTGTATTCAAAACAGCTGAAGTAACTCTTGAATGAAGATATATTTTTCTCAATGCAAACCTGCAAAACTTAAAACTTGGTAGCCTAAGTAGAAAGTACTTAACTAAAACATAATTTACCAAGCCAAATCCGGATTGACCGTTATAACGCACGTCTATCTGGTCTGTCGGTCTGTCGTCTGTAGACGTAGAGTTTGGTTGGAATGCTGCGATTCTGCGCAGGCGCCAGGCGCCGCGTCGGATTTTTTTCTCTTTTCTCTAAAGGGGATTATGGGAGATCGGATTGGCCGTTAATTTAATGGTGTACCGGTAAAAAGTATGCAATTTTTATTTTCTTTTCTTACAAATTGTCAGAATTCTATGCATATTTCATCGATGTATAAACTGTAAATTCATTCTTTCTTTATACATGTGTTATTTTAGATATCTAATCATTATCCTTGTTAACCAATTTAGTTTGAATACTAAAACTCTAAATACAACTTTTGATTAATTATTACTAAAATTGGTCTGGGATATAGAGGATGTCCGTGGTATGACCCCAAGATATCCACGTTATCCCGGGATATCGTGGACATTCCTGGGACGTCCCCAAATGTCCCGGGACATATCAGGATATCCTAGGGATGTCCTGTTTATCCTGGGATGGCAATGGGATGTGTGGGACACAAATGGGATATCCTGGGGACGTCGTGTGCTGTGTGGGTAACTGCTGTTACGTAATCGAAATATATTTAAATCACTAAACAATTATATTTATATTCTTTCATCAATTCGTTTTTAAATTGGTTAAGGTATAAGCATTTATTATGCATCACAGGTACAAAGTAATATTTTCAGGAATAACGAGTTGCGACCCTGTAAAAACTAACGTAATGATTTATAAATAACATTTGTGATGGAAGAGTTTTACTAAAAAAAACCACAATAAAAACTACTTTAGCCAATGGTGAGTGTGCAAGGACTGTGATTGGTTAACTTCCACTTTAGATAAAGCTGGAGAGGGGTAAGCATTTCCCCTCGCCACTATTTCCATCTCTCTCCTAGTCTCTCGAATTAGGATACCGTCAACAAAATCCAGTTATAGTAACGTATATCAAAAAGATATCATTTTAAAGGTCTTATAAATCCTAACAACTTTCTTATTTACATCACCCTCGTATCTATTTTTGTTTTTTAGCTATCAGCGAATTTCTTCATTTCCCCATATAAAATATATGTTATTTCTACATAACACTTCCAAATACTCTGAGGCCTATTTTATAAATAAGTTATGTAAAGGTAACATGTATTTTATATGGGGAAATGAAGACTTTTGTTGATTGTGTGACGCTTAGCGACACGACTAGGCTTTTTGCTTCAAACCGGGACGGGCGAGCTCCATAACCGTAGTCTAGTGCTTGCCTCTCATGTCCGAATCGGCCGTTACGTCACGCGAACAGCTGTGTCACCTTTGTTGCCGGCAAGCCTCTCTTCCCTCTCCCCGTCTTGTCCGAAACCCCAAAAGAGACACACGTCAATCTTAGAGATGGGAATTATCGTTGTTTTCCGGCAACGGTTGTAACGACAACGCAGCTATCCAATAACGTGTTGCGGCAACCTGTTATTTGAATAACGATTGCCAGTTCGTTGCCGCTAAAATACCGTTGTCTGTCGGCTGGCGTTGCGGCGTTCAGTTGTCGACGTTGTCGTTGTCGGTTGTTCAATAATTATAAGTAGGGCGTTATCCAGACAGGACGTTATTCTAAAACGTTACATTACAGTGCTAGGTTATTGCAGCATGATTCACTGCATGGTGTTGGTGTTACCATTTACCTGATACAGTACTTAAATTAATTAGGTATTTAAAAACTATTTCGACACCGTCTGCTTAGAACCATCTCTAATTAATTACCCATAAATCAATTTAGCTATTGCTAAGTAATGAATAACAACTAACTGGTTATTAGTGTCAATAATTTGTAGCATATTTAAAAAAATTATAATAAATATCCATAACACTTCAAACCAAAATTTGATTACAATATCGAGGAATTCTCAGTAGCAGCCACTGAGAATTATCGAACAAAAATTGCAATTTCAAGCCCGTTTTGATAACAGTAATAATTATTCAGTTCGTTGCCGAAGTTATCGTTGCTCTGGTAACGTTACGGATACGGCATTGCACGTTGTCCCGTTGTCCGTGCGGCTTTTCTGCAACGAGTGTAGAAACGTTATTAGAATAACAGGGAGTTCTCCGCAACGTGTTGCCGCGATAACGTTGCCAAGGCCGCAACACTGTTATTCATCCTGTTATGTTAAATAACGCCCATCTCTAGACAATCTTCCTAGATCATCCGGCATCATTTTCTCCAAATGGATAAGTTATAGTTTTAAGTCGTAGGATCCTTTCAAATGGAAGGCTAAACACCTTCTTAAGGGGGGCAAATCTTATGGGTTTGCACCCCAAGGCTGAGGAAATGTAGGAATATTATTTATTGCTAGTGACGCCTTGTCGTTGCGTTCCATTTCATGTATATTTTCACCACGTTGCCTTAAGCATCAGTTTATCCTGAAAATGCATTAGTATTATTTATAGTAAACTTAGTAGCATTCTCCGTTTAAGACAACCATTTTAGTAGTTTCTGAACATTTTAGTCTGGTGTAAATTCAGTAAAAGTTTGGAAGTAAAAGTTTTTATTCTCCTGTTAGTATATAAAATCAAAGCTGGCTTAGCGAGGCTCATTCTGGTTCTGGGTAAAAGATCTCCGCCCTTCTGGTCGCCCATCATTGTTTCCAATCAATCAATCAGTTAATTTGTAACACAGGTTTGGGATTATACAGCAGCAACTAATCCCAGTAACCTACCCAACAACTAAATCCGTGTCAACCAATCATAGTTAGTAGAAGAGTTAGCACGATTATGTAGTAATATACTGTCCTATGTAGTAATATAATATCTTGTTTAGTTAATCTCAGTAGCAGTAAGAGATATCCACGCCCTTCTGGCCCAAGGACCTTTCCCCCCTTTTACCCCCCCCCCCCACTGCATATGGTAGTGAACTTAGGCCTGGACCAGTGAGCTTTCTGTCAGTTTTTGATTTTGTCAATCTTAGTTCTTGTAGGTTTTTCACAGTTCAAAGTAGACCTATTACAATTTAGTTTTTACAAGTTAACTAGGCCTAGTTACATTTCAGCAGCCCTGATTCAATGCATTTTCGGGATTGGGTTTGGATTTTACACAGGATTAGCTAGCCGACACTAGTGGGAATAGGTTAGGAATTTTTCAAAATTACAGTGTGTGGGTTTTCTGGGCTAGCAGCCAATTCTATTTAATGTATAGGTCCATGTTTTGTTTAGCAGTTATAGGTGGTGCCTTGCAGCCTCAAGGATTCTCCGAAGAGCAAGTGTCAGTGTTAATAGTGTGTTCAGTGTAGTGATTTTTCTTAAATTAAGCCTAGCAAGGAGGCAGTATCTGGCGTGTAAAATATTATATTGGGTTGAGGGTCTAAGGTAAGTTCTGACCGTACCCCAATTGTTCTTTAATTTAAAGCATTTGGCTATAGTAAGGGGTTTTATTTTTGAAAGTATAAGCCAGTTTTTAAACATTAGAGTCAACACCTTACACAAACAAAATAAGTAATTAAAGTCAGTGTTTCAGTGTAAATTTAATTGGGTCAATAATATAATGTAATGTGTTCAATAAAACATATCTTATTTAGCAATAGCCTACAAACCCATTGATTACCTAATTTTTCTGATCTGATTCATGTTGTGTATATGTAATTTATTTATTGGATTTGTGTATTATGTATGGTATTAGGTTAATTTGTTCTTGTTTAAATGGCTTGCCACTCAGGGAACATGACCACACAATACAATAAGTATAGGCTGTATTGCGGCTTTTTGTAGGGACAAGGCATTCAGGGCTTGGGCAGTTTCATAAGAAGCCTCCACTAGGGCCTAGCTGTATTTTCCAGCAGAAGGTTTCTGCTACATGGCAAAGCATTTAGGATTATAGGCTAGGAAATGGAGTTTTAGGACAAAATCATTTTCTAAATAATATGTTTAGTTTTTCTTGCTTTACAGTAAATTTTGTGTAGTGAACATAGGCTGAATTCCATTTGTTCCATGAAAAGGTTAGTGGTCAGTACAGCCTGCCGACCACGACAATAGAAATTACCCCTTTTTAAATATGAATTTACTAACAAGTAATTAAGTAGGGATTTTTGTGTACTATAGTCAGCATTAAGTCAAACTGTTAGCTTAGTATAAGATAGCCCAGGCAACCTCGGGTCGCACAACTTCTCAGCGTCCGGCCGGCTGATGTTTTAGACTCGGCGTGGCTTACCAACAGTTAACGTATGCCAAGCAGCTACATCATGGCAGCTGGAGTACACTATTTTATTTACCAGATACTATAGGTTTTGGTGTCATTTAACTTAGATCGGTAATAGACTGGCCAGCAGTGCCAAACCTTTTTTGTAGAAAGAAGGAAAAAAAACAAGTTTTTAATGCAACCCGGCAATACATACAGTCAGATTAACGCTTTTTTCAAGTTTGCAAAGTACATTTCAGTTGTCCTGAAACTCAGTTTTTCCCAGTTCAATGTGATCGGACCATCTTAAATGGCCCGTCCAGGTTATTGAAAGGTTTTTTGATTCCCTCCTGAAATCTTTTATCAAGATAGCTACAGGGTTGTATTTTCACACAAGGGGAATTTTTGACAGTAAATTAAGAAGGACCAACCTAATTCTTCGCTTTCTCAGATAGACACCTTCCGGTGTCGGTCGGACATTCCTAGGTTTTCCCCCCTTAGGTGTTAAACGTTATGAACAAACAAAGTAAGTCAACGGCCCTTCAGGTTATATGCGACTCTTACGCCGTGCGTTTTTGCAATTTTTTTCAATCGAATTCTACAGCCACCGGGAATTTGTAGCTTTGGTTAGTCCGAGGTATTTCTGGAGCAAAAATTTCTGATTTAAAGGCTTTTGTCAAGTTGAATAGATCAGCATACGGCACGACCTACCCTTGTTAGTTTTCTTAGGCACGAATGATTTTTAGCAGCCTCCGACATGTTAGCTTTCAAGAACAACTTTTTATCACTTTTGAGAATATGACGTCGGAATTATCCCGGGATGGTGGTTGTTTTCACAACGCTGCCATTGTATCCCAGGATAAGGAATTCTATTCCAGGAGTTACACGTCTACAGCAAGTAAATACATTTTTCCTCACTCTGAGTTCACATGTCATCAGGGTAATAGACCTTCCCAACGAATTACATCAAGCTAAGTTTTTTCATGGCTATTTGATGGAATCCATTTCAATAACGACGCATTTCTGAAATTGTTTCCTATGATAGAGAAATCTCTTTCAACTTCACAGACATGAGATGAATTTCATTAGCTCCATGGGCAGTCAACACTTTGTTTGTGCTCCAAAAAAGCACTTCAGAGACGCAATGGGGCAAAATTGGTTTACGACGAAGCTCATTCCCGGGTTTATCATTTTTTCTCAGTAAAGTTTTTTTTGGGTTTACTTTTTTTCTCTCTCGAATTAAAAGTTTCTTTTTAGGAACCTCATTCCCAGTGTTGGGCGCGTAGCCTATGGTTCCCCTTGGTAAATATTCTTCTTGTCAACACACTCTCAAAGAGGGAAACCAGTAGGCAATAGGTGTTTCTTTTTAATAACTTTTCTTTTACCGAACTTCAGTTTTGGTAACATGCCTTCCAAGGTGTATTCCCTTGAGGAGCTACCAACCGGCACTTCTTGGGTATACACGCTCAGCGCACCGGACGCAGTCAATCAATTTAGCGTGCTAGGAATTTCCCCTGCACCGTCATTGGCAGAGAATAGGACCTTGCTTGCCGATATTTTTTGAACACTTCACGAATCCACCAAATTCTCCCCAGCCCGTTTGTTTCTTGGTTGGCAACTCCACCACCCGTTAGAACTTCATTGGGATCTGGACAGGTTAGTTGGCGAGCAAGCCTTCCCACAATCCTCCAACGAGGAGTGGAGGAGGGCCGTCGAAATTCTTTCTAAGGCTAGGCAAAGTAGGCAGCGGAAATACGACCTGAACAGATTGCCCAACCCGTACAAACACGGGGACTGGGTAATGTTCAGGGAACACCACCTCAGCAAAGCTGCCGACGCCATCAATCAGAAGTTGCTGCCTGTCTGGTCCAAACCTCGTGTTATAGAGTCTTTTTCATCACCAGTAACCGCTTGTTTAGTCAACCCCTCCACAGGTAAATGAATAATAAATGCACATGTATCTCAACTGAAAAGATTTTTCCAGCCACAGTTTGTAATCTCACTCCTACTTACCCAGACGAGAAGCGCCACCCTAGTGTGATATTAGGTTAAGTCTTCTCTTTCTGTCGCTGTCCCCGCTAACACTCGGGGAACTGTGAGTCTAAGAGTATCCTTCCTCAGGATGGGCTTCCCCGCGTGTTGATGGCCAATTCTTTCCCTTCCCCCTTTTTCCGTCTCCGGCACCCCCGCTGGGTCTAGTAAAGAATTTTTGTTGTGAGTTTTAAAATAACTTTTCTGCGAGCGTTTACCTTTTTTGTATTATTTTTCATCTTTTAACCCCGCAGGAAAGGGCTCAGTGGTGGCACCTTCTGTGGCAACCTTGAGCTAAGTCGCGTGTTGAGAGACTTAATCTATTAATCTATTACTTTTAATCTAACTAATTTTAATCAATCTACTTTTAATCTAACTCTTAATCTATTCTTTCCTATTTCCCCCTTTGTTTTAGTTTCAATATTCTTAGCTTAATTAACCATTAAGTAGCGGTTCTTAGGTCATGGAACCATACAGTATAACTATTTTTTTTAGTTTTAAGTGTATAAAATCAAGAAGTACAGGTACCGACGTAGACAATAGGAACAAACCCTCACAGAAAGAAAATGAACGAGTATTAGGGACAATTCCCCACCTATCCTTACCTTAGCAGCGCTCAGCTAGCGTAATTTTGTCCGATGCGATTTTGTTGTTTATTTGCATGCAAAGCAAAAAAATTGGTTTCAAGGGTTGAAACAGTTTTGGATTTCCCCACCAAACCTCCCAAACACAATCACACTCAAACCGGTTTACGCGAACCTGACCAGTCCGACCTTGGTACCCGGCAACAGCCGCGATCACGTCTCGAATCCCTGTTAGGTCAAGACCAGCCCCGTCAGCGATCGGACCACCGCCTTGTGACAAACCTTACACACCTTTGTTTTATACGACAGTTTCCCTTCTTGGTAATTTTGCAATCAACAATGATCAATACCCATCAACTCACCCCAGTACGAACAGTAACATTACAACAACTACACAATAAAAAAAACTAAGTTAAATCAAATTACCACAAGGCAACAACCATTTTTTTGTTCGTTATGTGATATATAGGGACTCATGAAGTAAAATTAAAAAGTGAATCAACAGACAACATTCTGCTACCTACCAAAATTCATTTGTCAAGTGACACCCGAAGCCCCGTTAAGGAATACAGGCACCATCACACCACCAGCCATCAACACGCCACACCAGAGTCCAGGTTTAGAGCATCACCCCGACACACCTCCAAGACAAAACACCCATCATCTAAGTGAGATCTTTAATCAGTCGGTGCGGTGAATGTGAGTCTCTGCCCACCTGCGACATCTTCGCTGTTTGACCTCTCAGCTGTGCCATACCAGCAATCTACCGCCAGCTCGAGAGCAGCACCACTAACACCACTACAGTTTAGCCTCGGATACAACAGTCACCAAACAGCCATCAACAGTCATCAGACATTTTACATCAGTGGACAATTTACATCAGTGAACAGTGTCTATAGACAGTCAATAACATCAACTATTTCTCACATTAGCAGCTATCAACTTTTGCAGAAATGATTCACAAAGTCAATTACACAAATCAGCCTTGAATAAGAAAAAAATAAAAAATGTGCGTGCAGTTGTTCCCCCCGAACCTTTTCACACTAACCTTCAGTTCCAACTTTACTGAGCTGAAACATAGGCTAAGCAGCACAACAACTCTCACTCACCCCAGTTTAGTTTAGTTTAACTGTCGTTACCCGTGTACCCACCTATTTTTCGAAGGGGAGGTGGATCCCAATCTCTGCCGTGGTTGGTCACACAAAACTTTCCATAGCAACATTGGTGCAAAACTGCCCAACATTGGTGTCCTGGGCACCAAGTCGAAGCCGGACTGGTCAAAGGTTTCAGCCTGCCTCATCTGTTCTCTGCTTCCTGAGAATCCAAACCGTGAACATGATATCTTGGGACCGAGAGCTAGGATGGGTAAGGGCAACTCGAGTGCGACATTCAGACACACAACACACTCACTCTCCTCCATCAACCAGCTGTTTTCTTGCTGCGAGGGGGGGGTGGTTGTGACGCTTAGCGACACGACTAGGCTTTTTGCTTCAAACCGGGACGGGCGAGCTCCATAACCGTAGTCTAGTGCTTGCCTCATGTCCGAATAGGCCGTTACGTCACGCGGTCAGCTGTGCCGCCTTTGCCGCCGGCAAGCCTCTCTTCCCTCTCCCCGTCTTGTCCGAAACCCCAAAAGACACACACGTCAATCTTCCTAGATCATCCGGCATCATTTTCTCCAAATGGATAAGTTATAGTTTTAAGTCGTAGGATCCTTTCAAATGGAGGGCTAAACACCTTCTTAAGGGGGGCAAACCTTATGGGTTTGCGCCCCAACGCTGAGGAAATGTAGGAACATTATTTATTGCTAGTGACGCCTTGTCGTTGCGTTCTATTTCATGTATATTTTCACCACGTTGCCTTAAGCATCAGTTTATCCTGAAAATACATTAGAATCATTTATAGTAAACTTAGTAGCATTCTCCGTTTAAGACAACCATTTTAGTAGTTTCTGAGCATTTTAGTCTGGTTTAAATTCAGTAAATGTTTGGAAGGTTTAGTTTATTCTCCTGTTAGTATGTCAAATCAAAGCTGGCTTAGCGAGGCTCATTCTGGTTCTCGGTAAAAGATCTCCGCCCTTCTTGTCGCCCATCATCGTTTCCAATCAATTAATCAGTTAATTTGTAACACAGGTTTCGAATTAGACAGCAGCAACTACTCCCAGTAACCTACCCAACAACTAAATCCGTCAACCAATCATAGTTAGTAGAAGACTTAGCACGCTTATGTAGTAATATACTTCTGTTTAGTTAACCTCAGTAGCAGTAAAAGATATCCACGCCCTTCTGGCCCAAGGATCTCTATTCCCCTTTTACCCCCGGCTGCATAGCGGAAACTCACCTTTTCCCCCTCTGCAATTGCTAAAAAACAAAAAGAGATACGAGGTTGATGTAAATTATAAGGTTGTTAAACTTTCTATGACCTTTAAAATGATACACTTTTTGATGTACGTTACTATTTGACTTTTTTGAATTTTGGGCATTTAAACATTTTCAAAAGAAGTATTTTCTGTTATTTTTTACTATGTTTTATATACTGACATGTAGAATATCAGGGTAAAACTGAGTTCAATACGATTAAGAAATTTGAATCAGAATAAAAATATGTCTTGTGGTGTAGTAGATACAGGATATTCCGTAAATGTTAATATTTTTCACAAAAATGGCCGCCATTTTGAAACGGATAGAGATAAGTGAGTTCTGTTCTCACCAAAATGTTTATCCGTTAAAGGGCTTAAACTTGGTGTATAGCATGACCTACGTTTACCTTTGAAAATTCCGAGGTTCGAACTAGTGACCCTCAGTTTTTTGTACTCCCTGTATTCTAAATGAGTTAAAATTATTTTTAAGTTACTCCTTGGGGTTGATTTAGTATAAAATAATTTAAGTTCACCCTTCTAGGTCAAGTGGTTTGTCTGAAATCGGTTTGAGACACTTTACGTGAGACACCCTATATATATATATATATATATATATATATATATATATATATATATATAAATATCGTACGGCATTCGGCTGCCTTTCATGGTGAAAACCGCATTTAATGTGGCGGCCGGTGCACTTGACTGCCGTATCCGGCCGCCAATTGCACATCACATGTTATATCAACTGAGGAAGCCGGCAGGAACATATTTTGAGCATTTGAAGTGGCAGCCAAATAACGTATTTTTGATAGGTGTATGACAAAATGTAGTTTGCCATTCTACCACATGGAACGCTGCTGTTTTTAAAAGATACACCAGAAGTATGTTCCTATAAATAAATGCCGTGGACTCGGCAGCCCATAAGTGGCAACACTGTCATGTTGAATGTGCATTCCGATTATCAATTTTTGCCGCGGATGTGGCAGCCAAAACACATCTGGTCTGACTCACCTTCAGATGTTCAAAGATTGTTATCTTCCATCATCATTTCCTTTACTCACTCGAGGCCCACGATATTTCCGAGCCTGAATACTTTCCTGCCCGCTTCACTGTGACATAACACCGAGAGGTCGGTTAGACTAGGCCTACTCGACGCTTACGGAATAAATCATACATTTGCATGTTCTTATTTCTCACATAGTTGGACTTAAAACAAGCAGTTCGAGCAGTTTGATTATTTTCCTTGACTATGCCTGTTGCAGTATGTTAACGTCTACGTTATAAGTTTAACGTATTGCACCCGCTTTACTGTAATTTCACACCTAGAGGTTAAACCACTCGATGATTTGGGAGTAAGTCATACATCTGCATGTTCTTATTGCACATAGTGGGACTTAAAACAACTCGAGCAGTTTTATTATTTCCTTGACTATGGCCTGTTGAAATATGTTAATGTCTAAGTTATAAGTTTAATAGTACAGGATCTAGGGGGGTTTGAGCATGCATAAAAGGGTAACGCAATATTTTTGCTCATTACTGTTATATGTTATATGGATCTAGGTAATAGTGAAAATGCATGTCGTCAGTTTCCTATGTGGTCGACAACATGATGGAGGGGGGTAAAGATGGCGGCGGCCGCTACTAGTAAATATGACGATATCTTGGGTACAGTATGAGATATAACATTGGTTTAAGCATTGTTATACTCACAACAATATGTACAACAATAACTGTTATTAGGTCTGAACCCGTATCTCGATTAATAAAAGAGCTACATAATAAAACGTCATAAAATGGAAAATGTAATCAGTATGTGAGTTTTTCCCGTTTCAATAAAAATAACTTAGAACACGAGTTAGTTGGTACATTTTAGAGTGTTAATATATGAAAAGTTTATCAAGATATGTCAAACAAGTCTTTGAACAGCCGTCCGCTCAAGTTAACCACAGCGTCAGGGTCGGACGGCACCGTGTGGGAAAACCCTTACTATTTCGGTAACTGTATGAGATATACCACCGGATAGAACGTCGTTTTAATTGTAATAATATGGTAAACAATAATGGTTTTAACGTCTAAATCCATATCTGCAATTTTTGTAGCGTTATTTATCAAAACATACTAATAAAATAGGACCCAAGACCCGAGAGTAAACAGTTATTGAACAATATGTTAAATGACTTAAACTTAAGGGTTAAACTTCAAAATAAATTTATAGTACATACATATTTAGTATAGTTGTACTCATGACTCTAAAATAATATGTTTTAGTTTTTTTATTATTTTCCCTATAATGCTTTGTTTCCCTATATGGCTTACGAAGTTGTATAACTAATAATGGAGACTGATACTTTCAATATTTTCTGCAACCGCTATTCACGTTATGCTTGAGCATCAAGTACTGCTACTACGATGTATTTTATTTTATTTTCTCCTAATGTTTGTTTACATTCCCCTAACTAAACAATAATTGTAATGGTTTTCATTCGAGTTAATGATGTACTAATCAGTACATTTTGTATTTACATATCACTGCTGCAAATCGTTAGCCAGTGCAGTGAGAAAAGGCGAATTCCCGGACAAGGCAAATGGCAGAGATGTAGTCGTCATCAGCACCACCATAAACCACCCGCGAGTATAAACGATGAGGGAGAAATTTATGGTCTTAAAAGAAACCACTGAAGTGTGACAAACGCGGCCGACCCGACTCAAATAGGTGCCCAATTGTAAACGGAGGGGGCTTGTGCCACTGAGGTTGCATGTGCTACTGAGACCTGGGACCTGACAGACGTCTTCGCCTACATTCCACCATAGATTAAACATACTCCTTAGAAGATTAAGTTTTAAGGTCTTAGATTTAAGAAGGAAAGGATAGATTAAGAAAACTACAATCTTATGGTCTCATTTGATTAACATTGGAATTTTGGATGTCCCACGGGGAGTAGCCCTAGAGGATTTAGAAGAATCTGAGAGTCAGGTACAATAGCTGTAACCTAAAGGAACCTATCCTGAAAATGTCATGCCATAACTCCTTATAGTTTAGCCGTACGGCGATCCACACACAGACAAGAACTCTGCTTCATTTATATAGATTGTCGATAAGACTGTTTAGCTTAGGTGCTGCAAACTTTACCAGATAATGCCTAGTTTGAAACATTTGAAGTAACTTGATTGCTCAACGGTTCAAGAGGAACAATCCCAAGTTTTGTTCACGTTTTTTGGAAATAATTTGAACTAGATCAATCAAAATTATAAATGGTTGCAATAACGGCTATGAAACACTCCCTAATAACACTAATAACACTAAGAAGTCATCTTTACAGCAACAGTTAAAATAATTTGTTTGGTATTCTTTGTGCTAGCACAACCTACATTTGTAACAAGATTGTTAATTTATTTATATTATGAATAAACTATCTTTATTTATATATACTGGTAAATAAGTTTAAAAACCAGATTTTCTTATGAGGACTGATTAATTGCAAGGTGTGGAGGTGTCTTTAGAAAGTGTCCGCTCAGTGTTCCAGCAAAGAAAAATACGGGGTACATACGCGACACTCGAGACACAGTGTCTTTGCACAGTGTTGCGCACGTAACCTAGTATAGACTGGTTTAAGGAAATCGCAATGTGTTGGCTCCTTAATGATAATACCACCTGTGTCTGTCTATGTTTACTCTTTACCGTGGGAAACAGGCTGAAGAATTTCTACTTTCCCTCGTTCAACAATCCATGACAATAGCACAACTATCAGCATTTAACTGCACTTGGCACAACACAGCCGAATTTATGTGCAAAAAATAAAACGTTATAACGAAACACAAAATACCAACGAACTGCTCAATGTTAACTGAACGCCAAATTGACAAGGCCCACGATTAACGATGAATACAAACCTTATAAGATGATACATATTAATGAACAGAGACAGTATTAAACAAGCAACGTAGAGGGGCATTAAACAAACAAGTAGAAATGTGCAGTCCGACTCATGCAGTCATGCAGACAAACAAGCACCTGAGTCACCACCATAGAACTCTTATTAATACACCTACACCTACTCTATGGTCACCACGCAATACAAGGCGATGCTAGGCCCGGCGCGGCGGTGCGTTGTCCGCTCTCTCAGAAGCCATAATGTTAACAAATATCCTTGCTATACCTATAATTTTAAAGCTAATTAAATTATCTATAAGTTTTAATTAGTCTTAAGAAAATGTCTGAATTTCAAAATATAAGTTTAGATTTAGATAACAAGGTAGTTAATGATCCGGCTCATGTTTGTAATATACTCTGTGACTATTATACTAATATGGTGGAATCTCGGATCATTCCAGATTTGAAGTCAATAAAATCAGTAACATCAGTGTCTGGTCATGATAGTTTTACCAGCAAAACATTTGTCCTTAAACCAGTATCCTGCGATGAGTTGGATGAAATAGTTCAAAGTTTCGACAATAAGTACTCTACTGGACATGACGATGTACCAATGCCTATCATTAAACATCTTATTAAGCCATTGTCACACGTAATCAATTCCTCTTTCATATCTGGCATCTTTCCGGAACAATTAAAAATTTCTAAAATCAAACCACTTTTTAAAACTGGTAGTCGTCTTCAAGTTGAAAATTATCGTCCTCTTTCTTTAATATCTTCATTTTCCAAATTGTTTGAAAGAGCTATGGCTATTCAGTTAATAGCATTTTTGGAGAACAATGATCTTATGGATAAGGAGCAGCATGGCATTAGATCGGGTAAATCTGTAATTAGTGCAAGCACTGAATTTATTGAATCAATTATAGAATCGTTAGACAATAGTGAAAAAGTAATAGGGGTTTTCATGGATTTATCTAAATCGTTTGATAGTGTCTGTCATACTGAATTGCTTACAACCCTTTTTAATTTAGGCATCAAAAAGATACCACTCTCATGGTTTCTTCCTATCTGACAAACAGGAAACAGTTTGTTGAAATTAATCATTTAAATAACTATAGTCAAATAACACCTTGCCGCTCGACATTAAATACTGTAAAATTTGGAATACCTCAGGGTTCTATTCTGGGTCCCCTTCTGTTTTTATGCTACATTAAGGGACTACCAAAATCATCTCAGTTTGACAAAATGACTTTATATGCAGATGATATCAATTTAAAAGTATCTGCGGAAAACTATGATGAAATTGAAATATCTAGTTTTTGTGAGCTTTCGATGATTCAACAATTTCTAGCAGATAAGAATCTGTTACTTAATCCAAATAAAACAAAATACATTCGGTTTTCTCTAAAGCAAAATCAAAGTAATCATTCTGGATTCAATGTAGTTATAAACAACCACATTTTAGATGAAACCGAGAATACAAATTTTTTAGGGATTATTGTAGATAAGAACCTTGATTGGAACTCCCAGGTCGATCATGTTTGTAATAAACTCTCCTCAGGATTATTTGCTCTCAGAAAATTATCCCCAATTTGTGATATTAAAACACTGAAATCAATTTATTTTGCCCTAATTCACTCTCATATTTCTTTTGGAATTGTTTTGTATGGAAGTACCTCAGTTATCAATATGAATAGGATACTGATTTTGCAAAAAAGAGCAATTAGAATTATGTTGAGTCTGGGATGGTCTGATTCTGCCAAATTACACTTCCCTGAGCTTGGTATTTTAACAGTTTTTAGTTTATATATATTTGAGTTGATGTTGTTGATAAAACGTAATTTTAATGATTTAAATACACTGGGTGATAACCATAGTTACAACACGAGGTTTAGGAACCAACTTTCATTTAGTGCTCATCATAAGAAAATATTTGAAAACAAACCTAGTTATGCAGGCATTAAATATTTCAACTATTTACCTCCAGAAATAAAAAATATAACCAGTTTTGCGACTTTTAAAAATAAATTAAAAAAATATATGATGTCTAAACCTTTATATTCATCGGAGGAATTCTTTGATTGTAATAGTGATGAAGTTTGAGACCATGTGCTGTAGTTAGAGGACCATTTTTCTGTTTCTTTTGTTTCTATTAGTTCTTAAGGATAAGACGCCATTCGTATGTATATGTATACATGTAATGAATAAAGATTGTTTGACTTTGACTTTGACTTTGACTTTTGTTGAAAACATTTCATCCCATGACGCAAAGATAAAAATGTAAAATTAGTTGAAGTTATTACATTTTGTTTTAGCAGTGGCAGTTTTTTTGGTATATACAGGGTGTCTCTGAACTCTCTACCAAACTTTTCAGGTATTATTCCTGGACCATAGACAAGCCAAAATATCATATTCAAAATTTCGAAAACTCAAAAGTTACTCGTATAGCCGCCATTTTGTTTTTTCACATAGGAAATTTTAATTCGAGAACGGCTAGTTATAATTAAATGAAATTTGGTATTTAGCTTTATCGCCTAAAGTCCTAATTACAGAAAAAAAATTATTTTTTTACGATCATTAATTTCAAAATGGTGGCTGCCTAAACATTGCAAACGTAAATATCTTAAAAACTGCTCATTGTAAACAATTACATTAATTACGTTTTATTTAGAGAATTTAATTACAAATCTAATATTACCAAATTTACGGAAATCGGGTCATAAGTAACGGAGAAAATCCATTTTTAAGATATTGCATTCTTGTTAATATCAACTGTTATCGTGTGACATCGCTGCTAGTGAGCCACGTCGATCAGCTGTTTCAAGTATAATTCCACTAAACAGCTGATTGATCAATGTATTGTTAAAATTGGTCGCGGGGGACCGGTGCCGTGGCCTCCGCGATCACCTGATCTTACTCCCCTAGATTTCTTCGTTTGGGGGAAAATGAAGGAACTTGTTTATTCAACACCTGTGGAAAATGAACTGGACCTGATCGGTAGAATTGTAGAGGCGGCTGCGGTCATCCAAGAGAAAAATGAATTTGAAGCTGTCCGGCAATCCATGACATCTAGGTTCACGAAGTGCAATCGACTTGGTGGTGGGCATATTGAACATCGTTTGTAAATACTGTAGAATTGTAGTGATATCTCATGTAAATAAATCCATTTTTTTTAAATTTTAACGCATTTTTGATATTTTATGTTTTATTTGAAGCATTAGTGAACCCTGGGAATCGTAAGGGTATCAATCAGGTGATTGGAGCAAATGAACTTAATAACAGCTGGTTAATGTTTTAATCAGCTGTTTAGTGGAATTATACTTGAAACAGCTGATCGACGTGGCTCACTAGCAGCGATGCCACATGATAACAGTTAATATTGACAAGAATGCAATATCTTAAAAATGGATTTTCTCCGTTATTTATGAACCGATTTCCATAAATTTGATGTCATTAGATTTGCAATTAGATTCTCTAAATAAAACGTAATAAATGTAATTTTTTTACTATGAGCCGTTTTTAAGATATTTACGTTTGCAATTTTTAGGCAGCCGCCATTTTGAAATTAATGATTGTAAAAAAATATTTTTTTTCTATAATTAAGTCTTTAGGGAATAAAGCTAAATACCAAATTTCATTTAATTATAACTAGCCGTTCTCAAATTAAAATTTCCTATGTGAAAAAACAAAATGGTGGCTATACGAGTAACTTTTGAGTTTTCGAAATTTTGAATATGATATTTTGGCTTGTCTATGGTCCAGGAATAATACCTGAAAAGGTTGGTAGAGAGTTCAGAGACACCCTGTATTGAGTACTAGTAGAATGTAGCCGTTCTTCGCACGGGTTAGAAAGGTAAGTTAGCTTGAAACAGCTGCGCTTGCTTCTGCTCTTTAAGCCGTCAAATGTAAGTGACCTCAGCCGTTCGCATTACAGTTTCTGAATGTTTACTTTCTTCTCAAATGTAAACATTGAACTTAGGACGTTTACGGGGCGTAGTCCGAGGGGATTTTAAGGAAGTGATTAGGCCTATGTGTTACAAGGGTTCAAGATCTACCTTTGTGTAAAATTTCAGCCCAGTCAGTTCAGTAGTTTTTACGTTTACCCGGAACATCAGACAGACAGACAGACAGTCAGACAGAAACCACCTCTTCTTTATAAGATTTTAGATAGATTACGGTGAAATTAAGCTGTCTACATAAAAAGTGTATGTAACATAATTTGTTTAGAACATTGTTAAGCGTAAAATAATGAGACAAAAACACGTCCTTAACTTCATTAGTTTTTGAGCTGTAAGAATTTAACCGCAGAGTATTGCTCTAGTAAGGTTGAGGTGGGGGGGTCTTTGATCAAGAAGGGTGGGGGTGGGGAATTTGTGTATTTTTATGTTATACTTTGTTTACTAACATCCTGCAAAAATTCAGCTTTACCCTAATTGGTTGCGACAAAGCATATTTATTTACCTTTATTGACTGGGCTACAACGGGGGAGGAGGGAAAAGAGTGTTTGATGTTGAATGGTAGTAGTGATGGGGAGGGGGAAGAGGTTGAGCAGCGAGTCGTCATGGAGGGAGTGACTACGGATACAGTGATGGAGCAAACGAGTGGGGGTGTGGCAGAGGGTAGGCGAGCTGAGGGAACCAAGGTCCAGGCCATGCCTGAAAAAATAAAAATGCAAAAAATGGAAATATAGCAATGAAAAAACTCCCGAGGAAATTTAATATATAAATAATGGGAGAACATACGTGCAATGATTCACTTTTACTAAATCTAAGGTATTGATTATAATGATTTACAGATATTAGATGTCGGAACTGTAATTTTGTTACTACAATTAGATAATTAACTGCCGGATTCGGTAATTAGGTAACTTTCGGTAAATATTTGTAAAATCTGGTAGATATGTATTTGGATTTCTTTTTAAATTATTTTTATACAAACAAGAACATTACAGATTTTTAAAACACCGGGTGATTTAAATTAAAACGTTAGAGGAAAAACTACATCCGAATAAAAAATGAAATAACTATATTTTTCCTATACTACCCTGCTTGTGATAAATTAACTAGACCAGTAGATGGATCACGGATAAATTGTAGAACGAGTAAGTTACATTTACATTAAAGTATATACATCATTAAATATGATTACAATTTAAGATCTATATTAAATGTCAAACGTTAAAACTACAATTTTCACATTTTTGGCGCGAATATCGGCTATTTTTTATATCAGATGTTTAAAAAGTGTATACAAATGTGAATCCCTGCGCGAATCAGACCATGATAAACTAAGGTGAAAAACTGGTATAAACTAAGTTATTTCTGAATACCTTTCCCAGCATTACAAATATGCACGAGCAATTTGTACCACTCTCACTAGTCTCACTATTCTACCTTAATTGAGGCAAGACCATATATTTGACTTATCTGTTGAAAATATACGTGTCAGAAAAAACTTTCATCTGAAGATACCAAATTTAAACTTGGTATACATTTATTACATCTAATACGACCCATTTTTGAATGCAATATCAAGTTCCTACTTAGAACCATTTCAAAATGGCGGCCATTTTTGTTTTTTCAAAGCTATATCTTTAAAACAGCAATATTTAGGAAACAACTGTAAGGATAAAAAAGCTGTGTCATGTTGTCCTAAAAACAATGATATGAATATATTAGCTCTAGAATTATAAATAACTGAGAAATTGTGATTTTGATAAGTTTAAAACATAATTTTTTTACCGTTATACATTATTTGTACCTAGATTGGTTTTATAAGAAGAGTATATAATTATAGTAGAACTACACTAATCCTACTTTGGATGGTCCGACTTCTCGCATACCGACCGTGCCGTTATCGGTGTTCGACGTAAACAAGCCACTCACCCAACTCACTTTGTGGTTATGATGTATATCATTCAAAATTTTAAACACGTCAATATAAAATGACAAATAAAATGTTTTATATTATCATTGGATCTGTGATTGTTCATGATGCAATGAAATGTGTCAGTGACTTACTACTTCGATAACAACAGACGTTTTGTGCTGCAATTCCAGAGCTTTTGACAAAGCTAATTGTTCGGAGATTTAAGAAATGAAATAATACATTAACATTAATTGGTGAATACTACGTACAAATTAATCCACAAGTGTAAATTAAACAGACAATATCAAATGATATATTTATTACTGATGTTTTTCATTTTATACTGTGTCAATAATCAAATACACTGTGTGTTGGTCATACCATTCATGATTTAAATTATGCCTTATTTTGTATTTCTTTATAATTACATATTTTAACATCATTCTCCGCATCATCCATGATTATTACATTAATGCACGTTAAAACAGTGAGAGGAGAGCTAATTATGACCACTATCTTAGTAACTGTTCAAGGAAAATCGTCAAGACGAATTGGCAACAGTGGTGGCAGCCAAATAACGCGAAATATTTATGAAGTATTATTGCTGGCAGTCATTTAGCTGCTAGACATACATGGTGCGCCGAATCAAATGTAAACTTAGGGCAGTCAAATTACATGAGTTTTTATACACATAGTTATAATAAAAAAAATTATGAAAATAAGTTAATAGTTATATTAATAACGTAATTTTGAGTAGAGAGACACGTTAAAACTTAAATATACTCTAATCTTTGAGGTGGCAGCTACTTAACCTAAATTCGTACGGCAGCTGAATAGATAGTGAGATTTATATATATATATATATATATATATATATATATATATATATATAAGTATATATGTATATACTTATATTGATTGTTGTAAATGAGCAAAACCACATTCACCAGAAAAGATACACAGCCATGGACATTTAGCCAAACATTATTTATGCATATATTCTAAATGATTTCTGGAAACGAGAAAGTAGTCATATGGATCTAAAATATAATTGACCTTAAATCATTATAATTACTACAACTGCTTAAGACACGTTGTGTAATCTTATTTGTATACAATTGCATTCATTGAGTGGACAATAGATAAATTGTAAACCTGAAATTGATTCCTAAAGCTGAAAAGTAAAGTAACACTGTAAAACCTTGATAATTATTATAAACTTATTGTTCTTGATACTTGTTACAATACTCCTAGCGTAGCATGAAGTTTTTGGGACGTAAGAATGTGTATTAGCTCCTTCATTAACCCAATTTTCCAATTCCTAAATCTTCATAAGAATATGTAAGTGGGATGGATATTTTTTCTTAATTCAGTTTGATATTCTATTCAGAATAAACAAAAAAGAAGCAAGTAAATAAATCTGGATACAGTTTAACTTAAATCATATATAGTATGTAAATAGTTCACATCAATATCTGTAGTACTCGTAAAAACTTTGATAAATTATTGTTTTTTTTAAACTCATCTATTTTGCAACTTGCTTTTATCGTATTATCAGAATGTTGGTGGGGGGAGTGGTGAGGAGGGGGAGGGTATAGAGGGCACCTTGGAGCACCAAAATGACGGAGTTTAAATTTATGTGAGCAAACTACTGACATTTGCATGTAGGCAAATAATGATTGGAGACGTTTTTGGTTCAAGCTTTGACTTTAATTTTTCCTATGAACAGTACAATATTACAGCAGTATACAGAAAGCACAACTGTATATCGATGCATTTCTTACTGGATTTGAGGATTACTACAGTCACTTATCTATTTGGAAAAGATGTATATTTATAGAAGATATTAATATTGATTTACTAAAAAATGACATAATCACTGGCATATATCTGAATTGTTTATCAGGCAATGACTTCCTCAAATGCGTAGACAAACCCACTCGTGTTACCCACAACTCTATGAATTGTATGAATCACATATTCATTCGCTACCGCGTTAAGCTCAGCAGTTTTTCAGACAACCATAACCGACCACTACGGCACTGCCCTCATTGTCACCGCCACCTCGGCTACTATAGACACTGTGTCACGTGACTCTGCGCCTCGCACCTACACTGACCATACGCTACTATCCGAAAACCTCTCTCGGGCAGACTGGGGAACCGTTCTAAATGTTTTTGAGATTAATGAATCTGCAGATATGTTTAATACTATTATTAAAAATTCGACTCAATCCGCTAGGAAAATTGTAAAAGATAACAAGAGATTTTAAAGAATAAAGCCAGGGGGATTTCGTGATTTAATTCGGCGCATTCGAGATAGAGATAAGCTCAGTACTCGTGAAAAAACAACCTGTTAATGAAAATTTAAGACTTAAGTATCTTGATGCGAGGCAGAGCTTAAGTAGATCATTAAAACATACAACACGTAAGTACTACAGAGAAAAGATTAGACAGGGCGGAAAAAATTCCAAAGTATTTTGGGGTGTAATAAATAATTTAGCTGGAAAGGTAAAAAATCGAGAAGCATTCTCCATAGTAAAATCTTCGTCTGGACCGTAGATAAAGGAACAAAACAACAAATCGCTAATGAATTCAATATTTGTTTGCGCACATGGGCCAAAATCTAGCAAATAACATTAACTCGGGAGGAACCCCAGTACTCAATGACATTGATTACATACATTTCACTGATTTAACTATTCAAACTGGCACTGAGCATGACGTCATACGGCACGTGACCTCAGGGGAGTGTCCGCCCTTGGCGTTGATGATCTGCCGACTTTCTCAAACAGCATCTTCATGTTTTCTTAAATCCTTTACTACATTTAACGAATCTCAGCTTGATTTCTGGCACATTTCCTAATATTTTCAAGATAGAAAAAGTATTTCCTGTGCATAAGTCTAACTACTTTACAGACGTAAATAACTTTCGCCCCATATTTATGCTGAGTGTTTTCTCTAAAATTTTAGAGCGGATTGTAAAATATCAGTTGGTATCTTATCATCAAACAAATGTAATTTTGAGTACTAATCAGTAGGGGTTTATTTGAGATAAGAATATATCTGATGCTTCATTCGACATTAGCAGTGACATTAATAACAGCATCAATACAGCTTACAATAAGGGCTGTATGTTAATTTTTTTTAATCTTAAATAAGCTTTTAATTCTGTTAAGAGGTGTAAGTTATTGAATAAACTTGAAAATATTGAAATTCGCAGAGTCGCCTTTCGTGATTCCGTAGACCGAAGGCAGTGTGTGGTAATTAATGGAATCACCAGTGATATTCAAGCATCGGGGTCATTCAAGGAAATACTCTTGGGCCAGTTATTTTTCTTATATATTTATCTTATATCTTTTTCTTATCAATAATATTACTAAACTAACTTTAAATGGACAACTTTTTTTATTTGCAGATGACACTCTAATTTTTCAGAACGGAACAAATTGGGAAAACTCCAAATGTTATTCTTTTGGAGAATAAGATAAATTTTATATCTCGGTTATTTATGAATTTATCCTAATGAAACTTGGTATATTGCTTCATATCGTTATGGTCTATTGATATTTGCACTAAAAAACATTTTTCGGCTGATAGTTCCCGTAGCAGCAAACCTGCGTACTCAGCCCCATGTTATTCTTATGGATAATAAGTAACCTGTTATCTCCCTTAATTATGAACATAAATTAATAAAATTTGGTATTTGGCTTTACCTAATTGAGTTATATTGATATTTGTATAAAACCCCATTTCTGTGGTCCTTGATTCAGCAAACCTGCATATTCAGCCGCTATGTTATTCTTATGGAGAATAATTAAAATGTCATAAATCGTTTATTTATGAATGTATATTGATGAAACTTGGTATATAGCTTTATGTGGAAACTTTATATAGCTTTAAGATACATATATGTGCATTGGAAATTCGCTGAGTACGCAGGTTTCCTGCTACGGGGGTATTTGTTTTAGTGAAAGATATGTAAATATGTTTATATGTTTCTAGAAATAAACAATATTTTGATTTGATCCGTCCATCAATAAAAATATGAAAAAGACTTGTTTTCCGAAAACCGTATTTTTACGTTGTTGATAAGCAGTGGCAAATGTTCAGGGAGCTTCCGGAAGAATGTTCGGCCGAATATGCAAAATGATCTATCTATGGCTTATAGTTTTTTCTGCTATCGTTTAAAATTTTCTTTAATATTAATAAATAATTAATTAAATGTGGTTCTAATTTATTTTGTATGGGTAATAATATGGTCACTATTAATAATATGATAAATAATTTTATTTTTATTAGTTTTCAACCTGTTGATTAAATTTTATTGTTTGGTAAAATATCCCAGTCTTATTCAGTTTTCATTGATAGTTTTTTTACATTTTAAAACGTATTGTTAAAACATATATTCTAGTCTGTGATGTCACAATAGGAATTAACTTTTTCTAACTTAGATTTCTGAACAAATTATCTTTTATTTAGAGGGATAGTTTTATTTTTGGAACTGACCTGACATTCAAATTCGAAATATGTAATTTTGTTATCATATGTTAAAACAGTCAGAAAGCACCCAATATTAAAACGACCACTATATTATAATAGGATATTTTCCTTGTCTAGATTAATTCAAATTCTAATATCGACAACTTTATAAAAGTTCATCTTGAAATTTGAACCTACATAAATCTGGTGTCAGGTGAGATACTTTTAAAAGTACGACCTCGGCATTACATTCCTCTTAGAGGGCACAAACACTTTATTCGAAGTTATGAATAATATTGTCGACCATTTTTCAATTAATGGTGATTGGTTTGCTGATAAATAAGACCAAAGCTTGTCAAAAAACTGTGGGGATCAAATGTCACAATTTGCGTCTTAGCACGAATAAACTTTTTTTATAAAATAAGTTAAAGTATGTAATAACTAATCGGTTAATCAAAAAATTTAACTTATATTAAAGATAGACAAGTGATATTTGATGTAGGTGAATAGCCCGCCGTACTTGTTATAACTAAGCAGTCAGCAGACCAAGCATCAGTCAAAGTCACCGAAGTGTCAACAGAAGACTGGTGAACCTGCCCGATGGCTGTTATTACTATCTGAATATTTAAGTTATCTATTTATTGCATCAAGTTTATTTCATGATAAACAACATAAATTGTTTGACCCAAAGTGTCTGTCATTGCTATTTATGTTTTTTTTCTCAAATGCGCGTATTTTAGTTGCATTTTTATCTTAAACTTCAAATGATTGTATTTTAATCTTGAGACATCATTATACATCTTAATACTTGGATACAAATATTTATACATGAAAAAGATTAATAATAAAGCTAAATACATTTTCAAACACCACATATGTTTTATATAGAAGAAAATTATATACTGTGAAAATAAGATTCAGTAATGTAAAAGTTGATGAGTCCATGGTTTTCATCAAATATTTGTTAATGACATAGGCGGCTGAGGAGGTTTAGACAAGGTGAATTTATATACATAAAGGGAGTTTCTAAACTCTGACCTGAAAACTCTGAACGTGGTTCCAAGTATTAAAATAAACCCAACATATGACGTCTAAATATGGCATTTGGTCCACCTGCCTCAATTTTCCATCTGTATGAATACGTTTTAATGCATCAAAACGAACTAACAACTACACTTACTTCACTTAAGATAGTATTCAAATTTAAAGCTACTTGAGAATTGAATATGACGTTTCAAAATTTTGCCACTTAAAAAATAAAAAAATATCTTAAAATGGAAAAGTTTCAAAAGTATACGCGGAAGAAAATAACAGTTTCACAGACGGATAATCAAGGCATATATTTTGGTTAAATTAGACTTTTTGTGAGGTTTGACCTAAGGAACAACTTCCTGAAGTTTCTGGCGAGAGCTCGGAAACACCCTGAAAATGTATTGGGTTTTCGTTATATGAGAGGTGCTTGTCGGTATAGTAATCAAAACTCGGTTAAAGACTTTAATGACCCAGGAACTGGAATTAAACCTCGTACTTCTGCACATAGAAAAATCTTTGTGAAGAGAAAATGCCATTTTATTATCAAAATAAATGATCTTGAACAAAGCAAACTACTTATAATAAATCATCTTTCAGTTTTTGGAGTGGTATGTTTATTGCAATTGTTCTGATTATAATTGCCTTTTTACTGTGCATATTTATTTTGTGCGTAGGTATTTTCTTTTCTTGGGCTAAGTAAAAGTTAAGTAAACTTCAAGCAGTTTTACAATTCATAATTATTACAACACTTCCACACTCTCTTTAATCAATCCAAATATAATAATCAAATTGTATTCAAAATGGGATTAACACTACAAAGGAAATAGGGAATGATTCCAAATGTCTTAGCACTACCTAAAAATAAATTAATATTAAGTATATTCTCCTTTATACAAAATGCGCATAGCACTTCCTAAGAAATAATGTGTTATTCAGCATTTTCTCCTATACACCAATTTGGCCTTTAAAAGTCCTAAATTTTCCAAATTTAACCTGGGTTTTGTAAATAACAGGGCCATATACATAGATTACGCTCATATCTATTAACCCCCCTCCCCCTCCACCCGGAGATTTAGCTTATCCCGTTTGTGGATAGTATGTGCAACAGGTTTCATTTTAGACCATGTTAATTTGATTTTTCCGTGTTTTGTTTGTATCAGAAACAGATTTTGGTTCTCATTATTCAGAGAGGCGTGGGCTATACCATTTCTTTGTTCGCGGCGCGTTGCCACCGTGACCCCCACGCCGGACAGCGCTGTGACGTCACTGCGCTGACAGCCGCTCACCACGTGCTTGGCGCAAATACTAAATGAATACTTTTTCTCACCAGATTTCTACAAATCTGTACGTCTAAATCCATTGTCCAAGGACCCTTCCGTTCACTCGTTTCCTCTCGTACACGAGCCCTGATCTATTTTTGAATATCCTCAAATGTAATATTGGTATTTGGCTCAGAAAGTGGAAAGTGTTTGCTTGAGCTTGATCAGTTGATTTACTTCTTGTATTGTTTGTAGTGTTATAGTGTTATGCCCCGTGTACTTGTGATTGCCGTGAGTTTAATTAATTGTTGTTATTGATTTAGTTTTCACCACTATTGTTTGTAAGATTAGTTTAAAGCCCTGGAAATTATTAATGAATTCCGCAATTATTTTAGTGAATATTTATGTATAATTAACAAATATTATTTGTACAAACTAGGTATGACGAGAATCTAAATATGGGACATAGGACGCATTACTGATACATACAATAAAACTGTCTTATGAAATAATTAATACATTTTTAATTCATATTTAACTAAGTTTATGTTTATTTTCACTAAATTTGTATTTGATATAAGTCTGTTTTATCTATAGCAGTCAAAGTGATAAACATCTCAAAAGTTTTTACAAACAGTACTTTTATAAAGTTTAATCGTTTAATCATACATAAAATTATTCTCGTGGGAAAATGCATGGCTGTGGGAGGTATGGTCACCGTGCCTTTGCAAGTACGGGGTGTTTAAGAGTGTACAGTACTAATATTGTATAAGCTTCTTTGTAACATAATTTACAGTAAAACGTTTCTGGTTGCGGTATATTTATATTTGCATCAAAAAAATATTGATATACCAATAAAAAACTAATGGTTTTTCAACGTGATTTCATTTAACTTAATACAAATCTCTATTTCTTACTAAATCGTTTTATAAATAGTTCAGCTGCCAATCCTTTTGAAAATTATATCGCAATAAAGCCTGATTCATCTACAAAATAAGGGTGAATTCGTATAATCACGTTTTCTAATAGAACACAAGTTTCAGCCGTGGAAGTTGTAGGGGTAAAACACTGGTAGCGCGGTGCTTCGAGCCGGCTGTCAGCGCGGTGGCGTAGCAGGTCACGTGACAGGGGGGTCCGCTCACAGGCGAAATGTTACGGCCCTTCTTACCTGGCCTAGCGGCCGTCTGAGTCGATAGATGCTAGGGTTTCTGTTGATGCTTGCTTGTATAAACCTGCACAAACCTGTTATTTAGTCGTATTGTAAGTGTTGCTTACTTTTGGCCTAACTGCTTGCATTGCTTGACCATACACTCTTGTCATGTTTGTGTAACCTCTACCACCATTTACTTGACAACTCAGATCCTTGACCAAATCACCAAAGTTCCGTTTTTGGATTGGCAAAGGTAAAGGTAAAGGATCTCTGGTAAAGGTAAACTTACTAAAACCTCGCCAAACAGTCTGCCATTCCATTACTAATCTGGTACCTAAATTCGATTGTAAATTCCATTACTATAGCTACTTTCTCGATACTAGCTCACTCTGACAGTGCAGACCCTACCTAAACCCGATCCTTTTTGGAATTTACAAAACAATCCAAGTTTCGATGGTAAATTCCATTCGAATTAGCGACTCTTTCGATTGTAGGCTCACTCTGTCAGTGCAACCCTACCTTACCACGATTTATCCCTGCGAGATTGACTAGCCAATCCTTCTAGGATTTCCACCGAGTCAATTTCTTTTCTTATCGCCAAAGTTGGGACTGTGATGAATTAGCGGTGATTAAAGAAACAACGGCTTGTAGTAATCATCGCTCTGAGTCCATAACTTTAAAACCAATTCCTTATCACAGACCCCTGGTTAACACACCACACTTCTGGACTGCCGTCTATCTTGGGATTTTCGAAATTTATTTGTAACCTAATTACTTCAGATGATACATTTTTCATCAACGAACTTACCCGTTACGTATCTAAGGTTCTGGATCACTCATGTATGTGTATCACTCAGGTATAGACTGACTAGATAATAAACCGCAGAAATTTATCGAAAAATGTATCAATCAAACTTATATTAAACAGATTTTAAAATATTTGTAACAAATATATACCTTTCTTTGTTAGAAATTTATCTTGAAACGTCGTGAAAGCTATTTTTCTCAATCAGTGATGGATAATATCCGCAATAATACTTTAAATAACAAATCTATACACTTCGAAAATTTGCAACAAGAAACTGGTGAACGGGTCCATAGTAAATTATTAAATTATACTGATACACGAATAAAATAATCAAAATGCTGTCAACATTGATTTGAAATATTATACAATTGAGATCAAAGTCACGAGTTCACAGAACCAAAGCAATCAACCAGATTACATTTGAACACTCGAGCGCGATTAACTCTGTGAACTCACCGCTGTCACTAGAGCGTAAATAGCTCTGTAAACTCAGCGCTATCACTCGATTTTAATAAGCTCTGTGAACTCAGCACTGTCACTTGGGCACGATTAGCTATGTGAATTCAGCTTTGCCACTCAGGCAGGCATTACATAACATGAAAACATTATTCATATGTTTTCTGGTAGGTGAGATTGATATATATATCTCAAGATTGTACATATATATATATGTACAATCATTGGTTGATATCAATACATCTGGGGTTATTTTTATAATCTAACTCGAAATTAACGAATAACAAAAGAATCATGGTGTAATTGATAGTTATGTTTTTTCTAAAGAACAGTAAGTAACCTTGGAAAACAAGTAATGCAACTCTAACAGTCAGTTGAATTTGCATATCATAATTTAAATCCGAAACCGTGTAAAATAAAACGATTACACGGAACAGTAAAATAATTTGGTTGAGAATATTTGATTTAATTCGCTGGAAACTCAATATCATGTAACACCTTGTTAATTTTACGTCGCTGTCATGCTAACTAGATCATTTTTATGTAATTGTAGTACTAAAGAGCCGAATTAAATGGAGTTTTTGTCTCCCTTTTTTACGTGATATGAATAAAAACCGTCTTACAACACTTCAAAATATATTTAAACTTATACTCTAATCATATACAATATGTTTTGTTACTCGCGCTTTCTTTAAAATAGGTACTAGTGAAATACATAAGCGAAGCGAATCATCAGCTTAATTAAAATAACCCAAAGCGGAAAAACAAAAAGGTCGTGCTTGTAACGTGTAATCCATTGGTAGCACACATAGGAAACCAATTGTAAACACACGTCATCCAAAGTGTTGTCAATTATGGAGATTAAGTGGAGATGTAAATCTTGTTAACACGGGTCGGATTTCCTCCAAAACAAGAGCTCATTAAGAAAATTGTCACTGTGAAAGAATAACGGGATGCAATATTAACTGTTCTGCAGAATATTTTGACAATGAATATACAAGAAACCATAGCAAAATTTAAATAGTGCTGGACACATTTTTCATGTTAATAAACATACGTGTTAAGAACAATATAAGGAAGTAAGCACATTAGTTGAAAATTTTGTATTACATTAAATATGTAAATACAAACGTTATAACGGGTATTGCGTACAAGGAGAAGTAATGTCCTACCCACTGGTTCCCACTTGTTGAGGAGATCACTAACGATCCGAACAACATATCGACCGATTGAATAGCAATACCAACAAGATTATGTGGTAGGAGGGTTTTGTCACACGAAGGAAAATAAGATAAAATTACTACAGGGTCTACTAAGGGGTTTCAAATAGATTTCAGACGAACTACTTGACCTAGAAAGATATAACAAATTATTCCTTACTAAGTTGATTTTGAGGAATAACGTGAATATGTTTATTTATTTTTTAATTACAGGGCATTCCAAAAACGTAGGTTCAAAATGGGGACCATTTTGTGAAAATATCGACATATACAGAATTAAAATTTATTGTTGTATCAACTGAACTGTGCATATTAGACTAAACCATACCTTGTTCCAAACAATTTGAACTGTTGACAACAAGGTATGAAACTATTTTAGTCTAATTTACAGAATACCCTTCATTTTATAAACTACTCAACTTTTATGTTTTCTGATTCAAATTTCTTACTCGTAAGAAACACAGATTTACCCTGATATGATACACATAGGCGTAATTCAGGGGGTGGCAAGGGGGGAAGTTGCCCCCCAATAATTTGGAGAACATATTATTGTAATATATGAAAAGTCACAGTAATACGATCACGACCATGTTTGCCCCTCCAATCAAAATACAGAAATTACGCTTATGACGGTATATGATAGGTTTTGTTGTTGAAAACAATTGTCAAATAGTTGCATATGTCCAAAAATATACCAATATTGAGGTCTTATAAATCCTAGCAATTTTATAATTTTCACTCTCCTCGTATCTATTTCAGTTTATTAAGCAACCAACAATAAACCTACCTATCATGATATTTGTTTACATTTGAAATTTCAAATAATCACACTACTAACCCTCAGTTTTTGAAATTGCACATATCTATAAAATAAGATAAAACATATTTGTACATTATTTCTCGTGGTCGATACAGTGGAGAATCGGTTTGATTATCCTTCCAGGCCAAGTAGTTCGTATAGAATCTGTCTGAAATACGTTACGTGAGACACTCTGTATAGGATTCATCTCGGGTACACCTAAACACATATAAACATCAAACGCAGCCATCCTGTCACGGTGTACCCTGGATCAAAAAGCAAAAGTTACCATGGAAATAGATGTGCTATAATCGATGTTAGTGAATTTACTATGGAAACGTGAACTATTAGCATGACCGCACGGTGAAACTTAAGCCCGGAACCACCATAGAAGTTCCTAACGTGACCTCCTAAATACGTTTTGAGGGGTCACTTACAACTCTATATATATTTGTGTGTTCGCACTCTAGCCGTCGCAATTTTTGTCCGATTTTTGAAATTGAACCTACCCTTCTGTAAACAGTTGGACAAGTTTGTTGGGCAAAACAATTGGACAGCTCTAACTCCTTTTATTGGGAATTTAATTTTTAAAATTTTAAGTTTTTGGGGTCTAAATGGAACAGAAAAGCCTCTAATTTAAAATTATTAAATATTAAATTACTGTATGTAAAATCCGAAAATGTTAAGCCCTCTCTCATCCTTCAAACTGAAGTATTTACCGAGTTATTGAAGAAAATGTTAATTGACTAAACACGGTACGTTGGTTAATGGGGACTTTATATTGGAAAAGGCGGTTTTGATATCTTGATGTAGTTTTATCACCCTCTGATCCTGAGGAAACCTATTCCTAACATTATAATGTACAATTGTCATCATGATAGTGAATTTAAATAGAACCAGGAGCAACAGAGACAAAACATTTGTATTTTTCATTAAAAACAATGCACCCAGTGTTTGTTTAAACCCTTTATTTACCGTGACTAGTTTCAGGCCTAAAATACTAATATGCCGTTGCCTAGTGTCCAAGAATGCTGTAGGAAACTGCTTATATTAGTTAAAGTTTAAATTGTAGTGTTGACTTTGTCTATTACTGTGATGCCTAGTTTGTATGTAGGCCTAAGCCAAAACCGTAGTGGTTCGACGCACCGATGGAGTTTACAGTCAAAGAATAAGTCGTTTATTGTTATTTTAGTCGAAACTATTTGGACATTATGTTGTAGTACTATTCTACTGGAACCTTTTTTTACCAGCTAAATCCAACAGTTTTAGTGGTCCATCGAGATACATCAATATTACGTAGTACAGTTCATCTCAAACTGGAACTGTTGCAATTCTAATAATATTAAAATTACTGGAAAATATATTTCCAGCATCCAGTTATTGTATTCGTGATGTATATACGATTGAATGTATTAATTACCTCAATATAAATTAGTTTATACATTATAAACTAACATAATGTCTAAACTAAAGCTAACTGCGCCACTCCATCATTCACATATAGTGTATTCTTAACTTCGGTAGTCAAAAATGTTGAAACAGGGGCAAACGTGTTCAATCATTTCGCTGAATCATCTTGAAAAGTGAATGCGAAGGTCTTGGGAACCACAACCTCGTCTCTAGTAATAAAATGGGTTTTCCATTGAATGATCGATATTCTGTGATTGTCCTTAAATCATAAGTCAGATCATTACTATTATTGTTATAACTGAAAAACAACTGTAGTACTGCGTAGAGCTGGTCAGTAAATGTATTGGTACATCTAGTACGTCCACGTCATACCTAAAAGCCTATTTGGAAACTAGCCCAGATCAAATTTTATGTTTATATATGTTATAATTAAGGCTAATAAAATTGAAACAAGTTGTTAGAATAATATATATACATATAATAGTTATATAGTTTTACAAATTTACAAAACGACTTCAGGAAACAATTGAAGTTAACAAAATGTCTGATTCAATCCCATAACAGACATTATTTCATTCCATGGGGAACTTCAACATAAATAAGAAGGCAAATCAGGTTGACATACTATTGTTTAAAATGTTATTAGGTCCTTAACAATTTAAATCACACCCGAGTCACAGCACTGAGTTTACAGATCTAATCATGCTTGAGTAACAGCGCTGATCGTCACAGAGTTCATCCCGCCTGAGTGGCAAAGCTGAATTCACATAGCTAATCGTGCCCAAGTGACAGTGCTGAGTTCACAGAGCTTATTAAAATCGAGTGATAGCGCTGAGTTTACAGAGCTATTTACGCTCTAGTGACAGCGGTGAGTTCACAGAGTTAATCGCGCTCGAGTGTTCAAATGTAATCTGGTTGATTGCTTTGGTTCTGTGAACTCGTGACTTTGATCTCAATTGTATAATATTTCAAATCAATGTTGACAGCATTTTGATTATTTTATTCGTGTATCAGTATAATTTAATAATTTACTATGGACCCGTTCACCAGTTTCTTGTTGCAAATTTTCGAAGTGTATAGATTTGTTATTTAAAGTATTATTGCGGATATTATCCATCACTGATTGAGAAAAATAGCTTTCACGACGTTTCAAGATAAATGTCTAACAAAGAAAGGTATATATTTGTTACAAATATTTTAAAATCTGTTTAATATAAGTTTGATTGATACATTTTTCGATAAATTTCTGCGGTTTATTATCTAGTCAGTCTATACCTGAGTGATACACATACATGAGTGATCCAGAACCTTAGATACGTAACGGGTAAGTTCGTTGATGAAAAATGTATCATCTGAAGTAATTAGGTTACAAATAAATTTCGAAAATCCCAAGATAGACGGCAGTCCAGAAGTGTGGTGTGTTAACCAGGGGTCTGTGATAAGGAATTGGTTTTAAAGTTATGGACTCAGAGCGATGATTACTACAAGCCGTTGTTTCTTTAATCACCGCTAATTCATCACAGTCCCAACTTTGGCGAAAAAAAAGAAATTGACTCGGTGGAAATCCTAGAAGGATTGGCTAGTCAATCTCGCAGGGATAAATCGTGGTAAGGTAGGGGTAAGGATCGGGTTTAGGTAGGGTCTGCACTGTCAGAGTGAGCTAGTATCGAGAAAGTAGCTATAGTAATGGAATTTACAATCGAATTTAGGTACCAGATTAGTAATGGAATGGCAGACTGTTTGGCGAGGTTTTAGTAAGTTTACCTTTACCAGAGATCCTTTACCTTTACCTTTGCCAATCCAAAAACGGAACTTTGGTGATTTGGTCAAGGATCTGAGGTGTCAAGTAAATGGTGGTAGAGGTTACACAAACATGACAAGAGTGTATGGTCAAGCAATGCAAGCAGTTAGGCCAAAAGTAAGCAACACTTACAATACGACTAAATAACAGGTTTGTACAGGTTTATACAAGCAAGCATCAACAGAAACCCTAGCATCTATCGACTCAGACGGCCGCTAGGCCAGGTAAGAAGGGCCGTAACATTTCGCCTGTGAGCGGACCCCCCTGTCACGTGACCCGCTACGTCACCGCGCTGACAGCCGGCTCGAAGCACCGCGCTACCAGTGTTTCACCCCTACAACTTCCACGGCTGAAACTTGTGTTCTATTAGAAAACGTGATTATACAAATTCACCCTTATTTTGTAGATGAATCAGGCTTTATTGCGATATAATTTTCAAAAGGATTGGCAGCTGAACTATTTATAAAACGATTTAGTAAGAGATAGAGATTTGTATTAAGTTAAATGAAATCACGTTGAAAAACCATTAGTTTTTTATTGGTATATCAATATTTTTTTAATGCAAATATAAATATACCGCAACCAGAAACGTTTTACTGTAAATTATGTTACAAAGAAGCTTATACAACATTAGTGCTGTACACTCTTAAACACCCCGTACTTGCAAAGGCACGGCGACCATACCTCCCACAGCCATGCATTTTCCAACAAGAATAGTTTTATGTATGATTAAACGATTAAACTTTATAAAAGTACTGTTTGTAAAAACTTTTGAGATGTTTATCACTTTGACTGCTATAGATAAAACAGACTTATATCAAATACAAATTTAGTGAAAATAAACATAACCTTAGTTAAATATGAATTAAAAATGTATTAATTATTTCATAAGACAGTTGTATTGTATGTATCAGTAATGCGTCCTATGTCTCATATTTAGATTCTCGTCATACCTAGTTTGTACAAATAAATAATATTTGTTAATTATACATAAATATTCACTAGTAGTCCAGGCTATGATCGAGTCTTAACATGGGTTTCTTATGAGAAAACGTGTAGCCAACCTAAATGAATTGCAAAACAAAAAACATGACCTACATACCAGTGGTACCAACCGTAGTTATATATATAAAGATGTATAACAAGGTAGTTATATATATAATGATGTATAATAAGGTTATATATACTGTATATATATAAAGATGTAGTAACGTAGTTATGTCACGCTTATAATGTAAGACACAAAATACCTGTAGTAATATCATTCTACTTAGTTATACGTATAATAATATATATATATATATACCGCTTCCACTGCTTCTCACCTTCTTCTTCTTCTCTTTTTGAGCCTGATTATCCTAAAATCGCTAATATCTCGAAAACGGTAAGTCCTAGAGCGATTCTGACAACAGATTTCGCCTACTACGTAGTGTAGGCGCCCGCGGGGGACACCTACCCTTATGAAAAATATTAACTAAAATGTTTCGGGTTGCATCTCAAAAAATGAAGGGGCAAAATTCCAAAATTAAATATCTCAAGAACGGCTTCGCCGATTTTCACGAAACTTGGTATGTATGTACCTGTTAACCTCTGCTATGATTTACAAAAACCTAAACTCTGTACTGCTGGAAAGTATCAAAATAATTGAAGGAGCCACACTTTAAAAATCAATATCTTAAGAAACGCTGGACCTATTGTAATGAAACTTGGTATGTGGGTACCTGTTAACATCTTCTAACTTTCAATTATGTTGGAGGGTAGGAAAGGGTTGTTTAGGGGATAATGGAGGGTGTAAAACTTTAAAACGTAATATTTTGAGGATGGCTTGCCCGATTCTCATGAAACTTGGTATGTATGTACTTTTTAACTTCCGCTACATCTTAACAAAACCTAAACTCTGTACTATGGGTAAGCATCAAGACAGCTGCTATACTATAAAATGTAATTTATTGAGAACGCCAGGGCCGATTTACATAAAACTTGGTATGTATGTACTTGTCTACCAGCTAAATTGAAACAAATACTTACACGCTGTACTGCGGGCAAGTACAAAAAAAATGAAGGAGCTATACTTATTTATTGAGAACGGCAGGGCCGATTCGTATGAAACTTGGCTGGTATGTACTTGTTAACCTCCGATACGTCTTAAGAAAACCTAAACCCTGTACTGCGGGCAAGTATCATAACAATGTAAGGAATATTTTTAAAAACCTTAAATCTCACAGCATAATTGGGGGATCGCGGTGGTCTAGTGGTTAGCGTCTTGGACTACGGTTCAAGGGTCCTGGGTTCGATACCCTTCCTAGCTTTACATTCTTCATCAAACGTATTGTACATCTCTGGACGTACTCTCCCTTTACCTACTGGGACGTTAATCCTCGTAACATAAATTTTAAATGTGTCGCTAGCAATAGTTTCTGCCTCGAGGAACGGACATTGTTCAAGAAGCAAGGCTCTAAATCTGACACATGCCTGAGTTAAAATCTTGCAGAGAACATCGTCAGGAACATAGCAGGATCCAGGCTAAGTAAGGCAAACTCCCACAGGGGGAATCTTTTAAAACCACAAACTAACATGTAATAGAACAAAGAAAAATACAAGTCAGAATCAGTCACAATAAATCCGAGAGAATGTGGTGGCGATTAGACAACCAGAGCCTCAGTCAGTTGCTATGGCACCGTCACTCTATCAACTGTGTCTTGAACATACATGTAGTGCACCTCCAAACAAACATCAACTTTTAAGTGTTGTAAGTGATCCCAAACCTATGGTGAAAGACTTGGTCGAAGAACACCGGAGCAAGTGCACTATACTGGGCCACAACGCCTATATGACTTCATTTAGAGGTGTTTACCGTTTATAAAGTTAACTATAGATACCCTGCCAAATACGTTTTTCCTCTGGGATCTGAGAGGGTACCTGAGAACAACCCCGTTTAATCCGGTTTTACACTGCGACACTTGCGGGACCATTGCAACATCATCTTGGAGAGATTGCCGCTGTCAAGGCAAGATATTTATTTATCTTATTAGTTCGAGTTTTTTCCTCCCCTAGGGAATCATTTACCCTTGTCGGAGACTTCTAAAAGTGTTAAGCTTCCGCTGGACAGTATCGCTTGGGAGGTAAGACAACATACCTCACCAAATAAACTGAAAGTAAACATAATAAGGAAAGTTTTATAAGGCCAAAAAACCTGAAGACGGTGGATTTTTAGAGTTAGAATTACTGGGGAGTGACGATTGGTCAATGACCAACTCCCTCCAACACACAAACTCTGCCCAACCCGAACCAGTCAAGCTCACTTGATGAACACTCCGCTTAGCCTAACTTAACTTTTTTACTTGACAACATTGTAAAAATAAATGCCCCTTACCTTATCCAACACAATATTATATTTTAGCACAGAAAAAAACGCAATTCAGCACTACAGTCTATATTACCGTTGGGAAGGAAGGAGGTATTGCGAAGAGTGCATTACGGTAAGTAAATGAGATTATAAAAGACAGATATATTATTCATTAATAAATATTGTTCTTTTTTCATTGTAACTAAAACCGCTATTATTAGCGTTTCCATATTTTATATTCTAAAATCCCAGCAATGTATTTTGCTTTAAACCACGGATTGTTTACAATTCTGTTCTTGTTTGACAGAGATAGCACCCTCAAGCTCTCGAGGCAAACGTGTGGTAGCAGTTTAAAGTCCCGCTCGGGTATTCTACCAGCCAGCATATTCAACCACTCATATATTGCAACTGCCAGAGGCGTTTAGCAGGAGGATTGTTGAACAGCTGCACTTGTGTGAGTACATTTTATTTTCCATCATTTAAATTTCTCGGTCAAAATATTTCGAAGTCCGTTAAATTGTTTGCCAGGGCCGTGGTGTATTTTGACGGTGTAATAACTTGACCAATTGTATCCAAGTCCGCTGATAACTGCCCCGGGGACCATGATGTACTTGGCCTGGAACGTTTTAAATTCTTCGGGCAGATACTTTCAAGTCAAACGTTTCCCTGCGGCCAGTGTTCCAGCCTAGATCCATCGAGTCTCCACCGTCTAGGACCCCGGGCACTCCGTGACACAGTATTCATGTATAACTACGCAAGTCAGAAAAACACTAATACATAAACTACGCAAGTCAAAGCAGAACTACAAGTTACCGAAAGTCAGAAAAAAACTCTAATGAAGGTAGCAAACACTACTCTAACCAAAACTGCATTAAATAAAAGTGAGATTACTGCTAAGCAGCACATACAAATACAACACTACTCTTGAAACAAGGATGTGAGGTTAGGAAAGTGAGGTTATGTTAGTCAGTACATACAAAAACTGCTCTAACCAAAACTGCATAAAAGAACAAGAATAGAAAGTGAGGTTGCTGAGGTGAATCTACTGTACAAAAGAACCAGGGAAAAAAATCAGGTTACTGGAGGTTATGTTAGTCAACACAACACTACCGTAGCCACAAGGAAGTGAGGGTTTGTTTACTTTATTTACTGTAAACTACCAAATCAAACAATTAAATACAAACATAACACTACTCTAGCCAAGTCAGACAGTGATACTGTTTAGAAACCTCAAGATACTATTAACAGTAGCTTAAAGGAGAGAAAGGTCTTGTAAACACTACGACTAAGCAAAAATGGACAGGCAAGAAAACTTACACTTTACCCCCACTATTTGCTATTATCTCCCGCGCTTTCTCTCTCTTTGCTCCCTGCTCCCGTTGCGATCGGACGTGTTTATGCATTGCTCCGTTCATTGCTATAGCACTTGACGTTACTTGTTATTATAGTAATTATTTTATTCGCTTCACCATGCAGAGAAAATTAACTGTCAGCTCTTGTGAGACAGAGGAGAAGTGGAAAAAAGGTGTGGGTTGGATCTTTATAAACCTATTATGTAACGGAAGGCCTGTTCGTAAGATAAAGTTTGAAGGGAAACCATTAAAGTTGGAAGTGAAATCAAACGAAAATTTTGATAGAATAGAGGTTGAATTTTTGAGCGGGAAGGCGATGCTAAATAGCGGATTCTCTAAAGAAAAGATTATGAAAAAAGTAGCTAAATTCTCCAAGTACGATGAATTAGATGTTAACATTTACTTTGACATCGGTGATAAAGAACTGAGGAGTCAGAATGATTCGTTTGTGTTAGATGACGAATGGGGCGAACCGGAAGATCGCCCCTGCATAGACCTAACGGACTTTGTGGAATTTAATAAAGAGGATGTGCACTATGTGTTAATTAAATTTAATAAATCTGACAACTATTATTTTAACAAACTTGTTGTAACGTGAAAAATTCAAGCAACCCCGACAGGTTGCGTCACTCTTCCCCCACCATTTGCTATTATCTCCCGCGCTTTATCTCTCTTTGTTCCTTGCCCCCGTTGTGACCGGACTTGTTTCTTTGCATTGCTCCGCACTTGACGAAGATAACCTCAAATGCGTAACATAACCTCACTTTTGATTTGTATTATAATAATAATAATTATATTTCGTTACTTCTAACCTTACTTTTCTGTAACATAACCTTACTTTCGAGTACTTTGTTTAAAATGTCTCACTTGACTTCTTATATATTTAATGATCAGCCTGTATTTGTACAGTTTGATAGTGAAAATAATCCATGGTTCAAAACCAAGGATGTAGCTAAAATATCGGGCTACGGTAACCCTCAAGAGGCAATCCGATCTCATGTTAGAGAAAAATATCGTAAAAGAATACCTGAAGTACTAGTCGGACCCCCCATCCCCACAACGCACCCTTTGAATTATCAATCAAACACCGTATACATCAATGAGCCGGGTCTCTATTCGATAATAATAAAATCTAAATTGTCCATTGCTGAGAAGTTTCAAGACTGGGTCTTTAAAGAAGTTTTGCCTTCCATTAGAAAGTATGGAGAGTATAAAATCAAACATGTAAATAATCAGCTAAAGAATCAAAACTCTCAACACGTGCGAGAAATTACAAATGTTATGGAAACTAACCAGCACCTGACTCACATTAAAAACCAGCTTTAATTAAAAAAAAAACGAAATGATAGATAGAATGTTAACCGACCGGGAACCTAAAATAGCAGTGTTGCCTGAAGACCCAGAACTTAACATGTATTGTGTATCCTTATTAAAGAAAATCCGTTGCAGTTGTACGGAGTCTGCGAGTACAAGTGTATCCGCACTAAAAAAATAGAATTTAACAAAGCTTTAAAATAACGCGAAGAAAGAAGGTTTTATAATTTGTTTCATAAAGTCACCTGTCCCTAACGGGATAAATGTTTTAAATAAAACAAAAGAGGTAATGAGGAGTTATGGTATGCACTTTGACTCTGCCTATAACAACATCCTCACCTCACATAACTTTGTAAATATTGTTGAGCATGTCTTGGATAATGCAAAAAATCCTCACTGTATGAATGTGTGTGTGTGAATGAAGGTCACTGGCTCGGGTGACGAAAAGCCCCGTAAACCTGAAAGGAAGTTTAGTAGATCGAGGCGCCGGGCTAACACCCCGGCTACTCCTTCGAAAGACCCAAGTGTGAATGAGGGGTCTAGTAGATTTGAGGCGCAGGGCTAACACCCCGGCTACTCCTTCGAAAAGACCTCGGGTGAAAGAAGGACCCTGTACATTGAGGAGCCTGGCCAACACCTAGGCTACTCCTTGGAACGGTCCGGTGGGTAAAAAAAGTATAAAAGTAAAATACAAAAAGTATAAAAACTCTATCCTTTGTTTGCTCAAAGGGAGAGGACATTAGTCTATACCGGGCATCAACCAGGTAATCTGGATTGGCTCACGTACGGAATAATGTTTAACCTGGGTGCACAAGCACGAGGGGTCTCAAACCCCACTCAAGCAGACACTTACAGGGGTTTATCACGACGTGCCCGGGGTCCTAGGCTTCCGAATCAAACAATAATAAAAAAGTGACAGTCATTTTAGACCATATAAACATTTTAAGAAATTACTATAATTCATTGGAAATAAGCGGTAGAGGTTTATCTAAGTAATTTAGTTGTTAAGAACGATACAGAATAGTTTACACTGGGTTTGGGAAACGGTCCGGTAAATACTTGTGTTGGTTATAATTTGTTGTTCTTCACCATTTGTTATGCGAATTATTTTGTATTTTTAGGGTACTGCTGCTATACAATCATAAACTAAACAAACTAAAGTATACAATTCAAACTAAAGTAAACATCTAACATCCCAAGAGTAAAAACAAACAAAACAAACAAAAAAACAAAAAACACGCTCTTCAAGATACCCAATGAAAGTGAGTAAACGTAACTCCTCTTTGACAAAAAGGATCAATAAATCAGAAACATCTCTGCCAAGTATGAAAAGTAGTCGATACCATCTAGGTATCCTACGACGCCACCGATGTAAACCATTAGAAGAATCCTACCAAAGCAAGAAAATACGCATAACAGTAGTAGTAGTAGTAGCAGTAGATTTTGTTATAATTTTTTACCAATAATTTTAAAAGGTTCGGGTAAAAGTAATTTAAACCAGGACTACCGGCAAATACATATGATTAAAACATATTAAACAAACACACATACAAGAAAACTTTTAACATACCAAAACAAACTAAATTATACTTGGACTGACTGTTGATTATCGTTGTTGAAGGTACCGAAGATAAAGGGTCAATACACCCCCTTCGCTAAAATGGCCCTATGGATATTTTTAGCTGTTATGAAGAAAAGTAACTGTTAATAGCGTTTGTTGACTTTTTAGCTGTTATTTAGAGACATCTCTCTGTCTTTTTATTAGATCATTAGATCAATAACCGGGGTTTAGCTTCATGAGTGAATAATTGTAGCTGTTGTGTATGCCTGTAAATTAAGTGTTACTAAAGAATTACTTTGGGAAACTTTCTATGCATTTAATTGTTTAGAAGCCTCAAAATACTATTAACAGTAGCTTAAAGGAGAAAAGCCTTGTAAACACTAGCAGAAATGGACAGGCAAGAAACCGATAACCCCACTCCATAGGTCCGGAATCGGGACTCTCTTTTAATAAAAATAAACTTAAGGTAGTTTGGTCAAGTTTTGTACCTCAACGAAAGTATGAAAACCAGCAAGGGTGACCAATTCCCGCACCCCTTTTATATCATTACTATGGTATTGGTAGGGTATTTTATGGTATTGGGATGACATGGTAAGGGTATGGTATGGTATGTTATGGTATTACTTTCAAACCCCACCGTAATGGCGGGGTTAGATTTCTCCTATTAATTCGGTCATATCACTACTTTGCCCGCACCCCTTGATAAAATTACACTTGTAGATGGTCTATGGGATAGACCTATCTACACGCAGGGTCATGTGGCCGGAGGTATGGGGAACGAAACGTTCCCGTTGATAAGAATTCTAAGTGTTAGACCCTCCGGGCCCACTGTGTTTGAATTTAAATTAATTTTCCAAGAAAAAGACAGGTGACAGTAGAGTATTTTGTAAATTTAAAAAAGTACATAGATTAAAGACCTTAGAGTTCAGATGTGCCTTCCTGTTGTAGTTATGTAGTACTTGCTTAAACAACTCTGTTACGATATACTAAAAAAACAGAATCAATATATAATCCTACCGCATTTTCTAGTCAAATATTGTAACCAACACTAACATCGGAGAGTTGGTAGCAAATCATACATCATGGGCAAGAGTATATCTTAAAATACAACAATCAGTGAAATACATTCCTTAGAAGGACACTAATTATACAGTATTTTGTTGTGAATCTTTAAACTTTGTTGGTAATTTGTGTCTAAGTCCTGTAAAATGACGGGTCACCCTACAGTTGAATGTTATAAATTCTCGGTCGAATGTTCCTGAGTCCACTGAAAATACTTTACCGCGGGTTGCATTTACAATGACCACAATGGTTTTAAATTTCTCGGTCAAATGTTTCCAATGTAACAAAATGAAAATGAACCTGGATGACTTGGGGGATTGGGAATTGATGCAGTGGTAGGGACAGGTCAACCAGTCCCTAGCCTGCCCAAACCCTTACCCCTAGCCTGCCCAAACCCTTACCCCTGTTTCAAGCCATCGGTACAAAACTGATCTACCAAGTTGGAAACATTGCTGGGAACCAGAGATGGGGAACTTTTACCTAGACCAGAAAGCAGCGCCAAGCCAACTTTGACTTACTTAATTAACTTAAAAACATTGAACTAACTAACACCTTCCAAAACTGATGTTACAGTATTTGTGGTTAATTAAAAGGGCCTAATAATACTACAACTGATTTTCAAACTGTTCATAACTGATTTAAAACTACAAGTGACTCTAAAACATCTTCTGGGAGAATCTGTTAATTAGTGAAAACGCGGTTTTAATCCTGACCAGATGGAAGGTCTCCACGAGTCATGGCGGTGGAGGGGACATGACTTTACTAAAAAAAAATATATTGGATAGTTTTAATTATTATCAAAATGGACGGTAAAACAGCTATAGCTAATGAAATACACCGACCTGCCAGGAGAAATTATACCAGGCGTAAAGTCACCCTTAAGGGGCTAACAGACCTTTACCAGGCTGACCTGGTCGAAATGCAGCCTTATTCCCGAGTTAATAAAGGGTACAAGTACATATTAACTGTTTGTCCAAAGTAGCGTTTGCCGTACAGTTAAAAGACAAGTCAGGACCACAAGTCGCTAAAGCTTTAGAACCTATTTTAGCCAAGTATAAAATGAAAAACCTTCACACAGACCAAGGAACCGGCTTATTTAATAAACATGTAAATGCTCTAATGAAAAAATATAAAATCAATCACTATTTTACATTTACTGAACTTAAAGCCAGTATAGTAGAAAGATTAAACAGAACTCTCAAGTCAAAAATGTACAAACAATCTACAGCCCGTGGAAGTTACGAATGGTTAAGTATATTGCCAGAAATTGTAAAATCTTACAACACAAAGCATAGGACTACGGGTATGAAACCCAAGGATTTTAAACAAAAACATGTCATTGATATTTTACAGAAAATAAATTAAAGAAACCAAAACATGAAATCCTTAAACAACAATTAAAAGTAGGCGACAGCGTTAGAATCAGTGTGGAAACGCGAGCGTTCAAAATTATTTCACCAAGTTTAAGAAACATACCTTTATAACGTGTAAATTACCCAGTCGGTGGAGAACTCGAACTCACACGCGAGGTACTTGTAGTCAAGCTTCCAAGAGTAGACTAAAGTAGCGCACAATACTAAATTATTGCAATAATGATATGTTAATCTAAAATGCGGGGTAATTTCAACACAGTGTCCGTCGCTACAAAACCCGAATCTAAAAAATGGCTCAAAACTACCACAAAACACCGTGGACTCTGTACACGGTGAATCCATGGCGCAAACTGAGACGACACTAAACAAATACTGTGGGCGGCCGAACCAAGCGTGACTCGGCGATGCGGGTTACGTAGAAACTACATTAGGTATTTTACCGTGACGGTTTAGTAAATGGGGAGCTTTGTACTTACTAAGAGTCGTCGTCGTGGTCGCAGAATTCTTGAGGAGGGTGTCTAGTCCACTCCTCCGGGTCCAGATAAACACACACACAGCACAAATCAAATCCGCGGCCTTCGTAAATCACTATCATATTACAATAACACAGTTTACCGCAAGAGTCGCACGCGCTGTATACAAGAGGCATCGCGACCGGCGACTGACTAACTCAAGGGGCGCGCCCTAACCGTCATACCGCCCGCATAACGACCGGCTAAGTGCTTTTCTACAGGACATTTTAACGGACAAGTCTACAGTTAAGATATATTTTACTCACAATTGACTGAAGAGCATCTCAGTCCAATCCTCTTCCGACATGTTTGCTACGGCATTGAGGCAGCGGCATTGGATGAGTACTGGGTTTATGCGTTTCCGCTCCATACACGTGAGGCATCTTTGCAGAGGGGGTCGGGGTTCTTTGGAGCTGTAGCCCAAGGACTCCAGCTTCTCATACCCCATTTCAAATGAGTCCTGTAATATAAAAACAATAATAAAACAACAATAATAATTAATAAAGGGTTTGATTGCCTTGTATTACCTACTTACTTACCAAGTAGCAGTTTACACAAGTCTCATATAGGTAAAATCTAAAAATACTTCTACGGATAAAGTATTGTTTAAATGTCCAGCATATATTGTAATGCTCTGAAATTAGTATTTGTTTAGTAGGATTTGGAACGTTTACATTTTGAATTTGGAAAAATCGTGGGCTGGGATACCGTAAAGCGTAGACGAGACCATACCCATAAACACCCCCGTATAATCACACTCGTTTATTTCAATCAGATACCAATCGTTAATAATCATGTAGCTCTTCCCCGTGTTAGTTGCAAAGGCCACGTTAACTTTATGTACCATTCTACCGGCTATGTTATTGGCATTATACATTGTAATCAAGGACAGTGAAGGGTATCTAAATAAAAACACTTCATTGCCAACAAAAAAGAGCGATATCCCCATTCGGCCTCTGGTTAACGGCCGATACTTCAGTAAAGTTTTGTGGTAAGAATTTGAGCCAGTGTGATATCCTTCTTGGTCGTGTTAAATCCTCGGGAAACCTATCTGCAGGGTTTAGACTAATAATCCATACGAGATATTTGTTGCTGTTTAATATGTAAATTAAGACGTAGTGATTAAAGGAATACATGCAATTTATGCTTATGATAGCAGGATTACTTTGGAAAACTTTCAATGCATTTAATTGTTTAGAAACCTCTAATAACTTAAAGGAGAGAAAAGGCTTGTAAAAACTAGCAGAAATACACAGACAAGAAAACTATACTCTTACCCCTTTAATAACATTCACTTGAAAAATGGTATACACGACGGGTCATGTGGTCAGAGGTATTGGCAACGAAACGTTCCCGTTGATAAGAATTCTAAGTGTTAGACCCAGCTACACGCTGGATCACTGGCTTTTAATTAAAACTAATGTGTATTAAAGAGACAGGTAACAGTAGGGTGTTTTGTGAAGTTAAAAAAGTACATCGATTAAAGACTTCAGTTAGTTGCTTGAAAAACTCCGTTACGATATACCAGCCAGTCACCAGGATACATAATTTGCTTTAAATACCTGTAGTTTACATTCACAAGTCAAAGATTGTAACCATTACCAGAACAAAATATTGTATGAGGAGACACACCATAGACAAGAGTTCATGTCTACAGGCAATTGAATCATAAAGTGCATTATTTATAAAGGCAATAATTATATAGATAATCTAGGAAACTTGATCAGCCGTGTCTCATCGTTAGGTTATGCTATGTTCTGTTAAATAAGGTTTGTGCAAAGAAATAGGAAACATCGTCAGTCGTATCTCGTCGATAGGTTAGGCGATGGAGTGTTAAATTAGGCTGGTTGATGGTTATGCCCCGTTAAGTTAGGTTTGTTGCTAAGTATTTAAAAAACCGGCGCGCCAGTTTCCTAGATTATCTATATAATTATTGCCTTTATAAATAATGCACTTTATGATTCAATTGCCTGTAGACATGAACTCTTGTCTATGGTGTGTCTCCTCATACAATATTTTGTTCTGGTAATGGTTACAATCTTTGACTTGTGAATGTAAACTACAGGTATTTAAAGCAAATTATGTATCCTGGTGACTGGCTGGTATATCGTAACGGAGTTTTTCAAGCAACTAACTGAAGTCTTTAATCGATGTACTTTTTTAACTTCACAAAACACCCTACTGTTACCTGTCTCTTTAATACACATTAGTTTTAATTAAAAGCCAGTGATCCAGCGTGTAGCTGGGTCTAACACTTAGAATTCTTATCAACGGGAACGTTTCGTTGCCAATACCTCTGACCACATGACCCGTCGTGTATACCATTTTTCAAGTGAATGTTATTAAAGGGGTAAGAGTATAGTTTTCTTGTCTGTGTATTTCTGCTAGTTTTTACAAGCCTTTTCTCTCCTTTAAGTTATTAGAGGTTTCTAAACAATTAAATGCATTGAAAGTTTTCCAAAGTAATCCTGCTATCATAAGCATAAATTGCATTTATTCCTTTAATCACTACGTCTTAATTTACATATTAAACAGCAACAAATATCTCGTATGGATTATTAGTCTAAACCCTGCAGATAGGTTTCCCGAGGATTTAACACGACCAAGAAGGATATCACACTGGCTCAAATTCTTACCACAAAACTTTACTGAAGTATCGGCCGTTTACCAGAGGCCGAATGGGGATATCGCTCTTTTTTGTTGGCAATGAGGTGTTTTTATTTAGATACCCTTCACTGTCCTTGATTACAATGTATAATGCCAATAACATAGCCGGTAGAATGGTACATAAAGTTAACGTGGCCTTTGCAACTAACACGGGGAAGAGCTACATGATTATTAACGATTGGTATCTGATTGAAATAAACGAGTGTGATTATACGGGGGTGTTTATGGGTATGGTCTCGTCTACGCTTTACGGTATCCCAGCCCATGATTTTTCCAAATTCAAAATGTAAACGTTCCAAATCCTATTAAACAAATACTAATTTCAGAGCATTACAATATATGCTGGACATTTAAACAATACTTTATCCGTAGAAGTATTTTTAGATTTTACCTATATGAGACTTGTGTAAACTGCTACTTGGTAAGTAAGTAGGTAATACAAGGCAATCAAACCCTTTATTAATTATTATTGTTGTTTTATTATTGTTTTTATATTACAGGACTCATTTGAAATGGGGTATGAGAAGCTGGAGTCCTTGGGCTACAGCTCCAAAGAACCCCGACCCCCTCTGCAAAGATGCCTCACGTGTATGGAGCGGAAACGCATAAACCCAGTACTCATCCAATGCCGCTGCCTCAACGCCGTAGCAAACATGTCGGAAGAGGATTGGACTGAGATGCTCTTCAGTCAATTGTGAGTAAAATATATCTTAACTGTAGACTTGTCCGTTAAAATGTCCTGTAGAAAAGCACTTAGCCGGTCGTTATGCGGGCGGTATGACGGTTAGGGCGCGCCCCTTGAGTTAGTCAGTCGCCGGTCGCGATGCCTCTTGTATACAGCGCGTGCGACTCTTGCGGTAAACTGTGTTATTGTAATATGATAGTGATTTACGAAGGCCGCGGATTTGATTTGTGCTGTGTGTGTGTTTATCTGGACCCGGAGGAGTGGACTAGACACCCTCCTCAAGAATTCTGCGACCACGACGACGACTCTTAGTAAGTACAAAGCTCCCCATTTACTAAACCGTCACGGTAAAATACCTAATGTAGTTTCTACGTAACCCGCATCGCCGAGTCACGCTTGGTTCGGCCGCCCACAGTATTTGTTTAGTGTCGTCTCAGTTTGCGCCATGGATTCACCGTGTACAGAGTCCACGGTGTTTTGTGGTAGTTTTGAGCCATTTTTTAGATTCGGGTTTTGTAGCGACGGACACTGTGTTGAAATTACCCCGCATTTTAGATTAACATATCATTATTGCAATAATTTAGTATTGTGCGCTACTTTAGTCTACTCTTGGAAGCTTGACTACAAGTACCTCGCGTGTGAGTTCGAGTTCTCCACCGACTGGGTAATTTACACGTTATAAAGGTATGTTTCTTAAACTTGGTGAAATAATTTTGAACGCTCGCGTTTCCACACTGATTCTAACGCTGTCGCCTACTTTTAATTGTTGTTTAAGGATTTCATGTTTTGGTTTCTTTAATTTATTTTCTGTAAAATATCAATGACATGTTTTTGTTTAAAATCCTTGGGTTTCATACCCGTAGTCCTATGCTTTGTGTTGTAAGATTTTACAATTTCTGGCAATATACTTAACCATTCGTAACTTCCACGGGCTGTAGATTGTTTGTACATTTTTGACTTGAGAGTTCTGTTTAATCTTTCTACTATACTGGCTTTAAGTTCAGTAAATGTAAAATAGTGATTGATTTTATATTTTTTCATTAGAGCATTTACATGTTTATTAAATAAGCCGGTTCCTTGGTCTGTGTGAAGGTTTTTCATTTTATACTTGGCTAAAATAGGTTCTAAAGCTTTAGCGACTTGTGGTCCTGACTTGTCTTTTAACTGTACGGCAAACGCTACTTTGGACAAACAGTTAATATGTACTTGTACCCTTTATTAACTCGGGAATAAGGCTGCATTTCGACCAGGTCAGCCTGGTAAAGGTCTGTTAGCCCCTTAAGGGTGACTTTACGCCTGGTATAATTTCTCCTGGCAGGTCGGTGTATTTCATTAGCTATAGCTGTTTTACCGTCCATTTTGATAATAATTAAAACTATCCAATATTTTTTTTTAGTAAAGTCATGGCCCCTCCACCGCCATGACTCGTGGAGACCTTCCATCTGGTCAGGATTAAAACCGCGTTTTCACTAATTAACAGATTCTCCCAGAAGATGTTTTAGAGTCACTTGTAGTTTTAAATCAGTTATGAACAGTTTGAAAATCAGTTGTAGTATTATTAGGCCCTTTTAATTAACCACAAATACTGTAACATCAGTTTTGGAAGGTGTTAGTTAGTTCAATGTTTTTCAGTTAATTAAGTAAGTCAAAGTTGGCTTGGCGCTGCTTTCTGGTCTAGGTAAAAGTTCCCCATCTCTGGTTCCCAGCAATGTTTCCAACTTGGTAGATCAGTTTTGTACCGATGGCTTGAAACAGGGGTAAGGGTTTGGGCAGGCTAGGGGTAAGGGTTTGGGCAGGCTAGGGACTGGTTGACCTGTCCCTACCACTGCATCAATTCCCAATCCCCCAAGTCATCCAGGTTCATTTTCATTTTGTTACATTGGAAACATTTGACCGAGAAATTTAAAACCATTGTGGTCATTGTAAATGCAACCCGCGGTAAAGTATTTTCAGTGGACTCAGGAACATTCGACCGAGAATTTATAACATTCAACTGTAGGGTGACCCGTCATTTTACAGGACTTAGACACAAATTACCAACAAAGTTTAAAGATTCACAACAAAATACTGTATAATTAGTGTCCTTCTAAGGAATGTATTTCACCGATTGTTGTATTTTAAGATATACTCTTGCCCATGATGTATGATTTGCTACCAACTCTCCGATGTTAGTGTTGGTTACAATATTTGACTAGAAAATGCGGTAGGATTATATATTGATTCTTTTTTTTTAGTATATCGTAACAGAGTTGTTTAAGCAAGTACTACATAACTACAACAGGAAGGCACATCTGAACTCTAAGGTCTTTAATCTATGTACTTTTTTAAATTTACAAAATACTCTACTGTCACCTGTCTTTTTCTTGGAAAATTAATTTAAATTCAAACACAGTGGGCCCGGAGGGTCTAACACTTAGAATTCTTATCAACGGGAACGTTTCGTTCCCCATACCTCCGGCCACATGACCCTGCGTGTAGATAGGTCTATCCCATAGACCATCTACAAGTGTAATTTTATCAAGGGGTGCGGGCAAAGTAGTGATATGACCGAATTAATAGGAGAAATCTAACCCCGCCATTACGGTGGGGTTTGAAAGTAATACCATAACATACCATACCATACCCTTACCATGTCATCCCAATACCATAAAATACCCTACCAATACCATAGTAATGATATAAAAGGGGTGCGGGAATTGGTCACCCTTGCTGGTTTTCATACTTTCGTTGAGGTACAAAACTTGACCAAACTACCTTAAGTTTATTTTTATTAAAAGAGAGTCCCGATTCCGGACCTATGGAGTGGGGTTATCGGTTTCTTGCCTGTCCATTTCTGCTAGTGTTTACAAGGCTTTTCTCCTTTAAGCTACTGTTAATAGTATTTTGAGGCTTCTAAACAATTAAATGCATAGAAAGTTTCCCAAAGTAATTCTTTAGTAACACTTAATTTACAGGCATACACAACAGCTACAATTATTCACTCATGAAACTAAACCCCGGTTATTGATCTAATGATCTAATAAAAAGACAGAGAGATGTCTCTAAATAACAGCTAAAAAGTCAACAAACTCTATTAACAGTTACTTTTCTTCATAACAGCTAAAAATATCCATAGGGCCATTTTAGCGAAGGGGGTGTATTGACCCTTTATCTTCGGTACCTTCAACAACGATAATCAACAGTCAGTCCAAGTATAATTTAGTTTGTTTTGGTATGTTAAAAGTTTTCTTGTATGTGTGTTTGTTTAATATGTTTTAATCATATGTATTTGCCGGTAGTCCTGGTTTAAATTACTTTTACCCGAACCTTTTAAAATTATTGGTAAAAAATTATAACAAAATCTACTGCTACTACTACTACTACTGTTATGCGTATTTTCTTGCTTTGGTAGGATTCTTCTAATGGTTTACATCGGTGGCGTCGTAGGATACCTAGATGGTATCGACTACTTTTCATACTTGGCAGAGATGTTTCTGATTTATTGATCCTTTTTGTCAAAGAGGAGTTACGTTTACTCACTTTCATTGGGTATCTTGAAGAGCGTGTTTTTTGTTTTTTTGTTTGTTTTGTTTGTTTTTACTCTTGGGATGTTAGATGTTTACTTTAGTTTGAATTGTATACTTTAGTTTGTTTAGTTTATGATTGTATAGCAGCAGTACCCTAAAAATACAAAATAATTCGCATAACAAATGGTGAAGAACAACAAATTATAACCAACACAAGTATTTACCGGACCGTTTCCCAAACCCAGTGTAAACTATTCTGTATCGTTCTTAACAACTAAATTACTTAGATAAACCTCTACCGCTTATTTCCAATGAATTATAGTAATTTCTTAAAATGTTTATATGGTCTAAAATGACTGTCACTTTTTTATTATTGTTTGATTCGGAAGCCTAGGACCCCGGGCACGTCGTGATAAACCCCTGTAAGTGTCTGCTTGAGTGGGGTTTGAGACCACTCGTGCTTGTGCACCCAGGTTAAACATTATTCCGTACGTGAGCCAATCCAGATTACCTGGTTGATGCCCGGTATAGACTAATGTCCTCTCCCTTTGAGCAAACAAAGGATAGAGTTTTTATACTTTTTTGTATTTTACTTTTATACTTTTTTTACCCACCGGACCGTTCCAAGGAGTAGCCTAGGTGTTGGCTAGGCTCCTCAATGTACAGGGTCCTTCTTTCACCCGAGGTCTTTTCGAAGGAGTAGCCGGGGTGTTAGCCCTGCGCCTCAAATCTACTAGACCCCTCATTCACACTTGGGTCTTTCGAAGGAGTAGCCGGGGTGTTAGCCCGGCACCTCGATCTACTAAACTTCCTTTCAGGTTTACGGGGCTTTTCGTCACCCGAGCCAGTGACCTTCATTCACACACACACATTCATACAGTGAGGATTTTTTGCATTATCCAAGACATGCTCAACAATATTTACAAAGTTATGTGAGGTGAGGATGTTGTTATAGGCAGAGTCAAAGTGCATACCATAACTCCTCATTACCTCTTTTGTTTTATTTAAAACATTTATCCCGTTAGGGACAGGTGACTTTATGAAACAAATTATAAAACCTTCTTTCTTCGCGTTATTTTAAAGCTTTGTTAAATTCTATTTTTTTAGTGCGGATACACTTGTACTCGCAGACTCCGTACAACTGCAACGGATTTTCTTTAATAAGGATACACAATACATGTTAAGTTCTGGGTCTTCAGGCAACACTGCTATTTTAGGTTCCCGGTCGGTTAAAATTCTATCCATCATTTCGTTTTTTTTAATTAAAGCTGGTTTTTAATGTGAGTCAGGTGCTGGTTAGTTTCCATAACATTTGTAATTTCTCGCACGTGTTGAGAGTTTTGATTCATTAGCTGATTATTTACATGTTTGATTTTATACTCTCCATACTTTCTAATGGAAGGTAAAACTTCTTTAAAGACCCAGTCTTGAAACTTCTCAGCAATGGACAATTTAGATTTTATTATTATCGAATAGAGACCCGGCTCATTGATGTATACGGTGTTTGATTGATAATTCAAAGGGTGCGTTGTGGGGATGGGGGGTCCGACTAGTACTTCAGGTATTCTTTTACGATATTTTTCTCTAACATGAGTTCGGATTGCCTCTTGAGGGTTACCGTAGCCCGATATTTTAGCTACATCCTTGGTTTTGAACCATGGATTATTTTCACTATCAAACTGTACAAATACAGGCTGATCATTAAATATATAAGAAGTCAAGTGAGACATTTTAAACAAAGTACTCGAAAGTAAGGTTATGTTACAGAAAAGTAAGGTTAGAAGTAACGAAATATAATTATTATTATTATAATACAAATCAAAAGTGAGGTTATGTTACGCATTTGAGGTTATCTTCGTCAAGTGCGGAGCAATGCAAAGAAACAAGTCCGGTCACAACGGGGGCAAGGAACAAAGAGAGATAAAGCGCGGGAGATAATAGCAAATGGTGGGGGAAGAGTGACGCAACCTGTCGGGGTTGCTTGAATTTTTCACGTTACAACAAGTTTGTTAAAATAATAGTTGTCAGATTTATTAAATTTAATTAACACATAGTGCACATCCTCTTTATTAAATTCCACAAAGTCCGTTAGGTCTATGCAGGGGCGATCTTCCGGTTCGCCCCATTCGTCATCTAACACAAACGAATCATTCTGACTCCTCAGTTCTTTATCACCGCTGTCAAAGTAAATGTTAACATCTAATTCATCGTACTTGGAGAATTTAGCTACTTTTTTCATAATCTTTTCTTTAAAGAATCCGCTATTTAGCATCGCCTTCCCGCTCAAAAATTCAACCTCTATTCTATCAAAATTTTCGTTTGATTTCACTTCCAACTTTAATGGTTCCCCTTCAAACTTTATCTTACGAACAGGCCTTCCGTTACATAATAGGTTTATAAAGATCCAACCCACACCTTTTTTCCACTTCTCCTCTGTCTCACAAGAGCTGACAGTTAATTTTCTCTGCATGGTGAAGCGAATAAAATAATTACTATAATAACAAGTAACGTCAAGTGCTATAGCAATGAACGGAGCAATGCATAAACACGTCCGATCGCAACGGGAGCAGGGAGCAAAGAGAGAGAAAGCGCGGGAGATAATAGCAAATAGTGGGGGTAAAGTGTAAGTTTTCTTGCCTGTCCATTTTTGCTTAGTCGTAGTGTTTACAAGACTTTTCTCTCCTTTAAGCTACTGTTAATAGTATCTTGAGGTTTCTAAACAGTATCACTGTCTGACTTGGCTAGAGTAGTGTTATGTTTGTATTTAATTGTTTGATTTGGTAGTTTACAGTAAATAAAGTAAACAAACCCTCACTTCCTTGTGGCTACGGTAGTGTTGTGTTGACTAACATAACCTCCAGTAACCTGATTTTTTGCCCTGGTTCTTTTGTACAGTAGATTCACCTCAGCAACCTCACTTTCTATTCTTGTTCTTTTATGCAGTTTTGGTTAGAGCAGTTTTTGTATGTACTGACTAACATAACCTCACTTTCCTAACCTCACATCCTTGTTTCAAGAGTAGTGTTGTATTTGTATGTGCTGCTTAACAGTAATCTCACTTTTCTTTAATGCAGTTTTGGTTAGAGTAGTGTTTGCTACCTTCATTAGAGTTTTTTTCTGACTTTTGGTAACTTGTAGTTCTGCTTTGACTTGCGTAGTTTATGTATTAGTGTTTTTCTGACTTGCGTAGTTATACATGAATACTGTGTCACGGAGTGCCCGGGGTCCTAGACGGTGGAGACTCGATGGATCTAGGCTGGAACACTGGCCGCAGGGAAACGTTTGACTTGAAAGTATCTGCCCGAAGAATTTAAAACGTTCCAGGCCAAGTACATCATGGTCCCCGGGGCAGTTATCAGCGGACTTGGATACAATTGGTCAAGTTATTACACCGTCAAAATACACCACGGCCCTGGCAAACAATTTAACGGACTTCGAAATATTTTGACCGAGAAATTTAAATGATGGAAAATAAAATGTACTCACACAAGTGCAGCTGTTCAACAATCCTCCTGCTAAACGCCTCTGGCAGTTGCAATATATGAGTGGTTGAATCGGCTGGCTGGTAGAATACCCGAGCGGGACTTTAAACTGCTACCACACGTTTGCCTCGAGAGCTTGAGGGTGCTATCTCTGTCAAACAAGAACAGAATTGTAAACAATCCGTGGTTTAAAGCAAAATACATTGCTGGGATTTTAGAATATAAAATATGGAAACGCTAATAATAGCGGTTTTAGTTACAATGAAAAAAAGAACAATATTTATTAATGAATAATATATCTGTCTTTTATAATCTCATTTACTTACCGTAATGCACTCTTCGCAATACCTCCTTCCTTCCCAACGGTAATATAGACTGTAGTGCTGAATTGCGTTTTTTTCTGTGCTAAAATATAATATTGTGTTGGATAAGGTAAGGGGCATTTATTTTTACAATGTTGTCAAGTAAAAAAGTTTAGTTAGGCTAAGCGGAGTGTTCATCAAGTGAGCTTGACTGGTTCGGGTTGGGCAGAGTTTGTGTGTTGGAGGGAGTTGGTCATTGACCAATCGTCACTCCCCAGTAATTCTAACTCTAAAAATCCACCGTCTTCAGGTTTTTTGGCCTTATAAAACTTTCCTTATTATGTTTACTTTCAGTTTATTTGGTGAGGTATGTTGTCTTACCTCCCAAGCGATACTGTCCAGCGGAAGCTTAACACTTTTAGAAGTCTCCGACAAGGGTAAATGATTCCCTAGGGGAGGAAAAAACTCGAACTAATAAGATAAATAAATATCTTGCCTTGACAGCGGCAATCTCTCCAAGATGATGTTGCAATGGTCCCGCAAGTGTCGCAGTGTAAAACCGGATTAAACGGGGTTGTTCTCAGGTACCCTCTCAGATCCCAGAGGAAAAACGTATTTGGCAGGGTATCTATAGTTAACTTTATAAACGGTAAACACCTCTAAATGAAGTCATATAGGCGTTGTGGCCCAGTATAGTGCACTTGCTCCGGTGTTCTTCGACCAAGTCTTTCACCATAGGTTTGGGATCACTTACAACACTTAAAAGTTGATGTTTGTTTGGAGGTGCACTACATGTATGTTCAAGACACAGTTGATAGAGTGACGGTGCCATAGCAACTGACTGAGGCTCTGGTTGTCTAATCGCCACCACATTCTCTCGGATTTATTGTGACTGATTCTGACTTGTATTTTTCTTTGTTCTATTACATGTTAGTTTTTGGTTTTAAAAGATTCCCCCTGTGGGAGTTTGCCTTACTTAGCCTGGATCCTGCTATGTTCCTGACGATGTTCTCTGCAAGATTTTAACTCAGGCATGTGTCAGATTTAGAGCCTTGCTTCTTGAACAATGTCCGTTCCTCGAGGCAGAAACTATTGCTAGCGACACATTTAAAATTTATGTTACGAGGATTAACGTCCCAGTAGGTAAAGGGAGAGTACGTCCAGAGATGTACAATACGTTTGATGAAGAATGTAAAGCTAGGAAGGGTATCGAACCCAGGACCCTTGAACCGTAGTCCAAGACGCTAACCACTAGACCACCGCGATCCCCCAATTATGCTGTGAGATTTAAGGTTTTTAAAAATATTCCTTACATTGTTATGATACTTGCCCGCAGTACAGGGTTTAGGTTTTCTTAAGACGTATCGGAGGTTAACAAGTACATACCAGCCAAGTTTCATACGAATCGGCCCTGCCGTTCTCAATAAATAAGTATAGCTCCTTCATTCTTTTTTGTACTTGCCCGCAGTACAGCGTGTAAGTATTTGTTTCAATTTAGCTGGTAGACAAGTACATACATACCAAGTTTTATGTAAATCGGCCCTGGCGTTCTCAATAAATTACATTTTATAGTATAGCAGCTGTCTTGATGCTTACCCATAGTACAGAGTTTAGGTTTTGTTAAGATGTAGCGGAAGTTAAAAAGTACATACATACCAAGTTTCATGAGAATCGGGCAAGCCATTCTCAAAATATTACGTTTTAAAGTTTTACACCCTCCATTATCCCCTAAACAACCCTTTCCTACCCTCCAACATAATTGAAAGTTAGAAGATGTTAACAGGTACCCACATACCAAGTTTAATTACAATAGGTCCAGCGTTTCTTAAGATATTGATTTTTAAAGTGTGGCTCCTTCAATTATTTTGATACTTTCCTGCAGTACAGAGTTTAGGTTTTTGTAAATCATAGCAGAGGTTAACAGGTACATACATACCAAGTTTCGTGAAAATCGGCCAAGCCGTTCTTGAGATATTTAATTTTGGAATTTTGCCCCTTCATTTTTTGGGATGCAACCCGCAACATTTTAGTTAATATTTTTCATAAGGGTAGGTGTCCCCCGCGGGCGCCTACACTACGTAGTAGGCAAAATCTGTTGTCAGAATCGCTCTAGGACTTACCGTTTTCGAGATATTAGCGATTTTAGGATAATCAGGCTCAAAAAGAGAAGAAGAAAAAGGAGAGAAGCAGTGGAAGCGGTATATATATATATATATATTATTATACGTATAACTAAGTAGTATGATATTACTACAGGTATTTTGTGTCTTACATTATAAGCGTGACATAACTACGTTACTACATCTTTATATATATATAACCTTATTATACATCATTATATATATAACTACCTTGTTATACATCTTTATATATATAACTACGGTTGGTACCACTGGTATGTAGGTCATATTTTTTGTTTTGCAATTCATTTAGGTTGGCTACACGTTTTCTCATAAGAAACCCATGTTAAGACTCGATCATAGCCTGGACTACTTTCACTAAAATAATTGCGGAATTCATTAATAATGTCCAGGGCTTTAAACTAATCTTACAAACAATAGTGGTGAAAACTAAATCAATAATAACAAATAATTAAACTCACGGCAATCACAAGTACACGGCGCATAACACTATAACACTACAAACAATACAAGAAGTAAATCAACTGATCAAGCTCAAGCAAACACTTTCCACTTTCTGAGCCAAATAGCAATATTATATTTGAGGATATTCAAAAATAGATCAGGGCTCGTGTACGAGAGGAAACGAGTGAACGGAAGGGTCCTTGGACAATAGATTTAGACGTACAGATTTGTAGAAATCTGGTGAGAAAAAGTATTCATTTAGTATTTGCGCCAAGCACGTGGTGAGCGGCTGTCAGCGCAGTGACGTCACAGCGCTGTCCGGCGTGGGGGTCACGGTGGCAACGCGCCGCGAACAAAGAAATGGTATAGCCCACGCCTCTCTGAATAATGAGAACCAAAATCTGTTTCTGATACAAACAAAACACGGAAAAATCAAATTAACATGGTCTAAAATGAAACCTGTTGCACATACTATCCACAAACGGGATAAGCTAAATCTCCGGGTGGAGGGGGAGGGGGGTTAATAGATATGAGCGGAATCTATGTATATGGCCCTGTTATTTACAAAACCCAGGTTAAATTTGGAAAATTTAGGACTTTTAAAGGCCAAATTGGTGTATAGAAGAAAATGCTGAATAACACATTATTTCTTAGGAAGTGCTATGCGCATTTTGTATAAAGGAGAATATACTTAATATTAATTTATTTTTAGGTAGTGCTAAGACATTTGGAATCATTCCCTATTTCCTTTGTAGTGTTAATCCCATTTTGAATACAATTTGATTATTATATTTGGATTGATTAAAGAGAGTGTGGAAGTGTTGTAATAATTATGAATTGTAAAACTGCTTGAAGTTTACTTAACTTTTACTTAGCCCAAGAAAAGAAAATACCTACGCACAAAATAAATATGCACAGTAAAAAGGCAATTATAATCAGAACAATTGCAATAAACATACCACTCCAAAAACTGAAAGATGATTTATTATAAGTAGTTTGCTTTGTTCAAGATCATTTATTTTGATAATAAAATGCTTTTTCTCTTCACAAAGATTTTTCTATGTGCAGAAGTACGAGGTTTAATCCCAGTTCCTGGGTCATTAAAGTCTTTAACCGAGTTTTGATTACTATACCGACAAGCACCTCTCATATAACGAAAACCCAATACATTTTCAGGGTGTTTCCGAGCTCTCGCCAGAAACTTCAGGAAGTTGTTCCTTAGGTCAAACCTCACAAAAAGTCTAATTTAACCAAAATATATGCCTTGATTATCCGTCTGTGAAACTGTTATTTTCTTCCGCGTATACTTTTGAAACTTTTACATTTTAAGATATTTTTTTATTTTTTAAGTGGCAAAATTTTGAAACGTCATATTCAATTCTCAAGTAGCTTTAAATTTGAATACTATCTTAAGTGAAGTAAGTGTAGTTGTTAGTTCGTTTTGATGCATTAAAACGTATTCATACAGATGGAAAATAGAGGCAGGTGGACCAAATGCCATATTTAGACGTCATATGTTGGGATTATTTTAATACCTGGAACAACCTTCCGAGTTTTCAGGACAGAGTTTAGAAACTCCCTTTATGTATATAAATTCACCTTGTCTAAACCTCCTCAGCCGCCTATGTCATTAACAAATATTTGATGAAAACCATGGACTCATCAACTTTTACATTACTGAAACTTATTTTCACAGTATATAATTTTCTTCCATATAAAACATATGTGTCGTTTGAAATTGTATTTAGCTTTATTATTAATCTTTTTCATGTATAAATATTTGTATCCAAGTATTAAGATGTATGATGATGTCCCAAGATTAAAATACAATCATTTGAAGTTTAAGATAAAAATGAAACTAAAATACACACATTTCAGAAAAAAAATAAATAGCAATGACAGACACTTTGGGTCAAACAATTTATGTTGTTTATCATGAAATAAACTTGATGCAATAAATAGATAACTTAAATATTCAGATAGTAATAACAGCCATCGGGCAGGTTCACCAGTCTTCTGTTGACACTTCGGTGACTTTGACTGATGCTTGGTCTGCTGACTGCTTAGTTATAACAAGTACGGCGGGCTATTCACCTACATCAAATATCACTTGTCTATCTTTAATATAAGTTAAATTTTTCGATTAACCGATTAGTTAATACATACTTTAACATATTTTATAAAAAAAGTTTATTCGTGCTAAGACGCAAATTGTGACATTTCATCCCCACAGTTTTTTGACAAGCTTTGGTCTTATTTATCAGCAAACCAATCACCATTAATAGAAAAATGGTCGACAATATTATTCATAACTTCGAATAAAGTGTTTGTGCCCTCTAAGAGGATTGTAATGCCGAGGTCGTACTTTTAAAAGTATCTCACCTGACACCAGATTTATGTAGGTTCAAATTTCAAGATGAACTTTTATAAAGTTGTCGATATTAGAATTTGAATTAATCTAGACAAGGAAAATATCCTATTATAATATAGTGGTCGTTTATAATTATTATAATATAGTGATCGTTTTAATATTGGGTGCATTCTGACTGTTTTAACATATGATAAAAAAATTACATATTTCGAATTTGAATGTCAGGTCAGTTCCAAAAATAAAACTATCCCTCTAAATAAAAGATAATTTGTTCAGAAATCTAAGTTAGAAAAAGTTAATTCCTATTGTGACATCACAGACTAGAATATATGTTTTAACAATACGTTTTAAAATGTAAAAAAACTATCAATGAAAACTGAATAAGACTGGGATATTTTACCAAACAATAAAATTTAATCAACAGGTTGAAAACTAATAAAAATAAAATTATTTATCATATTATTAATAGTGACCATATTATTACCCATACAAAATAAATTAGAACCACATTTAATTAATTATTTATTAATATTAAAGAAAATTTTAAACGATAGCAGAAAAAACTATAAGCCATAGATAGATCATTTTGCATATTCGGCCGAACATTCTTCCGGAAGCTCCCTGAACATTTGCCACTGCTTATCAACAACGTAAAAATACGGTTTTCGGAAAACAAGTCTTTTTCATATTTTTATTGATGGACGGATCAAATCAAAATATTGTTTATTTCTAGAAACATATAAACATATTTACATATCTTTCACTAAAACAAATACCCCCGTAGCAGGAAACCTGCGTACTCAGCGAATTTCCAATGCATATATATGTATCTTAATACCACATAAAGCTATATACCAAGTTTCATCAATATACATTCATAAATAAACGAGCTATGACATTTTAATTATTCTCCATAAGAATAACATAGCGGCTGAATTTGCAGGGTTGCTGAATCAAGGACCACAAAGAATGGGGTTATATACAAATATCAATATAAATCTAGTAGGTAAAGCCAAATACCAAATTGTATTAATTTATGTTCATAATTAAGGGAGATAACAGGTTACTTATTATCCATAAGAATAACATGGGGCTGAGTACGCAGGTTTGCTGCTACGGGAACTATCAGCCGAAAAATGTTGTTTAGTGCAAATATCAATAGACCATAACGATATGAAGCAATATACCAAGTTTCATTAGGATAAATTCATAAATAACCGAGATATACAATTTATCTTATTCTCCAAAAGAATAACATTTGGAGTTTTCCCAATTTGTTCCGTTCTGAAAAATTAGAGTGTCATCTGCAAATAAAAAAAGTTGTCCATTTAAAGTTAGTTTAGTAATATTATTGATAAGAAAAAGATATAAGATAAATATATAAGAAAAATAACTGGCCTAAGAGTACTTCCTTGAATGACCCCGATGGTTGAATATCACTGGTGATTCCATTAATTACCACACACTGCCTTCTCTCGGAAAGATAACTACGGAATCACGAAAGGCGACTCTGCGAATTTCAGTATTTTCAAGTTTATTCAATAACTTACACCTCTCAACAGAATTAAAAGCTTATTTAAGATTTAACAAAATTAGCATACAGCCCTTATTGTAAGCTGTATTGATGCTTTTATTAATGTCACTGCTAATGTCGAATAAAGCATCAGATATATTCTTATCTCAAATAAACCCCTACTGATTAGTACCCAAAATTACATTTGTTTGATGATAAGATACCAACTGATATTTTACAATCCGCTCTAAAATTTTAGAGAAAACACTCAGCATAAATATGGGTCGAAAGTTTTTTACGTCTGTAAAGTAGTTTGACTTATGCACAGGAAATACTTTTTCTATCTTGAAAATATTAGGAAATGTGCCAGAAATCAAGCTGAGATTCGTTAAATGTAGTAAAGGATTTAAGAAAACATGAAGATGCTGTTTGAGAAAGTCGGCAGATCATCAACGCCAAGGGCGGACACTCCCCTGAGTGAGGTCACGTGCCGTATGACGTCATGCTCAGTGCCAGTTTGGAGAGTTGAATCAGTGAAATATATGTAATCAATGTCATTGAGTACTGGGGTTCCTCCCGAGTTAATGTTATTTGCTAGATTTTGACCCATGTGCGCAAACAAATATTGAATTCATTAGCGATTTGTTGTTTTGTTCCTTTATCTACGGTCCAGACGATATGGTCGATGTGGTACCCTCCAAACAATCTTTTTTCAATCCAACTTCCAGTCCAGAGTGGTTTCAGTCTTTGTTCCTGGAGCTAATATTGTATCTTTATCATTTGAAGCGCTTAAAAGAACCAATTGTTGTTTTACATTAATTAATATTTTATTGTAATCTTTCGCAAAACCTAATAATAATTTTAAAGGTATGGAAAAGTCGAAATATCCCTTTTCTGCGGTAGATAAATCTAGTGTAACCCATCCTGCGACTGCTAGCAGGTTTTTCTCGTTTGGTGTTATGGAACATAATCCTTTCAATGTACTGGCTATTCCATCCTTTTTTGTAGAGTCCACAGTAAAACCTGAAATTTCATACCTTATTTTATTAAAAATAAAAATCATTGGGTTATTAATAAACGGTATAGTTGTTCCTTCAGTTCCATCTTTCGTTGTTACTTTTCCCTCGATGTATTGATAACTCTCGGCAGGTAGAGTGTAGGTATCTTGCTGTTGAATAGGAATCCTGATTTCATCGTTATTTTTTAATTTCGATGAAGCATAAGGGTTGTGGGAGTGATACTCTTTTCCCCACAAGGTTTCGTCGAACGTTGGTCCGTGCGCTATATCCAGAATGTCCATTGTTAATAACTTTAAAACCAATCTCTTTTAAAAATCGAATGTTTTCACTTGTTAACTCTTCAGACGCTTATACGCTACTGAGCTTTTTATCGCTCACTCGATCCTTTTCAAACGTCAACCCCATTATCTATGAGATTAATCTTATAATATGTATCCTTACTGTGACAGTTCACCTCTAAAGTCGACTATGTTACCATCTTGATCTAATACGTTCACAATAACGTCTGGGGTGTAACTGGTGTTTAAAGGTAAATACAATAGGTTTTGTGTTCTTTCAAATATTTTAAATCCTGGAGGTACACATGGGTAAATCGTATGCAATATGTGTCGATTTTCACCTTGTCTGTACGATCATTGTATAATGTTACAAGTGATATCAATTGTGTTCAATGTAAGTATGTTTACATTATTTGAACTTGTATATTTCACTTTTATCTCTAATATCGGTGTTGTAGAAGGATATCCTAAAAATCATCCAACAGAGTGTTTTTTGCTAAAATATATAATACTTTGATTTAATTTCTGTTTTTAAAGTATTATTTTTTCCTTCAATAGTAATATTATCTTTTCCCAACTTTTCTTGTATTACCTTGCATATATCATCTATTTTATAAGACCCCGTCGATGGAGTAACTTCGATAAGCTACTGGAACTTTCCCTTTGCATCCTTTACTTTATAGTAATATAGTTTATTATTCACACCTTCAGTAATATTCGGTATAGAATTATAAGTTGTAAAATCTAGTAATGCTGCCTCCCATTGTTTTATCTTTATGTAAACTTAATGCGGGGAATATAGTACTCCGCATGGTTGACGTTGTACCAGTCAAAGAGACCGTATATGAAGACATCTTAAAGCTGACTGACACTTTTTGCTATTAACTCGAAACATAAATGACCACAGATAGATGTATGGTCAGGTTGCTGTCTCTCATAATTGTATAAAACTTGTTTAGCAGAACGAAAATTGTTTTGAAGTACTTTTGGAGGTGGTAAATTACCAAAACTGTCAAAATAGTAAATAGTTGAACCGAGCTTTATATAACATACCCAATGTGTACCCAGTCCCTTACTTGTATCTATATTTACTATACCACTCTCATTTTTCACATTATTGATGGTAAATTATCTTTCATAAACACTCCTCTGAAGAATGGTATCTTTAAACAAGAAGAGTATCAAAAAATCTTGGTTACTTTATGCACAATTAGGAATATTAACTTTTTTCTTGCATTTAATAGGCACAATACAGTCTTAAGTATCTTAGGTAACCTTGCCCTTTTTTATCATAGACTACATTGATGGTTTGACTCTTTTAGTAGAACACCTGGTCTTTCTCTTAATTCTTCCTCCTCGTTTTCGAGTTGTCATGCTCCTTCCTCGTCCTCTCTTTTTATTTCCCCTCCAATTGCTGTTTTCGATTTCATTGCCACTGTCACTGCTAATGCTGCTGCTCTTTCACCAAGACTAACGTCACTCGCTTTAACTCTTCCCAAGCTCTTTTGCATGTATTCTATTGGCCACTGATCTTTGAGCAGAATCGCTAAACTTTGAATAGGCGATATCGTGCTCTTCATATGCCTGATCTAATTTATTGATTCCCGAATCTCCTCTTGACAATATTTTTTCAATTTAGTTCCAGGTCTACAATATTGATAACCACAGGTAGATGAAGTTCAATAGGTAACAAATATATGGATCTATTAACTAAAGCTGAAATTGGTTTTCCTAGCAAGTTTAGGTTGAAAAGACAACACCGCCTCCTTTCGTTATCGAATCTCGATGAGAACTAACACTGCTCCTTTTATCTATTGATATTCATACCTTTTTCAGGTGAGGGATTAACAAAGAATGATCCTTTCATTACTTTATCCCCCATTATATACACCTTCATCGTTCTATTATACCTCTATTTAATAATTCAGCAATTAAAGCAACCCATTCGTTTTGAAGACCTGTGTGACCCGCTTCTATTGCTTCATGTATCTACCGCATTCTATTTACTAATTTATTAACATAATTATAATAAATTATATTTGTATTATAAGTATGTTTTAATTAATCCTTCTCCAGAAGCTGATTTCTCATTTACCTTTCTTTTTTCCCTTTCAGTATAAAAAGGAGTAACTTCTTCAGTAGACATAAACCTTTTTTTAGTTTTTTCCAGTTTTGTTGGAAATAACTCTGAAATAATGTTCCCATACCTTACAGATTGATTTCTGTGCAATGAAGATGTTGGTTTATAATTTTTTCTATGATTATTTGTATCTAGACATATACTTTTAAAAGTTCCAAAGTCTCGTGTAGTTTATTTTACAGGTTTGCTTTTAAAAATCAATTCAAACAATCCGTTTGTTCCTTTGTACTTTTTACCATTTATAATTATATTATCCTGCTCATCTACATCTAACTTCCTATCACCAATTATTAAACCTTCTCTTTCCAGCCTAGCTCCGTATACATGATAATTTCTACTAGGTATGGTAGACTGTAACATCTTTAATACATATTTTCTACCGAGATAACCTTTAAACTGAATATCTAAACCCAATCTGCTAATATTTGACGGCGGACCCTCTTGTATCTCTTCTTCTTCTTCTCCCTCTTCACTTGTATTCTTTCCCTGTTCATATTGTATTTCTTCCGGTTCAACTTCAGTTTCTTAAAGTTCTTCTTCGGTTCCTCCGTCAAATTTTTCAGTTTTACTATCAGAATTTAGAAAGGGTAAATTTAAATCTCCTTCTGAAACTTTTCCAAGATTTTGAGATACTTCCCTTAAAGGATCAATAGCTGGTTTAAATGTTGTTTCAAGAAACTTATCTCTCTAACTAATCCCTAGTATTAATGCTCTGTTTTTACTTCTAATAGAATCGCTTAACGATTTCATCTCTTTTATCAACTTTTCTTGGTTAACCATGTTTTCCCAACGGAAACCTTGTTCATAATGCAAATGTATCTCTATCTCTTTGTCTTTTGGTTGTATAAGTTATATGTTCAATTAACATTTCGTAAAATTTTCGATTTTCGATTTTTAAGTATTTGTTTACAATATTTGTTTGAATCCAATCATTCTTCTTACTTTCTTTAATTTTAGGTGCAGCCAAATCATTATAGCAATCAAAAATATTTCACTTAGAACTCGAACAAAATAGATCATATTTTACGTTATTTCAGACTGTAAAGTTTGCAAATTTATAGCATCATTTTTATCTTGAGGATCATTGACATACTTTAAACTTTTATTACTAATATTATAGTCACCCTCCGGTGTAAGAGGCAAACTGGTGTACGCTTCTTTGTCATACGATCTTGATCTTGCACCGAATTTGGTATAGCGTCCAAACTTGTCTACACTCATTTTACAAATGGCAAGATCCTAGATTACGAATATATTTATATATGTATATCATTTTTATTGTTTCTTTTTAACAATATAGTCACCAATTTCAGTTGTAAATATTTTGCCATCAGCATCAATTAATGTATCATTACTCATTATTTTATAAATATAGTTGTTTGGTGTATATGGTCTATTATCTATATACTTAACCCCACTCACAGATGTGGGATCGCCAACTAACAAATCACGATTGTACGACTTCAAATTAAATACTACACCCGCACATATATATTTTCTGTCTGTAACATCAAACCACACAGCCTGTGACATTAAACAAATGTCAGCATCATATTCCCACTTCGGTAGATTCCTTATAAATTATTGTTCAGCAACCCAATATTTTTCTAATTTATTAAACATCATCACATTGTACTCTTTATCCCCCTGTTTAATTATGTTTTTATCACCCTTTGTTAATACTTGGTTATGACTCTCACTTTATAATCCCGGAGTTAGGAAGAGATGATGGAGTAATAGATGTTTTGGCTACAACGATGGACAAATTTATAAGCTTTTCTGAAAGGGTTGGTAAAATAAAACTAAGATTTGTTGATTCTTTAAGATTTATGCCTTTTAGCCTTATGAAATTAACTGAAACCTTAAGAAGAGAAGATTTGATTGAAACATGCAAAATTGTACCTGATGGGAAAAAAGATTTAGTTCTTCGAAAAGGAGTCTTCCCGTATGGTTACATCGATGGACTGCATATATTTAATGAAACATCACTTCCCACCCCAGACGAATTCAAAAGCAAACTTATTGATAAGAAAATTGAACCTGAAGGTTATCAACATGCATGTCGAGTATTAAACGAGTTGGATATGAAGACCTTAGGAGATTACTCAGACTTTTATGTGAAACTTGACGTCACTTTTCTCTGCGATGTGATAGAAGAATTTCGACACTTTTTTGCTGCATATGATTTGGACCCATAACACCCGTATACTTCTCCAGGATTAGCTTGGTAAGCCATGTTAAGAGAAAAAATGCAAACTTCACTTTTTAACAGATATTGATGGGAAAGGTGGTAGGACGCTCTAGTCTACCTCGCTCCAGAAAGGAAGAGAGATGTCTCTCTTCCTTGTTTCTCACAGGACCTAGCTCCTGGGCTCTGTGGGTGACAACCCCAGGACAATTTGCCCTCCAACCCGACGCTCTAAGTCCACCCGACAGGAACCGCCAACGCAAAGAGCCTCCAACCTCTCAAGGGTTGGGAGGATCCACTACTCCCTCCAAGGACTTGGACTAGACTGGGTATCCAGGCTCAACTGGGAGTCAAGCCTCCAGAAGAGACAAGGAGGAACCAAGGAAGGGAAGATGGTCACACTGGATAGCCAAAAGACTTACCAGTACTGTGACAGCTTCATTTTTCTGTACCCAATATCAACCTCTGTACTAGTATAGACCAGTCAGAGAACCGTCGAAGGCCAAGTTTGTAGTTTAGGTTGCAAGCGTTACAGACTGCACCTCTGTGACTGCTCCTGTGAGATGGTCATGGTCACGGACTTTTAGGTTATCATGTGTGAAAGTGTTATTGCACAAATAATATTTTGTTGTTGAATAATGTTGTTGTAATTCATCTTCTTCCATAGGTGACATCGGTAATACGTTTCGATACATTTCTTCCACCTTTCCAGCTATGTTATACAATTCATCAACAAAGTATCGAGCTGCTTCTTCACCACGATAAATCTTCGGTGTCGACGATAAATCATATTTACGGATGTGTTCTTCAGAAATTGTCGATTTGATTATTAAACAACAACTGTTTGGAGTATGTAGCTGATATTTGCTTCTTCTTGTAACTTCCTCTTCATCAAGTTCAAGTGGAAATAAAGTTGATTCGAAATCTGCATACATAACAACTGGAATACGGTATTGTTGAATTACTTTATCAAATTTTACATGTGCTTGCCAATAGGTGGTAATTTAATTCTTACCTTATAGTTTCCACTACATGACCTTTGATGTTCCAATAACCATTCCGAACCTCCCCTTCTTAATGGTTTGCTTACATGACAAAAACATCTTTTGCAAACAGTTTTCTCTCCATGTTTTTTGGATATTTGTTACGAAACAAGAGCTTCAAAATCTTTAGTATATGCATAGTGTGATATATCCTTTAGTGATCAATAACAAAGCTCTATGATATCTGCGCTCATTTGGGGATACGCATTGTTTGACGAATCTAAACCAAATATGTTGACAGAATCTGAAGGATTTTGCTTTTCAAATTTTAATTCATCTTTAATTGCAACAGGGTAACTGAAAATTATATTTATGTCAAACTTCATTAATATTCTCTACTCGCTCTATGTGCATTGTGTTTTATATATATGGCCAACATAGCATATTTAAAACACTCATTATCTTCATTTTGCACGTGGATACAGGATTTGGTATTAACAATTGTTTCCAGTAGAGAGATGTAGCTATTTCCTCTTATTCCATACCCATGTTTATACATTCTTACGTCTAAACTTGAAATGTTTATTAAAGTCCATCCAGAACCTCTTCCTCGATGTTCTTGCAATTTTGTCAAGAGTTCTTCAAAACATTCATTTACGATTGACTCAATGTCTGACGAAAACATGATTGTCCTGTTTTTTGTTAGGGATCCTCTTGGTGGTTATTTTGAATATTAGAGAACACAGCATCCAGTAACAGTCTAAATTTGATAATGTTTAATCTTTTTAATTCATTTGGCATAGTTTTGCTTACCAATCCTTTTGATTTATTTACAAATTCGTTAAGATGTAATTTTTTATTGTAAATTTTAAAATGAGTTACTACATTACCTGGAAGTGCTCGGGCATGTAATTCCACATTCACTGATGGAGCAGGCACATAATAAATAACACCTAGCCTTGTAATTTGATGTTGAGCTAGCGTTTGATCTATTGTTTCCAATTCTACTTTATTTTGTTCAATTTAATTTTTATTAGTGTTATGTTGTATTTTTATGAATGTTTTACAGCCATTCATCTTTAAATAAATCTTCACAAATAACACAGTGGTACATCTTGTAGGTGTGTCCTCCTCAAAGGCTTACCAGCTACAAATGACTCCACCACTCATTCGCCTCTATTAATACACAATATTTTAAGTTGTATAAGTGGGTCAAGGTCATTTGAACATTTTGCCAAAATGAGGTTTAGATCAGTAAGTGATTCTCACTTTGACCACAAAATGATCTATTCCCCGCTCTGCATTTAAAAGTTAAAAGCTAATCCATCCACATGAGGTTTATGATGTGGTGTAATAGAGACTCAGGAAGTAGCCTTTTCGCAATAAACGATAAACTTCGTTTGCAAAAGGGATTTTTTATTTCTATTTTTATTTCTTCACTTCCAAGAATGACCATTCCTTTAACATGCACAACCCGAAACTCCATGAGTAATCGGTACAATCGATACAAGAAAATATCCGCTTCGGCAATAGAAGAAATACGATTAAGGCAATCCATAAGGCTTAAAGCTGCGGCTAACTTATAACTTCCCTAGTCTGATTGTTCCCTCCGCTTACAGGTAAGAGACCTTCTAATCCAGTCAGTTGACGGAAAATCGATCCTGACCGAAGGTCAACGAAACTATGGCTTACTGGGTGTTATGCGCAGAAAATAACTCAGCCGCCTAATCATTCGTGCAATACTGGATGACGATCCAAACACGAAAACGAAGTGTATATTGAGTATAGATATTTTCAGTTCCATGTGAAATCTCATCAGCATTTAGACATTTATGAACCTCGTTAATTAGTTTACTCTCCACTGTCATACAAAATTACTGTAATGAAATTGTTTAACTCTAAGGCATTCAAAAATAACATAAGAAAATATCTACAAAAATTATAATGGTCTTCAGAAATAATAACAAAATTATTAGAGGTCAAAATATATTCACTTAATAATAAATCTTTTTCACACGTGAGACGGTATTGAATATTCTGTATTTCTATATGAACTATGGTGCCTTCCTGGATCCCACTCCCTGAATTACCATCAGAAAATCAGTAAAAATTCCATTTAATTAATATTTTTCGACTGACCAATTACACTGCATCGTCATTATACTTTTATAAAAAATAATTTTATATATTACCTTTAGCTGTACTTTTGGGTATCAAATAACACACAAAACATTTTTTGAGAGCAACAAAAAAATTATGGTGACAAAAAGTAATTTATTCTTTTTAATTTTTAAACACATTGTTGGAGATGGTTAGTTTATGTTGTTATTAAGATTAATGCAGATTTTTTCCACTTTATTTTAACATTGATATATTTGAAAGTTATTCTGTGTTTCTCTACATACATCCTTTTGTTTAATTTGATACCAAGAATCACAGTTAAAATGTATATTCAGTAAAGATATTATTTTTTTATAGTAATATCCAACGGCAATACAAGGTAATGAATCCAGTCAAATGTTAAATTAAACGGCTTTGCACTGCTTTTCTAACGGCAATTAAGGGTATGTAGTCCAGTCGGGCATGTTAATTCACACTGAAATGCAGGATATATCAGACAGAACGACATGTTAAAATATACGGCTTTGCACTGTTTTTTGACAGCAATTAAAGTTACGGATTCCAGCTAGGCATGGTAATTCATATTGAAATTCAGGATATTTATTACAGACTAACATGTTAAAAAATACGGCCATGCAGGAGAGAGGAACACATATTACGGGTAGCATGGGACTTCCTACTGATTTGCAGGATAATACGTATTGCATTGCATGATTATTCATACTGCCAAGAAGGCCGAGCTAGAACAAAGTCCTGCTTGCACGGTAACTGTACACGGCCAGGCATGGGTTTCAAACGGCAATGCAGGCTAGCTGTTGATGATTCGTGACGTCACTGGCTGTGACGTCACTGACACTAGTCCTACTGTACGGATAAAATAGTAACATTTCGTGCCGTCGGGGAAGTTAATACAGCCCCCCAACCCCCCATGCTACCAAGGCATGTTAATTTAACAGGCCGGACTCTTATCCTTGAATTAGCAGTATTTACTGTTAAATTATACGTCTTCAATGGTATTTTAACATGCTTTTTCTCTCAGTGTATGGTTTTCAGTTTTACACTGGCCAGTTTAAAATTTCAAAATTTACTATATGATGAATGATGATTCTGTAATATTGAAGTATATCTAAAAACAAAAGGCTTCACTTAGTTTGTTGATATAAGTAAACAGTAGACTATTTACTACAGTTTACGATTGGAACTGCTGTTTAAAATAATCACTTCTACTATAAAAATGAGGTGGTGTCTGCCTGTCTATTGTTCCATCACGACAAAACCACTGGAGCAATTCTGATACATTTTGCACAGATATAGCCTATGTACCCAGGAGTGTCATAGGCCTATTTTCGTTTAGAAAGTTCCTCTGGCTCTGGTTCTCACAGTTGTATTCCGATAAAGAAACAGATTAATCATCTCTAGATTAATTTGTTAGCAGCAACTAACAGGTCTAATAATTTTAATATATTTATATACAAGTATTATGCTTTCTTCGATGAAACACCTGGCATTGGTCATGTAGATGTCTAATCAATGTACATAACAACTGTGGTGGGTGGGTGTTCCGTGAAGGTGTTTTAAAACAAGCAGAAAATAAATATGCAACTTATAATTTACGACAGCTAGCTGCCGGTTCAGCCAGTCCGGGACACGGCGGGTCTATATTTGGTGGATAATGAAAAGGCCCAAGGGCTGAGTTATACCCCCGAAGTAAAACTGGTATTAACAAATGTTACATTAACTATACAATGTTTAAAATTTAAGGGGTTCGATTAAAGAATATCGCATTCAAATCATTGAACATATCGTATTTGGAGTTTGATTACATTACACAATAATAATAAAGTAAAATCTACTTTATCATATTACAATAGGTTGGTATAACAATAATGAACTATAAAATACCTCTACATTTTGTAAGTGCAGAAATGTTTAAACATAAGGGATTTGAAACATACATAATGTATCTTTCGCGCCAGCCTAGCCTCTGCCGCCCTCGCGCTCCATAGTTAACAGTTACGAATGTTCCTCACTTTATATGAATATTAAATACTAATATTTATATATAAATGTGTTCAGAAATGTGTTTGCAAAAGGTTTTAGAGGTAGTGTTTTTCATTTATTATACGTATAACCAAAATAAACAGCAAAAACCAAAATTTGCAGCAACAAAATATATTTTTTTATTTATTTTGTTAATTTATGTTTTGTTATAACTATCGTAAATAGTACCCTTATACAAATGATAGCACATTTATCGACAAACAGAACTGTAAAAGAGTTACCCTAACAACGTTTTGTTAAAAAGTTATAGTTAAAGTCTACATTTTCGAGCTTTGAAGGGGGATAGGAGGGGAAGCACGATGGGGATTTTAGGGGACTTTTGATAAAACACTTCTTTAAATATGGTCTATCAACTGAGAAAAAATCAGCTTTACCAAAAAAAGTTCCGACACAAAACGTTTATTGACTGGGCTACAAAGGCCGCGGTCGCCGCGCTGGCTGTGTCGACTGATCTCCAACGTGCTCGGGACCGCCTGCAACTTGTGGAAGGCAACACGCAGTACAATGCCTGGAGCGGACTGTACCTTGTGTCACTTTACGTTATGAAATAGTCTAATAAATTAAATTCAATGTTTTAAAACTCGAATGTTTGGAACATTCTCGTGTACTGAAATTGGATCGAACTGGAGTCAGTTTGTTAACTGGACGTTATGAATATTTACGTTTTCAAACAGGTGGTTTTTAAAAATACAAACTTTATGTTTTTAAACTTTATGAAACTTTAACTCCGAATAGAACTAAAAATTAAATACTGGACGTTATGGTACTTTACTTTGTGTAACACTCACATATATTATTTAAATTATAATAGCTACTTTATCTCATGAAACGTTACGTTTTGGTATGCATTTTAAATTACACTATATTAAATGATAACTTTACGTTATGGAACTTTACTTTGTGAAACACTATATATTTAAGACTTTATAATTAGGAACTGGACGTTTTGAAACTTTTCGATTTGAAATCACTACATAACAAAACTGTAAAAAATAGCTACTTTATGCACCTTGACGTTATGAATCATCCCCGTTATATTAGACTACTCACCTGATGATATATTTAAGTACTTATGAATTCCTCTTTATGTAATACTCACATATGGTTAGTTTAACCTTTATAACCAATACGGTATGAAACTATATTTTTAGACGACTTGTATATCCTTGTTGAGTAACCAAAGTTGTGTTATAGTTAATAGGTCAAATCGTTTATAACAGTTAGTAGTTTTTTATACCATACTCGTTGTCGAACTGAAATTAAAATATTGGTCGTGATTTTAAGCAGGCAAACATTAATTAATTAAATTATACTGTTTTGTGTTTTGCGACCATTTTATTAATCCATAAATAATCATGTTTATTTAAAACTCGAACAATTGATTTGTTTATTACTGTATAGTAAGAGTTGGTTTGTGAGTTAATCTGGTTATGATTAATAGGCATTAACATTAAAATGTATTAAAACCCAGTAAAATAACCCGGATATTTATAACACAATAATTTCTCATTGGAACCGTGTCGTCAAGTCGGTAGTCATAGAAATGACTAACCTAACCTGGATATTTATATCACAACACTCTCCTTGGAAACGTAACGTCAAGTCGGTATTCATTGTAATGGCTAACCTAACCTGACCTAACACGGATATTTATATCAACGAGTAATCTCTCGTTGGAAACGTAGTGTCAAGTCAGTATTTATTGCAATGGCGGCAACAGTTTCCCGTTAAAGCACCAGTCAAAAACAAAACTGTAGCCCCAGGACTACCTTAAAACTAGTCTATACCAGTTTTGATGCTGACATTGGACACAGCAATTGAAGTTGTCATTAGATATGGTAAGTCTTTTGGCTGTCCATTATGACAAACTTTCCTTTCACCTTTGGTCCCTCCATTTTCAGCGGCTAGGGACAGAATCTCCGGGTTTGGTCCCCAACATGCCAACCTGAGAATGGATGGTCCCTGGCTGTTGTACATGGATACCCTGTCAGTTGAGTTGACCAGTTGGAGGGCAGATTGCGGGTCCCCTGTTTGAGAGCATCATCCCAGCTGTCACAGGGGCACGGGAGTTGGCCCTCTGAAGGGTCGATTTTGCTGCCGTCCCATCCCACCCTCTCCTTTCCTGCAGTATCCTTCCGGTAACCTGCGTAATATTCCCGCATGTGGAAGATGTGACTAGCAGCTATGCTGGGGTTTCCTAATCCGCAACAATTATGATGAACTCTTTGTATCTCATTCATTGCAACTTACATAGAATTATCTAGTACTGCACTTTGATGTGCAAACATGTTTAATATTGGACTTACATATTTATAATTTACATTTAAAATACACATTTTAGTGACACATCAACTATTTTAATAATAATATTTCCCTATGTTATTTTGTAAGAAATGTTACAACAGGTTAGTGAAACTAAAAATAGACTTGCCAACAAATTACTTAGTTTTAAATTGGTGTGACCGTATCTACTTAAATACTGATATATTTCAAAGTTATTAATTTTGTTACCCCAATCATAAAATTAATCAATTTCCCGTAATGCATTACATAATAAACTTCGAAATAACAAACTTTAATTGCTAAAATAACTGGACTTGTTTGCTAAACTATTATATGAGCTTAAATACATTTTAATCTTGCAAAAGGCGACGAAATCGTTACAAAAATATCGTTATATATAGCTTTATTTACTACATTTTCTTGGAGGGAGCCCGTCGTTATGTAAAAATCCCTTCATAGTATTAAAAGTGAGCTATTCCTGTCATGGATGCGGGATGTAAATATTGCTATGGGCAACGGTTTGCGTTGTGTTTTTGCGAAATTCCAGTTTTAAATTTAAGTGTTTGTGAATCAGTTAATGATTTGCCTACTTTAAATTAAACCAATCCTTTAATTTCAGTTCAACGGTATGAATACAACAACCTACTAACAGTACAAACTGTTATAAATATTCTGACGTCTTAACTATAATACAAATTTGTTTCCTTAACAAGGATGAAGAAGCCGTCTAAAAAGATAGTTTAAAACGATAGTTATGAAGATTACACTAAGCATATGTGAGTATTACGATACAGAGGCGTTCATAAAGTTATTAAAGATGTTATCAGGTGAGCAGTTTAATATAACATGCAACTAAGTTGCCGCAGCCCGCCGGGCGGGAGAGGTACGGGGCACCGCGGACGAAGTGGAAGGTTTTCGCACCACCGATGTAGACCTGATAATGACCCTTTTATATACAACCTGTCCCCGGACGAAGTGAACTGTTTTCGAGGGACCCCAACTGCCGGTCGAAGTGGATTACAGGCTTTTGTTTAACATTTCAAAAAATGGCATGAAAAAAACGCAAAAACACAACCCGATAGATTGAATGTCAAATTTATATGTTGGAACCGATTTTTAAATAGCAATGCAAGAAGATGGTTAAGGCCACTTGAATTAAAAAGTAAATCAAATTAAATTAAATTTATGAAAAGGATGCTAAAATTGATGAAGTGTCATAAGACAACACGAGTCTGTGCTTCGATTGTCCCAGCCCCCTAAAGAAGGTTGTCGAACTCGCTCAAGAAGTACTAATGTTGTCGGGGCACGCTCAAGAAGTACTGCGGTTGTCTGGACACGCTGAATAAGCACTACGGTTGTCGGGCACGCTCAAGAATGACTACGGTTGTCGGGGCACGCTCATAATTAATTTTCGCTTTGACAGACGAAACCAAAGTTCTCCTGTCCCAGTATCCATGTTATGCGTCATGCCCGTGTCTCAGGTTCTATGCCAAGCCTGGCGGAATGACTTAGGGTTATTAAACACTTAAGTCCAACAATTAGACATAGAATAAATCCTCGTTCCTCCTTACTTAATTCTTAGTCACTTAGTCAGTGCATGCGTAAAATCCTAAAACATATTATATTCCTGTTTTTGCCAGTAATCGACTTTGTTTTTACAACGTCGGTTATTGTTAACAGATCTCATGTCTAGTTATCAGTTATAACTCAGTCTTTCATATAGTAATTGGTTCTTTAGTGAATAAAAATTTAATGATCGAACTGAGCTATTCTGAAAGAGGCTCAGTAGTAGTGTGGAAAGGGGACTTTTGGCTCACTTGATTTATGGCTTCCGGTCACGTGACCGGAAGCGCTGCGTCATGAAAGACGTCATCTGAGGCTGAGCCAGTGACGTAGGCGGTTTCGTGACGTAATGAGTGAAAGGTTAAAGTTCAAGGTCACGGGGAGGTAATTTTAAAAAAGTACTACCTCGCACGCGTAAAATCCGATTGTGATTCGATAGTTAATCGATAAGAAATATCGAATGAAAATAATCGAATGAAGCAATCGAATGATACGAGTGCGAGGTAGTACTATTACAAATATTACTTTATTTTATTTACAATAATTCATGTTTACAATAGTTCCCCGTTGTTCGTTGTCATCGATGTTGTTGATCCGGACGAGTTGCGGCCATCACTTCGCTTTCTGATGAAAGACGGTAGATATTTCGATTCCTGCGCAGAGTCCATGTTGTTTTTTGATGCGTAAAGTTCCAAAGATAAATCGTAACCGGACGCAATGAGAAGTCTTAACTCTTCATTAAAAACCTCGAGGTCTTGGAAAGTCGCCAGATGAATAGAGTCATAATGAATACACCTAATTTTGATGGACATTTTAACAGAGAGCTCGAAGTACACTGGTCAAGAGCCGGAGGTGTACTGACTATTCGCTAGCTAGCGTTTTGGTATCAAACAAAATGGTGGGGGTAAAAGTGTGGTGGGGCGGAGCAGATGGCGGACGGCAGATGGCAGGCGGCAGGTGGCAGCTGGTGCGAGGCAGATGGTTGCTACTACATTCGCCGCCACAGTAATGCAATCCTTCGGCGTAATTCTTGTATTTTATCTTGTCGGTTCATTTGATACGTTTTACATCTACATATGCAATAGCTGAAACACTTGCACTTACGACAAGCTTTCCCGTCAACTTGATCGCCTGGTATTTTAAAACATTGTAACTCGCAACAATATGTCTTCAAATTGTTATCGAAAAATAAATTGTTCATAGGTGGCACCAACATGTTAGCTGCAGCGTGTGTTAGACAAGACTGAGACTAACTTCACTGCTCCCTCTCTTTTATACCTCTGCATAAGTTAACCCTGAATGAAAGTTCAAGGTCACCCATTGGAATTTTTAAAAAAAAGCAACACAGCAGTATATAAAATAATATACTGCTGTGTTGCTGTTTTTCTTTTTTCTTTTTTTCTTTTTTTTTCTTTTCTTTATTAAACAAACATCTTACAATACAATAAGCTTAACTCTAACATTAATGACTAGAAATACAAACAGAGAAATACAAACAGAGACATTATGTACAAATATGCGTGATGTGCAGAGTGAGTTCCGTAGAGTTGTTGCCGCTTACACCGTGTGATACCAAATACAACGTCCCCGGTTGAATATCTCGCAAATCTTCATTTTGTAGCAGTTGAACAAATCGTTTTGGAAGAAATACTTGAAACTTCGGCTCATCTCCTGGAGTGAAAGGTCCTTCGCTCAATGAAACTAGAATTGCTTCTCCATGCGTGGTTTCCACTTTCTTGATGTTATGAATAATGTAGTGTTTTTGTTCTTTTAGTTCTGAACACTTTTTAGTTAGCAGAAGGTCGGATTTTGAATGAGTGTTGAATTGATCAACCAGTGTTTGTAGAAACTGTTGTGATGCCATCTTCGTCAGTGGTGGTTGTGGTGTCTTCTGTGATGTTGCCTCTTCAGAGTCTCGAATAATACTCGTGCTGGAGCGGTGCTGTCTCCTCGTATTTATAGGCCCCGCTACCCCCACCACATTTCTGTTCTCCGCTACCCCCACCACATTCCTGCGTTTGTTTCAAGTAAGCAGCCAAACGATATGCGTTGTACAATGCACAGTTTGTTTGGCCGTGTTTGAGATCTTTTGCAGCGACACAAATATTACCGAGATTAATGTTAAAGTCCTTACTGATAGTTATATCGCAAACATCACCGTGCGTGTACTTTTGTATCCAGTTCTTTTTTTCTAATCCTCTTGTGTATATATGTGAATATTGTTTGCAAAAGTTAAACATAATACTGTGCAGATTACTGTAGCTTATAAATCCTTCATACCAATGTATGTGATGAAAGTAGTTTGTTATCCATTTGTTTGTACTTTTCGCTTTGGTGTTAAGTTTGTTAAAAGAAAAAGGAGCTTCAAACGTGAATGGGTAGGCTACAAATGTAAGCAAGTCTAAAATTACTAATTCCTTATAAACCTATCATCATTATTTCGAAATGCTTGAAATTCTATTACACAAGGCTTTACACTCACTTCTTCATCCCCTCCGCTCATCATGGCACCTAGCGATCAACTAAACTGTTTTCCACACCACGGTAGGTTAAATACCAGGCCGTACAGTTGCAGGCGCGTTGGTGTATATTTAACGTGGGCACCATCCCCAATAGGCCTACCCCACGTGTGTTCTTCTTTACTAAGTCAAACTTTAGTCTTTTTTAACTTCTTCTTCTTGTGTTTCGTTTTCTTCTTCTTCTTGTTTCTCCGTTTCTTCTTCCTGTGTTGTTTCTTCTGTAGCTTCCGTAGCGATTTCTACAAGTGGTTCAAAATCCTTTAACTTTCTCCACATGCAAACTTCATGAGGTATTCTATTAAAAATAGATGTATCCACAGGTCCGTACACGATGGTGCTATCAGGTTGTTTTTCCAAAGTATCGACCAAATATTCTTTAATAATAGCGCTTGCAAATACCAACTGTCTCATGTACCTTGTAATAGGTTCTGTTGCGTAGTTTAAAACGTAGAATTCTTCACGTGACAGTAGAATCTTATTTTCATGTTGAGTCAAGTCTCTAATTCACACTTGTAGTTGTCCGCGATGTTTAACAATATCGATTTCATTGTCACAATCCAAAATTCGAATATGTGTTTTCCTTCCACACAAACTGTTAGTTAAATAACATTCTATTAAATGCACATGTTTCAAAAATGACTCCCAAGCATTTTGCGAAAATAAAACCTTTTTTGTTCCATGGTGTAGTATTACTGTAGGGGAATAATCCAATGATTTCATCAATCCAACTGATACACTTTTACTGATGCATGCTGAGATGGGGTAAAAGATTCGCAGAAAAACTTCAGTTAAAATGTGAGGAGGAATATTTTCTTCAACTTTCTTCTTCCTCTTTGGTACTACCTTTGATGGGTCTGCATTTATTTCCTCCTCTCTATCTCTTTTACCAAACTTTAAAAATGCAGTTATTTCCTTGATGATTTCTGCTTCACTAGTATTATCACGTTCCAATAACGGTGCTACCTCTGCATCACCTTGTACAACAGATGGAGAACTCATTTTGTAGAAGATGTTACCCATGCGCCGATAGACGATCAACTGAAGACCTGCATTGCTGCTCCGCTATTTATAGGTTAGCGACAGTGGCGGTGCCGGTGGTGGTACAACGTTTTACAATACTGTCTTTACAATACCAGTCAACGGTGTGTATGTAACAATTTTATCGTGCAAAATTAAACAATACGCAGATGTATTTGCAGGTACGTTTTCTTTAAATTCCATTTCTATTTTTATATCAACACTAGACGATTTTACAGATTCATTTTGTTTGGAACATTCAATTACAACAATCGGAGCTTTCGATTCAAACTGTACGGGAGATAGTAGAGGTGTATTTGTTTTGCCGTAATATGAATTTTGGAACCTAGCGTACATGTCGTATTAAACACTGTATCTTTTTTTATCAAAAGAAATATTAAAGTTGTCGTAGGGAAAGAATTGTGAATTCAGGAACACTTTACAGTTTGTTAATTTAAAATGGTCAAATTCACCAGCATTTTCAGTTATTATACTTTTCTTCTTCGTTTGTAATCCAAATATTACATATCTCGCTTTTTCCAAATGAGTAGAAGTTTTTACAGTCCATGTATGCCGTTGTGTTGTAGGTAAAACGGGGTATTCATGAAACTCCCAGCTTCTGAATGGCATTACAATGTCTCGATCTGATTTTAACTTTATTAATAATGTAATCCTGTGTTCATCATTTAGTCGCACATGTGGTACTCTCCAAACAATCTTGTCTAATGTTAATTTCCAGTCTAAATTGGCATCAGTTGTTCCAGCAGCTGCTTTAATAATATCATTATCGTTTGATGATCTTAATAAAACTAGTTCTTGTTTTACATTTATTATTATTCTTCAGTAGTCTTCAGCAAATCCTAGGAGTAATCTTAAAGGTACGTAGAAATCAAAGTTTCCCGAAGAGTCAGGAGCGATTGTACTTTTGTCTGGTGCAACCCATCCTGCAACAGCTAACAGATTCTTCTCATTTGGTGTTAAAGACGCTAATCCTTTCAATGTACTGGAAATTCCAACCTTTTTTGTTGAATCGACTGTAACCCCTGAAATTTCATATCTAATCTCATCAAATAAAAATGCCATAGGATTATTTATGAACGGAACAGTGGTTCCAGCAGTACCATCAGTTTTTGTTACTTTTCCTTCAATATATAAATAACTTTCGCATGGATGAGTATAAATGTCTTGTTGTTGTATAGGAATCCTAATTTCATCGTTATTGTTTAATTTGGACGAAGCGTAAGGGTTGTGCGTGTGATATTCCTTTTCCCATAAGGTCTCGTCGAATGTTGGACCCTGCGCTATATCCATTATATTCATTGTTAATGACCTTTAATCCAATTTCTTCTAGAAAACGAATGTTGTCACTTGTTAATCCTTCTACAGCTGATGAGCTACTGACCTCTTTGCTGGTTGACTCTCTCTTTTTAAATGATAACCCCATTGTCTAAGCGGATGATTTTATATGTATTCTTACAGTAATAGCTTCTCCTCTAAAGTCAATAAGGTTTCCGTCTTGATCCACTATGTTCAGCACGATGTCTGAAATGAAACTGGTGTTTAACGGTAGGTACACAAGGTTTTGAGGCTTTTCTACTATCTTGAAACCTGGTGCAACTGATGGGTAGAATGTGTGTAATATATGACGATTTTCTCCATCTCTGTAGGATCCTTGTATAATGTTACATGTAATATCTATGCTGTTAACTTTGATGATCGTCACAGTTTTATTCCCAGAATGAGTTTTATTAGGTTCTAATACTTTTGTTTCCTTAGAAAACCCCAATAAACTACCAATTGAATGTTCTTGACTAAAATCAATATAATACTTAGACGTAATTTCGGCTTTCATTGTATTGTTATTGCCTTTTATCGTTATATTTTCTTTTCCCATATGTTTTTGTATAACTTCATTTATATTATCAATTTCATAAGCTCCTGTTGGTAAACTGAATTCTTCCAAAGCTCTCTTTCCTTTATCATCTTTTGTCTTGTAATAATGTATTTTGTTATTAATTCCTTCACTAACGTTTGGAATAGAGTCATATGTTGTTAAATCCAATAATGCGGCTTCCCATAGTCTTCCTTTTTGCAAACGTAGCGCTGGAAACAGAATACTGCGCAAAGTACATGAGGTACCGGTTAATGACACTGTATGCGAAGACATCTTAAAGTTGACTAACACTTTTAGCTAAAAAGTCTAAACATAAATGACCGCAAATGGATGTATCATCAGGTTGTTTTCTTGTATGATTGTAAAAAACATTTTCTGCCACACGAAAGTATTGTTGAAGTTCTTTCGGTGGTGGAAGGTCTCCAAAACTGTCGAAATAATAAATGGTTTTACCAAGTTTCTTGTAACACACCCAATGAGTGCCTAATCCTTCACTATTATCCAAATTTACAATACCAGTCTCATTTTTCCACATTTTTACAGGTAATTCATCTTTCATAAATACTCCTCTAAAAAATGGGATTTTCAAACAAGAAGCATATGTAATCAGTTCTTCATTGGTCAATTCTTTGTTTTTAATTATTAATTGCTCTTTCTTATTTAATACACACGATACGGTCTTAGGTATAATGCTCCTCCCTTTTTTATCATTGACCATATTGTTGGTTTCTTTTTAGCTTTACCACTGGTAGATCGACGTATTCTTCTGATATTACCTCCTTGTTTCTTAGCGGGTTTTTTTCCCACGCCTTCTTCTCTTTCCTCCTCCAAACGTAGTTTTTGCTTTCATTGCTGCTGTTACTGCTAAAGACGCTGCTTTTTCACCAATACTCGCGTCACTAGATTTTACTCTTTGCCAAGCTTTCTCAGCAAGTGCTTTATCCGCTATTGATCTATTTTTAGTATCACCAAATTTGGAATACGCTATATAGTGCTGTTTACAAGCCTGATCGAGCTTATTTATTCCAGGATCTCCTCTAGCAAGGCGTTTCTCTAATTTGGTTCCAGGACCACAATATTGATATCCTCCAGGTAAATGTAATTCCACAGGTAATAAATCAATCGCCTTGTTAACTATAGCTCCAACCGGTTTACTCAATAGAGAAAATGCTGTTGATGATATTCCCCTTCCTCTCTGTAATCTCTCTCGATTATGACTGATGCGTTTAACCCTCGACATGACTATTTATAGCAAAACCTACAATCAGTAGGTGCACTCTATAAATGTTTTACAATGAATGTAATATCAGTTTTGGTTTCTTGTATTATATACTGTTTAAAATCCATTTATTATATAGAAATGGATTTATTAATTAAATGTAGACATATTAAATAAAAGTAGTAAAAATAGAAATAAGGTGTAATTGAAGATGTTCCAGATGTTTCTCCGCTGGTGATGGTATCGTTGTCTTCGGTAAAATGAATAAACTTTAAATAGTTGGCATTTTCCCTTAGAAACTTGCCACTTAATCGTTGGTAATTGAATAACACATCCCAGTCTAGTTTATCTTTAAAATTGTCAATGTAATTCTCAGAGAGATTTTGATATTTACTTATTACTTCCCAACAGTTATTAAAATTTGGTGTCATCTCTACGAGGAAGTCTTCTGAAAACTGTTGTCTTTGTAAAATATGGATCCAGTTAACTCTGTGAAAATAAATTCTTAACATAGTCATTGTAAAGAGGTAGTGTATGGAAAGTTGTTCCCAATCCATATATCTATCAAACCGTTGAACAAAACCATCTGTCAACACTCCTTGGGGAAATCTCGGCTCTTGAGATATTAAACTCCACGCAGTAATATTGGATTCCATCATCCTCTCTGTATCGTCTCTCGAATATGACTGATGCTTTATCCCTTATCATGGGTATTTTAAATTATTTTTTCTCTTATGTAATCTTCATTGTTTTCTGTTGGTTCATTAATCACATTCACTTTATCCTCCTTTCCTAATGTCTTGACTTTAGAAGGCTCAGACGGTTTATCTCGTTGATTAGGTTTCTCTGGATTGTGTATATTTTTCCAGTCTAAATAATTGTGACTGTCAACATCTGAAGCTGCATCTCTTCCTGAAGCCCGATGGATATAATGGAATAGAGCTGCACCAAACCTTTTCAAATGTTTTTCATATTCCGTAGTCCATTTCTTGTGTACAATATCAAACATTTTCTTATTTACAGCGTCTCCATCCTGCTCACAATCACCTACATTTGATAATTTTAATTTTTTTAAATCATAGCTTGTATCAGTTTTATTCCTTTTGTAAATCGTTAACAATTTTAGAGTAGCTAAATTTACTGCTTCACCATCATAAATGGGATATTGTATATCGCTTAACCTTTTACCGGAAAACCCCCAATGATCTTCGTGTACAGTTGGGGTTCTTTTTTTCATGTACTGTACCGTAACCGCATCAGACGACATAAGCGGATCACCAACATTTTGAATTACTTTTCCTTCAAAAATATAGTTTCCGTCAGGTATTAACGGAAACCCAGCTCTTTTTTCACTATATCCAGATTTTACTCCAAACTCGGAATACCGTCCAAACTTGTCCACACTCATGATGTAACTGAATCGCTATCGTTTAGGTTCTTATTATATATACGTCTACTGAACAATTATTCCTTGTTTTCGCAGTTCATCAACCAAAGCTACCCATTCGTTTTCTAAACCAGTGTGCCCGGCTTCCATAGCTTCATGTAATAACCTCATTCGATCAACTAACTTATTTATATCGTTGTAATATATTATATTAGTTTTATACAAATTTTTCAATAATCCCCTTCCAGATGTGGTAGGATCAGTTGTTTTTCTCTTTTTATGCAAAACATTTAATTCAGCAGAAGATAAAGCTCTTCTTTTAATTTGAGCTTTTTTTGATTTCGAGGGGAAAAGACTAGATATAATACTTTTATATTTTATTGACCGATTTCTATGAATAGGTAGTTCTTTGGAATACTTCTTTCTATGTGCATTTGTATACTCTAATATATTTTTAAACAATTGTAAATCCCTTTTAGTATATTTACCAGGATTATTTTTAAAGATGAGTTCAAACAAACCTTTAGTACCTTTATATTTCTTATCTCCAATAACTATATCATCATTTTCGTTTATATCTAACTTGCTATCTCCAATCATTAATCCTTTATCCTCTATTCTAGCTCCATAGGTATGATAATTTCGATTAGCATGTGCGGCGTGTAACATTTTTAACGTAAATGTTCTTCCAAGTGTTCCTTTAAACATAATATCAGTGCCTAATTTGCTTAAGTTGGATGGGTTAATATCCTCTTCTTCTGCTCTTGTATCTTCTACACTTGTATCTTCTGTACTTGTATCTTCTGCAATGTCCTTTTCCTTTAAATCCTCTATATCTCCGCTTTCTTCATACTCGTCGCTTTCTTCAGATGTTTGTAACTGACCAAAACTTTCATCATTCTGAAATTCTTCTTCATATTTGGAAATTGGTAGCATTTTGTCTCCTTCGAAGCGAATTGAAGGTTTTTCCATATTTTGTGCTAATCGCTTTAAAGGTTCAGTAACAGGTTTGAATGTTGTTTCTAAAAATTGCTCTCTTTCATTTATACCTGATTTTAAAGCTCGGTTCTTTTGTCTAATAGAATCACTAAGTGATTTTATTTCCTTTAATAGCTTTTCCTGGTTAACCATCTTCACACCTTGACTACTTGTACAGTAATACCGCTAATCAGTGTATTAAAACGAATTTATCAAAACCTATTCTATAACGACCATCTTTTATAGCATGATCTTTCATAATAACCAAAAATCCATACTTTTCCGCCCATGCTTTTCCGCAAAGCTCTTTAAACTTTTCAAATGGCATATCCGCATTCACATGATCGTTATATATATGTTTTAGGTTAGTATCATCTTGTTTGAATACAATTAGAATATTTGCATTATCTCTGATAAGTTGTTTTGGGATTTTGCTATAAGTTTGTCCTATATATATGCTGTCGATGTTATTATGTCTTCCCATGGCAAAGTAGTTTCTAATAGTATCCTGATTTTCACAAGATACATCGTCAAATATAAATACAGAATACGGTTTCGCTTCGTTTGGTTGCATAATGCTATCACTAGCGTTAAATTTGTAAAAATTAACATCAGACACATCAGATAGGATTTTATCCAGCAATTGATACTTTGGTTGATGTAGAGACTTTGAAAAAATATATAGGTTATATCATCTATGTTATTAATATTGAATCGATCTTTATGGGGAATAATCTCCATCCTGCTCAAAGGTTAACGATGAAATGAGTTGCTTGCATTAAACCAAGTCCTTTATAGGTATCCATGAATCCTCAGTTTTGTTAAACCCTAACCACCGCACTTTAACTGCGTTCTTTTTTTTTTTTAACACTTTTTCAACAAGATATACATCACCTACTGTTGACTTTAACATTTCATGTCCATAAAATGCACCTTGCAACAAATCTCCTTTGTTATCTTTTAGGATATACGTTTCAGGTACAGTCGGTTGCACTTTATACACTGTAAAAACTTCATTCGTCCAATTGGGAAGGTATTTCTTGGTAAACACTCCCTTATATTTACTAATCCGTACTTTATCACTTACATTAAATTTTCTTGGCTGCATTTTTTCTACTTTAGGCTTTGTATTTTTCTTTATGCGTTTTAATACATCTTTTGCATTTCTTCTATTTACTTTGTTAGGTTTCATACCAATAGTTCTATGAAACCTGTTGTTATAATCATTTATTAATTGTGGTAAAACATCATACCATACGTAAGAACCTCTTTTTGAAAATTGTTTATACAGTGCTCCTTTTAAGGTTCTATTAAATCTTTCTACAATAGCTGTTTTTTCTCTGAATTTGTAGAATAATGATTTATTTTATATTTATTCATTAACTGTGCAAAGTTTGTATTAAAGTATTCTGTTCCATCATCAGTTTGTAAATGTTTAATTTTGTTTTTATCTCTTTTTATGGCTATTTCCATGGCTTCTGTTACGCTTTTACCAGTCTTGTCCTTTAGAGGCAAAGCGTCTGCAACTTTTGTAAAACAATTAATAATTGTGAGTATATATTTAAATCCTTTGTTTATTCTGCTATGCGGTCGCATTTCAATTAAATCCGCTTGATATAGATCATTTATCCCTTTTATAACAGTATTTCTTCTTGGAAACTTTATTCTTGCAGGTTTGTGTAGTTCATTAATAATCTTCTCCTTCAGGTCTGACATGATGGTTTCACGAAGGCAGCTGATATGGTATTAAATATTCTATGGTATAAATCTGCTTATATATATACATATAGTTCAAGGTCATTCAAAACTTGTGTAAAAAAAGGGGAAACACAGCTTAACATTGCTGTGTTTCCCCTTTTTTACGGAAAGGAAAAGGATAAAGGATCTAGGACGATGAAAAGGTTACTCGTCAATAGGGTTGAGGGAGTAGTGGCCGAATGGCAATGTGTTGATTTTGTCTGGAAGGGTTTGTCTTTTGTCGTCATTACAGGATAGCGCCTTTTTAACTTCAGTCACGCTGTACAGCTGATGGTTAAAACTTCTGATGGTGTTGAATTTAGCTGTAATGATGTTATCCTCAAATAAGCATTGCTTGTAGTGTTCAAAATGCACTTTCTTCTTTAAATATAAACTCTTCACATCTTTAGCTTTCTTAATATAGCTATTGTTCTTTTCTTCTTCTTCTTTTTCATCATAGAGTTTCAAAGAATATAGTTTAGACATCAGTGCAACAATCTCTTCAAGTAGAACACCATTAGCCTCATCCTTGAATTTGCCTAGTACTTTTTTGTGTCTGCCATTGTCGTAGTTTGGATGATCTTTTGGATAATCGGAGAAATCAAAGTCGTTCTTGTAAATAAATGTACGTAAGTCTTTATACATGTCCAATGTTACTATGCGATATATAAAAGCGTCAGTGTCCATATATGTAATAGATATATTTTCTCTTCCGTAGAACGCCACCATTTTGTTGTAGTGAAAGTCGTACATGTGTGTTTTTGAGATGTCCAAGATTGACATGCCTATATACAAAGGACGATCCATCTTCACACTCGTCTTCTTCATGGGCACTGCTACAAGTTTTTCATTAATAATTATAGATGTTCCAAAATTTGGCTGCTGTACTAGTTTCTGTAATTTTTTTGCGTCGGTAACAAGTTTAACATTTTTATGTCTTCTTTTGTTTTCCAATGTTTTTCCAAATATCGCATTATTCATTAATTTAAAGAAATCTTTTTGAAAGTCTGATGTAGCTGCTGCTCTTCTGATGGTATTTGAATCAATGTAGGGTTTCAACCAGCATGATTAAGAAAATTCCAAAACTCTATTAATTTTTGTTAGACGTAGTCCTAATTCGATAGCTTGTTGAACCACCCAAAAGTGAGCCACGTAGCGCTGTTTATTATTTAATGTCATCATTAATTTGGGGTGTTTTCCAATTGGTGAAATTTCTGTTTTAGCAAGAAGTGGAAGGTCATAATGAAGATCATGTAAATTTTCTGGGTATTCAAAATCGCAATCCAAAATATATCCAGTGTCACCATGTTTCGGAATTTGTAAAATATCACCAATAGAGTCGGGATTAATCCATTTAAAGTTATAAAAAGGAAGTGGGTTTGACATTGCCCATCCGTACAGGTTATTTGCATCGAAATATCCTAAATAGGTTGACGGTTTGGTTTCATCGTAATCGGGAAGGTATTTGTTGTTGGCTTTGACATGTTTGGTAACACTTTGGGTCAATCCGCCTCTTACTCCAGCTTCAACCATTAAAACCATGTCAATATCTGTTAAAAGTTGGAGTTTGCAATTTTGTTTCTTTTAACATGGCTTGCCAAGCTAATCCTGGTGAAGTATACGAATGTAGAGGGTCCAAACCGTATGCAGCAAAACAGGTGTTTCGGAATTCTTCCATTACATCACAAAGAAGAGTTACATCTAGTTTGACATAAAAGTCCGAGTAATCTCCTAAGGTCTTCATATCTAACTCGTTCCATACTCGACGTGCGTGTTGATAGTCCTCAAGTGTTATTTCCGAATCATTAAGTTTGTTTTTGAAGTGTTCTGGTGGAGGTAGTGATGTTTCATCAAATCTATGCAGTCCATCGATGTAATCATAGGGGAAGACTCCTTTTCGAAGAACCAAATCCATTTTACTATTGGGTACAATTTTGCTTGTTTCTATCAAATCTGTTCTTCTTAGATTTTCAGATAATTTCATGAGGCTTGAAGGCATAAATCTAAATGAATCAACAAACCTTAATTTAATTTTACCCACCTTTTTTGAAAAGCTTATAAATTTTTCCATTGTAGTAGCCAAAACGTCTATTGCTCCATTATCTCTTCCTAGTTCGGGGATTATGAAGTGCGAATCATAACCACTCAGATTGTGCAGAACTACGGGGATGAAATATGGTAGTTTGTAGTTCAAGTTGCAAGCGTTGCAGGCTGCACCTCTGTACGCTCCCGTAAGATGATCGTGGTCACGAACTTTAACGTTATCCAGTGTAAAGGTGTTATTACACAGATAACACGTTGTTGTTGAATCATAATGTTGAAGCTCTTTTTCTTCCATAGGTGACATGGGTACCTTTGTTCTATACAGTTCTTCTACCTTTGCAGCTATGTCATACAGATCATCGACAAAGTATTTGGCTGCTTCTTCTCCGCGATAAATCTTTGGAGAAGATGATAGTCCATATTTTTGAAGATGGTCTTCAGTCAACGTGGATTTAATTAGTATGCAATAACTGTTTGGTGAATGAAGTTGGTATTTGCTTCTTCTTGTAACATCCTCTTCTTGTTGTTCAAGCGGATGTAAAGAAGACTCGAAATCAGCGTAAACAGCAACAGGTACATGGTATTGTTGTATTACTTTGTCAAATTTTATCTGCGCTCTGCTGGAATGTGGCAATTTAATTCTAACCTCATAGTTTCCATTACATAACCTTTGATGTTCTACTAACCATTCTGAACCTCCCCTTCTTAATGGTTCGCCTACATGACAAAACATCTTTTACAAATGGTTTTCTCTCCGTGTTTTTTTGATATTTGTTTAGATACAAGAGCTCCAAAGTTTCTTATGTAGACATAGTGGGATATGTCCCCTTTAGTGATCAATAGCAAATCCGTATGATCTCTGCGCTCAATAGGTGTTATGCGCAAGGGGTACGCATTGTTTGACGAATCTAAGCCGAAAATGTTGACAGAAGCTGAAGGATTTTGCTTTTCAAATTTTGAAATGTCTGTTATAGCAACAGGGTAAGTCATCCCTTGAAAATTATATCTATGTTGTACTTCTTCATATTTGCGGCTTGGTCTTATCGGATTGTCTGTTACATATTTGACCAACATGGCATATTTAAAACATTCAGTATCTTGATTTTGTACGTTGACGCAGGATAAGGTATTTCTAATCTTTGTTGGTAGAGGGATGTAGCTACTTCCTCGAATTCCATAGCCGTGTTTGTGTACTCTTAAGTCTAGCCCTGTGATGCTTAACAAACTCCATCCAGAGCCTCTTCCTTCATGTTCTTGTATTTTTGTCATTAGCTCTTCAAAACATTCAGATACGATTGAATCAATATCTGACGAAAACATAATAGTTCGGTTTTTTGTTAAGAACCCTCTCGGTGAAGTTTCATTTTGAATGTTTGTAAATAAAGTATCCAGTAATAGTCCAAATTTAATAAAATTTAATCTTTTTAATTCATTTTTCAGAGTTTTGCTAACCAATCCTTTTGCGTTATTTAAAAATTCTTCAAGTTTCAATTTTGTATTGTCAATTTTAAAGTGGGTTACAACATTACCCGGAAGTGCTCGGGCGTGTAGTTCCACATTTACTGATGGTCCAGGCGCATAATGAATGACACTTGGTCTTGAAACTTCATTTTCTTCTTTTTCTTCGTTGTGTTCTTCTTCATTTTGTTCTTCTTGATGTTTTGCTAATTGTTGGTCGATTGAATCTAATTCTTCTTCATTTGGTTCTTCTGTATTTGTATTGGTGTTATGTTTCAATTCTTTATGAATGGTTAAAAGCCATTCATCTCTGAAAGAAGCTTTACAAATATCGCAGCGAATCATAATGTAGGCGTGCTCTTCACAAGGGTCAACGTAATAATGAAAAAACACTGCAAATGCACCTCTATTTATACCCTAGAAAAAGTGGTGGGGGTACGTTTTAGGTTAAGTTTAAGTTTGTAGCTGGAGGCTACAAAATTCTGTATTTGGGTCAAGGACATTGAGCATATTTGCCAAAAACGGGGAATAGAGCAGTAAATGATTTCATTTTAAACCATAAACTGATCTATTCCCCGCTTTGTATTTAACAAGGACAATTTTCTCCAACAGGAAAATTTAATATATTTTAAACTGGTAAATATTTTCTGTCTTGTAACTGGGTCAAGGTTATACAACGATATTACCAAAACGGGGAATAGAGCAGTAAGTAGTTCTCACTTTGACTACAAACTGATCTATTCCCCGCTCTGTATTTAAAGTTTGACAGTTGACAAGAAAAAAACAACACTTAATCAAACTCATTTGATGAATCGGAATCAGTTGTATCAGAATCATCGGAAAGAAATAGTCGTCGACGAATATGATATACCCCTCGCGCGCTATCTAAAAATAACCCATCCAAACTACTACTACTAGTGGTTGGAGTTTCATCATGTATTTCTTCAGAACAGAGAAGATGCTGATAGATTCTATAGGTTTCAGATTCCACGTCACTTAACGGTTCAATTTGTTCCATATATCCTGCTTCAAGATCATCACTGTCCATATCACTTAATAATTCAAGATCTTCCATTGCATCCATATTACTTAATAATTCAACATCTCCCAATTCGTCTTCATTTTCATCCTCACTTTCAATCACAATATGTTTTATATTTCCCACGATTGATCTTGCAGAAGGAAATATATTATCCTTTGGTGACATAGCTGCTATATATCCTAGTGCTAACACAAGTAGCAGAATGAGATAAGCACTGATGAAAAACCTCTTTTTATACGCCCCGATTTAAGTGGTGGGGGTAATTAGTGATAGGGAAGGGGTATTATAGGCATTGTATGTAGTTTATGAGGTTGTGTAATAAAGACACAGGATGTAGCCTTCTTGTAATAATTGGTAAATTTTGTTCTTCAAAGGAATTGGTTTCACATCTATTTTTACTTCTTCTGTTCCACGAATACCCAATCCTTTGATCTGAACATGTTGATACTCCATTAACAGTTGGTACACACGCTGGGTAAAAGTATCCACTTTAGCAGTAGAGTCAATATAGTGGAGGTATACCATGGCAGATGCTCTCTTGATGCAATTCACAACCAAAGTGATAACCGACTCTGCAACATCGCGCTTATATACCCGCGCCTATCTAGGTCAAGGTCGTTTTAAGATTATAAAAAAAGTGTGGACAACCTATTTACCTTCTGCAGCATGCTACAGGATTTAACTAGGTTGTCCACACTTTTTTTTAATTTGGAAAAGAAACAAATATTTACTTAAATTTGGAAGATAGGTTTTTGAACTTTGATTTTACGGTAATGATTTCCACACAGTGACTCCCTTTTCGTTTCGAATTAAATAGTCTCGTCTGGTAGGGTTTTTAGGGTGGAACATACCCTTAGGTAATGCTAAATAGAACAGTTGGTCTGCGCATTTTAGAATCACCTTTAGAAAACCTTTCTTTTTAACAAAAAAGTAACGTTCGTTTTTACGAAGCCTATTAATTCGAAGTTTTTTGAGGTTCACTGTTGATATTGGTGAAGATCGAGAAACGCTAGTCTTATGTTTCAGTTTTAAATGATACCCGCATATTTCCTCATTTGAAACACAAGACCTGTGACAGCGTTCACCTTTCTTCGGACCTTTTTTGAAGATATATATACATTGACATTTTAATTGTTTTAAATTCTCAGAAGGAGATTGCGGGTTATTAAAAATTACAGACGGACGTGTAGAAGAGCCTGATGTAGAAGGTGGGTTCTCATCTCTGATTGGCTTCGGCTCCAGTGGAAGAATGTCTGCCAGCGCCTGCTGAAGAATGGAAGGAGCTGGTGAAGCCAGAGATGAAATAGGTGGTGTTTGTCCAACCTTCCTCGGCAATGTAGATAATTTGGAAGAACTTGAACTAGCCGGAGAAGGTGGGCAAGAAGTAGCCGGAGAGGATGAAGAAGATGACGATGAAGACGATGAAGAAGATGAAGACGATGAAGAAGATGAAGAAGCAGACGGGGGAGCAACAGGGTTTGTTTGAAGTGGTGGCGATACGTCAAGAGCTGGCATCGAACGTGGTGCTGGCTCCACAGGAACAACGCATGCCAGCATCAACGCCTGCCGAAGGATGGAAGGAGCTGGCGGAGCAGGTGGAGAATGTTCAACCTTCCTCGGTGAAGATTGTTTCCTACGGCTGGACATGTCGGAAACTGAACTGCGCTCGGAAAGTGTAAGCAGCAGAATGATTTTACCACTGGTGGAAGCCCTCCTATATACCCGTTTTAGGGGGGGGGTGTTAGTGATAGGGAAGGGGTATTATTGTAAGAGTAAATGTTTTTACCAAACAATAATTTTCTCTAAGTCCCGAAGTGGGTCAAGGTCATCTGAACATGTTGCCAAAACGGGGAATAGAGCAGTAAGTGATTCTCACTTGGACCACAAACTGCTCTATTCCCCGCTCTGTATTAGGAGAAGAGGACTAGTTTAAAGCTCGCAATTATAGGCAATAAACCTGATAGCGGAACACTAACCTCTCCCCCGAAAAATTATTCACCCAACAAACAAACGATATGGTCAGTTTACAACAGTCGCGCACTCTGAAACCGCAAGGACGTTCATCACTGTCTAGGCGTCAGAGTACTACGAACCGAAGTACAATAATACCTGACCAAGGTCCCCTTAAGTTTATTTCCCCGAAGAGGTATCCCCCAAGATAAGCAAAATGGTCAGTTAACAACAGTCGCGCACTCTGAAACCGCAAGGACGTTCATCACTGTGTAGGCGTCAGAGTATTACGAACCGAAGTACAATAATACCTGACCAAGGTCCCCTTAAGTTTATTTCCCCGAAGATGTATCCCCCAAGATAAGCAATATGGCCAGTTTACAACAGTCGCGCACTCTGAAACCGCAAGGACGTTCATCACTGTGTAGGCGCCAGAGTACTACGAACCGAAGTACAATAATCACCTGACCATGATCCCCTTAAATTTTACAGATATTTAAACAAGATTCCCTTAAATTTTACAAATATTTAACCAAGATCCCTCTAGATTTAACCAAGATAAGCAAACTAACTGAATCTGTTTCTCGTGAGTGAGGGCTAAGATAGGTAAAAAAGTCATCCGGTTTTCATGCCGTAATGACTCAAGGTCGGTTTTCGTGCCGTACCTTTTTGTAAGGGGTTAGGAAAGGTGTTTATTTGAGAAACATAATCCCCCCTGAGATATTTAAAGACATAAGGTCGGTTTTCGTGCCATACCTTTTTGAATGGGAGCATGAAAGAAAAGTACATATTTCATTAGTAAATAAAAACACTTCAAAGACACTTTAAAACCAACACCAAACTAACTACAGTTAAACTAACTACATTTACTAGCAGAAAACTACAAGCGTTATTCTAACATGCTTAATAATAAACAGACATGCCTTAAGCTAAGGTAGCATCTCTAATATACAGTGGTACCAACTCTATACTAGAGATACTATTGCGGACAGCGTGGGCAAACAGCTAGCTAGGCTGTCGGTCTGCGACTGCGAACCCTCTGCGGGCTGCTCCCGCTTTTATAGGAATATATCATGGGGGGGGCAAGGACTTCGACAGTAGTTTGTTCCAACACTGTATCGCATACTCTGAATTGCTTCAAGTCCGGTAACTGGGTCAAGGACACGTTAAAATATTTTGTAAAATAGCAAAGGTGTTACCTTTGCCATTTTACTTTGGAAGCAAGCTGTACTACGTTTAAACAAGGGAGACTATTATCCGTTTTACATAAAACTCCTTGCACGATCTTTTGATAAAATGGAAAAGATTAATGCCGGAGGGCGATTCCCATTCCACCAAAATACAATGCATATCATTTCTATGCAACGGTCTCAGCTCTATCTTTACTTTTAATTTAATGCCTCGGAACTCATAAGTAAGGATGGACAGAAAGGCTTCTGAAATAGCAAGCTCGGAAGGAACAAGCCAAGTGTTTACACCTACAGCTTCCATAGCGATATGATGATTTTTACCACGCTGTTGCAGTATATAAAACATTTCCCCCTCCAGTTTTTATTTTTAATACAACATTTTTGTGTCAACCTTGTCCGCATGAAATATCTCTAAGTCCACATTTCTTCCAATATTTGATCAAACGACGGTTTTTCTAAGTCCCGTCAGTAGGTCAAGGTCATCTGACATAATGCCAAAGCGGGGAATAGAGCATAACATACTGCTCTATTCCCCGCTCTGTATTGGGGAAGGGGACAAAAGACAACAAACAAGAGACTGATTTTAAACAAGAGACTGATTTTATATTTCACAAACGTTTCTCATGGGTGAGATAGGTGGTGTCAACCGGTTTGCATGGCCGTATTGATCTTATTGACAAGGCCGGTTTTCAGGGCCGAACCTTATTGTCAGGGGTTTAGGAAAAGGATGAGAAACAAGATACATTACTTTGAAAATAAAGACTTTACCAGCAACTATGTAAAAGAAACAAATTAATCAGTTAACGTTACTTTTACAAAAACAGCCGAGGTCGGTTTTGCAAAGGTCAACAGTATCACTGAAACCCGGTGGGACGTAGACCCAAACACCCGGCGTCAGGCTGCTGCGAACCCAAGTTTTGACCAAGGTTGTTGAGGGACCTGTAGGGCCGGGAGTACATATGTTATTAGTAAATAAAACACTTCAAACCGATACCACCCATTAACATATATATATTAGACTAACTACATTACCTAGCAGCAAACTACAAGCGTTATCTAACATGCTTAAACAAACTAACTAAACATGAAAGGGCGCGGATCTCTTAATTGCGCGTCGGGCCCAACGCACACTTAACAGACCTACGCTGCAGCAGGCACTGCAACCCAGTGGGACGTTCATCGCAACGGGCGGCAGGCTACTGCGAAGAGACGCTCGAAATCTCGGGTTATATAGACGGAGAATGGGAAATCGGGATATTAAGGGGAAAGCGGGATAAGGGATAACCCTGCTTCGTTGCGGGATTTTATCCCGCACTTCCAAGAACATTTTTCCCTCGACCTTGACCTTGACCTTGAACATGACCCAAAAAAGGGGGGTCTTGAGGGGGGGGTGCTCGAGGGGGGGTGCGCTCGTGCTCGGGGGGGGGATTGACGTAACCGGTTCTAAACCAGTCCTCAGCTTTCTACCCATGTATGGATAGGGCAAGGTTTCACTTTACGACCTGCTTCACTCTGTCTACCACCTCATTCCAGCTTTGGTTTGCAACCAGTACACACGTGCTCTATCCAACTCTATCTTATCCATTTTCTCTTCCATCCTATTTACACCATATCTTCTCCTCTGACTCCCGAAAAACTCCAGCGCTTAAAGGAATCTTTGAAGAGGTCGACGGAAAGAAGGAGCGGGTTTAAGAGACCTTCAACTTTGAAGTCTCTCAAACGGAATCTCCGTGGCCATCCGCTGTATTTTGAACAACGACCCTCGACTCAGCCTCGGCCTTCTACATCGGCTCAGCCTCGGCCTTCTACATCGGCGGCTCAACCTTCGTCTCCAACACCGACTGTAGATGAGGTGATGCAAAGGACAAGGGTGATGGGGCTGAACGACTTGGTGACGCCGTTTGAAGTCTCCAAGGTCGAGTTTCGAAATCTGAAGCGGATGACGGAGTATAAATATGTGGCAACCAACGGGGACCACGTGTTCCTGTTTCAACACACCATCCACTACATCGAGGTGCGTCTGCCGCAGTCTCTCCCACCGCCACCTCCTCTGATACCTGATACACAGGAGTTATTCTTATCCAGAAAAGATGGGAGGGTAAAGTGGGTTTTGAAGAATAAAGTTTGAACTGATCCTTATCCCGACCATCCCTATCCCGACCAACCTTCAGCACGCAAACGGTCCTTTTCAGGACCACCCTAAGCATTTCAAGTTAGGGACTTTGCCTGTACATAGGCAGGAGATTTTGTTTGTGCAGCCCACTTTGTGAAAATTTCTAAGTCCCAAAGTCCTTGAACTTGACCTTGACCTTGAACATGACCCATGTTTGGGGGGGGGTACAAAGTTTTTCCAAAGTATGTCATGTGGGTACTCAAATTCCGCGAATTGATCAGACGAACAAGGAGGTGCAAACAGAATTTTGATCCACCCAAGGGTATAGCAGCAGAAGCGAAAAAACTACAAGGTTTGTCCAAGGTGTGTCATGTGGGTACTCAAATTACGCGAATTGATCAGACGAACAAGATGGTGCAAACAGAATTCAGATCCGATCAACGGTATAGCAGAAATAGCGAAAAAAACAATGTTTTCAAGGTTACATACTAATAACTTCTTTATTATTGGGTTAAAGTACAGCGAGTGGGTACTCAAATTACGCGGGTTAATCAGACGAACAAGATGGTGCAAACCGAATTCAGATCCGACCATTGGTATAGCAGAAATAGTGAAAAAACCAATGTTTTCAAGGTTACATATTAATAACTTCTTTATTATTGTGTTAAAGTATAGCGAGTGGGTACTCAAATTACGCGGGTTAATTAGACGAACAAGATGGTGCGAATATAATTCAGATCCGACTGAGAGTAGGGAAGAAATAGCGCGAAAACAACACTTTCAAGGCCTGACATAAATAAATACTTTGTTTATGGATTAAACTACGACAAGTTATTTATAGTTTAAAGTATACCGAGGTAACGTTGTGGTGCGGGTAGGTCGGGTGGGTATCATACACGCTAGCGCTATATCATTATACTTTCAGCTCTTGCAGGATTAACATCTACCTATAGAGTTTGTGTTATTCTAAAGATGTCACAGTTTTACAGAAATATGACGAAGGTGTCCTTCAACAGTCCGCCTGCCACCACCTTCTACTTCTCCGACTGTGAAGATAGAAGGTCTACGCTGTTAGTGGATTGTGAGCGATTTCGCCGTAGAATACTCCAGGCTGAAACATTCTTAGCAAGTTGTCTGCTACGCAAGATGCATCATATGAGTACATGCAATAAATTAGATCACAGTGACTGTTATGATTGCGTAAAAACAGTGTCGAGCAAGAATTGTTAATATTTTCAGTTACGGAGCTCCGATCCTCACAGAGCCAGAGCTAGACCCTAACTAATGCATGTTCCGTAGTTATTGTGCGATGTGAAAACTTGGTGGGGGAAACTGGTGTGGTGGGGGGTAAAGGCGAGTGTCTATCCTACATGCTTGTATCTATTCAGTATACCTGCGGCTCTTGCATAGTTCACATGGATTCGCAAATACAAGGCACTACTGTTTCTTCCACATGTTCTTCTTTTAATATTGAGCAAGCTGACAATAAAAATGATGAAATACAAGTACATGAAGTTTCTAGCACAATATCTTCTGATGCAGAAGCAATAATGTCATCCCTAATAGGGTTTGACTAATGATGGTGGATGTAGTAGCAACCATCTGCCTCGCACCAGCTGCCACCTGCCGCCTGCCATCTGCCGTCCGCCATCTGCTCCGCCCCACCACACTTTTACCCCAACCATTTTGTTTGATACCAAAACGCTAGCTAGCGAATAGTCAGTACACTTGGGCTCTTGACCAGTGTACTTCGAGCTCTCTGTTAAAATGTCCATCAAAATTAGGTGTATTCATTATGACTCTATTCATCTGGCGACTTTCCAAGACCTCGAGGTTTTTAATGAAGAGTTAAGACTTCTCATTGCGTCCGGTTACGATTTATCTTTGGAACTTTACGCATCAAAAAACAACATGGACTCTGCGCAGGAATCGAAATATCTACCGTCTTTCATCAGAAAGCGAAGTGATGGCCGCAACTCGTCCGGATCAACAACATCGATGACAACGAACAACGGGGAACTATTGTAAACATGAATTATTGTAAATAAAATAAAGTAATATTTGTAATAGTACTACCTCGCACTCGTATCATTCGATTGCTTCATTCGATTGTTTTCATTCGATATTTCTTATCGATTAACTATCGAATCACAATCGGATTTTACGTGTGCGAGGTAGTACTTTTTTAAAATTACCTCCCCGTGACCTTGAACTTTAACCTTTCACTCATTACGTCACGAAACCGCCTACGTCACTGGCTCAGCCTCAGATGACGTCTTTCATGACGCAGCGCTTCCGGTCACGTGACCGGAAGCCATAAATCAAGTGAGCCAAAAGTCCCCTTTCCACACTACTCTCAGTCAGTAATCAAACACCACGATACAAATAATATTGATAGTTAACACACAATTTAGTTACAAGCCATTATTAATTGTCAATCGATTATTATGTATTACTAAAGTGTTGAATGAACTGTTGCTAAAGTAACTGGTAAGACTATTTCATTACCGGTTACTACCCTCAAACCCTCAACAATAGTCATAAACAGAGGTTTATTATGTTATAATACGTCGAGTGCCCCTGCACTTCCTCCAACCTATTTGCCAGGTCAATGTAAATTCTACAGTAACACTATTATACATACTGAAATTTGTTTTGAGAGCGGTGATTATCATGCAAGAATATAAAATAATTTGTGGATTTATACATTTTTTTTATTCTAAATTGTCTTATGTCATGTCGATTTGGTTCTAGCTTGGTATATGTGTGGTCGGATCAGGCGTCGAGCGTCGGTCCAAAAACTTATCCTTCTGACTTCGTGTTCAGTTGGCGAGAAGTTGAGGGGGGTTTCCGCCTTTTTTTAGATGGTTTTGTGACCTTAAACCTGAATATTGCCACTTATAGCTCCGACACCCTTTAGTGAAACACAGATCCTGAGGGGAATTGCTCGCAGCACTAGCGCATTGCATTGCCCGACCGCGAGCCTCGAGGGTACGCCAGCTACACCGAAGTGCGTCAACGACACCAACCTTACTCTGGGGGCCACACCAACCAACCATTGCCACGAGTTTTACGCCACGGTAGCAGTATAACGTACTGTTTGTTGTTTTACAGGAGAGGAGCCAAAGTGGACCACCTGCAGATCTTGGACAGCCTCCTCAAGAAGGACTACGACCGAAGGGCCACGCCCACCAACCATCTCAGTCAGTTACAACCTTATTATAAATTGACTATAATAGTAGGAAACTTAAGTTCTACGGTAAAATTGATTCTGGGGTCTTATATATCCCATTTAATCTTTATGTACATAGATAAATTATATAAAAATGTTAATAACAATGCAACATTACTAGAACACATAACTTTGTATATTGGAATTTATTGTAAAACATTTTTGTATACTTTATTTTTATATTGGATATTACTGGCAAATCCAGCTGCTCGAATTTGAGCAAATATCATTTTCATTTTGAGAATATCTAGCTTATATACCGTCTCATTAGTTTACACTGAGATGCCATTCCAGAAGTTTTCTTAACACAGCTGATCTTGCTCCTGTACTGTTTGTTAGTATCAACGGCTGCTGTTAAATGTTCAATTACAATTATTTATGTTCTTCTATGAGATTAAAATTGGAACGTTGAAAGCCCCGGGGAAATGGAAACACCCTGAAAGTGTACGTCAACCAAACCACCAAAAGGTACATCTTGACGCCAAGGGCTTTAAAATAACACATCAATCATGATTTTAAACCTAATAGTTTTGCCAGTAGCCCGTTCACTAAAATCACCTTATATTTTAATAAGATGATACCTCGAGTCAATAATTACAGCTAGAGTTATTAGAGGAATTCTTAATTGAACTCTTTAAACTTATGAATAGTGTTAATAGAAGCTAAATTTCAGATTAATGTAGTTATATACTGAAATGATATAACCTAAGCGTTTAGTGAAAATACAATTAGTAAAATCAAAAGTGTAAATAATTAGGGGGTTATTGGTCAAAGTGCAAACTTTCTTCACCTACACGACTGGTAAACAACCCATTCGAACCATACCAGTTAGTAGGAAGGTTGTGTTTGAATATTTGACTATGTTGTACACTACGTACATTTCCAGCGGCTTTATTCGCAAGGTATGGATGAAGATTAGTTTTCGTTTATGTTTACTGTCTAAATGAGGGGGTAATCAAGAGTTCGGATTAAATTGATGTGTTTAGTCTCCTCATTCTACACTTATTTAGCCGTTGGACGACACGAACTCCATGCAACAAACTTTCCCACTTGTGTTTCCAATTTAACGATAACGAACTGAGCACAACCAATGCAAACCCAGAGTGCAGTTCTTTGAAATAAATAAGGTAGACGTAACTCCACCCCAGGAAAACATCTAAAACTGTGATACCCAAACTTTTTTAGCCTGTGGCACACTATAAACAAAAATAAAATAGCCGCAGCACACCTATTACTGTATACCATTATGCGCGTCTTTTAACTGATGAACACGTATTTCTATAAAAAAAATAATACTAGTGGGTGCCCGTCGAAATTCGACGGGTACAATATTAAGGTTGAGTAATCTCACGGCACCCTGTAGGAACACTCACCAACAATGAAATACCTGCAGGTTTTAATATATACCTACTGAAAATATTACAAATTATGAAAATTCACCCGCATTATGAATGATTATGCAATTATTTTGCATGTGGCACGATACAGTTAAAAAGACACAAAATCACAAAACTAAAATATCACTTGAAATTTAATGTTTTTACTAAGACTTGTATTTGTCATGAAGGTAAACAATGTTTAATATTACAATCCAATAAATCATAATATGTGCCAGCAATGACAACAATTAACTAACATTCTTTTTACAATTTTGAAAAAGAAGATTTACCCGCATTTTAAGGCGTTGGTACTGGATAGTAACTGTTTTAAAATAATATTTTTCTTCGGTAATATTTTTTGTGATTGAGATAGTGTAATTCATGGCAAATAGTATGTTTATGTTTATGTTTATGTGTTGTTGGAGGGACGGATTCAGAGATCCAAAGATTCAAAGATCCTCACACGTCAACCGAAGCTTATTGTGTGTCCCTAGTACGTTAGTTTGGCAAACCAATGCCCGTACTCTTTACGAGATCCAAGTAGGGTATATTGGACATTCCTGGCTCAGGAGGGACAGGAGGGACGCCCCCCCCCCCCGAGCCCCCCCCCCACCGAGGTCTCGTCTGTGACACTTTGCGAATTTTTTTTTTTGCGAACTTTTTTGCAAACTTTTTTTGCGAATTTTTTTTTTGCGAATTTTTTTTTTTTGCGAATTTTTTTTTTTGCCAATTTTTTTTTTTGCGAAATTTTTTTTTTGCGAATTTTTTTTTTGCGAATTTTTTATTTGCCAATTTTTTTTTTTTTGCGAAATTTTTTTTTTTGCGAATTTTTTTTTTTTCCAAATTTTTTTTTTGCGAATTTTTTTTTTGCGAATTTTTTTTTTTCGAATTTTTGTTGTTGCGAATACTAACCTAACCTAACCTAACCTAACCTAACGTAACGTAACCTAACCTAACCTAACCTAACCTAACCTAACCTAACCTAACCTAACCTAACCTAACCTAACCTAACCTAACCTAACCTAACCTAACCTCGGATCAGATTTCTGATTGCAGATTCTTGTTCGTCTAGTCGAGCCGAGTCATTTGAGTACCCACAAAGTACACTTTGGATGATGTTTACAAAAAAGGGGTCCGCACCACACTTTCGACCTTTTTTTCATTTTTGGAATCTCCTCGCCAAGCCGAGTATTCTCAGTACCCACATGACATACTTTGGATAATTAATACAAGAGTTGATCAGGGTAACGCTACAACCAACAGAGCTAGCCCATCAGCGCTTGCGGTCAATTGAACTACCAGTGAATGCAAATTTTGAGGAGAATATAATTGCAATGCTTTGAACATATACTGCAAAGGGGGTGTATCGATACACCCCCCTTCAAGTACTCTGCACCGAGGCAGCTGTTCGCACAACCGACTGACGCGTCCAGTCTACTGTCTGGGAATGCGGATGTTGTAATTTGATACCTCGACTGGAGGGTGCAGGTGTTCACACAAAAAAAAACCGACAAGTCGAGACCTGTCTGGGAATGCGGATGCTGTAATTTGATACCTCGACGGGAAGACGGCTGACCCTTCTAGGAACCCATAATTATAGTCCGCCCGTATCGAATTCCGAGCAATAAATCACCAGTTGTCAAACACCCACGGTATCATTCTTGTTTTTGGCTTCAACAATTCCTGACGTATGGGGGAGCGAAAATCTCCCCCTAACCCATTATGTGTTAGGGGGAGCGAAAATCTCCCCCTAGTAATTAAATCAACAGAACACCAGTTGTCACGGTCTCATTCTTGTTCTAGTCTTCAACAATTCCTGACGTATGGGGGAGCGAAAATCTCCCCCTAAGCCATTATGTGTTAGGGGGAGCGAAAATCTCCCCCTAGTAATTAAATCAACAGAGCTAGCCCATCAGCGCCTGCGGACAATTGAACTACCAGTGAATGCAAATGAGGATGTTGTAATTTGATACCTCGACTGGAGGGTGCAGGTGTTCACACAAAAAACCGACAAGTCGAGACCTGTCTGGGGTGCAGCTGCGCCCGACCTCAGGAGGGCCAGGAGGAGCAGAGGAGCAGGAGGGGCAGGAGGGGCAGGAGGAGCAGGAGGAGCAGGAGGGACAGGAGGAGCAGGAGGAGCAGGAGGGGCAGGAGGAGCAGGAGGAGCAGGAGGGGCAGGAGGAGCAGGAGGAGCAGGAGGGGCATGAGGAGCAGGAGGAGCAGGAGGGGCAGGAGGAGCAGGAGGAGCAGGAGGGGCAGGAGGAGCAGGAGGAGCAGGAGGAGCAGGAGGGGCAGGAGGGTCAGGAGGAGCAGGAGGAGCAGGAGGGGCAGGAGGAGCAGGAGGAGCAGGAGGGGCAGGAGGAGCAGGAGGAGCAGGAGGGGCAAGGTTTCGTCTGTGACACTTTTGCCAGCCAAGACGCCTGCGGACAATTGAACTACCAGTGAATGCAAATGCGGATGTTGTAATTTGATACCTCGACTGGAGGGTGCAGGTGTTCACACAAAAAACCGACAAGTCGAGACCTGTCTGGGGTGCAGCTGCGCCCGACCTCAGGAGGGCCAGGAGGGACTGGAGCCCCCCCCCCCCAGACGCCTGCACCAACACTTGGAAGAAAATCCTCCTACATTAGAAGGATTTCCTTCTGTTCCCTAACATGAAAAGCTTTTGTGGCCTTGAAAAAGGCCGATTGTGATGGTGGGATCAGGTGGAGGTTAAGGTGTTGGAAAACGTTTATTTTTTACTGTTAAAAAACTTTGTTACTTCATCAGGGTGCAGTTCATCGGTCCGCCGATTCCACCACATTTCAACAAGCATCATGTACTTCTGCTCATGTTCAATGGCGTAGAAGTGCTCCTCTTCAATGGGGTAGAAATTCATCTTCTAGTCCATGTCACGCTGCCAATATTCCCACTCCAAGCCGTCCAGCGGGCAATGGTTCCACATGCTGTTGATTCCCCGTCGTCTGGAGTACAGAGCGTCGTCAAGATCTTGAGTAGTTGAATACATTTTTGGTTCATGAACGTACTTGAACTTTTTGTCAATGCGCCATAGCCTCTTCTTATGGAAATGCTTCAAGGTGCATTCATCGTCGTCTTTTCGGTTGTAGAATTCATCACCTTCGAAGTAATCATCTTCATCGTCAAACGGTCTCTTCTTATTATTGCTATTCATTGTCGTTTCCGCTGCAACACATACATCCTCCAACTCAACGTCTGTGATGTCACAATCCCACTCGATGTTGGCCATGATCTCTTCGTAGCTGTTGACGCTTCGAAACTCAAGACTAAACTAAACTTTACTGCTAGGGGCGGGCTGTGCGTCGTGGGATGATGGGCGCAGGTGTACAGACAAAAAACCGTCGCGTCACCCTACTGTCTGGGAATGCGGATGCTGTAATTTGATACCTCTACGGGAGGGCGCGGGTGTTCACACAAAAAACCGACGAGTCGAGACCTGTCTGGGAATGCGGATGCTGTAATTTGATACCCCGACAGGAGGGCGACCGACCCTTGCAGGAACCCATAATTATAGACCACCCGCGTCGAATTCCGAGCAATAGTACACCACCTGTCAAACACCCACGGTCTCATTCTTGTTCTAGTCTTCAACAATTCCTGACGTATGGGGGAGCGAAAATCTCCCCCTAGTAATTAAATCAACAGAACACCAGTTGTCAAACACCCACGGTCTCATTCTTGTTCGGGAGTTTGAAGTGTGTGGCTGTGTAATAGTGTTGCTGTGTGACGTTCTGTCAGAGCGATCGCCCGACGTTTTGACCTAACCTACAAAATGAACCACTTAACCGCCTATGTGTTTAATGATCGGCCTTTGTCTGTACTGTTTGACAGCAGCGATAATCCATGGTTCAAAGCTAAGGATGTAGCTACAATATTGGGATACGCCAACCCTAAAGAAGCAATCAGAGTACATGTTAGAGAAAAATATCGCAAAACAATTCCTGAAGTATGGGGGAGCGAAAATCTCCCCCTAACCTATAACGAGAAACATTCAATCTTTCTTAACGAGCCGGGATTATATTCGTTACTTATGAAATCTAAAATGCCCATCGCCGAGAAGTTTCAAGATTGGATCTTTGAAGAAGTTTTGCCATCCATTAGAAAAAATGGTCAGTACAGACTTATAAACGAGAACCAACGGCTGCTACAATCACTTACAAAGTCGCTAACAAATAACCGAAAGCTAGATCAAACAAATTCCGAGTTTAAAACTACAAATGATATATTGTGTATGGAAAACCAATCCATGAATCAAACGCTGATCGAACAGACATCTAAAGTGGCAGTGTTGCCTGAAGATGCAAATCTGAAGCATATATTTTGTGTGATGATTAGGGAAACCCTTCTAGAGCAGTACGGAGTTTGTGAATACAAGTGCATTCGAACACAGAAGAGGAATTTCAAACAAGCCTTGAAAAAAGCAAAGGAAGAAGGATTTACAATGTGCTACTGTAGAGAAAATGTCCCCAACGGCATAAACATAGTGAATAAGGCTAAAGAAGTGATGAAGAGTTACGGCATGCACATTGACTGCAGATACAACAACATCCTAACCTCGCACAATTTCATTAATGTAGTTGAACATATCTTTGACAATGCATAGGTCTGCGCTTGTGGACTCGTTCCAGAACCTTCGACGCTAGTCAGGTAGCAACAGTCGATACGTGCTCCAAAGATGACCAGTGTGGATGACGCAAGAAAAGTAATCACCATATCAATGAACAAAATACGTTATAAACGTAACAACATCCGAGAAAGGCTCGCAATCAAGTTAGTGTTGGATAGAGCGAGAGATGTGTTTGAGAGAAAATATCATATGAAACAGCATACTTATGAAAAAAAAAAAAAAAAATATTGAATATCATGTGAAAGAATATAACTATGAAGAAAACAAAACAGACTGTTAAATTTAACGAGGAGCTAAATACACAGTACACTTACGAGCCCTGTGAGGATGTACAACAATTAACGTGGACTCAAATCGCAATAGATGAAATGAGATTCCGCAGACCGTTGGAACTGATGTTGGGTGAAAAAATCAAACATCTAACCTATTGCAACAAGATGTGTCACAGCGAGTGCATACAGTTTACTTCAAGGGTGAGCAGACGCACCACCAGTCCGTAGTACGGTAGAAGTCACACGGTAAGGACGTCAACATGGACGCTTACGTTTCTGCGGACGACTATATCAAATCGTTTATTCAGGAGATTGAGGTTATGAACAATAATGCTAGTGATCAGACATTGGCATCACCTCAGACGTCATCTGTAAAACCGATCACTGCCTGCAAGAGACGAAGGAGGCCAACTCCCATCGAAGTGGAAACCAAGAAACCAGGATGGGTGCCAAAACCAACAGATGATTCTCCCATAGTGTCATGGATGGACGATGGGAATACTTTTGCTGTTCAAAACCCGGGAAACAAAGGACAAATTTTATTGAAAATGGAAATGTACGATGGTACAGATATGGTGTTCATGTGCAGTTTATTTTTGGACAAAGATGGTGAAATGCTCCAAAGTGTTAGACAAGTAGTTGATAAAGTGGAAAACATGTGGATCGATAAATCAACAGGACTACCGAAAATTACAGGCTTAACTCAAACTGTTACACAACGCAGTGCAGTTTCGCAACCAACGTCGAAGAAGCGAGCTGTGAGGAAGAAACAACGAGTGTCGCCAGCAGTCAATTAAAGCATCAGCATTCCCAGACAGGAGGGCGACGCGTCGGTTTTTTGTGTGTGAACACCTGCGCCCGGCCAACTACTAGAGATGTCGAGCAGCAGCACTTTCAAGCTAGAGTTTCCGAGCGTGAACGGCACTGCAGCAACCGAGGACCTGAGAGCTACCCTCAACAACTGCAAGTCCGACTCTCCGCTCTACACCAGGATAGACGATCTCAGAGAGGAATGCGGCTATCTCATCACTGCGATGGAGCGAGCCACAACACCCTTTGGCGAGACGATCATCGTGATCCTGGAGGGACAGGTCGGGGACGACTTCTTTCTGCGAGTCTACCCGCCTAGGCGCTTCAACGAGGTCCTGAGCAACACCGACATCGAGCGCTACAACAGCGGGTTTGGAGAACGCCTTCGCTTGGTGAAGCGCAGCCCGAGGGGTTCCAATAGCAGATTCACACCTTTGGAGTTTATGTAAAGCAAGACTTGAAGATTATGTAAATACCTTTGTAAATTAGTTTTCGTAGTCAATACTTATAGTCACGTTCAGAACATAACCACTGTGTTATTTATTTCACTTAACCCCAAAAATGTCCTTTGGTAGTAAGTTTAAGAGCGTGAGTATGGTAACTGTGAGGTGTTTAGCTCATCAGCGTCATCATCAGAATCATCGATATTTGTACATAGATGTAACCCACCGCGTAATGCGATACAATTGATTGGAGCGCATCGTGTGTGAGCTGTCTTGTGATGGCGACATCGCACTGCGTTTGTAACAAAATAACGTGTACATTAACACGACGATCACTTTTCTTGCTTAAGTCACGAGGGGCATTATGGCGTACGGGACGATTGGTAATAACAGCGTTTAAAGTAAACTGTGCACATTCGTTGTGATACGTCTTGTCACAGCACGTTAGATTTCACATTCTCACATTCTACATCAATTACAATTGTAGACGTAATCTCATTTCATCTGTTGTGATTTAAGTCCACGTTAACCGTTGTACATCCTTACGCGGCTCATAAGTGTAATGAGTATTTAGTATGACAATAAACTTCTCGAATGTTAGTACGTTAAATCGTAGCTTGTTCATTGACGCATCGATCCCTATTCTTGTTTCAGTCTCAATATGCATTATGGCGTACGTGCCAGATGGTACTAACAACGCTTGAAATAAACTGCACACATGTGTTGCGATACATCCAAACACAACAAGTTAGATGCATCATTCAATCATTCAGCATCAATTGAAATGTTATGCGTGGCATCATTTCATCTGGTGTAATTTGAGGGAATAACTCGACTACGAACCTTTATCGTATGTTAGTTCGTTAACAAAGTAAATTGTACATTAACACGACGATCGCTTTTCTTGCTTAAGTCACGATGTGCATTATGGCGTACGGGACGATTGGTAATAACAGCGTTTAAAGTAAACTGTGCACATTCGTTGTGATACGTCTTGTCACAGCACGTTAGATTTCACATTCTCACATTCAACATCAATTACAATTGTAGACGTAATCTCATTTCATCTGTTGTGATTTAAGTCCACGTTAACCGTTGTACATCCTCACGCGGCTCGTAAGTGTAATGAGTATTTAGTATGACAATAAACTTCTCGAATGTTAGTACGTTAAATCGTAGCTTGTTCATTGACGCATCGATCCCTATTCTTGTTTCAGTCTCAATAGACATTATGGCGTACGTGCCAGATGGTACTAACAACGCTTGAAATAAACTGCCCACGTGTGTTGCGATACATCCAAACACAGCAAGTTAGATGCATCATTCTAACATTCAGCATCAATTGAAATGTTATGCGTGGTATCATTTCATCTGGTGTAATTTGAGGGAATAACTCGACTACGAACCTTTATCGTATGTTAGTTCGTTAACAACGTAACTTGTACATTGACGCATCGATCACTTTTCATGCTTAAGTCACAATGTGCATTATGTTGTATGTGACGACTGGTAATAGCAATGCTTGAAGTAAACTGAGCACATGTGTTGCTATACGTCTTGTCACAGCAGGTTATATTGCTCATTTCCCCTTTCAACATCAGTTACAATTGTATGCGTAATCTCATTTCATCGGTTTTAATTCAAGTCCGCGTTAACTGTTGTACATCCTCACGAGGTTCGTAAGTGTAACGAGTATTTAGTTTTACATTAAACTTCTCGTATGTCAATCCCAAGTAATCGGTGTTTGAAGAAGTTTGCCTTTCCCTCAAGAATTGTCACTAGCATTATAACATACGCGTTTAATAACCAGATCGCACTTGTAATATTTTTGTATACCAATAACAATTCCAAGTAATCGAGGTTTGAAGAAGTTCGCACATTGATAAAAAAAAAAAATCCAAGTAAACGATGTTTGAAGACGTTTGAGTTTTCGCCATCACACAAGTTCCAATCTTGAGTAATGTCAACCCAAGAAAATGAAAGCTAACAGCATCACGTAGTTGTGTTAAGTTACGATAGGTATAGTTAGGTTTATTAAGACTGTTTCCAGTTAGAAAGGGGAAACATGGAGAGACTTATCTCATCGTTAGGTCACGATATCCAGTGTAAAGTTAGGTCCCTGCATAGAAATAGGAAACGTAGACAGTTGTATCTCATCCTTAGGTTATGTTATGCTCTGTTAAGTTAGGTTTGTGCTTATAGATAGGAAATATTGGCAGTAGTATCTCGTCGTTAGGTTAAGTCATGCTCTGTTAAGTTAGGTTTGTTGTTGAATATACAAAAAAAAAAAAAAAAAATCTGTACCTTAATGTCGGCGTGCGCATTATGATTATACCATTTTTAAATTGCGCACGCCGACATTAAGGTACAGATTTTTTTTTTTTTTTTTTGTATATTCAACAACAAACCTAACTTAACAGAGCATGACTTAACCTAACGACGAGATACTACTGCCAATATTTCCTATCTATAAGCACAAACCTAACTTAACAGAGCATAACATAACCTAAGGATGAGATACAACTGTCTACGTTTCCTATTTCTATGCAGGGACCTAACTTTACACTGGATATCGTAACCTAACGATGAGATAAGTCTCTCCATGTTTCCCCTTTCTAACTGGAAACAGTCTTAATAAACCTAACTATACCTATCGTAACTTAACACAACTACGTGATGCTGTTAGCTTTCATTTTCTTGGGTTGACATTACTCAAGATTGGAACTTGTGTGATGGCGAAAACTCAAACGTCTTCAAACATCGTTTACTTGGATTTTTTTTTTTTATCAATGTGCGAACTTCTTCAAACCTCGATTACTTGGAATTGTTATTGGTATACAAAAATATTACAAGTGCGATCTGGTTATTAAACGCGTATGTTATAATGCTAGTGACAATTCTTGAGGGAAAGGCAAACTTCTTCAAACACCGATTACTTGGGATTGACATACGAGAAGTTTAATGTAAAACTAAATACTCGTTACACTTACGAACCTCGTGAGGATGTACAACAGTTAACGCGGACTTGAATTAAAACCGATGAAATGAGATTACGCATACAATTGTAACTGATGTTGAAAGGGGAAATGAGCAATATAACCTGCTGTGACAAGACGTATAGCAACACATGTGCTCAGTTTACTTCAAGCATTGCTATTACCAGTCGTCACATACAACATAATGCACATTGTGACTTAAGCATGAAAAGTGATCGATGCGTCAATGTACAAGTTACGTTGTTAACGAACTAACATACGATAAAGGTTCGTAGTCGAGTTATTCCCTCAAATTACACCAGATGAAATGATACCACGCATAACATTTCAATTGATGCTGAATGTTAGAATGATGCATCTAACTTGCTGTGTTTGGATGTATCGCAACACACGTGGGCAGTTTATTTCAAGCGTTGTTAGTACCATCTGGCACGTACGCCATAATGTCTATTGAGACTGAAACAAGAATAGGGATCGATGCGTCAATGAACAAGCTACGATTTAACGTACTAACATTCGAGAAGTTTATTGTCATACTAAATACTCATTACACTTACGAGCCGCGTGAGGATGTACAACGGTTAACGTGGACTTAAATCACAACAGATGAAATGAGATTACGTCTACAATTGTAATTGATGTTGAATGTGAGAATGTGAAATCTAACGTGCTGTGACAAGACGTATCACAACGAATGTGCACAGTTTACTTTAAACGCTGTTATTACCAATCGTCCCGTACGCCATAATGCACATCGTGACTTAAGCAAGAAAAGCGATCGTCGTGTTAATGTACAATTTACTTTGTTAACGAACTAACATACGATAAAGGTTCGTAGTCGAGTTATTCCCTCAAATTACACCAGATGAAATGATGCCACGCATAACATTTCAATTGATGCTGAATGATTGAATGATGCATCTAACTTGTTGTGTTTGGATGTATCGCAACACATGTGTGCAGTTTATTTCAAGCGTTGTTAGTACCATCTGGCACGTACGCCATAATGCATATTGAGACTGAAACAAGAATAGGGATCGATGCGTCAATGAACAAGCTACGATTTAACGTACTAACATTCGAGAAGTTTATTGTCATACTAAATACTCATTACACTTATGAGCCGCGTAAGGATGTACAACGGTTAACGTGGACTTAAATCACAACAGATGAAATGAGATTACGTCTACAATTGTAATTGATGTAGAATGTGAGAATGTGAAATCTAACGTGCTGTGACAAGACGTATCACAACGAATGTGCACAGTTTACTTTAAACGCTGTTATTACCAATCGTCCCGTACGCCATAATGCCCCTCGTGACTTAAGCAAGAAAAGTGATCGTCGTGTTAATGTACACGTTATTTTGTTACAAACGCAGTGCGATGTCGCCATCACAAGACAGCTCACACACGATGCGCTCCAATCAATTGTATCGCATTACGCGGTGGGTTACATCTATGTACAAATATCGATGATTCTGATGATGACGCTGATGAGCTAAACACCTCATAGTTACCATACTCACGCTCTTAAACTTACTACCAAAGGACATTTTTGGGGTTAAGTGAAATAAATAACACAGTGGTTATGTTCTGAACGTGACTATAAGTATTGACTACGAAAACTAATTTACAAAGGTATTTACATAATCTTCAAGTCTTGCTTTACATAAACTCCAAAGGTGTGAATCTGCTATTGGAACCCCTCGGGCTGCGCTTCACCAAGCGAAGGCGTTCTCCAAACCCGCTGTTGTAGCGCTCGATGTCGGTGTTGCTCAGGACCTCGTTGAAGCGCCTAGGCGGGTAGACTCGCAGAAAGAAGTCGTCCCCGACCTGTCCCTCCAGGATCACGATGATCGTCTCGCCAAAGGGTGTTGTGGCTCGCTCCATCGCAGTGATGAGATAGCCGCATTCCTCTCTGAGATCGTCTATCCTGGTGTAGAGCGGAGAGTCGGACTTGCAGTTGTTGAGGGTAGCTCTCAGGTCCTCGGTTGCTGCAGTGCCGTTCACGCTCGGAAACTCTAGCTTGAAAGTGCTGCTGCTCGACATCTCTAGTAGTTGGCCGGGCGCAGGTGTTCACACACAAAAAACCGACGCGTCGCCCTCCTGTCTGGGAATGCTGATGCTTTAATTGACTGCTGGCGACACTCGTTGTTTCTTCCTCACAGCTCGCTTCTTCGACGTTGGTTGCGAAACTGCACTGCGTTGTGTAACAGTTTGAGTTAAGCCTGTAATTTTCGGTAGTCCTGTTGATTTATCGATCCACATGTTTTCCACTTTATCAACTACTTGTCTAACACTTTGGAGCATTTCACCATCTTTGTCCAAAAATAAACTGCACATGAACACCATATCTGTACCATCGTACATTTCCATTTTCAATAAAATTTGTCCTTTGTTTCCCGGGTTTTGAACAGCAAAAGTATTCCCATCGTCCATCCATGACACTATGGGAGAATCATCTGTTGGTTTTGGCACCCATCCTGGTTTCTTGGTTTCCACTTCGATGGGAGTTGGCCTCCTTCGTCTCTTGCAGGCAGTGATCGGTTTTACAGATGACGTCTGAGGTGATGCCAATGTCTGATCACTAGCATTATTGTTCATAACCTCAATCTCCTGAATAAACGATTTGATATAGTCGTCCGCAGAAACGTAAGCGTCCATGTTGACGTCCTTACCGTGTGACTTCTACCGTACTACGGACTGGTGGTGCGTCTGCTCACCCTTGAAGTAAACTGTATGCACTCGCTGTGACACATCTTGTTGCAATAGGTTAGATGTTTGATTTTTTCACCCAACATCAGTTCCAACGGTCTGCGGAATCTCATTTCATCTATTGCGATTTGAGTCCACGTTAATTGTTGTACATCCTCACAGGGCTCGTAAGTGTACTGTGTATTTAGCTCCTCGTTAAATTTAACAGTCTGTTTTGTTTTCTTCATAGTTATATTCTTTCACATGATATTCAATATTTTTTTTTTTTTTTTTCATAAGTATGCTGTTTCATATGATATTTTCTCTCAAACACATCTCTCGCTCTATCCAACACTAACTTGATTGCGAGCCTTTCTCGGATGTTGTTACGTTTATAACGTATTTTGTTCATTGATATGGTGATTACTTTTCTTGCGTCATCCACACTGGTCATCTTTGGAGCACGTATCGACTGTTGCTACCTGACTAGCGTCGAAGGTTCTGGAACGAGTCCACAAGCGCAGACCTATGCATTGTCAAAGATATGTTCAACTACATTAATGAAATTGTGCGAGGTTAGGATGTTGTTGTATCTGCAGTCAATGTGCATGCCGTAACTCTTCATCACTTCTTTAGCCTTATTCACTATGTTTATGCCGTTGGGGACATTTTCTCTACAGTAGCACATTGTAAATCCTTCTTCCTTTGCTTTTTTCAAGGCTTGTTTGAAATTCCTCTTCTGTGTTCGAATGCACTTGTATTCACAAACTCCGTACTGCTCTAGAAGGGTTTCCCTAATCATCACACAAAATATATGCTTCAGATTTGCATCTTCAGGCAACACTGCCACTTTAGATGTCTGTTCGATCAGCGTTTGATTCATGGATTGGTTTTCCATACACAATATATCATTTGTAGTTTTAAACTCGGAATTTGTTTGATCTAGCTTTCGGTTATTTGTTAGCGACTTTGTAAGTGATTGTAGCAGCCGTTGGTTCTCGTTTATAAGTCTGTACTGACCATTTTTTCTAATGGATGGCAAAACTTCTTCAAAGATCCAATCTTGAAACTTCTCGGCGATGGGCATTTTAGATTTCATAAGTAACGAATATAATCCCGGCTCGTTAAGAAAGATTGAATGTTTCTCGTTATAGGTTAGGGGGAGATTTTCGCTCCCCCATACTTCAGGAATTGTTTTGCGATATTTTTCTCTAACATGTACTCTGATTGCTTCTTTAGGGTTGGCGTATCCCAATATTGTAGCTACATCCTTAGCTTTGAACCATGGATTATCGCTGCTGTCAAACAGTACAGACAAAGGCCGATCATTAAACACATAGGCGGTTAAGTGGTTCATTTTGTAGGTTAGGTCAAAACGTCGGGCGATCGCTCTGACAGAACGTCACACAGCAACACTATTACACAGCCACACACTTCAAACTCCCGAACAAGAATGAGACCGTGGGTGTTTGACAACTGGTGTTCTGTTGATTTAATTACTAGGGGGAGATTTTCGCTCCCCCATACGTCAGGAATTGTTGAAGACTAGAACAAGAATGAGACCGTGGGTGTTTGACAGGTGGTGTACTATTGCTCGGAATTCGACGCGGGTGGTCTATAATTATGGGTTCCTGCAAGGGTCGGTCGCCCTCCTGTCGGGGTATCAAATTACAGCATCCGCATTCCCAGACAGGTCTCGACTCGTCGGTTTTTTGTGTGAACACCCGCGCCCTCCCGTAGAGGTATCAAATTACAGCATCCGCATTCCCAGACAGTAGGGTGACGCGACGGTTTTTTGTCTGTACACCTGCGCCCATCATCCCACGACGCACAGCCCGCCCCTAGCAGTAAAGTTTAGTTTAGTCTTGAGTTTCGAAGCGTCAACAGCTACGAAGAGATCATGGCCAACATCGAGTGGGATTGTGACATCACAGACGTTGAGTTGGAGGATGTATGTGTTGCAGCGGAAACGACAATGAATAGCAATAATAAGAAGAGACCGTTTGACGATGAAGATGATTACTTCGAAGGTGATGAATTCTACAACCGAAAAGACGACGATGAATGCACCTTGAAGCATTTCCATAAGAAGAGGCTATGGCGCATTGACAAAAAGTTCAAGTACGTTCATGAACCAAAAATGTATTCAACTACTCAAGATCTTGACGACGCTCTGTACTCCAGACGACGGGGAATCAACAGCATGTGGAACCATTGCCCGCTGGACGGCTTGGAGTGGGAATATTGGCAGCGTGACATGGACTAGAAGATGAATTTCTACCCCATTGAAGAGGAGCACTTCTACGCCATTGAACATGAGCAGAAGTACATGATGCTTGTTGAAATGTGGTGGAATCGGCGGACCGATGAACTGCACCCTGATGAAGTAACAAAGTTTTTTAACAGTAAAAAATAAACGTTTTCCAACACCTTAACCTCCACCTGATCCCACCATCACAATCGGCCTTTTTCAAGGCCACAAAAGCTTTTCATGTTAGGGAACAGAAGGAAATCCTTCTAATGTAGGAGGATTTTCTTCCAAGTGTTGGTGCAGGCGTCTGGGGGGGGGGGGCTCCAGTCCCTCCTGGCCCTCCTGAGGTCGGGCGCAGCTGCACCCCAGACAGGTCTCGACTTGTCGGTTTTTTGTGTGAACACCTGCACCCTCCAGTCGAGGTATCAAATTACAACATCCGCATTTGCATTCACTGGTAGTTCAATTGTCCGCAGGCGTCTTGGCTGGCAAAAGTGTCACAGACGAAACCTTGCCCCTCCTGCTCCTCCTGCTCCTCCTGCCCCTCCTGCTCCTCCTGCTCCTCCTGCCCCTCCTGCTCCTCCTGCTCCTCCTGACCCTCCTGCCCCTCCTGCTCCTCCTGCTCCTCCTGCTCCTCCTGCCCCTCCTGCTCCTCCTGCTCCTCCTGCCCCTCCTGCTCCTCCTGCTCCTCATGCCCCTCCTGCTCCTCCTGCTCCTCCTGCCCCTCCTGCTCCTCCTGCTCCTCCTGCCCCTCCTGCTCCTCCTGCTCCTCCTGTCCCTCCTGCTCCTCCTGCTCCTCCTGCCCCTCCTGCCCCTCCTGCTCCTCTGCTCCTCCTGGCCCTCCTGAGGTCGGGCGCAGCTGCACCCCAGACAGGTCTCGACTTGTCGGTTTTTTGTGTGAACACCTGCACCCTCCAGTCGAGGTATCAAATTACAACATCCTCATTTGCATTCACTGGTAGTTCAATTGTCCGCAGGCGCTGATGGGCTAGCTCTGTTGATTTAATTACTAGGGGGAGATTTTCGCTCCCCCTAACACATAATGGCTTAGGGGGAGATTTTCGCTCCCCCATACGTCAGGAATTGTTGAAGACTAGAACAAGAATGAGACCGTGACAACTGGTGTTCTGTTGATTTAATTACTAGGGGGAGATTTTCGCTCCCCCTAACACATAATGGGTTAGGGGGAGATTTTCGCTCCCCCATACGTCAGGAATTGTTGAAGCCAAAAACAAGAATGATACCGTGGGTGTTTGACAACTGGTGATTTATTGCTCGGAATTCGATACGGGCGGACTATAATTATGGGTTCCTAGAAGGGTCAGCCGTCTTCCCGTCGAGGTATCAAATTACAGCATCCGCATTCCCAGACAGGTCTCGACTTGTCGGTTTTTTTTTGTGTGAACACCTGCACCCTCCAGTCGAGGTATCAAATTACAACATCCGCATTCCCAGACAGTAGACTGGACGCGTCAGTCGGTTGTGCGAACAGCTGCCTCGGTGCAGAGTACTTGAAGGGGGGTGTATCGATACACCCCCTTTGCAGTATATGTTCAAAGCATTGCAATTATATTCTCCTCAAAATTTGCATTCACTGGTAGTTCAATTGACCGCAAGCGCTGATGGGCTAGCTCTGTTGGTTGTAGCGTTACCCTGATCAACTCTTGTATTAATTATCCAAAGTATGTCATGTGGGTACTGAGAATACTCGGCTTGGCGAGGAGATTCCAAAAATGAAAAAAAGGTCGAAAGTGTGGTGCGGACCCCTTTTTTGTAAACATCATCCAAAGTGTACTTTGTGGGTACTCAAATGACTCGGCTCGACTAGACGAACAAGAATCTGCAATCAGAAATCTGATCCGAGGTTAGGTTAGGTTAGGTTAGGTTAGGTTAGGTTAGGTTAGGTTAGGTTAGGTTAGGTTAGGTTAGGTTAGGTTAGGTTAGGTTACGTTACGTTAGGTTAGGTTAGGTTAGGTTAGGTTAGTATTCGCAACAACAAAAATTCGAAAAAAAAAAATTCGCAAAAAAAAAATTCGCAAAAAAAATTTGGAAAAAAAAAAATTCGCAAAAAAAAAATTTAGCAAAAAAAAAAAATTGGCAAATAAAAAATTCGCAAAAAAAAATTCGCAAAAAAAAAATTTCGCAAAAAAAAAAATTGGCAAAAAAAAAAATTCGCAAAAAAAAAAAATTCGCAAAAAAAAAATTCGCAAAAAAAGTTTGCAAAAAAGTTCGCAAAAAAAAAAATTCGCAAAGTGTCACAGACGAGACCTCGGTGGGGGGGGGGGTCGGGGGGGGGCTCGGGGGGGGGGGGCTCGGGGGGGGGGCGTCCCTCCTGTCCCTCCTGAGCCAGGAATGTCCAATATACCCTACTGATCCAGGAGTTTTTTTACCAATACTAGCGTCCCTTTCATCACCTGGTTGCTTACAACCAAACAGAGCCCTTCTCCTTGCCCCGAGTATCTCGCAGTCCAGTATGATGTGCTTGGGAGTCTCTTCAGACTGATTGCAAAGCCCACACACCTGACTTTCATTTCTGAGTCCGAGAGTGTGGAGATGTTTCCTGAAATGGCCGTGTCCAGTTATCAAAGCAATCAACTGCTTAACCCGACCTCTGCCCAACCTTACCAACCAGTTAGTGAAGTAAGAGCTAGTATCCGCTAGCAGCCTTTTGCCAAGTGCTTGACCAGGGTAACCTTGCCATTGCTGGCGATGTAAGTCCCTGGACCATTTGTTTATTGTGTGAAAATCAGTTGTTTTGCTTATGCCACAGCTTGGCTCTGGACCAAAGAATGACATACCGGAACCTCTTTTAGCAAGCTTATCTGCACACTCATTACCACCCATGCCTACATGGCCAGGTACCCAACCAAGATGCACCGAGTTGCGTGTTGCGAGTTTGCTGAGTGTGTTGTAACATTCCCACACCAGTTTTGACTTGATTTCGTAGGAGTCAAGAGCCTTGAGGGCAGCCTGACAATCTGACAAAATTACTATATGCTTGTCGCAATAGCGTCTGGCAATGCCTAGATTGGCACAAACCATGATGCCACAAATTTCTGCTTGAAAAATAGTACAGTGTTGTCCCAGACTTGCACAGAGTTCTGTTCTAGGTGATTCACTGTACACGCCGTAGCCAGATTTTCCTTCAATGAGAGAGCCGTCCGTGTACCAGACAAGGCTGCCCTTCCTGTAATAGGGCCCTTCCTCAGATTTCCACTCTTCTCTGGAGCAGAATCCAACAGAAAAAGGTTTAGTGAAAACAATCTCCGTACTCATGACATCTGATGTCATATCAAGCACAGGGCTTTGAGCAACAGCTTTGGTGATGGTGCAATGGCCGGTTCCAGACAGGCCTTCCCTCCATTGGCCTGCGACTTTTAATCGATAGGCTGATGTCCGTGCTTCTGCCTTGATGAAGATATCCAAAGGCAGTAATCCAAGAGCAACTTCGAGAGCTGCTGACGGGCTGCTCCTGAAAGCTCCAGTGACTAGAAGTGTGCCCAACCTTTGTAAACTTGTGAGTTTGGCTATGGCTGTAGTCTGGTTCACCTTTGTCCACCAGACTAGTGATCCATATGTGACTTGAGGCCTTATTACTGCCTTGTACAGCCACAGCGCTATGTGAGGCTTGATCCCTCACGGTGGAGCCTACAAATCTCCTGGACGTCATGAGCACCCAATTCGCCTTATGCAGTGTATTATTCAAATGATCATTCCAAGTCAGCTTAGAATCAATTGTCAGCCCTAGGTATTTGACTGTACCTGATACTTCAAGCCGTGTTGGTCCAAGTCTCAGCCTGGAAAGAGACTCCAGGTTCTTTTTACTTGTGAACGGAACAACTACTGTCTTTGAGGGGTTTATGCTTAGACCCTCTCCAAGACACCAGACATTGACATATTGAAGATTGACATTCATGACATCAGCAACAATATTCGTGAACCTTCCCTGTACCATTAGGACTATGTCGTCTGCATAGCCCTGGACAAAGACGCCTCTGCTAGTGAGCTCACGAAGGAGACCGTCCACCACCAGGTTCCACAGAAGAGGCGAAAGCACACCTCCCTGCGGACAACCCTTCGTGGGTGCGATCATTATCGATTCACCTTGAAGATCGGCTCTAATCCGCCTGGAGCAGAGCACGGTCTCAATCCACCTACATACAGCAGACTCAAGACCACGCCCACGCACCGCCCGGACCATGACCGTGTAAGTAACATTGTCAAAGGCACCTTCAATGTCCATTAAGGTGCATAGAGCGATTTCCTTAGCAGCAAGGCTGTCCTCCACCCTGCTCACAAGTTGATGCAGGGCGGTTTCGCAGGACTTACCAGACTGATAGGCATGCTGGATTCGATGAAGAGGAGTACCTGAAAACACTCCCATTCTTAGATGTCTTTTTACCAGTCTCTCCAGCGTCTTCAAGAGAAACGATGAGAGACTGATAGGCCGAAATGATTTTGCAGTTGAGTAGTCTGCTCTTCCTCTCTTGGGAATGAAGACCACCCTACTGAGGCGCCAGGCTTGAGGAATGTACCCATAAGCCAGACTTGCTCTGAAGAGTTCGCACAGGAGGACCAAGAGAGCTTCCGGTCCTTGCTGTAACATTGCCGGTATGATACCGTCCCCCCCAGGAGATTTGAAAGGGCCAAACTTGCTGATGGCCCATTTAACTTTGGAAAGTGTAACAATCCGTCTGGCTAAAGTCCAGCTTCCGCGATCAGCTCTTGGCCATGAGCCCCTTTCGCTGTTGCCGGACATGCCTAAACAGTCACTCTCAAAAATGCAATCCGGAAAGTGAGTCTCAAGGAGAAGTTTGAGACTTCCTTCAATTCCAGTGGTATATTGTCCCCCTGGTGACCTCAGGGATCCAAGGAGGCCAATAGGGCTTGAAGCTAAAACACGCTGCAGTCTTGCTGCTGCGCTGAAACTGTTTACCTCCTGTGTAAACCGTCTCCAGGAGTTCTCTTTTGCTTTTTTGATTGCAAGGCTATATTATGTGAGTGCCTTATGGTATGGCTCCCAGATACGGCTCCATTTGCAATGGTTATGAAGCTACCTGACAACCGTCCTTTTGCGTTCAAGGTCAGCAGTCCACCACTTAGTATTAGTGCGACTCTTTCCCCGCCGCAATGGACAATTGTCCTGGAAGCAGCTTACGATTGTGTTCTGAAGATCAGAAGCAATCTGGTCCATGTCCGCAAAGCAGCTGACCCTCCTACCTAATGATCCCAGTTGAGACAGGAGGTCAGACTTATAGAGTGGCCAATCTGTTTTCCTGGGATCTCGATAGCAGGGCGAGTCGCCTTCACTTTGCAGGTTAAAACAGATGTACCTGTGGTCAGACAAGGAGGCCTCGTGGCTTACGTGCCAATTGTCAATTACTCTAAGGACTGCTTCTGAACAAAAAGTAATGTCAATAACCTCACTTCGATTTCGTGTAACGATCGTCGGACGGTTTCCAACATTACAGACATAAAGATTCTTAGATATGAGAAACTGAAGAAAAGCCTCACCTCTTGGATTCGTGTCGGAGCTTCCCCATCCGATTGTGTGATGAGCATTGGAGTCACAACCTAAAAGGAGTTGTCGTCCGCCAGCGCAGGATGACTCCACCAAAAGTTCGAGTTCTCTCGATGGAGGAAGTTCCCTGGAGTCGTAGGGCAAGTAAACCGAGCCTGCAATTGTGCTCCATTCCTTGCCTTCATAACTCCAGGTTATAGACACCGCAGTGAGATCTCTAGAACAGAATTCAGTGAGGGTTAGGCAGTCCATACCTTTCTTCACAAGTATGCATGTTCTGACATTTTTGAGAGAGGTACAGTAAATCAACCTACCCTTGGTATCGCCCAGGCCTGCAACCCTTCCTTGGTGAAGCCATGGTTCTTGAATCAGAGCCAGGTCAAATCCCTCTCTGAGGAAGAACTGGCAAAAAGCGGCCGAGGCTGCTTTACTGTGGTGTATGTTGATCTGGAGGACCCTGGGCATTGTCCTTGACTGTCGTTGAGACAATTGAGACTTGCCAGAGTCCTAGGTTGGCTCTAGAGTTGGCTGACCTAACAGCGTTGAAGCAGGCCTCATCCAGGAAACAGACGAATCAGTAACCTTTTGGGTCTGGCTTAGCTGGCATGACTTTCCATTCCTTCACCTTCAGGGTGGGGTTTTGCTTGTCGAGCATCTCAAGGAACTTTTCTGGAGTCTTCTTCAGAAGCTTCGGGTGAGCTCTAAAGAATACCCTCGTTGACCTCAAGATGTCTCTCCTTAGTCCAACAATAAGTTTCTTCTCCCCAAGTGGTTTAAGTCCGGGGATGAGTGTCTCCAGCCAAAGCTTAGTTGCTTCGTTGATGCAGGATGTTATTAAGGCACCTTTTTCCATGTAGGTGCCTGCAAACGATGAAGCAGAGCCGTCCTCTAGGGGTTCGAGCTCATCCATGATGGCGTCTTCAATAGCTTCTCCTTGCTCTGCTGAAAGCTTAGCCTCAGGATAGCCCTCCAGGACAATGGCCATTTTGATTGCGGAAATGTCCCTGTAAGAGTCTCCTTTGCTAGAAGTCCCTGGATTCAAGGTTTGGTCATCATGATTTCTATGAGTTCCACTCCTGGCCTTTTTTCTAGGTCCTTCCGCCGAGGGAGGGGTGGCCATACTGCCTCTAGGGTGCTTGGCCGCCCTCGACTCAGCTTCTGGACCCACATTCGTGCCTGGAGTTTCACCCATATCTGGTCTCTTTGGTTTTTCTCTTTTTGCCCCTCCAAAACTTCGCTGGGTCTAAAACTTCACATCTCTCAAGAAGTTTTGCCTGAATAGCCTTCCTTCTTTGGGCAGTGGTGAGGTTCGGTCTCTTCACCCGCAGGCTGTTCAGTTGCTGTATGGCATCATCGAGCATACCCGTAGATTTTGGTGATCCTGGACTTCTGAGAAGCTCATCCTCCCCCTTCAGTGGGGCTGATGTGATTGAGCTCACATCGTCCATGTTGAAGTCTGTAGAAGCCTTCTCATTGTTGATAGCTTCCTCATGAGAATGCATCGGAACCTCCTGTGTTCCTGATGCACTCATTTCAGGTTGAGGAACCTGCCCTGATTGGGCAGATCCTGATGGAATTAGGGGCAAGGCAACTTCTGGAGTTGCCTCGAGGTTTGGTTCTGCTTGGTTATTTTGCCCTTGGCAGTCCATGTGGTTCCCACGAGTAGCTAGGGACATGAAGTCGACCCGGACAGAGCCCCGCATGCCCGGGCAAGGCTGTATACTGCAGGAGGGCGCCTGGTATCCTGCAGGTACCTTTCTTGACACCATACAAAAGGCCTGGTGCCATCCACCCATCAGCACGGTCCACGTCACACCTTGGGTTGGCCTGTAACAGAGATAGAGGAAGGGGAGGGAAGAATTAGGGTGAAGAGCAGGTTGGAAATAGCAAGATGAAGAAAGCTGATCCGTGTGTACATAAATGGAAAGAACATGGATCAATAGGAAAGTCTCTGACACAGATGAAGAGTAGGGAGCCAGAGAGGCTAGCTGCAATGGACAAGCGACCGGGCGGTGGGGTCGCCACATCCCTACGCCAAAATGGCAAATAGTAACTACTGCTCTCGATAAGTTAACCAATTTTACCAAGAGGTTTTATGTTACTTAACATGGTGCTTAAATATTATAGGTATATTATAAGTGTTATTTATAAATATTTACTAAAATTATTGCGGAATTCACTAATAATTTCCAGGGCTTTAAACTAATCTTACAAACAATAGTGGTGAAAACTAAATCTATAACAACAAATAATTAAACTTACGGCAATCATAAGTACACGCATAAACAACACTACAAACAATACAACAAGTAAATAAACTGATCAAGACCACTGTGCAGGGTAAGCAAACACTTTCCACTTCCTGAGCCAAATACCAAGATTATATTTGAGGACATTCAAAAATGGATACGTGTACAAGAGGAAATGGGGGAACGGAGGGCCCTTGGACAATAGATTTAGACGTACAGATTCGTATAAATCTGGTGATAAAAAGTATTCATTTAGCATTTGCGCCAAACGCGTGGTGAGCGGCTGTCAGCGCAGCGACGTCACAGCGCTGTCCGACCAGGCGGGAGGGGGTCACGGCGGCAACGCGCCGCGAACAAAGAAATGATATAGCCCTTCTTACCTAGCCCTTATTTTCCCTCTGTCCCACGGCACACCTGGTCGGCCTCGCGGCTCACAGTTTGGGACTCTCTGATCTGGAAGGGCAACGGATTGTGCAGGAAATAAGACAAATTTTGTGTGTGTGTAGGCTATTGCAAAATACTCCCTCCCGTCGCAGCAAACCTGCGTACTCAGCGAATTTCCAATGAATATATATAGTTCTTATAACACATTAAGCCACTTACCAGGATACATAAGAAATATATTCACAAATAAGCGATATTTAAAATATGAATTATTCTCCAGAAGAATAACATGGGGGATGAGTACGCAGGTTTGTTGCACCAAGGAACGCCATATAACAGGGGTCTGTGCAAATATCAATAGAACTCAACTAAGTGAAGTCACATACCAAGTTTCATCTATATACATTCATAAATAAACAATTTATAAGGTTTTAATTATTCAATCTGAATACCCAAAGAAATGACTGATTTAACTGTATCAATGATATTATAATTTACTGGGAGGGGTCTTAAAATAAACAGAATATTTTTTTCTTTTTACTTTCATTCAAGAGAAACCCACTTGACTTAAACCAGATGGATGACGTGTATATGAGGCATAGGCCATATTGTGTAGCTACAGGATACTGCAGGGTATTGGCGAAGTAACAGTTACTAATACAAGCTCAGTAAAACAATTTTTCTTTAACGACAATCAATCTGTCTGAATTTGAACTTTTTTTGTTATTTTCAGACAAGGAAACGACTGTCTACTGTGAATTATACATCCGAAGTTTTGGATCTATAAGCCCGGTTACAATGGTAAGTATATTAAGTCCTCACAAATCCCCCACACTGAATTTACAATACATTCATTTGAATAAGCACATTCACTGCTCTACAATCAGACCCCCCACACCTATCACTCTAGAATCACATCCAGTTTTCTGACCCTTTGTCATTCTACAAATAAAGCCAAGCATCTGATTAGCTTTGTTACAGATTTAATTTAAGTGGACGCCAGGAGAAAATGAAGAAATTAGAGTAACTCCAAGATCCTTAGCTACTGTTCATGGCTGCAAAATATCCTCTCCCAGCCAATACTGGTTTTGAGTAGGAGCGGTGATGCGAATTCATATAATTTTGAACCACTTGGATAGATGTAGCTCAATTTTATTCTGTTTACACCAACTCACTATTTTGTTTAAGTCAGATTGGAGTTGAACACAATAAAAGGCATCAGCGACCTCAGAATACAGTTTAAGGTCATCTGGAAACATCAGAACCTTTGAGGACAAGCCAACTACAATGTCATTAGTAAACAAATTAAACACCATAGGTCCAAGAATAGATCCTTGTGAAACACCCGTTAAATGCAGCCCTGTAAATTCTCTTGACAACTGATCACTCAACTTAACCCGGAGTGTCCGATTCGCCAAGTAACTCTCAGAACATTCTAAATAAACAAGGATTCTGAACCACTGGAGGAGTGATCCACCAATTCCATAAGCTTATAGTTTACGAATATGTGGGCATGATTTATCCTGCCAAATGCCTTGGTGAAGTCAATATACAAACTATCTATTTGATGTTTCCGGCTAAATTATAAAATAATGTAGTCAGTGAATAATGCAAGGTTAGTCTGTGTTGAGTGACCCGGAACAAAACCATGCTGCTGCTGATGTACTATTAAGTTTCTGGTAGCCGATCCAATATCTTCAATAACGAGGCTTTCAAAGATTTTAGCTAGTGTTGGTTGAATAGCAATATACCAAAAATCAGTGACTTCAGATGAGCTACTTGTTTTAGCGATGGGAACTACAAAACTTGATTTCAGCATTAATGGGAAAACATCATCTTCAAGTAATCTGTTGAACAATGACACCAATATTGGAGCAAGAAGGCTGCTACAAGCCTTCAGTACGATTGCAGGGATGATGTCTGGACCGTAGCTCTTACTAATATCTAACCGATCCAGTTTATTTTTGACCTTAGCAGTTGTGGTACAAACAGAAGTAATATTGAGATGGGGCATGTAGTTATATTCAGGTCCATCCCTACGGTCATCAGCAGGAGCAAATGTGCTCTTAAACTAATTAGCAAATATACCACTCATTTCTTGAGGATTACTGGTTGTAAAAAAATGTTGACGAAGTGGTGTTGGATGACGTCTTCTTTCGTTGGGAATTGACAAAACTCCAAAACACTTTAATACTATGGCGCACAGTATTTTCAATTGTCTGCAAATATAACACTATCGAGAAAGGTTTTTAAATTGAGCTCTAACTGTGGATAAACGGTTGCATTGCATTTTTCTTTTGTAACTTTTATGCAATGCCTTTTTCAGTATCACCAGAGCCATAAGTTTTGGGTATACTGGGGAAGTATACCAGTTTGGAAAGTTAGAGTTGCCAGAACGCTTGATAGGGGTATTTTGCAAAATTACTTCTATTAGATTATGACAGAAGTATGTAAATCCATCTTCTGAACTGAACTCACTAATGCCATTGACGATTCCAGGAATAGCTAACGCCACTACATCAATATTACAGTATCTAAAGTAAATCAAACATTCCATTATTTTATTTACAGATATCAACCGAATTGATGAAGAAAGTAATTGCCGGGTGTACCAACTCCTCAGCTAACAGTAACTCTACAGGCTGAGAGACATTCGCTACGCAGTTAGAGAAAACTAGATCCAAGTAGTTCCCCATACATTTTTGAAATAGTTCACCTGGTTAAGGTCAAAAAAATAAACAAACTATGAGATGTATTGAGCTGATGCAGAATCAACATTGTCCGGCACCCGAAACCAATTAAAACCCTGCTAGGTTGAAGTCGACGGCAATAACTACAGACTTTTACGACGGACGATGACCTAAGACGTCGTGAAATACATGACGGTATTCGTTATATATAATTAATTGAATGGGTTCCAGAAAGTAAGTAAACAGCATTCAGTTATACAGGTTGCTCGTTGCAGTTCAAGGTTACAGATACTGTTTCTACATATATGCCACGAATTGGCATGTGCCGTAAAGTGTAACAACACCTGATGGCGATAAAACTCCTCCTCCTCTTGTTTTAGTGCTGGTTATGTGAGATCTGTCACAACGATATACGTCAACCCCCTCAAAGCCCAATTCTTCGTTACTTATTTCAGATGTTAAATTTGTTTCTGTCATGATTAATATATGGGCAAGTTGGTAAGAAAAGCTTCAAGTTGGTATGTTCATCTTCATACGAAGGTCATTTACATTTTAGTAGTAGACATCATCTGTGCGATGTCTACTTTGAGTATCTAGTTAGTGTTTTCTTGGAAATCTTTGGTACGCTGTTAATATATCTCGATAGTTAGATCATTTTCACCTTTTGCCAGAATGGTATGTAATTTTTCTTTTAGTTTCACTAAATGATCTCTTTCTTTAGGAGTTCCATGCATCCCTAGTAGCACACATCGTTGGCCCAACGATGGGGAATGGTAAGGATGGTTAGAAGTGGTTGGATAATGGTCGGTTGGCAAATCCAACCATAGGAGACGTTGGGCCAACGAATTAATCGTTGGGTAGCACGCGTTGGCAAATCCAACCATAGCAGACGTTGGGCCAACAAAAGCTATGGTTGGCAAATCATACTATTTTATATTATTATAATAATAATAATTATTATTATATTATTATTATTATTAATAGTAATGTATATATTATAGTATACAGTATTAACAACGTATATTTTATTATTATAATTATATTAAATATAAATTAATTTGCTCATAATTTAGTTGATCATGTTTCATAGCAAGAATAGACACATAAATCAAAAGAACCAAATTACATTGTTCCAACTTTTATTCTCTTATTACGGTGATTTGCGCAAGTAGAATAACTTATATAAGAATTAAAGGAAATATTGTCCATTGTCCTAGTCGTGTAGGTGTACAGTATTGGTAATTTTTATATCCTAGTCCTTCCACTTAAATACACGAGTCAGAGTGGCCGCGAGGATTAAGGCGAATGTACAGTAAGTCAAAGGTCGTAGGTTCAAGACTCGACCAGGACTCAATATTTTTGCTATTCAAATCATTTATATTATTGGTTTACTAAGCCAATTCAATGTGCAATTGTATTTTTTTAATACAAAATAACAATTTATATACAAAATTATAAACGGTTGGCATTTGGTTGGGTGTTGGTTGGCATTGTTGGCATTTGTTTGGCAAATACAACATTGGCCCAACGGTGCACCAACGGACATTTCTTACCGTTGGCCAACGAACTGTGCCAAACATTTCCCAACGTTGTCCCAACGATTACTAGGGATGTGATATCTTGTGAGCTAGTTATAATGTCTTGATTTCTCTTTCAAATTTGTTTAATCTTCTGTTCATTATTTTCCACTCTGGACTGAGGAAATCTTTAAATTAATTGCATTAACCTCCTTTCTTATATTTTCAATTCCCTCTACGATTCCGTGGATCTTTTTGCACTTTGGAACACATTTTTGAAATCCGCGAGATCTTTAATCAGAATAGCAATGGATTCGTCAAAAGGAAATCTAGACTTCTTTACACAATCGATTCTTTGACAATGCCACTCTATGTCAGTGCTATTTACATATTATGTTAGCTGCCAGTTTATCATATTCGGCTCGACTCAATTTAACACATTCCCTATGGAACAAACGTTCACATAGTCCATCACAACCTATACCGTGTTCTGTATCTATCACAGATTCCATACAAGCTATGCAGGAATTCATCGTAGATTGTAACACACAATGGGCTGATTGCAAAAGCTATGCACTAAAACAAGTAACATTCAGCTAAAACAAAAGCAAAGTGTAAGTTTCATGCGCAAAAATTAGCCTGCCTAAAATGAACAAAAGGCTTCATGCATAAAGTTCTAGCCATGCAAAATGCAGCGGAAAAAGGTTTACTTCGTTGGCTTTGGAAGCAAATGTAAACAACTCAGTTTGAAAAGGTCGTTATGATAATTAATAACAGTGATAAGTATGCTGGGCTAGGAATATGATTTTTTTAGCTCCTAATTTCCTTGTAAAGACACTATTGAAATTTTATCTCAAAAAACAATTTACAAATATTCTTAGTTAGACAGAGCAGTTTGGAGACATCTTGTTAGCGAGGCTAAAAAATCAACTTGGATTGAGTGGCCATAGGAGTAAGTAAGTAAGTAAAAAAGTGCATACTTGCTGCGACATTCACGCAAACGCAAATACAAAATCACTGAAAAACAAGCACTTCAGTAAATATGAAAACCAAAACCACCATGACACCATCGCAAACAAAACATGAATTTTTATGAGATAATGATCTGGTCTCAAACCCAGGAGGCGACTGGCTGGCCACAGGTGCACTAACAACCCTGCAGGCTTTAGTACTGGGAAGATAGATAGTTAGTGTTTTTAATATGACTTTTAAAATTTGTATTTTTCGTTTAATTATAAAAATACAACATATGAAGATGACTGCAATAGTTTGTGTTATGCCAACAAGACTATAGCTACATCGATAGTCAAAACCGGAAGCTAAATACAGCCAATATATATAACAGGTATCTAACCATTATTAATATATTTACAGTTCCAGGGGCAAAACCAGAACATGTTCAATCCCCAGTGTTTGCCATTTAAGTGTATAAATCTTCTGACTTTTCAAGGATTTTAATTTGTTAGGGGGGAAACGTGCATAGAACATAGCACAAGTAAGATGTCGCATGCTACTTCCACAGGATTATGAGGTGGACCTCTACCTACGACAGAAGTGGCAGGATGAGCGACTTAAGCACCCCGACATAACTGGGGTATTGGACCTGAACGACCCTAACCTGGTCAAAGCCATATGGAAACCGGAAGTCTACTTCCCCAACGCCAAACACGCCGAGTTCCAGTTCGTCACCGTTCCCAACGTCCTCATCCGCATCAACCCGGACGGCGAAATACTCTACATGCTCAGGTTAGAGACATACACGCATAGATAGGTCATGTTCACCATACATCATGCGATTGGTCAATCTTAACTATTATTGAAACATCGCAGTTTCAATAGTTAGGCCTAACAAAATTGTCAGATGAAAAAATAATCTAAACTACCAAAAATACAAAACATTTAAGAGGTAAGAGTTCCAATAAAATCAGGACATAGGATCTTGTACTCATTCGACTGAAGCTGAAAGGTCTAAACGTGCAGATCTAAATACAATATATAAAGTTTAAATTATCTTTAATCTTTCTCTTCCCTATTTATCTCTCAGGGGCAGATCCAAGGGGGGCGGTAGGGGCGGTTGCCCCCCTCCCAAACCTAAGAATTTTTGTGTTTTATTTTATTATTCAGGCATACGATGAAAGTTTGAATAAATCCGAATGAAAATGTAAGCATCAAAAGCCTCCCGAAACCCCGTTTTTCGAATCCGAGAGTCAAATTTTGCCGCTCCCGTCTACAAGGTAACATTAAAATAACCCCGTCACAGCAAACCTGCATACTCAGCGATTTTCCAATTATAAATGTCTTAATACTACATAAAACCCCTTACCAAGTTTCATAAAAAATATATTCACAAATAAGCAATATATACAATTTTAATTATTCCCCATAAGAATAACATTGGGGCTGAGTACGCAGGTTTGCTGCATCAAGGAACACAAAAATGGATTTTTATGCTAATATCAATATAACTCAACTAGCTGAAGTCATATACCAGTTTTTATTCATTTATGTTCATAATTAAGGGAGACATAGCATTTAATTATTATCCATAATAATAACATGGGGCTGAGTACGCAGGTTTGCTGCTACGGGAGCCTTTGACAAAAAATTGGTTTTTTTTGAGCAAATATCAATGCACCACAACCAGATGAAGCCGTATACCAAGTTTCGTCAGTGTACATCTATAAATAAGCGGGATATAAAATTGTTCTTTTCCTCCATAAGAATAACATTAGACAACGTACTGTGTTTAGCACTTTCAATATCTTGGTAACCAATTGACGTAGAGGAATGATCAAAATACCAAATTGTGTGTTTTTTTAAGCTGAATCCAATAGTAAAAACTAAAATTTGACTATTTCCAAAATTATATGTAACAAATTCAAAAAACCATTTTTGGGGTACAAAACCTCCCAAAAATACCCCTTCGGATAGAGCGATCTGGCTGGTTTTCGAACTTAAAGAGATAAATGTTGCTTTACACGTTTATACCAAATTTCATCAAAATCGGATAACTTTTACGAGAGTTATCGTGCTCACGGACACACACACACACACACACACACACACACACACACATATATATATATATATATATATATATATATATATATATATATATATACATATATATATATATATTTATACAAACAGTTTCGAACGAATGGTGTGTTTGGGGTCTGGGGGCCTTAAAACAAAAAGTTATCATGGTCCCGGGCCTAGGTTTTACCATGCCGACTACGGTAATAGCTTCTTCCCTATAGGGGAAATTCGCTAATTCAAACTAACGAACCTAAACGTTTCTTTAAATTAAATAAAATACACACCATTAGACAGGTGAAATTTTAAACTTCCATTTTAGTATATAACACATTACTTAGATTCATGTATTTAACCCAAAAGCGTCTTACAAAAACATGGATATTCCCGAGTATCGCGAAGTTGTTGCAGTTTTGCCAGTTGACAGACCGAAAATGCAGTGTTTTCAACATGGTCTTGAAGGTAAATTTTAGCAGCATAGGTTGCTACAATTATATTCGGTGATTATTTTTTACTGGATTTCGCCCGCCTACCGTCGTTTGAGTCGTTTGCTATCAGCGGTGTTTTGTTTTCAGGTTAGGTTTGATTTTTGTTTAAAACCGCATAATTCGTTGCAAGGCAATAAATATCCAGTGGCTAGGCTAGAAGCAAAAAGTGCCTCGAATTATATGTAATGGAATAAGAGGAAACAAAGATTAAATGCGTGCAAACAGAATCTCATACGCCAAGTATTTTATTTTGTAAAAATGTGGTATGACATTTCCATTTTTCGAGTGGTTGACCTTGGCTGTCGGCCTCCTTCCTAATTATTGTATCTTCGCGTAGTATAGTTCAGTATTGCAGATTTGAAATACGTTTTGCAAATAGTTTTTTGCGTGGGTAAATACTAAAATAAATTGTTTATTTAGGCATCTTACTTGTTCTTAGACGCCTACAGATGACGTAGAAAAAAGTGTAATGCCTAAACATTTTATTTTTATTTACGGTCGGGCGCAGTAAAACTAAAGTTAATTTTTGTTTAGCTTGTTTATAAAGTTAAGATTGTTTCTTTTCTTGAGTACAAGGTTATTGATGTTAACTTACTTTCATTCGTTGTATAATTTCATATAGTTAAACATAATAATGGGGGTGCCAGGGACCATCCACAGGGAAGGGGGAGGGGTAACTTTCGGTGACCACCCCCCCCCCAAACATGACCTCAGGATCCGCCCCTGTTATCTCTCGACCAGTTCGGGAATGAAGGACACGTTTTGATAAAGCTTGGGTCAAGTTTAATTTGGCCTTGCCCTCGTAAAGTTAAAATACCCTCCGATAATCGTCCGATATATAACGGGCAATGGCTGGCAAAGAGAACCTTTTACTTTCTCTCCTTATACATAGTGTGTGTGTGTGTGTGTGTGTGTGTGTGTGTGTGTGTGTGTGTGTGTGTGTGTGTGTGTGTGTGTCTGTTATAATGTGTACAGAGCTAGAGCCTTAACCAATGGGCCGATTTTTATGAAATTTGGCATTTATGTACTAATTCACGATATCTCCAGGTATTTTTTTCATTTTTTTTTATTTTTGATTTTTAAGGGTAATTATCCCCCAAAAACCGCCAAAAAACATGAAAAATCCAAATTTCTCAAAAACGGCTCGAACGATTTTGATTAAACTTTAGTCGTTTCTAGAACTTTAGTTTTCCAACAAAATGGCACCACCCGCATTCCTGTAAAAATTCGGGTTCAGAAATTACAGGACTTAAAACATCAAAAACTCAGTTTTTAGGATTTTTCATAAAAAGACATAAATATAAAAAATATTACTATTCACCATTAAAAAGAGTTCAAAAAACTAAATAATTTAGTATTTTGAATTATTATTCTACGATTGCTGGTTTCGGAGAAAATTGAAATTTTCACTTTGCGGTAAACGCAGTACGTTGTACCCATGTTATTCTTATGGGAAATAAAAAAAATTACTATTTCTCTCTTATTTACTAATCAATTTCATTCAAACTTGATATGCTTGTCAAGTTAGTATTGACCAACAGAGGAAATTCGAAATGTGTTGCCCCTTAATAACCCTGGGGGGGATAGGGGGCATTTCCCCTCTTAAAACCACGAGTGCAGCAATGTATTCTGTAGTGCCTCCAAAGCAGGGATTTGGGTGGATGTTATTTAAAACAACTTGTTTACAAGATTTTTCTGTACATTCGACCGTGCTTTGTATTCTATATTTAGTAAATAAAAAGTAATTTATTCATTGAAGTTGGGCTAAAAGGGAGAAAGTATGTGTCAGTTTCCTGATACCGTTTATTTTTGCTACCTTTGAGATAAGGCTACTCCACAGTCCACACTCATTCTTCTTTAAGAAAAATTCACCTACTTACACTGTTTTACTAATTAGAACCTCAAAGGAAAAGATTTACACCTGATTAGCGCTATCTACCTATTGTTTGTGAAACTGAATCTTTCCTGCAATATAAAATAAAATGCATTGTTCATAATTATTATAGTTCATCGTTCTTGCTTGAATGTGTTATATACTAAATATGAAATGGTTTTAGTTAAACAGATACATTTTGCATTAATAATCCCTATCAATTTGTATTGCTCTCTTCATACAATTCAAACTGTAAGAAACGTAAAAAATGATTCATTGAGTTGATATCTTGTTATGACATCTTCCGTCATAATAAGTAAAACAAGTATTATAAGTAAACATCACTCCTTGTATATTTCATAGATGATTAATTATCCACATTAAACTTTGTGTAAGGCATTGGCTGCCTTAAAATCAAAATAAAATTACATTTGAACATTTAAATGCAAATTATCTCGTGTTTAAATTTACTTTCAATAACAAAATTCAAATCTTTAAAGTCTCTGTTTTATTTTTGTGTAGGGGTCTAAGAAAAACACCTGTCTATTCAAATATTAAATATTTAACAATTTTTAATATTATTTTAATCACATGAACTTTAGTCTATGTCCTTATGCAGACCAACCAATTCACTCATCTACACCATATTACATGGGTAAAATAATTGCAGCCGTTTGCTTACACCATATGATTTTAATTTTTCTTTTTGAAAACAAACGTAAAAGTTATCATCGGCTACTGATTTTTTTGTTTAATTAAAACAATATCCAACAAAATAAATATAACTTGAACTCTGGCTTCGATGTTCAATTGTACTCAAATTTACCAGTTAAAAAAAATCATGAAAACCCGTCAAATGTTTAGCTTGGAATCGTCGGGCAAAACTCTTGTATCTTTGAATACATAGGATTTACGACTATTTTGAATGGATTAAATAAGTATTATACCACTTGTGCTTCTGTGCTGGAAGCAATGATCGTTTAAAATTGTGCATTATAATTTCATTACCAAAGTTTTTCCGATAATCACATATTAAAGTTTAAAACATTGTCTGTTACTTATTAGTATCCTTCGCGCGAAGATCATAATGTTCATTGGTGATACTTAATCATATTTATTTGTAGGAGTGTATGCTTTAAGAGGTTCAGGACCTCCCCCGGTGGTCGCCTCTTGTATGGGAAGACTTGAAATTAAACCAATGTTCTCTACAAAAATGGTGCTTTATAAGTAAACTTCGGCTCCTGGTCGCCCCCACAGTTAGACTTAAACTGCTGATTTGCACAGGGTAGTTTTAGCCAGTAAAATGTTGGGTATGATTCTCATTCTTTTGTTCATTTCTCTATCGAAGGAACTCTTTAAACCGGCAATATTTAAATAGACAAACCTGAATATTCTGCTATTTCAGTTAGTAACTCGAGCAGAACTATCGGTCATTCTATTTTTGTTGCAAAGATAAATTGAATTTCCATAGATTACACGTTCAAACACCATTTGGTCTGTAACAAATTATATAAATTTAGAGAAATTCTAGTTTTTAAATATTTTCTGGGCACATCTTCTCGACTCAGTGGTTGATATAGTGATACGAAATACAACGACAGTAAAACAATGTCACAGTGATATTAGACTCACTAGATATTGATGGGGCCATAAATCGTTCTTGATCGAAGTTGGTTTTTGTTTGCTCATATCTGCAGCCTTTGCTTGTTTTTTTAATAACTGGTGGCTCTCATGTTTCTTGTAAACTTAATGTTCACGCCATGTAAACAGTGAAGGTTAAATTGGTATCGGTTTGGTTGCAGTTATTCATAGTCGTATTTTTAACACTATAAGTTAGATAACGCTTGACATTATTGGTAAATTATTTGAAATTTTTAAATATTTAGCTTCTAAATTAAACATCATATCGTACACTTTAAGGTGGTGTATATACATTGGCATGGCTTTAATATTCGAAGTGTTTTAAAATGTAATTTGTTTTATTAAATGTATAAAAACTTCTTTAACGGGCATATCATATTTATTTTTACGACTGTGTCATCACCTCCTTATCTGATTCAAGTTACGACTCATATCTTCCAAATTTTACATACATTTTTAATTTAATTGTATTAATTGGAGCCAGGGGCGGATCCAGAGGTCATGTTTGGGGGGGGCGGTCACCGAAAGTTACCCCTCCCCCTTCCCGGTTGCACGCCCCTGGCACCCCCATTATTGTTTTTAACTATATGAAATTATGCAACGAACTAAAGTAAGTTAACATAATATATCAATAACCTTGTACCCAAAAAAACAATCTAAACAAAAATTAACTTTAGTTCTACTGCGCCCGACCGTAAATAAAAATAAAATATTTCGGCATTACACGTTTTTCTACGTCATCTGTAGGCGTCTAAGAACAAGTAAGATGCCTAAATAAAAAATTTATTTTAGTATTTACCCACGCGAAAAACTATTTAAAAACGTAATTGAAATCTGCAATACTGAACTATACTACGCGAAGATACAATTAGGAATGAGGCTGACAGCCAAGGTCAATCACTTGAAAAATGAAAATGTCGTACCACATTTTTACAAAATAAAATACTTGGTGTATGAGTTTCTGTTTGCACGCAATTTAATCTTTATTTCCTATTATTTCATTACATATAATTCGAGGCACTTTTTGCTTCTAGCCTAGCCACTGGATATTTATTGCCTAGCAACGGATTACGCGGTTTTAAACAAAAATCAAACCTAACCTGTAAACAAAACACCGCTTACAGCAAACGACGGTAAGCGGGCGAAATCCAGTAAAAAATAATCACCGAATACAATTGTAGCAACCTTTGCTGCTAAAATTTACCTCCAAGACCATGTTGAAAACACTGCATTTTCGGTCTGTCAACTGGCAAAACTGCAGCAGCTTCGCGGTACTCGGGAATGTCCATGTTTTTATAAGACGCTATTAGGTTAAATACATGGATCTAAGTAATGTGTTATATTCTAAAATGGAAGTTTAAAATTTCACCTGTCTAATGGTGTGCATTTTATTTCATTATTTAAAGAAACGTTTAGGTTCGTTAGTTTGAATTTTAATGTAACCTTGTAGACGAGAGAAGCAAAATTTGACTCTTGGAACCGAAAAACGGGGTTTCGGGAGGCTTTTAATGCTTACATTTTCATTCGGATTTATTCATACATTCATCGTATGCCTGAATAATAAAATAAAACACAAAAATTCTCAGGTTTGGGGGGGGCGACCGCCCCTACCGCCCCCCCCTTGGATCCGCCCCTGATTGGAGCTAGGTCTATAAAGTCTGTTTTAGAATATTTATGGAGTCTTCATTTTTTCACATTTGTAATTTTTTTAATTACCAAAGGAAATAAATTATAAAACAAAAAATTGATTGTATTTCTGTTTTACTTTCTCATAATTTATTATTTATAAGTTTTGAATAGGTAATATTTGATTTGATATGTTGCTTATTTACTTTAACGAGACCGCGAAGAAGTCTCTCCACCGGGCCATTATCACAGGCAATGTTGACAGCTGGTAGAAACTCAGGAAGGATGTCGACTATGATCAATGGGGGTTAGGTTATAAGACTGTGGCCCAAAAACTCGGTGTCTGCTCTCTCCACCTTTCATTATAAATGCACCACCATAGAAAGCGATCCTAAGTATAAGTATTCTAGTGTGTGAGACCAGGCCCCAGTTAGTGATAGTAATGAGCTCTACCGGATCAAAACATCCCTATCTCGTTTTTATGACCGGCTTGGAACTAGGCTGGATCCCAGACAGTAGTGAGATTTGGGTTCTGAGTCCAATGACGGTCACGTCTGTGTCAGGTTGCGAAAAGTCACGGTGTGCAGCGTGTACCCTTCCCCCAAATATTCTGCTCAGGATTATAGGGAGAGGTTGGAGTTGCTGGAAGACAGTCTCAGGGCGCATAATAATGGTGGGTGACTTCAACGAGCTGTTGAATGGGGCATGCCCGTCACAATCACTTGGGGAAGACTCATCCTGGAGATGGCCCCGAGTCTTGACCTGGAAGTTGCGAACAGAGGGTCAACACCGAAGTACCGAAGACCTGGTTTGCGTGAGTCCAGACATCACGCTGGTATCGGGCGAGTTGATCCCTCTGTTATTGGACTGGGGGGGGGGGTGATGGACGTGTACACTGCAAGTGGCCATGACTTAATCTCCTTCCAACTACATGAAAACGGGCTAGTTCGACGAACGAGTACCCGAAATCTAGTGGGCTGGAATCTAGCCAATTTAGGCAGGTAAATATTCGTGGGGCAGCTAAACCGTGAGCTTGAGGCCAGTTTGACAGCAAGTCTGGAGTCCTTGGAAAGGTCAGAGGTAGAATCACTGGTTGATTCTACAATGCAGCTGATTAAGCAGACATGCAACTTGTCAATTCCTCGGAAAGCGTAGCGGGGCTGTCACCAAACTTACTCGTGGACTGACGAGATCGCTGAGGCTAGATCAGCAGAGCACAACGCTACAGAGAAAGCACTCGACATTGCGATCCGCCTGAGCAAGGAGCGCTGCTGGAAGGAGCTGTAATGTGACTGGAAAGAAATGTGGACTCTGACCTCTGGGGAAAAGACTAGATCAAGCTCGTGACCAGCAAGCTGGAAGGAATGGGGACCAACAGTACTGACATGTCGGCTGGAACAACCACGGCAATCGTGGATGCTCTCTTCCCAAATCACCCAATGAGGAGGGAGGAGGGAGTAGCGAGGCCGGTTCCGGATGTTCCGGAGTTTTTGGAACAAGAGCTTATGGTGGCAGCGTCTGCCATGCGAAACAACAAAGCTCCAGGGTCTGATGGCGTACCAGCTAAGGTTTTAAAGGTTGTGGTGTGAAGTCACCCTTGCCTGTTGATGCACGTGACCAACGCGTGCATAGTAGCAGGAATGTTTCCGTCACCCTGAAAAAAGTCAAGGCTGGCGATGTTTGTGATTACATCAAGGAAAAGGCGATCAAGACTCTCAGTCGGCGTACGGGCAACTTTGAATGCTTGACACGGCGGGGAAGCTCTTTGAGAGATTGCTGATGCCAACTTTTCAGTTGGCCATCGAAGCCACCGGGGACTTGTCTCCCTGGCAGCACGGCTTTCGGAAAGTTCACTCAACCTTGAATGCCGTCAGCGAAGTTGTCAGCGCCATCCAGCAAGCAGACAAAGCTTGTCATCATTCACGGCCAATTGTACTGTTGGTTACCTTAGATGTAAAGAATATCTTTAACTCTGCTCGCGGGGTGGACATGTTCGAGGCGTTGCAGTGGAACTTCAGAGTGCCCGAGGTCTTCCTGGTAGCTGTGCAGGATTAACAGAGGGACCATCGTCTTTCGTACGAAACCGAAGAAGGCAGGAGGCACAAGGTGGCCACCACCGGTGTGGCGCAGAGGTTCCTCGGCCCTGACCTCTTGAATGTTTTGTAAGACGGCCTTCTTCGTCTCGAGATGGCACACGATGTGTTTCTGGTGGGTGTGCTGATGACGTGACCGCGGTCATCACGGTTAAGAGTTCGGAGGAGGCCCAACTTTGCCTAAATCAGGTGATAATCCGGGTCAACTCTTGGATGAGAAGCGCGGACTCGAGCTGGCGATCGCCAAGACTGAGATTGTCATGCTCACCCAAAAGAGAATTTCAGACTGATCCCCATGACTGCAGCACCATCGAGGTCCACACGAAGACTGCGACCAGATACTTGGGAGTGATTTTCGATTGCCTTCCCCAGTACTGGGAGCATGTCCAAATGGTGTGTGACAAAGCTATGAGGGTGGTTGGGTTGCTCAGTAGGTTAATGGGGAAAGTGGGCGGCCCGAGAACCAGCAAAAGGCGACTCCTCATGTCCACCATGAACGCTACCCTTCTGTACGGTGCAGAAGTATGGGTGGGTGCCATGAGGATTAAGAAATACAGCAATCGCGTGCTGTTTGTTCAGCGCACAGCAGCTCTCAGGGTCGCCTGCGCCTCACGCACGGTTTCCGGGGCGGCGGTCATGGTTGTTGCTGGAGTGATACCCCTTGTCCTGCTCGCCGTTGAGAGACAGGCCATTTTCCGGCGAGCCTCCGAGCAGGGCAGACGTGCAGCAGCAGTGATTGCTAAAACCAACATTCTGCAAGCCTGGCAACACAGGTGGGATGAGGGCAACGATGGTCGTTGGACGTATTGCCTCATCAGAGATGTTGGAACCTGGCTTGGCCGTGGCCACAAAGAGATTGATTCCTACCTGTGTCAATTTTTGACGGGTCACAGTTATTTTCGAAAGCACCTTTAACAGATGGGGAAGGCCAGGTCACCTTGGTGCGCTTACTGCCCGGAAGACAAGGATGATATCCATCACTCGTTCTTCGTGTGTGGGTGTTTTGCAGAAGAGAGAAGAAGCCTTGTCTCCACTGTAGGTGCTCTCACCCCAGACACCGTAGCGGAAATAATGCTACAGAGCGAGGACGCTTGGAGAGCAGTTGCTTCCCAATCCCACTCAATAATTCGCGCGAAGCGTGACGAAGGATGTCTGGCTGATCCTTAGGCATCGTGTATAAAGTGGTATGATCCATCAAGAACTCAAGACATGCGGCCAGGCATGAAGACATCTGAAAGTTATCCGGCCTGGATCTCTGCGGCCCGTAGGGGGTATTCCCTGCCTTTTGCTGCTAGGTGAGTCTGCCGGACTGTCATTGGACTGCCGGACTTCAAATTTTTAACCCTGGGTAGAACGGTGGCACGGCGATGTGTACTGCAATTTGTATCGGGGTCACAGCTATGTTTGGTGAACAAAACTTTTCCGCTTACCGCATCGGGAAAGGCCTCACCTAGAAGCCACTGCTAGACCATTTTGTGTTCTATCAGTAGAAATGGTCTGTGAGAAGATGATGGCCTGAAGCCATGTTACACAGTTCACAGGATAAAGTCCAAAATAGTAGAGGAGGATGTTTAGTTAGTTGGTAAACTACATCTGGTAGGAGTCCCACACTATAGTGCAAACAGCATTTTTCTAGCTATCCCTATAAAAACTAACAAAAAATTAAAACTTGCCATATTTTATATACACCCAATAATAATGAGAAAAATGTATTCCGTATTAAAGTTTTTTTAGAAATATAATAGTTAATTTTAAAAGAATTTGAAGTCGTAGATGAAAGTAAATGGATTACTCAAATAAAACTTATATAAAATTATAAATTCATATTAATTTTAAGATAGGTATTTTTGTTTGTTTTAGCGAATTTCCCCTATAGGGAAGAAGCTATTACCGTAGGTCTCATGGTAAGACTTAAGCCCGAGACCATGATAACTTTTTGTTTTGAGGTCCCCAGATGCCAAAAACACTATTCGTTCAAATTTATATACATGTATATATATATATCTATATATATATATATATATATATATATATATATATATGTCCGTTAACACGATAACTTAAGTAAATATACCCCCGTTGCAGCAAACCTGCATACTCAGCGAATTTCCAATGGAGATATAAATGTCTTAATACTACATAAAGCCACTTACCAAGTTTCATAAAAATATATTCACAAATAAGCGATATATACAATTTTAATTATCCTCCATAAGAATAACATTGGGGCTGAGTACGCAGGTTTGCTGCAACAAGGAACACAAAAAATGGGTTTTTATGGTAATATCAATATAACTCAACTAGGTGAAGTCGTATACCAGTTTTTATTCATTTATGTTCATAATTAAGGGAGACAGAGCATTTAATTATTATCCATAAGAATAACATGGGGGCTGAGTACGCAGGTTTGCTGCTACGGGATAATTATGCAAAAACAATTTTTTGGAGCAAATATCAATAGAACTCAATGAGATGAAGCTGTATACCAAGTTTCGTCAGTATACGTTCATAAATAAGCGAGATAAACAAATTTTTTTTTCCTCCATAAGAATAACATTAGACAACGTACTGTGTTTAGCACTTTCAATATCTCGGTAACCAATTGACGTAGAGGAATTATCGAAATACCAAATTGTGTGTTTTTTTAAGCTGAATCGAATGGTCAAAACTAAAATTTGACTTTTTCAAAAATTATATGTAAAAAATTCAAAAAACCCATTTTTGGGGTACAAAACCCCCCCAAAATACCCCTTTGGATAGGTCGATCTGTCTGGTTTTCGAACTTAAAGTCATAAATGCTGCTTTACATGTTTATACCAAATTTTGTCAAAATCGGATCATTTTTACGAGAGTTATCGTGCTCACGGACACATATATATATATATATATATATATATATATATATATATATATATATATATATATATATATATATATATATATATATATATATATATATATATATACAGTATCGAACGAATGGTGTTTTTGGGGTCTGGGGACCTCAAAACGAAAAGTTATCATGGTCCCGGGCCTAGGTCTTACCATGCCGACTACGGTAATAGCTTCTTCCCTATAGGGGAAATTCGCTAAAAACGTCCGATTTTGATGAAATTTGGCTCAAATGTGTAAAATGACATTCATGACTTTAAGTTCGAAAACCAGAAAAATCGGACCATGGGAAGGGGGGTTTATGGGGGTTTTAAATTTTCCAAAAATCAGTTTTTTGCATTTTTCACCCTAAAATTTTAAAAAAACTTAATTTTGGTTTTGACCATGCTATAAAGCTTAAAAAAACAAATAATTTAGTATTTTGAATTATTAACCTAGGTTAAGTGGTTGCGGAGAAAATCCAAAAAAACCTGCGCATAAAATCTCCCATGTTAATCTTATGGGAAAAAGGTTTTTGGCTTTTCCTCAGTTTATTTTAATGTAAACTTCACATTTGCTTTTACCAATCTGTTCAGTTTCACAAAACAATCATTTTGGTGTTTAAATTGTGATTCTACGCCCAACCGTTGCAGAGATATTCGAAGTGCTAAACACAGTACGTTGTCCAATGTTATCCTTATGGAGAATAAATAAAATTTGATATCTCGATTATTTATTAATGTATGTTGATGAAACTTGGTATGTGGCTTCAAGTAGTACTGGTATATTGATATTTGCACAAAAAATTGATTTTTTGTTGATTATTCCCGTAGCAGCAAACCTCCGTACTCAGCCCCAATATTATTCGTATGGAGAATAAGTAAAATGTACTGACTCCCTTAATTATGAACATAAATTAATAAAACTTGGTATGTAGCTTCACTTGGTTGAGTTATATTGATAATAATATAAAAACCCATTTTTCTGTTCCTTGTTGCAGCAAACCTGCTTTCTCAGCCCCCATGTTATTCTTATGGAGAATAACTAGAATGTCATATATCGCTTATTTATGATTGAATATCGATGAAACTTAGTATGTGGCTTCGCCTAGTTAAATTCTATTTATATTTGTATAAAAACCAATTGTTTCTGTTCCTTGTTTCAGCAAACCTACATACTCTTTACCAATGTTTCTTATGGAATTCTTATGGAGAATAATTAAAATCGCTTATATGTGAATATATTTTTATGAAACTTGGTTTGCGGCTTTATGTGGAATTCAGACAAATATTATGCATTGGAAATTCGCTGAGTCCGCAGGTTTGCTGCGACGGGGGTATTTGTTTTTGTGTATATCTACGCCAGTGGCATTTTTTATCGTTTTGATAGGGAACGGTCCAGCCCTGGTCTTGTTACTATCTAAGGTCGACCTGTTCTTAGAAAGCATCATTAATGAATAGCCCAATAACAGATGACAGCTAGGTATAATCTTAATCTCAAGTATATTAAAGTTACGTATAAAATTAGATAATTCAAAGTAATGTCGATTGTAACGTTGATCAATATATATAAGTTATTAAAATTGTAATAAACTGTAGCGTGTAAAATCATTTAAAGCCCCGTTGCCTTATTGTTAACATTTGTTATAAAACCACAAATGCAATTAAGAAGCTTACAAGGCAGGTTACGTAGGTACGGAAGGCTTTTGGCTGATCTTTTGTCATTAGTTAGTGTCAGCGGTTGAACTGACAGGTAACGAGCTAACCCTCCCATTCTTCCCGGCCCTTTGTTCCCATTCGTCATATAAATAATTGACCTGGAATTCCACTGTACTAAGATATTCATTTCCTACCTTTTGGGAAATTAAAATGATTACTAAATACAAAATACGTAACTTTTGTAATTCTCACTTTATTTGTACAGGCTCAAGTTGACGTTCTCTTGTATGATGGACCTGTCAAAGTTCCCCCTGGACAACCAAATTTGTACCATGGAAGTCGCATCCTGTAAGTAAAAATTTGCAAATTATCGCTATAATTTGATTGGCATATCTTTTCAAAAACATTTTTGAAAACTAAATGTAGCTATTAGGTTTATTTTAAACAACAAAATACATCAATCAATCAATTTAATCTGAAATAAAATTTACCCATTGCTTTATTTTTTATTTTTAATCAATGAGAAGAGCTAAGACGAGTGGTTTTTATTGTTTAATTGGTTACAATCACAAGAACTACGCTTTGATTAATCGTAAATGTTTTTGCAGTTTCCAAGACGATAGAAGAGCTGCGACTAGAGTGGAAGACGATGAACCCAGTCATCATGGGCAAGGGGCTCAAGATGCCGCAGTTCGAGATTGTTGAGATCATCGCCTCCGACTGTCAAGAGTCCTTCCAAATTGGTAATCCATAAATTATTTCCATTAATTATTAATTATGACCTAGTCACATACCTTGTATATATGAATCCTTAAATGCAAATTAAACTCTTACTCATTTAGAAGATATCTCTAATTTACCACCAAACCTCATTAGGATTCGAAAGCTGTAAAACCAATGTTGTACCCAACCAAAAACAGTGCTAAAGGCTGTCTTTCCTGTGTTTCTATTGCAATTTGTTACTTTCTTTCCCTAAAACAAACTACCCCTTACTTTCTCCTTTATCTTTTGTATATGGTGAAAGTTTTCCTTTCGACGAAACTTTCGGATTTGAGTTGTTGGTAGGAATATTTGTTTTGGTGCTCCATGAACCGAAACACGTGAGGTATATCTTTATGTATATCACTATAGGTTTACAGACCTAGATACCTCATCAATGGTCCAATTTTGATAAAATTTGGTATGTAGATACAAATTTATGGTATATCCATGCAGTTTCTTAAGACTAGTTCATTTTTTTTTTTTTTTTTAACAAAACGAAACAGCCCGCATTTATGGGAACATTTATCCTGAAACTAAATTTTGAAAAATATGGCTCGGTGACAATGAGAGCAGTCCTATATTGTTTTACCAGTCTATCAGTAAAGGTCTGAGAGATTTCAATATCTTACATCGTTATCCCTATCTACATTATCCCCGTACAGATCTTATCAAAACTTAATCAGCAAATTCTAATGCAAGTACAAATGAGACACTTTATTTATGCTGCTCTTCTATATAAATTATCTTTACTTTAACTTTTACCAAATGAAGGGATGTCAAGGTTTTACTAAATATGTTTAGAGTTTTTGTATACAGTATTAAAAGTAAAAAATAATATAATCAGACAACTTGAAACAAAATGTACCCTTGCAGTGTTTTAAGTTCGAATAAATGGTATCAGAAAATTAACACATACTTTCCCTAGTGACAAAATACAGTTTTCTTGCCCAAATCTGGACACTTCCAGAATTGGCCAGAAGTGGTCCAGATCTGGGCTAGAACTGGGCCAGAATTGGGCCATTACTGGGCTAGTACTGGGCCAGATTTGGGCTAGATCTGGATTAGAACCATAATTATTTATTTAAACGGTTATTTTAACTACAAAATATGATTTTTCCAATTGAATTGCTTAATAAACCAATAATCAAAATTTGCTAAAGAATTTTAGTTTCAAACATATTGTGACCAGATCGGGCCTTGACCTACGACGTTTTAACTCACTGTCCTCACGCCTTAACCCCCGCAGCTATTCTGATTCACGCGAATACCAGAATGGAGGATATACAAATTACCAATAGTCTACACCTACACGACTGGGGCAATACTTCAGTTTTATTTTTTAAGTGAAATTAAAGTTGGAACAAATTAATTTGTATGTGTACTGCTTTAAATTACCTTATAGTCAAGTCTTTCTATTTTCCCCGAAAGGCTCATACAAAATTTCATTTCGTTTATTTAATACAATTATAATAATAATAATAATACAAATATAATGTTAATATAACATTATATATATATTCAAACATGTATAATTAAGATAATTAATTTTAAAATAATTATAACTGTGTACCCTTTAACTTAACCCATTTGTATGATATTATAATAATATTAATATAATATAATGTATCCATTAATTAACCAACCTTGGTCCAACAATATTAACTACCTATAATTATAGACTATTGCACCACAGATTACCGTTTTGAGGATATTATCCCACCCGGAAAACGGGATTATTTATTTCCTGGAAAATTCCCGAAATTTCAGAACCCGTCAATCCGTAATCATGAGCTAAGGAACAACTAGGTAAACTAACGTTCAGGCAAACTGAGAATGAAGCAGGTGTGGCGACAGGAAAGGGCGCGCGCGAATAGAATTCCCTCTAGCCAATTGATCATTGCACTTCTAAGATTATTAAAACATATTGAGTCCCTTGGCTGACTGGCGCCCTAGGCTGCAGCCTAGTCAGCCTCATGGTTAATCAGGCCCTGGTTTTTACTCGTGCAACACACTCTGTATTTCATTGTCATTGGCTTATAAGTTTGTTAGTAACCCTCTTAATAAACAATTTTTTATTAAGCATTACTATCCTCCTCCTATTAATTATCCTACTAACTAATTGACTATTTGTATAGTTATTTCATTATTAATTCCCAATTACATGATTTAAAACAAGTTTAAATTATATTTTTTGTATATTATATTTGTGTTCACTATTTCATGCAGGTTTCTCACTTCATATCTTCATCCTTCCCAAGACATCCCAAGGTCTCCTAGACATTCCTAGTTCTGGCCCAAACATCCCCAGATCTGGCCAGAAAATATTTTTTCACTACGGTTGTCACCTTTAGCCCTATTTTAATCAATAAATTAATTTACGTAGGCCTACTGCTGGCTTGCTTCTAAGACAGGATTGGGAATTTCCTTAGAAGCAAGCCCGCAGTAGGCCTACGTTCACCGATCGGTAAAGTGCGGTGCGGAAAGCTGTACCGGTACCGGGTTTTGAATGTAAATGTTTGTACTATGTGTTCGTGTGTACGTTTTATGTGTCGGTGACACCCGTGTGACGACCATCAGTGATGGAATAAACATAAATGTAAGAAAACAGCGGCTGACGATGATCTGTAATTAGATCGAAATGCATCCCACTACATTCTTACTTGAGTAAATATTATCAGGTGTCAAGGCTGTTAAAATACAAATAATATCATTCATATTTAGTATTACCTTGTTCAAATGCTTCATCTTTTCTGGTTAACGTCTGGTCAAAAGTCGATACATCATCAATAAACTCACCATATTTAACACTGCGAATTTTACAATTTAAAGCATTCCAACTATTATCTTTTAATTTTAAAGTAGCTTCCTTAGATAGCTTCTGGTTTACAATATGGGTTATATACGCGATAACATTTATCCATAAACATCTTTTTATTTGATAAATAATTCCACCTTTTCACAATTCTTCTATAATATAATCTATCTCATTTCCCACCCCCATATTCCCAGCTTGTTGACTTAACCAAAGCAATCTTAACCTATCTACAAGTTCTTTAGGATCGTCCCAATAAACATAGTCTATTTTATTACCAGTTACCTCCTTAAACCTTCACCAACAGTCTTAAACAGGGGTTTAATTATATTAAGATATTTAGTGTGTTTATCAATTGACATTACCGCTCCTATTTGATAACCCTTTAAATTTGCATTTGTAGCTTCCAAAATCTGATAATTTTGCAAATCAGCCTGACTATAGTTTACGGGTTCTTTTAAAGTTAACAATTCCCACAGACCCTTTGTCCCTTTATAAATTTTATCTCCAACTGCAACATCATCATTGGCAATTTGAACTTCCTGATTTCCATTAAAAAATGTATTTGCTTCTCGCCGAATACCATATGTGGTGTCTGTCATACTACTTCTACTAAGGTAATTTCCTAAATAGTCTGAAGCTAAAAGATCAAAATCTAATTTGTGCGGCGTCATCTAGGTTATTTTCTGGGGTTCTAGACGGATTTTTTTCTAAAATCATTGGGAGAACTGGCCTCTCTGTAGTTTTGGTAGCTGAATTTTTTAAATCTTGCAAAAGCCCTATTAATCGTTGTAATGTTTGGGACATCTCTTCAGCCTCTAGAAATTTACCACGTTTTAATTCCCTAAATTTCTCTCTTATTTGTTTGCATAGTCTACCAATTATTGTTTAGTATTTGTTTTAATTTTATTTAAATTTTATTTATCTCATTTGTCAAAGGATTACACTCAAATACTTTATCGTGTAAAATTAAGCAATATGCAGATGTGATTGAAGGGACATTTTCTGCAGTTTCAATTTCTAATTTAATACCTACAACCCCCTCTTTGACCGATTCACTCTGCCTAGAACAGTCTATTACATCTAGTGTTTAAAACTACACTACGTTTCGGGAGGTAAGGAAACTCCTCCCGTTATCAAGTGAACCCTACTTACATCTAAATAACAAGTTCTTACACCTAACTAACCTACTTTTTTTGGATTTTCTTAATTTTTCTTTTACATTTTAACTACACCAACACAAAAATAACAAATGCATATACAAAAAATAAAATACAATACACTAACACAACATTTACATACACGAACAAATGGAAAACTGACTATACATTACCTGTTCTGCATCGTTGCCTCCAAGCTGACGGCAAACACGGGCAACCTCACTCTCACGTCCGCTAACCATCAGATCGCGCACTCGACTAGTGGCTAGCGGTAGTGGAGGGGAGAGAGCCGTTACCCCCACCTACCGCCAGGGGCACGTGGCGACACAGCTGTGGCTACCCACCCGTTCGTGTCGACGGGAACATGTCACGGAACCCAAAAACTGCACGATTCCTCCTAGAATGCTTCACGGGCACTCGTACGATATTCTCATAGAGATTACCGCATGCCTCCAAGGTGAGCATTGGGAACTAGTCATGCAATCAGGTGGTCGTGTTTCCTCCAAGGGCGATCACGGACGCATGTGTCGTAGCCGCATTGGATGGACCCTAGACGCGGGAGCAACTGGAACACAAGGAACTGGCGTGTGTTTGTGGGGTGATTTTCGACTGAGATGGTTTTTAATTAAGGGAACCCATAGTAGTCTAACGTCAATACTACTCTGACTTATCGGATTTTCATGTAATTTAATTAATGCCCCTTCAACAAACTTTTTTTATAATAGTGAGACTCATGATGTATAATTTTTGCCTCTCCCCAACTAAATTTATGATCATTTTCCAAGGCGTGTTCCGACAATTTAGATTTTACTGTTTCACCATTTTTTGTGTTTCTTTTATGTTCGTTTATACAAACTTTTAGCGGCCTTTTAGTTTCTCCTATGTATTCACCCTCACATTCACATTTAATACTGTAGATACAGTTTTTTGAGGCTTGTTCTTCATTTTACGGTTTTACTTTAGTTAGTTGCTGTCTCAAAGTGCTTGCCGATTTAAAAGCTGTTACGATCTTATATTTTCTGGCAACTCGCCTTATTTTTTCCGACAGTTTTGGGACAACATGGATGCTTTTGAAAGCTGTTGGCTTATCCACATTTGGAATAGTGTTTGGCTTCGTCCCCCTTTCCTTTTTGCATCTGTTAATTATTTGTTGAGGATAACCAAAAATAATCGGCAAACACTTTGAGACAGCAACTAACTAAAGTAAAACCAAAAAATGAAGAACAAGCCTGAAAAAACTGTATCTACAGTATTAAATGTGAATGTGAGGGTGAATACATAGGACAAACTAAAAGGCCGCTAAAATTGCGTATAAACGAACATAAAAGAAACACAAAAATGGTGAAACAGTAAAATCTAATTTGGCGAAACACGCCTGGGAAAATGATCATAAATTTAGTTGGGAAGAGGCAAAAATTATACATCATGAGTCTCAATATTATAAAAGAAAGTTTTTTGAAGGGGCATTAATTAAATTACATGGAAATCCGATAAGTCAGAGTAGTATTGATGTCAGGCCACTATGGGTTCCCTTAATTAAAAACCATTTCAGTCGAAAATCACCCTACAAACACACGCCAGTTCCTTGTGTTCCAGTTGCTCCCGCGTCTAGGGTCCATCCAATGCGGCCACATGCGTCCGTGATCGCCCTTGGAGGAAACACGGCCACCTGATTGCATGACTAGTTCCCAATGCTCACCTTGGAGGCATGCGGTAATCTCTATGAGAATATCGTACGACTGCCCGTGTAGCATTCTAGGAGGAATCGTGCAGTTTTTGGGTTCCGTGTCATGTTCCCGTCGACACGAACGGGTGGGTAGCCACAGCTGTGTCACCACGTGCCCCTGGTGGTAGGTGGGGGTAACGGCTCTCTCCCCTCCACTACCGCTAGCCACTAGTCGAGTGCGCGATCCGATGGTTAGCGGACGAGGGAGTGAGGTTGCCCGTGTTTGCCGTCAGCTTGGAGGCAACGATGCAGAACAGGTAATGTATATTCAGTTTTCCATTTGTTCGTGTATGTAAATGTTGTGTTAGTGTATTGTATTTTATTTTTTGTATATGTATTTGTTATTTTTGTGTTGGTGTGGTTAAAATGTAAAAGAAAAAATTAAGAAAATCCAAAAAATGTAGGTTAGTTAGGTGTTTAGATGTAAGTAGGGTTCACTTGATAACGGGAGGAGTTTCCTTACCTCCAGAAACGTAGTGTAGTTTTAAACACTAGAAGTGATAGGTAAAGTCCAAATAAATCAGAAAATAAATTCAAATCCATCGCTATTATGAGTTTCAAAAATACAGTCCATTACAATTAGGGGATATTTCTTTATAAAATCAGCTCTGTTAAACATAGGATTAGGGACAGTATTGTAGTAACTCTCTTTAAACCTCAAAAACATTTCATAAGCTTTAGAGGCATCTCCATTTTCATATTCGATATTTAAATCACTATAAGTGTAATACTCAGAGTTTAAAAACACTTTAAGATTTTTCAATTTATAGTAATTAAATTCGTCAGTTCTTTTTCGCGCACAATTGTCCCTAAAACCAAATATAATATACCTAGGCTTCTCCAAACTCGAAGTCGTCTTAACGGACCATGTATGTCTCTTGGTTTCAGGATATGATTGGAGTTCGTGTAGCTCCAAACTTCTAAATGCAATTTGCAAATTTTTATTTTGCAATAACATGTTTTGTAATTATAACTTTTCCCGTTTAGAAGGCATCATATGTGGCATCACCCACTGGTTCGATTTAAGTGTAATTTTCGGAATAGGTTTGGCCCCACTAGTTGGAGCATTAGCTGTTGTTAATATGCAATTTAAGTCGTTTTTGGATCTTTTCAAGCCCAATTCTTGTTTAACATTTACTAAAACATTATTAAAACCCTCAAACACACCCATTAACAGCTCTAATGGGACACAAGTACTAAACTTGCCACTTTTGTGGAACTCCTTTAAATTTGTTTCAGAATCATATGCTACATTTGACAACTTAGTCGTTTTATTGTAAGAGCACAATATTTTCCTAAGACTGTAAATTCCTGAGTTTCTTACAATGTCTATTTCCTTACCAGTGACTTAGTATCTAATTACATCAAATAAGAATGCAAATGCATTATTTATAAAATGTCCTTTTTCATGATTCTCTATTTCTCCTTTAGTATACAGATAACTCCTACATGGGAGTGTTAGTAAATTTTGATTATTTATACATATTCGAATTTCATCCGAATTATTTATTGCCAAAGTGTTGCCGGGAATATAGGAGTGATTTGTAATTTTAACCACACTATCGTCGGATTGGAATTTCCCTGTAATGTCTAGAAAATATTCCATTTTTATTAATAGAAAATTTTAACTTAAGTCTAATTGATCGCAGAAACCTGGCATTTTGCATACTCAGTCCGTTCTTGTAAATTATCATATATTTTTTAAATTACAAGTAATTGTAGTTTCTTCTCCATTGTAGTCAATTGACCTGTCGTGTTGATCTGCAAGTGTAAGGCTAACAACATCTAAACTTCTTTTATTTACAGGGAAGTAAATAATATTTCTTAGGACCTCAATAATTTTGTAGCCGGGAGGAGCTTCCGGATAAAAGCTGTGTATAGTGTGTGATTTTTCACCATTTAAATAAGACCCATTTGCAATATTACATTTTACTATAATCACATTAAAATTATTTATGTTGATTTTACTAACAGATTTAAACGGAACATCGGGAGTAGACATACCGTGGAATCCTGATAATATAGACCCTAAAAAAGGTTTCGAAAAAATCAAACACATGGCTAGAGTGTAGTGCGGCTTTCATAAATTTATTATCGGCTATAAATAAAAATTCTGGGAGGTGCTTTTGAATTTCCTTTGCAAGCTCAAACACTTCGTATGTACCTTTATTAATTGCAATTGTATTTGGAACTTTGTGATAGTAATAATACACGTCCTCACCCTCGACTACAGTTAATTTTGTGTCTTTAAGTTTATTCAATTTTGGAACTAGCCCTTTGTAAAATATAAGTTTGACTTTTGTATTAATTAATCCTACTTTATTTTGTATAATAACTTCAACTTTACCATCTAAAGTCCCGTTTAATTCACCAATTTTGACCTCCCCTTTTGGTGTTGTTATTTTTTGCATTTTGTAATATGTCAAAGTATTTAGAGTTTTTTTTAACATTAAATATATAATTATAACTTTGAAAATCTACCAGGCCAATTACACAATCACCATTACATTTTATAGGAGGAAAGAACACCGACTTTAGTTTTGGCTCTGTACCTGTAAATGTTATAATAAATGAATCCATTTTTATAAACTAAAATTGTTCAGAAATTATAAACATAAAATTATACAAATGGGACTATTTAAATCTTGTATTTGATGAATTGTATGGTACATTTTAGACGGTACAAAATATTCAATTACTTCTTTTAGAGGTTGTATTCCGAATGGGTCAAAATAAATTACAATATCTTTATTTTTATGGTATGCCGTCTAATGTGTACCCCTGTATATACTATCCAAGCCTTTGTCACTGTCTAAATTAATTATTCCGCACTCTTTTACTTTTGGCTTTTTATTTATTAGCTAGTTTTTTAGGTACACCCCTCGAAAGTGGGGCACGTCTCTTCCGGCCTCTAACAGCTGAAAGTTGTTCATCTTTTTTTATTAAATTTTAATCCCATTCCCTTTTTAGCTTTAGCTTTCATTAAATGTTTCACTGCGTAAGCCGCTGCTTTTTCGGCCAGATTAGCATCATTTGCAGTAACTATAGTCCAAGCCTGGTCCACTAATCTCATATCTGCTTTGCTTCGGGCGGCGGTATTGGGATTATTCATGTAAAATATGTCATGCTCTTTACAATAAGAGTCTAGCTTATATTTTGAAGGTACATTTTTGGCTAAATTTGCACGTACGTTAGTTCCTGGCCCAAACCAAGAATACCCTGGCAACTATACTGTATTGGGAATGAAAATATTTTTCACTAGGGTTTCACCTTTAGCCCTACTTTAATCAATAAATTCATTTATAATTATTATAATATAGAATATAAACATATTGTAGTTTGTATACAATATCTTATAGCACTCATTTTCTAGAAAAGATTAATTACTGAATAAATTAATCAGTAAATAAGACATGAATGATAATAAAATAACACTGGATAACATTGAACTGCGTTTCCCGGAAAATCAACATTTCAATATTATCAGCAACGTTTAGTCATAGAATAATAATTTAAAACACATATTTATTTTGATTTTAAGCGTTTTTTTAAAGTTTATAGGTATTAGAAGTAGATTAAGGAGGTTTTAACAAGGTATTTAGCAGGTTTTACCCATAAGAATAACATGGTGATCATTTTTTAGCCACTATTTTAAAAAAATCTGCTCTCGGATATAATCACTCCCTTGTCACTATACACGTATTATTTAACGGAAATCCACGAGTTATAGCTATTTTGGAACCCAAACATCTCAATTGCGAGCGCCGCGACACGCGCCAAAGCCAATGATATGACCCGCTCTCAGATGCCAAACATGTGAGTCAATACATTAATCAACCACCCAGATGCCAACAATGTGAGTCATCCAGCGCACTCTACAGCCGTTTATTAATTACCTCTCTAATCCATGCAGCGACAAATTTAATAAAGACAGATGAGACAGATAGTGACACATTTTGAACATTAACTAAACACGGCAATAGTATTACACGGACACGGACATGACCCACAAAACTAATTTCAAATTGTTTTGTTAGGGCTATATAAATCCACCGAGCTGCCACGGCTGTTATCATTGTGTACCGGCGCTTCGCTTCTCTCTCGCTACAAAACCTCCAACATTCTTCTAAGTGTCAGAGTTTTTCAACAAAATAAGATGTATAATTTATAAACTTTTATTGGTTTTTATCTTGAGACTTAGAATAATTTCAGTCTACGATCTCTCTTGCTAAAATCTGAGTAAGTGACCTAAAATAATGCAGACAAATATACAATGAAAATGTTCCCCACAAAGACTGTACGTCTGTGTGGGGAGTGACTTCACTGTCACTCACTTTCGTTTTGGTTTCACTTCCACTGTTGTATAACTTAACTAAAAGAATACAGTACTTTGGTAAAAAATGAATAAAATGTAATTATAATAATAGCACTAATAATAATATGTCTTTGACAATTAATTATTATATTCATGGTGATTAGAGAATAGTCTACCGGAATGTAAAATAAATAGTTTTTAATATTAAAAAAATGCACTACCTATACTGGGATTGGATTATTGCTTCTGCATCTTTATCACTAAGGTCCAGCAGCTACCGCCCTACCCTCCCCCTGAAACCCCCGACACTGTCCTCCTCCAATTCTCTTATTTGGTTGGGGAGATTACTGTATACTATATGTGTAAGGTAAAATGGGTTTGGTTGTTTGGCTTTATTATTTAATTTTTGTATAGTGATGCCTATATTAATCCTATTTCTGGTCTGATAGGGATGTTGTATTCTAGTAAATATATTTTTTTTATTATTTTGAATAAAGAGAATCAAGGTTTTAAAATAAAGTTTTCTAACATTCAGCACGGGAACATTTTGAAAAAGAAGATGTGAAGGGGATCTTTGGTCTTTCCTAAAAATTTGCTTGATAATTGTTCTCTGGGTAACCGATAAGGGCTCAAGGACAGAGGTAGACACCGCCCCCACGCCAAGACTCCGATCTGCAACAGGGATTGCACATACGCAAAGTACACACCCCTACAGTGATCCACAGACAGCACGTGCCCAAGCTGCGAAAAGGCGTAGATCATTGTTCTTAATCTCTTATTAATATATTGTACGTGTGGTATCCAACTCAGTTTGCTATCGATGATCACTCCTAGGTATTTATATTGCGCCACACATTTAATAATTGCACACCCGCACACAGCCGTCTGCAGATCACCACAGGAGTGCAACTTGAATATCCTCTGATCTGGATTACTGCCTTGTTAAAAGTATATTGGTAAACACTTCGTCTTGGTAACATTTAATGATAGTAAGTTGTGGTCAAACCAATTCTTTAGCTTGACCAGATCAGCAGACGCATGTATGTACACCTCATCCCAAGTAGAGCCAAAGGACACCAGAACCGTGTCATCTGCGAATAAAAATAACCTTCCTCCAATGTCAAATTTTGTAATATTATTTATATAAATTAAAAATAAAAGTGGATCTAATGCACTACCTTGAACTACCCCATAATTAATAAATGTTTTCTCGCTATTGACCCCAATAATAGAAACAAACTGTTTTCGACTGTCAAAATCATTTACAAACCAATTTAGGGATGTACCTTTAAAACCTAAAAATACCAACTTTGTATTAATATTTTCCTGTCTATCGAATCAAATGCTTTGGCCAAATCTAAAAATGTCAACATAACTTTTATTTTTTCCAATTTCGTTATTTTTTCCATGACGTTAGCTAATTGCAGTTCACTAACAGGCTACAATACAAATACAGACTCCACAGCGTGGGCAGCGTCATCTACCTCTGGTGGATCTGTCGGTTTGATTTTCATGGCAAGTTGGGATCCAACTGAAGAAAAGAATATGTTGAAACGTTCACAAATATTTTTGACTTTTGGGGGAGTAACAGTGTCGGAGCTGCCAGCATAGGCCTCGACCGGAAACGGCTCCTTAACGCGCGGCCGACCGGCCACCTCATTTACCAAAGACCAAAATGTACGTGGGTCGCCCGATGTTTCGTAAATTTTATTCTCATAATATTTAATCTCTGTACGCTTAATTAAAGAATGTAGCATATTTCGGTATTGAATGAATTTATTTCGGATTTGCGGGTTGAAAGGTTCACTTTTCATTTTTTTAATGAGAGAATCGCATTCTCTTATTGATGTTATTAGGCCTAATGAAATCCATGGTTTAATTTTGGAGTTTTTCGTGCTTATTTTCACTTTTAAAGAGGCTTTAGTTATGGTAGAACTTATTTTATTCATTATTTTTTCTGTAAACAATTTACGTCATTGCTACTTAAAACTTCCACCCACTTTTCACTTGAAAATAAATGACTAACTACATTCCAATCAGGTTTGTTATAAAAATTATCTTCTTTTTTATGATAAATGTGAAATTTCTTTGAAACTTGTAGAGCTATTGAGTAATGATCAGTAATATTAGACTGAATCACGGCAGACTTAGTTTGAATTGTATTTATTACCTTAATGAAATAATAATTGATACAAAAGTTACTTTCTGGACGAGTTATTGCATTTACACATGATATATATACAAAAACTCTAAACATATTTAGTTAAACCTTGACATCCCTTCATTTGGTAAAAGTTAAAGTAAAGATAATTTATATAGAAGAACAGCCCTAACTACATTCCAATCAGGTTTGTTATAAAAATTATCTTCTTTTTTATGATAAATGTGAAATTTCTTTGAAACTTGTAGAGCTATTGAGTAATGATCAGTAATATTAGACTGAATCACGGCAGACTTAGTTTGAATTGTATTTATTACCTTAATGAAATAATAATTGATACAAAAGTTACTTTCTGGACGAGTTATTGCATTTACACATGATATATATACAAAAACTCTAAACATATTTAGTTAAACCTTGACATCCCTTCATTTGGTAAAAGTTAAAGTAAAGATAATTTATATAGAAGAATAGCTTAAATTAAGTGTCACATTTGTACTTGCATTAGAATTTGCTGATTAAGTTCTGGTAAGATCTGTACGGGGATAATGTAGATAGGGATAACGATGTAAGATATTAAAATCTCTTATACCTTCACTGATGGACTGGTAAAACGATATTGGACTGCTCTCATTGTCACCGAGCCACATTTTTCAAAAGTTAATTTCAGGATAAATTACTGCTCGTATTGAGGACAAAACTATCGAAACGTTCCAACTGATAATGTGATACGTTCCAACTGATAATGTGATATCTTTCTACAAGTAATACGTTTTTAAGATTGAAACTATTCATCACCTGGTAAAATAATATAATAGATTTTTACGACACTAAAACGGTTTTAAAATCTTTAATTGGAAATATCTAAAAGCACCCCTCTTGAAAATTCGTTCTACTGCATAAGACTTATTTTAAACAAATTAAGTCTTGTGAATAAAGATACTTCACTTAGTATCACAATTCATTTAAAAATTAACTATGTACATTTATCTGTTTTGGTTTAGTACTAGGCAATTTGTCTTGATAGTGGAATGAGAATAAATAAAAACTTACATTGCATTCAAAATAAAAACCACACTCATTTTTTCTCCTGATTTCAAATAAAACGACTTTTTATGATGATAACTCAGCCGCTTCAGTATAAGTATGCAGACAGTCTATTTAAACTCGAGTAACCGGGCCGTAATCTGTTTTGTGATACACTGTGCTTTATAGTTATTAATTAAAATAATTAAGAGTTACAGTAAATACGCTGCAATATGGTACCCTATATTTCTTTATATTTATTTTAAAAGCTTATTGTTTCATGGTATGCACAGTGTATTGCTATGTGAAAATGTGTCGTGAGGCTTTAATGGACCGGTCTATTGAACGTTGATCGGCATTCATTACGATAACCCTGATGATAATTCCTTGAGTCTGCTTAAGCAAGGGACATGCTGGTTACATTGATTGTTTTTGAACATGTCAGGCAACTACAGTTGCTTGGTGGCGGAGTTCTACCTGAGCCGGTCCGTTGGCTTCCATCTGGTCCAGAGCTACCTGCCCACCATTCTGATAGTGGTCATCTCTTGGGTCAGCTTCTGGATGGACGTGGACTCTGTCCCGGGGAGAACGACCCTGGGAGTCACCACCCTGCTGGCCGTGTCTTCACAAAGTTCAGGTTACCTTTGAAAGTCACTATACTGGTGAATAATAATCAGTTATCACAACTTCTTTATCAGAGGGGATAAGCAAGGAATACAAAACTATTGTAGCAAATCATTGCTATAAAACGGTAGTTGTGGAACTCTGTAGGAAGTATGTAATATCTAAGATAAACTATTACATTTTAAAACTGTTAATGCAAATACAATATTACTTTTTACTTAAGTGAAACATGCATTTTCCGTTGTGATACGTTGAGTGTGGTCACTACAAAATAAAACCTATTGAGGTGCTAAAAAAAATGTTTATCACGTACTTTATAACGTGAAATTTACTGTACGTGATGAAAAAACGTAAATTCTATATGCGTGGTTGTCATAGAGTAACTTCCTTTTTTTAAAGACATTATTCAATTTATGAGCAAAAACTTTTATATCAAATATTACAATATTTAAGAAAGCATATTAACTCTTGCTTATTTTAATGAGATTAGAAACGCATGTTTTTCCATTTAGTTTTATTTTATTTTTCAGGTTTATACTTTGTTATAGTGCCATTATATAGTCCATTAACACGTGCAATGGAAATATAAGTATGTGGGTGAAGGCTAATATACTATGATAAGCATTAAATACTTTAGCGGGCAGTACCGGCTCTAGGGCAGTGCGAGCCGTGCTCCAGCACAGGGTGCGCAGGGCGCGGCGCTTTTTGGGGGGCGGCGCTCGGCGCTCATGACGGAGTAGGGGGACGTAGTCCGTAGCGCTAAATAAAGTATTTGTAAATACATATATAAACCTGACTGATTTTGTATTTTTTTATATTAGTCGTTGTTGAAACAACAACATTGGGATGAAAGTTGTGTATTTTCTATGTTACACCTTCATTATAATTAAACATTAAATTGTTATGTCAGATAACACAACTTCCGCTCCCCTCTATTCCAAATTGAGATGTTGTTTTGACCTCTGTCGTTTATGACAACTTCAGGGCATTCTGATTGGTATTGAGAGTGTGAATAAAACCTGCAAACGATGCAAGAAAATTGCAATGTTAAAATATCAAGTTACATGATGCAACTAATTGTTTTAACCCGCCCTCCTCGAATACTTTAAACTAGATGAGGAAAGTGTTTTTTTCCCTTTCCAATCTTGATATATGGTTTTGGGATTGGAGGGTTCTGAATCATCTTTAATTGAAGTGACAATGATTCGAGTTTAATATTGTTATTATATGGAATTAAGGGGAAAACATGATGCGTGCTGAGATGCTCAGAGCTATGGGGTGAGATTTTGGTTGTTAGGGAGGGGGGCTGCGGGCGGCTAGTTTGGTCTATGCACGGGCGCTGAAAAGCTGATGGGCCGCCCCTGTTCAAACCCCGTCAACACTTATTCTTAACCTTTCTGGGAAGAGTTCTGTTGACTAAAATCTACTTTAGTTTTATACCTACTAGCAAAACTTAAAAATAATTGTACCCCATTAGTAATTCACCCCACTGGAATAAATGTGTCAATAAATAACCTGGATGAATCTTCATTACAGATAGACTTATGCGTTTCAGGTATCCAGAGCGGACTGCCGCAAGTCAGTTACGTGAAGGCCATCGATGTGTGGATGGGGACCTGCACAGGTATACAAATAAAGTAATTTATCATTGTAATGCTATTCATGTTAATTTAATATCCGGGCATTTTACAAACACTCTGGTATTTCAGAACTAGTTTTCTCCTTAACCAAAAACGTAAATAAACTGAATAACGTATAGTAGTGGATATTGAAAATACTCGAGTTTTTACTGACCTCTCAAGTTTTCTATATGTTCTCCGTTTGTGAACAGCAAACATCGACTCTGTAATATAACTTTTTCCACACACAGTCTAACAAATACGAGTACATACTTTTCTTCTCACGGATGGTGTTATCCTAAATGTATTGCAATCTACTTCTCGAGAAAAGTGCAAATATAGCCTGCATTTGTTCAACCGTTTTACAACAAGTAAGCTGTAACTTAACCAAAATCGGTCTAGCCTGTAGTGTCGAAATAAATTGGTATACAGTGGTACTGGCTTAAGATCTGTCAGGATCCATATTCATAAACCATTGGCCACACCAGTTTGTGGTGTGTCAAAGCTTCAGAAGTAATAATAAATCATGATTTAAAATTGTTGCAACCTCCATTTGGTAAGATACACACAAAAAATGTATGTTCTTAATATATAGTTGTTAATGAAACATTGCACGGTTTAAAAATTAAAGTAGTTACTCACAGATAGTTATCAATGTATTTTTGTATAAATTAAAACATACTATATGTGATTAGCAAAAGTTATCCATAAAGCCGTTTTTTTTTGTTTTTTTTTTAAGGATGACGTTCTCTTTAACCTTGAAAATATTATTATACTATTATATTATTAATAGTAATACACATTAATAAACTATTACCTCCCATTTTATTCGTCATACAATATTATTATTCACATAAAAAAATATACACATAACTCATAAATCAGACATACATTTTGTTACAATTTCAAGTTTTAATAGTATACCTTTCAAAATTGATATTTAAATACAATCATATTAGTTCGATTTATCGCTAAGAAAGTTCCTCGGCTAATAACTCATTACACAGGGTTTACGTTCAAGATCTTATTCAGGGTCATAGTCCTTTGCCTTAAGGGTGCATTTGATGTATTACCTTTAAGTCCATATAAATTGCAACAATAATAATAATTATATCAGAAATAAAATAATAAGTTTTCCCTCGATAATTTTCCTCGAAAATACCAAATTGAATATTGTAATTTAATCACATATTTTTTGAAACTTCATTTTTTTATCTGAAGTCTTGAAGATATGCTGAAATTTTGGATTAGCTTTTACGAAATTGATTGGAGTTGAAGTTCATATTCCGTTAGATATTCCATTCGTCAATGTCCTTGGGTTATTGGCATCATATTTCTTGTAAAATTTCCTGAAATAAAACTCACGTCTTCTTGGTAGTTATATTGTATCAAGACTTGTAGTGTTTTTGTTTTGTTTTCACCAATTTTTAATATAACAATTGATTCATATGGTTACACTTTCACATATTGAAACATTCAGGGTAAAGATGAAATAGTATCTTTACTTATGTATATTTGGTATTTAAATTCGCGCATAAATATAGATTCGCGAGATTTAGTTGAAATTACTTTAAATTATTTACGCCCCTGTCATAAATATGACGTTCAAATATGAACTTGTATAACAGGTAAGTAAAATAGAATATCTTGCATTAAGACTTATTATATAACAAGATCTGCTTATTTTATAATATTGCCCCAGATTTTTTATTCCCTAATATTTAAATAGAGTTTGAATAATTGTTTTAAATTTAAATAATATCTTAGACATTTAATTATGATTATTTTATTAATTAGATAGATAGGTTTTCATATATTGATGGTCTCAACACCTGATTATTTCGGGCAGCTGGTTGAAGTGATCTTTTGGTTAATATGTCTTCTGCGTCGTCTTGATTTGTTGATGTTATTAAAAAAACAATAATATAACCTAATTTTTTGAAGTCTATATGTAAGCAGGTAAGTTGGACGGTTACAATACATTTAATATATATATATTGCGAGTCCCGTGCCTCTGATATTTTTACAGGGGCGCTTGGCAAACTGTCAAGTACGCTTGGCGCGTGGCGTCTAGTCAACCTACCACCGGTTGACATTTTGAAGAGAAAATAGTTGTCTTAAGGACATTGTGCGGTCCTCATGGTGTTGCAGTCAGTACAAGCCATAGGACTCTATTTAATAAAGTTCTATGGTACAAGCGTACGGAAATCTTTATGTCCGACTCTTCTTCCCCCCTTCCAAAGACGCGTCGCGATCTTGAGGAACGGCGCTAGCCGCCTGAGTAGTAATGCCGCGCGCTTTGGCCCCAACATAGGCTCTTATGGGGGAATAGAATAGCATGGGTTCTCTTATGGAGAATAGAATAACAAGGGTTTTTATGAGAAATATAATTCCGGTGTAATTGCTTCTTTCTGTAGCTAACTATTTTGCCTTCTGTGGTTAAATATCTAACCATCGCTTCTTTCTGCGTATCTAACCTTCGCTTCCTTCTGTGATTCTAACTACAGCTTCTTACATCTCAGTGTACTGTAGCTGACGGGTGATATCTCAGTGTACTTTAGCTGACGGGTGTAACGTGAACATTTTAAGTAACCTGATTGTCTGGTATATTATTAATTGTAATTCGCGTTCTGCTCACGGGTTGACACACCCACTACAATTTCGCACTACTATCACCTCCAGACCTGCCTCCCCAGCCATCATTCACCTGTCCCCAAATGCTGTCACTGCCCTATCGCCAGACTACCACCTCCGGCAACAAATAAACATATTGCATCAGCCGTCCCCACCACCCCCAATTACCGCTATTTTTCTCTCTCTTTGCTCTCAGCTTTCGTTGCGAACAGACGTGTCCCTGCGTTTGCGTCGCTTGGCAAAGATAACCTCAATCTCGCGTACCCGCACGACTGTCTTGTTCATATCTGACTTGTCTGTGTTAAGTGCGTTGTAAGACTTGCTAGTGTGTAGTAACTTCAGTTTCTTGTTTGACTTGGTTACAGTAGTGTTACATCTGACGTGCTGACTAACCTCACCTCCAGTAACCTTTGAGAGTTACCATAACCTCACTTCCTTGTGTCAAGAGTTGTGTCGTACTTGTATGTGTTGACTGACATAACCTTACATCAGTAATATCACTTTCTGTCCTTGTTCTTTTTGCAGGAACTTCACCATTTGTTTTACTCGGTAGTGCTGTGTTTGTATGTGTTGGCTAACATAACCTCACTCCCAGTAACCTTAGTTTCTTGTTTGACCTGGCTAGAGTAGTGTTTTGCTTTGTATTTAATTTTTTGATTTGGTTAGAGTAGTGACGTACTTGTATATGCTGACTAATATAACCTCACTCCCAGTAACCTCAGTTTCGTGTTTGATTTGACTATAGTAGTGTTGTGTTTGTATGTGCTGACTACCCTAACCCCACCCAAACCCTATGTTTCAGAGTTAACATAACCTCAGTTTCGTGTAGCATAACGTCAATCTCGCGTTCTCATGCACTTGTCTTGTTTATATCTGACTTGTCTGTGTTAAGTGCGTTGTATGACTTGCTAGTGTGTAGTAACTTCAGTTTCTTGTTTGACTTGGTTACAGTAGTGTTACGTATTACGTGCTGACTAACCTCACCTCCAGTAACCTTTGAGAGTTAACATAACCTTGATTCCTTGTGTCAAGAGTTGTGTCGTGTGATTTTTAGCGTTATCTGAAATGCTGGTGTAAAGTAACCTCACCACTTAACTCACCTAATCTGACGTGGTAGTTTACAGTAAAGAAAGTAACATAACCTTACTTCCTTCTGTCATGGTTAGTGTTGTGTTTTTTCTATTCTCGTTCTTTAATGCAGTAACTTCACTTGGTTGGAGCAGTTTTTGTATATATTGACTAACATAACTTTACTTTCAAGTCACATAACCTCACTTCCTTGTGTCAAGAGTAGTGTTGTGTTTGTATGTGCTGACTAAGAGTAATCTCACTTTCTATTCTTGTTCTTTAAAGCAGTTTTGGTTAGAATAGTGTTTGCTACATTCATTAGAGTTGTTTTCTGACTTTCGGTAACCTCATAACTTAACTCGTAGTTCTGGTTTGACTTGCGTAGTTTGGTTTTAGAGTTTTTCTGACTTGCGTAGTAATACAGAGGTACTGTGCTCTCCTACATACGATATACCTCTAACGATCGGCTCCATTACCTCAGTCTGATTTCAGTCATCAAACTGATCAGACGTGTTTAGCGTTGCTCTTTGCGTAAGTGTTCTCTTGCACAGATTATTATTAATCCTGCGTAATTCAGCTGTGTCCGTCTGAGCATGACTAGTCGGTGTATTTTCTCGTTTTAAACTTTAGAGCGTTATGTATATCAGTTCAGCTTCTTTTCACAATTTAAGCCTGTGATAAAGCATGGATGTCTCTAAAAATTACCCTCAAAACCCGGTAAATTTACTTAGTACAACTGAAACGTATGTTAGAAAATTCAGACTTTACGGGATTAACCATTTTAAAATTCACTAAACCTCCAACCGGTACCTCTGGGTTTGATTGGCTAAGAAAAGGTTTTTAATAAAATTGCAGAGAAATCCAAAGTCGACGCTGAACCTACCGATTATCTCGGGTTTAAATTACAGTCTATAAATTTAAAAATTGCATAACCTGGTTACGTAGATTTGAGGCCTGCATCAGAAGTTACCGGTGATGTCCTTTGGGAAATTTTTGGGGGCATAATTCAATCAAATTCTGAGTCAATTACCAGCAGCGACACCTTTAGTGTCGATGTAGCTACGATTAACGTACCTGTAGGCAAAGGAAGGGCAAGGCCCGACTTTTACAATACCTTTGATGAAGAATGTTATGCTAGGAAGGGTGTTGTAGTAATTAATAATAAAGATAATTTATGTTTGGCTAGATCGTTGGTGGTAGGCAAAGCACTTGCTAAACATGATCCCCAGGATAAAGCTATTCGCCAGGACAAGGGTAAAAGACAAACCTTCAAAGCTAATAACCTCATAGTAAAGACCCGTGTATAAATTCCCGAGGAGGGTGCAGGAATCCCTGAGCTTGAAAAATTTCAGACCCATTATAAAAAATACAAAATTACCGAATACAACTTCGACAAAAAAGGCCGGGATGTTTACTTTGAAGGAGGTAATGAAGACGCTAAATTTAAAATTAACTTTCTTTTCACGACGGGCATTACAACGTTATAACTAACTTAACAGCCGCATTTGTTTGTAATTTATTTTGTGAAGCCTGTCATATTCCCTACAGCAACAGACATGAGCATCGATGCTCTAACAGATGCACCTCCTGTCATACCATCTCCCCGCCCTGTAAACTAGAACACGGAGGGATAACATGCCATTTTTGCAACCGTTCCTTCAAAAATGAGCGGTGTTTAGTAGCCCATCAAGGACAAATTTGTAAAACTGTAAAACTCTGCCGTGACTGTAAGAAAATTATTTTTCCAACAAAATGTAAGACAGCTCATGTATACAGAGAAGTTTACTGTAAACACTGTGATGCGTTCAAAGACCCCGCACATCAGTGTTTCATGAGGGTAGATAGGATAACTCCGAAAAACCGTGATTTTTTTATTTTCTTTGGCTTGGAAACAAGGCAGGATGAGTCACTTCCCATGGACCCTCATCAAAAAAATTAATAAAGTTACCTTTTACGTTTCTCAACAGTACTGCTTTTTAAATGTATTAATGGGGTTGAGTGTGCAACTTGCTCGGAACGACAAAGGGAATTTGAAAAAGAACCGGTAAAAAAGTTCATGGAATATGTATAGGAAATTCGTAAACAGTTTAAGAATATCTGTGTAATTGCCTACAACGGGCAGGGTTTTGATTTTCAGTTCATTTTACAGTATATCATGGAAGAAACAACATTTACCCCAAACATAACTCCTCGGGGAACTAAAGCTATATTGATTGAAGGAGCCAACGTAAGGTGGACTCACTTATGGACTCACTTGTGGACAAGTGGCTAGCAATTATATCTTTGATTTTCAAAATGAAATATTGGAGTACTGTATTTCAGACGGAAAAATCCTAACTCAAGCGTATATAAAATTTAGAGCCTTACTTCTTGAACAGTTTAACATAGATCCTTTCCTTGAGTCCGTAACTATTGATAGCGCATGTAACTTGGCCTTCCGGCGTAACTTATTAAAAGAAAAAAAAATGGTCTTATACCAAAATCATGGTACCGACTTGCAGACAATCAGTCAGCCGTTGCTTTACAGTGGTTAACATGGGAGGAGGAGAAACGTGGAGTAAAGATTCAACACGCGGGCTGGGGTAAAGAAGTTAATATTAAAGGAATGAAAGTAGATGGGTTTGACGGTGAGCGAATTTACGAGTTTTGTGGGTGTTACTGGCAAGGTTGCCCGAAATGTCTTCCATACAGCAGAGAAGAACCTCTGCCGAAGGATGCCTCATTCTCACTTAACTTGAGATAAGAGAGAACCAAGTCCAAAATGGCAAAATAAATTTAATAGCTATGAAGTTGTAGAGACGTGGGAGTGTGATTTTAATAAATTGAAGAAAGACAAAAAACTAAATCACCTGAACCAACTGTCCATTCTAAACACACTTCCACTTAATACTAGAGATTCCTTCTTTGGAGGTAGGACGGGTAATATTAAAACGTATTATAAATGTGAAAAGGGAGAAACAATCCAGTATGTTGATGTTTGCTCCCTTTATCCGTTTGTAAATAAATATTGTAAGTATCTCGTTGTACAACCTATCATTTTTGTTGGGAATAAATATTGCAGAGAGAGAGGCCTTGAAGTAGAGGGCTTGTTTAAATGTAAGATTCTACCTCCTTACAACTTGTATCATCCCGTACTCCCCGCTATAATGAATAATTAATTAATGTTTGTGTTGTGTAGAACTTGCGGGGAAACTTTAAACCAAGGGGAATGTTTTCATAATAGTGAGGAAAGGGCAATGGTAGGAACGTGGACCATGGATGAAATCAGGAAAGCTGTTGAGAAGGGTTACGTTGTACTGGACATGTATGAGCTAAGGAGGACGAGGTAGCCACATACGAGAAAGGTGGACTTTTACAGATTTTATAAATAAATTCTTGAAAATGAAGCAGGAAGCCTCAGGCTATCCTAGCTGATGTAAGGCCGAGGAGGATAAAGAAAAATACGTTTCTGACTTCTTTGAATGTGAGGGTATTCAAATGGAGAAAGACAAAATTGCTAAAAACGGGGGTCTTAGATCAGTAGCCAAATTAATGTTAAATTAATTCTGGGGAAAATTCGGTCAAAGAGAAAACATGACAAAAACCTCAATTGTTAGTGACTCTAAAGAATTATTCAAATTTTAAACTCAAGCAGAAAAATGTAAAGTTTGTTGAAATAATTAACCAAGAGGTTTTATTATTTAATTGGCCGAATGTTGATGACGCCAGTGAGGCTCTAAAAACTGTAAATGTTGTAATTGCAGCCTACGCCACAGCCCAGGCGAGACTTAAACTTTATGAACACTTAGATGCCCTTGGAGGGCAGGTCTTGTATTATGATACAGATTCATGTATTTATTTCTATTAGGAAGGCCTGTACAGGGTCCCTACGGGAGACTACCTCGGGGAAATGATAGATGAATTGGCAGACGAGTACGGGCCCGGCTCTTATACCGTTGAATTTGTTTCTGGGGGTCCCAAGAATTATGCTTACCTCGTTTTTTCCACAAATTTAAATAAATTAGTTTCTGTGTGTAAAATCAAAGGCCTCACCCTTAATCTTAAAACCTCCAAAACTTTGAAGCTCTGAAAAAGATGGTCCTTAACGAAGCTGCTGAAATATTGAAGAAAACAGAATCAGGAGGACAAAGAGACGAGAAGTTGTTACAGTAAGTGAAATTAAAAAGTTTAGAATTACAGGACCCAAGAGAAAATTTAATGATGATCACGACACCCTGCTTTTCGGCTTTAAAAAACAAAAACTAATAGAACCATCACTCGTGTAGATACTGAGTGCATATACCTCTAAACACCAGCTCTATTAGCTCATTCTGTTCTGAGACGTGGCACTGATTTGGCGTGTCTGTGCTGTTACTGTCTTGCCTTGTTTTTTCTATTCTTGTAAAATGTCTGTTGAACATAATACACCCGCTGACCAACAGGTTTTGTTAAATTTTATATCCAAAAAGATGTTAAATATAAATTCAGAATTTCCTATTACGTGAACAGAGTATGACTTCTTTCTTTCCGAACCAATATACTTGTTGGAATGGCCTTTGGTGTTTTCGGAGTACATAGTACATAAAATAACGGAGAACCCCCTATCATCTGCCTACATCGGAGTATCAATAAAGCATTGTGATGGTTCAGGAAATATACCATTTCTGCCTTTTGCGAATTTAACACCAACAGTCTTTGATGATCACTTAGAAAAAATATTTTGTTACGTTGAGAAACTGTCTGGTGTTTTAAGTCTTGATGTATCACTTGTCTATATTCCAAGCTGCTACCGCCGATGAAGGTAGCAGCTTTCCCTTACGGGGCAGTGTCTTGTATATATCACCTGACACTAGAACAGTTACATAATTCTGCTCCAAGTCATGGTACTGATCAGACGTTCTTGTGCGCTCCTTTTGCATGTACTATTGAGGAAATTGTGACATGGTTGCTAAATACTATACATTTAATAAAAAACCGGTATTGGATCTGTTTGATAATGAAGGAAAGCCATGGTTTAAAGCTAAAGACGTAGCTACTGCTCTAAAGCATGTTAATGACTGGAGTGCAGTTCGGAAACATGTAGATGACATTGATAAATTAACTGTTGGTAGTTTTTCTGACGCCCAAAAAGAGGGAGGTGGACCGATTGAGAAAACAACGATTTTCATAAACGAAGCCGGATTATGTTCTTCGATGTTAAGATCAACTACTCCCGAAGCAAGACTGTTAGTAACAAGTCTGTTGCCGGAGAAGTTTTACCTTACTTACACAAATATGAATCAAAGTTCACTTTAAATGTTATTTTTCTATAAAATCACAAGTTCGCACTGTATGTGTGTGTGTGTGTGTGTGTGTTTGTGTGTTTGTGTGTGTGTGTGTGTGTGTGTGTGTGTGTGTGTGTGTGTGTGTGTGTGTGTGTGTGAATGAAGGTCACTGGCGCGGGTGACGAAAAGCCCCGTAAAACTGAATGTAGGTCACTGGCATGGGTGACGAAAAGCCCCATAAACCTGAAAGGGAGTTTAGAAGAATGAGGCACCTGGCTAACACCTAGGCTACTCCTTTGAACAACCCGGTGTGAATGTGTGATGAATGGTTTAGTAGATTGAGGCGTCTAGCTAACACCTAGGCTAATCCTTTGAACGACCTGTACGGTAGGACTTGTAACAAACTAAAAACAACAACAAATAAAAACAAAAAGTAAAAAATAAATATAAAAAATCGAATGAAAAATAAAAAGGAGGGAGCAATTTGTTACGGCTACCACAGTGAGAGGCGATGGTTGGGGCCTCACACCCCAGAGGTTTAAGGCTCCTAGTGATGCTCTGGGTAACAAAAAATAACGCGCCGACGCTCCTACGGCCTAGCCTAAGGGCTTGGCGTGGTGTGTAAACCTGAGCGTTAAAAATTATTTCACCGGAGTTAGAAATTATTGGCCGAGAAATTTAAAACATTACCGTCAAGTTAAATATAGTTCCCGACCAAGTAATTTCAGCAGGCGCAAGATTAAATGACCAAGGAATTTAAAGTACTACGGTCAAATTAAATGTAGTCCCCGGAATAGTAACTTCAGTGGTCTTGGACATAATTGGTCGAGAAATCACACTGTCAAAGTACCCCACGGTCCCCGGCAAACTGGTTAATAAACACGTGGAGTGGGGGTATAGCTTCCTTGCCTGTCCATTTCTACGTATTCGTAGTTTTACAAGCCTTTTCTCTCTTTTAAGTTACTGTTACTAGTACCTTGAGATTTCTAAACAGTTCAATAAATATAAAGTTTTCCAAAGTAATCCTGCTATCACAAGTATAAAGTACCAAATATTCCTCAACGTAGAGCTTTTCAAGCAACTAACTACAACAAAATGGCACATCTGAACTGTAAAGTGTTTATTCTCTGTACCTTTTTAACTTTACAAAATACCCTACTGTCACCTGTCTCTTTGTTACACATTAGTTTTAATTCAAAAGCGGTGGACACGGCATGTAGCTGAATCCGACACTTAGAATCATAATGTTAATTTTATTGGGCCCCATTTTGGGGCCGGACTACTTCCGGTGTATGTTACACAGTTTTAGGGTGACTCTAAATATCAATGTAGACCATCTAAAAGTGTAATGTTTTCAAAGGGGTGGGGTAAAGTGAGAATCAGACGAAATTAATAGGAAAATCTATCCCCGCCGAAATGGCAGAGTTTGAAGGTAACCAATACCATACCCATACCATACCAATTCCATACCCATACAAAACCCATACCGTACCGTACCAATTCCATGACATACCATAAAATAACATACCCATACCATACCCATACCATACCCATATCATACCCATACCATACCCATACCATACCCATATCATACCCATACCATACCCATACCATACCCATACCATACCCATACCATACCCATACCATACCCATACCATACCCATACCATACCCATACCATACCCATACCATACCCATACCATACCCATACCATACCCATACCATACCAATTCCATACCCATACAAAACCCATACCGTACCGTACCAATTCCATGACATACCATAAAATAACATACCCATACCATACCCATACCATACCCATTTCATACCCATACCATACCCATACCATACCCATACCATACCCATACCATACCCATACCATACCCATACCATACCCATACCATACCCATACCATACCCATACCATACCCATACCATACCCATACCATACCCATACCATACCCATACCATACCCATACCATACCCATACCATACCCATACCATACCCATACCATACCCATACCATACCCATACCATACCCATACCATACCCATACCATACCCATACCATACCCATACCATAACCATACCATAACCATACCATACCCATATCATACCCATACCATACCCATACCATAACCAAACCATACCCATATCATACCCATACCATACCCATACCATATCCATACGATACCCTTACCATACCATCCCGTATAATACCATGCCATATTAATCAAAGAGCATTGCGATTTGTGACCCTTGGGATACAAAACGTAACCAAACTACCTTCAGTTTATTTTATTAAAAGCGAGTCCTGATTCCAGACTCATGGAGCGAGGGTATATTTTTCTTGCCTGTCCATTTCTTCTAGTGTTTACTAGCCTTTTCTCTCTTTTAATTTAATACAGGTTTATAAACTGTTCAATGTATACTACAAAGTAATCCTGCTATCATAAGCTTAACATTACAAGTATTCCTTTAATTTACATACACTCCCCCATACACAACAGCTAAAACCCAGTTATTGGTCTATTGATCTAATAAAAAGACAGAGATATGTCTCTAAATAACAGCTATAAAAAAGTCAACATACCTTAACAACAATTACTTTTCTTCATAACTACTAAAAATAGCCAGAGAGCCATTTAAGCGAAGGGAGGTGAATTGCCCCCCTACAGTACCTTCAACAACTATATTCACGTTAAACTGTCAGTCAAAGTATAATCTATTTTTTGTTGGTTGACCACTAGTTTTTTGTAGTTTGTTTCAATCACATGTATTTTACAGTGGCATGATTTAAGAGTAGCTGAGGTATTGGATGATGTAATGGAAACCATACCGGAAGTACAGGGGAACAAAACGTTTCCCCTAAAGAAAAACATACATGTTTTATTAATAAACCTGGTCTTTACTCACTTAATTCAACATAACAAATTGAAGAACACACTCTGGAGACTAACAAATAAGTACCTCAAACTAACACAGAAGCTAAAACATGCAAACACCCTGGAAATCTGGTAAAACAGAACTAGTCTTCTTCTTATGCTGTTTCTTTATATAGTTTAAACTGTATTGAGAGTTATCAAGTGCATTAGAATTGTCCCAGCTGTCCCCAAGATATTGAATGTCTGCCCCTTCAATTATTTGATACTTTTCCGCAGTACAGAGTTTAAGTTTTTAATGTAGCGGAGGTTAACAAGTACATACATACCAAGTTTCATTAGAATCAGCCAAGTCATTATCAAGATATTAAATTTTAAAATTTTCCACCCTCCATCATCCCCTAAACAACCCTTTTCCACCCTCCAAGAATATTGAAAGCTAGAAGATGTTAACATGTATACAAAGTTTCATTCAAATAGACCCAGCCGTTCTTAAGATATTGATTTTTAAAGTATAGCCCCTTCAATTTTTCGATACTTTCCTGCAGTACAGAAATTAAATTTTTGTAAATCGTAGCGGAGGTGAACAGGTACATACATACCAAATATCATTAAAATTGGCCAAGCCGTTCTTGAGATATTTAATTTTGAAAATTTGCCCCTTCATTTTTTGATATGAAACCCACAACATTTTATTTAAGACTTTTCATATAGGTAGATCCCCCTCTGGAGTGCCTACACGACGAAGTAGGCAGTTTTCTGGGGTCAAAATGACCCTAGGATTTATCGTTTTTGAGATATTAGCGATTTTTAAGAAAATCTGACTAAAGAAAAGAAAAAGAAAAAAGAAAGTAGGAGTGATGAGGGGGAGAGGGGAAGGTGAGGGGAGTGACAGTAACAAAACACAAAAGATAAATAAATAAAACAGAGTAAAGGATGGGTGAGGTGAAGAGGGGAGGGAGAAAAGAAGCAGAAGATGCAAGTGCTGACAAAATTGATCAGTAGGGTGGCCAAGAGATGGGACCAGAAATGAAAGTTTAATGTAAATATAACTGTCCATGATTTGTAATAAATAAATGGCATTTATTTTGTTAAGCGTGATGTAAATTTAAGTTGGTAACACCACGGTCGATGGCCTCGCCACTGAGCATGGTTATATTTGTCGCCATTTCTTTGGTGCGTAAGTTCTTCTTACTCTTTCCGAGCCACTGAGCGAGGAAAGTGTGGTTATGTTTGGCGCAACTAAGTGAGGTTATGTTTGGCGCCAATTTTTCTGCACGTAAATGTTCTTCTTACTCTTTCCGGAATAACGCGCTCTAACCACTATGCCATTTCCGGTTCCAAATCATAGCCGACCCTACTGATCACTTCTGTTAGCACTTGCATCTTCTGCTTCTTTTCTCCCTCCCCTCTCCACCTCACCCATCCTTTACTCTGTTATATTTATTATATTATTATATAAGCAGGAAGCCTCAGGATAGCCTGAGGCTTCCTACTTCAATTTCAAGAATTTATTTATAAAATCTGTAAAAAGTCCACCTTTCTCGTATGTGGCTACCTCGTACTCCCATAGCTCATACATGTCCAATACAACGTAACCCTTCTCAACAGCTTTCCTGATTTCATCCATGGTCCACGTTCCTACCATTGCCCTTTCCTCACTATTATGAAAACATTCCCCTTGGTTTAAAGTTTTCCCGCAAGTTCTACACAACACAAACATTAATTTATTATTCATTATAGCGGGGAGTACGGGATGATACAAGTTGTAAGGAGGTAGAATCTTACATTTCAACAAGCCCTCTACTTCAAGGCCTCTCTCTCTGCAATATTTATTCCCAACGAAAATGGTAGGGTGTCCAACGAGATACTTACAATATTTATTTACAAACGGATAAAGGGAGCAAACATCAACATACTGGATTGTTTCTCCCTCTTCACATTTATAATACGTTTTAATATTACCCGTCCTACCTCCAAAGAAGGAATCTCTAGTACTAAATGGAAGTGTGTTTAGAATGGACAGTTGGTTCAGGTGATTTAGTTTTTTGTCTTTCTTCAATTTATTAAAATCACACTCCCACGTCTCTACAACTTCATAGCTATTAAATTTTGCCATTTTGGACTTGGTTCTCTCTTATCTCAAGTTAAGTGAGTCTGAGGCATCCTTCGGCAGAGGTTCTTCTCTGCTGTATGGAAGACATTTCGGGCAACCGTGCCAGTAACACCCGTAAAACTCGTAAATTCGCTCACCGTCAAACCCATCTACTTTCATTCCTTTAATTTTAACTTCTTTACCCCGGCCCGCGTGTTGAATCTTTACTCCACGTTTCTGTTCTTCCCATGTTAACCACTGTAAAGCAACGGTGACTGATTGTCTGCAAGTCGGTACCCTGATTTTGGTATAAGACCAATCGTTTTTTCTTTTAAGAAGTTACGCCGGAAGGCCAAGTTACATGCGCTATCAATAGTTACGGACTCAAGGAAAGGATCTACGTTACACTGCTCAAGAAGTAAGGCTCTAAATTTTATACATGCTTGAGCTAGGATTTATACGTCGGAAATACAGCGCAACCCTACTTCCTACTTCTTGAAAGTAGGGCCAGGAGGTTTGGCTTGCGAAAAATTTGAAAAATTCCTGTTGTTCGCTAGAGAATTCTTTGAAAATTGTTGCGCTGATAATTTGAATTGTTTGCTTGTGTGAAGACTGCTTGCTGTTGATTTAGGCGGCTCTCGGCCCTACGCTGAGGAGTTTCTGGCCACGAAACGGCCCGTCCCTCATCCAGCGCGCGGAACACCTGAACCCTGGGAGCCAAGGCCAGGAGGTCTGTGATGTCACGCGCCACCGGAAAAGCGGCCAAGGCCGCCCGCGTTGCCGTGTTCAACACGTTCAGTACGGTGTCAAGAACGTCCTGCTCCGTAAACTGTGGCATCAAGAGTGCCGAAGTGCCAGAAATGCTTTCTACGAATTCAGGCAGAGATTCAGAAGGTTGCTGTACCCTAAAAACCATGGTGGTGATAGTTGCGTGTCTAACCTGACCCGGGAGGAAAAAATCCCTAACGTTGGTGATGACTTGTTCTACTTTGGCATGCTCAGGGATGCCCCACAACCAAAAGGCTCTGAGCTGTTCGTAAAGATGTGCGGGGGAGAATCGCCAGTAGATCCTCATCGGCGAACAAACCCAATTTAATGATCCTGTGTAATGATGTTAACCGTGCGAGGGTCTGCCCCGGTTGTCACTGGCAAAGCCCGAACTAGGTCATCCAGGACCATCAACCTGCCCTGCCCGACTCGGGGAGGGGAATGTGATGCTGTCATGGTGGTGGCTACTTGCTGGCCTACGGCAATCGCCGTCGCTTGTATTAGCTGGGCCCATTCTACCTGGGGTAGACGTCCACTGTCGGGTTTTTGGTGTTGATCCGTTATTTCTTTTTGAAAATAAAAGATATAATTGCTAGCCAGTTGTCATGTGGTCTTCAAATGTGGAGTCGCTGTAAATACATAAATCATCAAAGAAATTGTAAATAAATTTAAACTTGATGTCACCAAAAATTCTGTCTATTAAAGAAGTGAGTACCATGCTGCCAGAAACGATACCAAAAGGAAGGAAACTGAATTCGTACTGCGCCCAAGGTACGACAAAGGATGTGTAACGTATAGACTCCTCGGCTAGTGGAATCTGATTGTAAGCCGAGTTGAGGTCGAGAAGTGTGAACCATCGTGCCTGGCCCAAATGCTGAAAGACACTTTCAATAGTGGGCATGGGCGTTGCATCTAGCTCAAGGATGGAATTCAAATTCCTATAGTCAACTACCATGCGGGTCTTCCCGCCTTTCTTTGGTACCAAAAATGCGGCAGAAGCGAATTGAGAAGTGGATGGCCTTATTACTCCCTTTTGCAGCAGTTCGTCGATATGCTGCCACATCAACTGTAACTTGGGTGGGGCGTACTGGTACGGCTTGTTGCGTATAACCTTGTCCTCCTTTACCCTAATATGGTATTTCAGAAGGGTTGTGCGTCCCAGCTTGCTGGTGACGGTCTCGGGAATTGTGAAAGTAACTGCATGACTGAATTGCGTTGTGCCTGATTTAAATTCTCACCCATGGCAACAGGGTGGTCTGGCTGATCAGAAATAGAAGTGAAAATTAAAGGGAAGGATCTTGGGGAACCCAGGGATCCATACGGAAAACTAAGTGATTGGTCTGACATGTTGATGACTGCTTTGGTTTTGGTTAAAAAATCTGAGCCAATCAAAAGGGGAACTGGTAATTTATATGTAACTAAAAAAGGGAATGTCCAGGAGAGATGCTTAATTTTAAAATGGACTTTGACTAGAAATTGAAACTGCATAGCCTCACCAGCAGCAGAGAGGGCTGTGTATGCTGTAGGTTGCCTACTCACGACGGCGTTGGTATGACGCTTTAAAAGCTGATACGTCTCCTCAGATAGCAAAGAAAAGAGGAGCCAGTATCAATGAGTGCGTCCTTCTACAAGCCTCTAAAGTTCAATGAGACATAAAATAGGTCGTTGCTTGGAATATTAGGTGAGCCCTTGGGCTTATTGACTGAGGTTTGTTTGGGTTGCGCCTGCCTAACCGATTGTGCCAGGGGAGACCTTTAGGTGCCTAACGGTGTCCCCCTCTGGCGTTTCCCTGGGTGTAACGGCAGTCTGAATTGTGGTACTGTGGGGTATTTTTAGTCGGCCTGGGAATTTGTTGTTGAGAGTGGCTGAATGGGTACTGCGGAATGCGTGGTGCAAATGGTGGAGCAGAAAAATCTGAAAAATTCCTATTGTTGGCTTGCGAAAAATTTGAAAAATTCCTGTTGTTCGCTAGAGAAAATCTTTGAAAATTGTTGCGCTGATAATTTGAATTGTTTGCTTGTGTGAAGACTGCTTGCTGTTGATTTAGGCGGCTCTCGGCCCTACGCTGAGGAGTTTCTGGCCACGAAACGGCCCGTCCCTCATCCAGCGCGCGGAACACCTGAACCCTGGGAGCCAAGGCCAGGAGGTCTGTGATGTCACGCGCCACCAGAAAAGCGGCCAAGGCCGCCCGCGTTGCCGTGTTCAACACGTTCAGTACGGTGTCAAGAACGTCCTGCTCCGTAAACTGTGGCATCAAGAGTGCCGAAGTGCCAGAAATGCTTTCTACGAATTCAGGCAGAGATTCAGAAGGTTGCTATACCCTAAAAACCATGGTGGTGATAGTTGCGTGTCTAACCTGACCCGGGAGGAAAAAATCCCTAACGTTGGTGATGACTTGTTCTACTTTGGCATGCTCAGCGATGCCCCTCAACCAAAAGGCTCTGAGCTGTTCAGATGTGCGGGGGAGAATCGCCAGTAGATCCTCATCGGTGAACAAACCCAATTTAATGATCCTGTGAACCACCACTAAAAACTCAACCAGCGTGCGAGGGTCTGCCCCGGTTGTCACTGGCAAAGCCCGAACTAGGACATCCAGGACCCTGAACCTGCCCTGCCCGACTCGGGGAGGGGAACGTCATGCTGTCAAGGCGGAGGCTACTTGCTGGCCTACGGCAATCGCCGTCGCTTGTATTAGCTGGGCCCATTCTACCTGGGGTAGACGTCCACTGTCGGTCCCAAGCGGAACGGCGTCGCACAGGGCACCTGGGGTCGCGGTTGAAGAAATCGGGTTTCCCTGAGGGGGGCTGTCAACGGAGCCCGGTGTGAGGTTTCGGGGGTCGTGGCTGTGGACAAAAAGGTTTGAGTTGTCTGAGTGTGAGCAGTGGTGGTCACATCCAGAGTGTTTTTGGTGCTGATCGCCACCTGCAAGTCCTGACCTATGGAGGCCAAATCGGGATTGGCCTGTGAGGGGGGGGTCTCGGATCCGTCATGGAACTGTGACGTGCTCAAAAAATCGGTAAGCAAAGCCCTATTTTCTGCTAGTGTCGGTGCAGGGGAAATTCTCAGTACGTGGCATTGAGTGACTGCATCTGGTGCGCTGAGTGTGTAAACCCAAGAAGTGCCGGTTGGTAGCTCCTCAAGGGAATACACCTTGGAAGGCATGTTGCCAAAAATGAAGTTCGGTAAAAGAAAAGTTATTGAAAAGAAACACCTATCACCTACTGGTTTCCCTCTTTGAGAGTGTGTTGTAAAACAAAATATTTACCAAGAGGGAACCATAGACTATGCGCCCAACACTGGAAATGAGGTCCCAAAAAACAAACTTTTAATTCGAGAGAGGAAAAAGTAAACCCAAAAAAACCTTTACTGAGAAAAAAAATTATAAAACCCGGGAATGAGCTTCGTTGTAAACCAATTTTGTCCCATTGCACCTCTGAAGTGCTTTTCTGGAGCACAAACAAAGTGTTGACTGCCCATGGAGCTAATGAAATTCATCTCATGTCGGTGAAGTTGAAAGAGATTTCTCTATCAAAGGAACAAATTTCAGAAATGCGTCGGTATTGAAATGGATTCCATCACGACGCACTGAGTTCCCATAATAGCCATGAAAAAACTTAGCTTGATGTAGTTTGTCGGGAAGGTCCATTACCCTAATGACATGTGAACGGAGAGTGAGCAAAAATTTATTTACTTGCTGTATACGTGTAACTGCTGGGATTGAATTCCTTATCCTGGGATACAATGGCAGTGTTGTGAAAACAACCACCATCCCGGGATAATTCCGACGTAATATTCTCAAAAGTGATAAAAAGTTGTTCTTGAATGCTAACATATCGGAGGTTGCTAAAAAATCATTCGTGCCTAAGAAAACTAACAAAGGTAGGTCGTGTCATAAGCTTGATCTATTGAACCTGACAAAAGCCTTTAAATCAGAAATTTTTGCTCCAGAAATACCTCGGATTAACAAAGGTTCCAAATTCCCGGTGACTGTAGAATTTGATTGAAAAAATTGCAAAAACTCAAGGCGTAAGAGTCGCCTATTATCTGAAGGGTCGTTGACTTACTGTGTTTGTTCATAACGATTGACACCTAAGGGGGGAACACCTAGGAATGGCCGACCGACACCGGAAAGTGTCTATCTGAGAGAGTGAAGAATTAGGTCGGTCCTTCTTACTTTATTTTCAAAAATTCCCCTTGTGCGAAAATTAAACCCTGTAGATATCCTGATAAAAGGCTTCTGGAGAGAATCAAAAAATTCATTTTAAAACCTGGGCGGGCCATTTAAGATAGTCCGACAACATTGAACTGAGAAAAACTGAGTTTCAGGACAACTGAAATGTATTTGGTAAACTTGAAAAGAAAATCGTTTATCTGACTGTATGAATTGCCAGGTTGCAATAAAAAACTTTATTTTTCTTCCTTCTACAAAAAAAGGAATTGGCACTGCTGGCTAGTCTATTGCTGACCTAAGTTAAGTGACACAAAACCCTATAGTATCTGGAAAATAAATTGTGTACTCCAGCTGTCGTGATGTAGCTTGTTGGCAAACGTTAACTGTTGGTAAGCCATGCCAAGTCGAAAACATCAGTCGGCCGGGGATAGCTAGTTGGCAAACGTTAACTGTTAGTAAGCCACGCCGAGTCTAAAACATCAGCCAGCCGGGCGCTGAGAAGTTGTGCGACCCGAGGTTGCCTGGGCTATCTTACACTAAGCTAACAGTTTGACTTGTTGCTGACTATAGTACACAAAAATCCCTACTAAACTACTTGTTGCAAAATTCATATTTAAAAAGGGCAATTGCTTTTGTTGTGGTCGGCAGGCTGTACTGACCACTATCCTAGCCAGAGGCGCAGTTGCAATTGCATTACTGCACCCAATCACAAATGGAATTCAGCCTATGTTCACTTCAGAAATTTTACTTCAAAGCAAGTTTAAAAACTAAATATACTACTTTGAAACTGATTTTGTCCTAAAACTCCCTTTCCTAGCCTAAAAATAATCTAGGCACCAGCCTAAAAGCCTAATGCTTTGCTATGCAGCAAAAACCTCCTGCTGTAAAATTCAGGTAGGCCATAGTGGTGGCCTTATATCGAACTGTCCAAGCCCTGCCTAATCTCTACTAAAAACTCCAATACAATCTATAAGTTTTGTGTGGTCATGTTTCAAGAGTGGCAAGCAATTTAAACAAGAACAAATTAACTAAATACCATACATAATACACAAATCCAATAAATAAGTTACATATCCACAACATGAATCAGAACAGATAAATCAGGTAATCACTGGGTGTGTTGGCTATTGCTAAATAAGATATGTTTTTATTGAGTATATTACATTATATTGCACTAATTACATTAACACTGATTTTAATTTATTATCTTATTTGTATAAGGTGTTGCCTCTAATGCTTGGGAAAAAAACTGGTTTATATTATCAAAACAAAAACACCTCACTGTAGCCATATGCTTTAATTTAAATAAAAAATCTGGGTACGGTCATAACCTACCTTAGACCCTCGTTCCGATATAGTTCCAAATCCAGGTCCCCGCCTGACTGGACCATTCCTTCAGGCGAGTTTCGAAAACCATGTTCGAGAAAGAAGTGCTGCGTTTTGTACTGCAACAAGTATATATCTTACCTGAAAAAGGTATGTATATTACTAACAAACGAAATGGTGAATTCGTAAAATTTTAATTTTATACTATTTCTATTGTGGTCAATTCGTTTGGTTATTATAAAAACATGGATCAGTTACTGGTTTACGCCAGTAACTTTTAAGTTTTTGGAAACTACATTCTTAATTAAAACTTAATTATTCCTGAAAGATTTGATGCCACTTTGGACATACTCATTGGCAGATAATATTCCTATTTGTATGGTCTCCCTACTGATGAAAGTGTCCAAAATAGAATTGACACATTCAGGAATAATCCGTGAGTATGCTTAAATTGCAAACATATATATTTTTTTAATTAGCGAATTCTGTTTCAAGCTAGCAAACGAATTGTTGTGAGGATGTACACCGGAGTTAAGGTCTTTTCAAACCAGAACTGTCACAAAACGTCCAGTAACGTACCGTACCATATAGTAACACGTGGCCAATTCACACCGCAAGGAGGCCCGCGAGCTACTGATCTTTCAGTTTTCTCTCCCAATTAGTTCTTCAGTCACTGGGATACTTAAAATGTCACTATAAACTTAATTTAAGTTCATACTTTACTTACAATATATATATATATATACGTTAACATTCGATTTGTTAGGCTTTCCCCCTTCCCAGCCATGAGGAAAATCTTTTTTATTATATGATAGATGAGTAATGATATATATATAGGCATAACTACATACTATTAAAATGTACAAACAAATCGGCCTGATAAAACGGCCAGGTGGACTATCCGAAGTTAAACTTTAATACATTATATGATGTTTTAAGCGTTCGTGTTCTGCGCCCTGTTGGAGTTCACGTTCGTCAATTACATGTGGCGTAAGCTGGTGCCAGAGGTATTGAAGGGCACTGCAACACTGCCAGAGTCGGTCAGTGGCAGAGGCATGGATAGTGAGGCAAATACACAAACTGTTGCTGTCACTATGGTAGGTATTAAATAAAGTATGGTTAAGTAATTATAATCAATAGTCACTTAATAATGGCAATGGATGTTTTACACTGAAGCGGCCACTGCAGCAACAACGTTCCATGCCCCAAAAATAAACGAGAACCCTATATTGTTTATTCTGTCTCACCTAGCACATAAAACTAAAAATGTGTCATGCTGTTCTACAGGTCAGGAAGGTAGTGGTAACTGAGAACGTCAGTGGCCTATGTTCAAACAACAACATGGTCACGGCCCGGAGGATAGACGAGTACTCTATATTGTTTACTCTGTCTCACCTCCCACACAGCACAAGATTCTCCCCAGGACATCCCAAGGACATCACAGTGGGATATGCAGGATATCCCAGGATCATCCCTATCTCATCCCATGATATCCTCAAGATACCCTCAGGATGTCCTCAGGACACAAAAATGTCCTCTCCCCACGACATCCTGGGGACATCCTTCAGGATAACCATGGGATATCCCTCGGACCATAAAAGGATATGTATTTTGAAGCCCTAGGACATCCTCAGGATGTCCCACAGGATTATCTGGGGATGTCCCTCGGACCACAAAAGGATATTGTATTTTGAAGCCCTAGGACATCCCCAGGATGTACCACAGGATGTACTGGGGACATCCCTCGGACCTCAAAGGGATATTGTACTCTGAAGCCCTAGGACATCCCCAGGATGTCCCACAGGATTTACTGGAGACATGCCTTTGACATGCATTGAAAGGTGTCCCATTATTCTATCAGTGAATCCCCTAATCCCACATAGATATCCCTGCCTACCCCATGATAATTCTGCGGTCATCCTTAGGAGGCCCTATGGCTCCTAGTAATGGGTAGTGTGTATCCTAAAGCCATATGGCCTCCTAAGGATGACCACAGAATTATCATGGGGTAGGCAGGGATATCTATGGGATTAGGGGATTCATACTGATAGAATAATGGGACACCTTTCAATATGGTCAGACAATCTGATAGGAAGACAGTTGGAGTTCTAAAATAAATTACAAGACAACTTTAAATTATCCTTTTATAAATAATACTATAATTGCCCATGCCCAGCTTGCACATAGAAACACAAGTTTTGACTTCATATTGATGTTGATGTTTTTTTTTTAATCAGGTTGACTAGTGTATAAATGTTAAATACCTGTAATCTACCTTGTGATTCTAGGATATCTTTTTAATGGATGACACTTTTTGTCAAAGGAAATTTTGTCATCTTCAGACCCACAAAACTTTAAATTGTGTCATCACAGTTCAAAAGAACAAATACAATGAATACAGAGTCTTATAAGAACACGTCCCGTGTTAAAAATTGTGTCGCTTATTTGATGTTGGTGCCCTGGAATTCCGTAGCTTTGCGCCACGCCGCTGTGAAGCGCCTCTAGCACTGCAGACCGGTACCGAAAACACGAGGTGTTGCCATGGCCTAGGTCCCTTCGCTCTTGTAGTAGGGCGGAGTTGGCTGTAGCGGCGGTCTGGAGGAGGAGTGACTGGGTAGACAGCGTGCACTGCCTCGTGGCCGAGCACAAAACTAGCACGGCAAATTTCAAATACTGACAGACTCTGGCCCATAACACGTGTTCTTCTTATAAGACTGTATTCATTGACACATACTTGAAAATCATGTTTTACAACTTTATATTGTTACCTTTGTCACATTTTATGCAAATTTTTATCATTACTAGCACATGATTCAATTGTAAAGTGTCACAAATGTCCTGATTATAGGTACTGAAATGGTTTGACACTGAAAATATATACACAACTTATAATTTTCTATTAAAATTTACCCAAAATCTTTCGAAAAATTAGTTGTTTTAACAAGTTTATAATAAAATGAATATATGCATATATAGACCTAAACATTTCTCAGAACAAAACTTGAATTAAATCCAGATTTTAAAAATTGAAGAATGGATTTCAAATTATAATTGTTCGGTAATGTGATACAAACAATTAAGGATTTTTTTAAATAATACAGTAATGAATTCAAACAAAATGGCAGTATAATTGCAGTAAAAATAAGTTGATATAAACCAAAATGTAAGTTATATAAACCAGGGGATATAAACACACAGTAAGTAGTGGTTGTTGATTAAATTCCTTCTCTGTTTTCATCTTCATCATGGCCTCGTTTCCTGAAAATAAAAAATTTAAGCTAATACTCCATGTAGGCTTGGGTAACATTTTATCCAAAAATACCCCCGTCGCAGCAAACCTGCATACTCAGCGAATTTAGAATGCACATATATAAGTCTCACTACTACATAGAGCCTCCTACCAAGTTCCCATGAACGTATTCATAAATAAGTGATATATAGCATTTTATTTATTCTCTATAAGAATAACATTATGGCTGAGTACGCAGGTTTGCTGACACAAGGAAGATAAGGAATATGGTTTTTGTGATAATCAATGTAACTCAACCAGATACCAAGTTACAAATTACAAGTCTATCTACATACCAAGTTTTATTAACACATTCGCTACCGACTCCAAATTTAGACTTTCAATAGACTAACGTCACGTATTTGTGACGCTCCGGTTTTCGCTATAAAGACCGGTTTTGCAAGACTCGTGGACATGTTGCTCAAAACCAGAGAACTGTATCTATAGCATCCTTTATCTGGGATTTCACATGTCACATATGTGTGACGCGTGGAGCGCTAACCACAGCCCGACGTCACGTATTTGTGACTCGAGCCTATTGTTACTAAATACGCTTTGGCAGCCTGTCAGTGTATGTGATCGTATTTTTAACTGCATATCGGGCTATAGGAATGTCTGTCACATATAAGGGTCGCTTGGTCTGAGCGTGGATATTTCGTTTTGAGTCTAGGTGTGTGTTAGCCAACCTGTTGTTTACATTACGCTGAACCACGGTTGAGATTCACGTGATTCTAACCCTCGTATTATTCGTTTGTTTATGTATAATAAACTGCTGTTTCTGTGCTGTTGGATGATAAATGAAGAAGGTAAAACGTGAAAAGTAAGGAAGAGGAGAGATGTCATGACTTTAAGTGAAATTGATCGTGTGATAGACGATGATTTTAGTGAGGGGACTTTATTTAGTTCTGAATAAACCTAAGTTGGTTAGCTGAACAGTGTTCTTTATTTTCTTACCAATACAATTTGATAAAATATATTTTATTTTTGAGTCACACATGTGTGACAATCGGTCAGCAGTACAATTCATATATATTTTCATCAGTAAAACAATGCTATAGATCGACGTCACATATATGTGACGCATAATAAAAATCCATAAAAATGTACAACTGTTATAGTGGTTTTAAATTTCCTTTCCGTCACCAGTTCAAAGTTTTTGTAGTTTCCTACAACCTCAGGTTTCGACGCGGTTGCGTCATGTTCACGTAGTGCAGGTCAATTGTTTTAAGCTAAAACTGCATTTCGGTCTAGAAGACGTTGTCGTCAAAGTTTTTAAAAAACACGAAAAACATGAGACACACACATTGACGCATTTAAACATGTAAATAAAACTACTGGTCGTATACGCACGACTCAAAACTCGCTATTTGATTCCGTCGTGGTAGGAGGTGGCGGCGCTAGGACACTGAGGTCGACTGCGACGTTGACCAGATGTTGTTATCAGGTGCCTTGATAATGGACTCATCCTTGGGGGGTGGGAGTTTGCAGTTATCAAGGTAGATGGACTCGCCCGCCAAATTTCACTTTTAATAATTTGATTAAAAATTAAATGTGAGCTGTATTGGAGTTTTTCGTTTAATACTGACTCGCTATCTTGTCTGAAGGCTTTATAAATGTGGAACTCTTCTAATGTGTCTAATATGGGCCCTTTCTTACAAATTTCTAATATTTCCACATTGTTCTCAATAATTTCAACGCTGTGTTCTTCATCGAAGACGTGTTGTGCATAACTAGACTTCTAGGGATTAATTTTTGGGTTGGGTTTGTGTTCCTTAAAGCGTTTTAAAAAAGAGCGCCCTGTTTGACCAAGATAGTATTTATCGCAATCATTGCATTTTGGTTTGTATACTCCAGATTTTCTAATTTATTTTTGTCAGGTCCTATTTTTGATTTAAGTAGCCGCTCAGTTTTATTTGAGGTCCTAGGTGCTGGGATAGTGTTAAACCTTTTCAGCTCCTTCTTAAGTAAGTAGTGTAACCTATGGCCGTATTCTACGGGAACATATTTTGTTTTGGCAATGAATCGTTGTCTGTATTATTTAATTTTTTTCTCTTTTTCAAATGTTTGTTTACAAGCCTATCAATCATTTTCGTGTCATAGCCATTTGAAAGAGCGATATGTTTAATGGTATTTAATTCTGCGGAGTAGTCATCAGGTGATAAGGGCAAATTGAGCATTATATTGACCATACTATTATAAGCAGCTAACTTGTGGCTAACCGGGTGATAACGAGGTGGCGTGAATCGTTTGATTAGTTGAGGTTGGTTTCCTGTAAATACTATACTTTAACTTATTACTGAGCTTCCCTATTGTGAGGTCTAAAAAGTTGATTTTATTGTTGGTTTCAGTTTCTAGAGTGAAGTTTAATTTTGGAGATAAGCTGTTCATGTAATTATTTAATAACTGTAGTTGGCGGGCATTTCCATCAAATAGGACCAATGTATCATCTACATATCGGCAATAAAAGAGTATTTTTTACATTAGAAGAGTTCCACATTTACAAAGCCTTCAGACAAGATAGCGAATCAGTATTAAACGAAAAAATCCAATACAGCTCACATTTAATTTTTAATCAAATTATTAAAGTGAAATTCGGCGGGCAAGTCCATCTACCTTGATAACTGCAAACTCCCACCCCCCAAGGATGAGTCCATTATCAAGGCACCTGATAACAACATCTGGTCAACGTTGCCGTTGACCTCAGTGTCCTAGCGCCGCCACCTCCTACCGCGACGGAATCAAACAGCGGGTTTTGAGTCGTGCGTATACGACCAGTAGTTTTATTTACATGTTTAAATGTGTCAATGTGTGTATCTCATGTTTTTCGTGTTTTTTAAAAAACTTTGACGACGACATCTTCTAGACCGAAATGCAGTTTTAGCTTGAAACAATTGACCTGCACTACGTGAACATGACGCAACCGTGTCGAAACCTGAGGTTGTAGGAATCTACAAAAACTTCGAACTGGTGACGGAAAGGTAATTTAAAACCACTATAATAGTTCTACCAGTTTAGGGGCAGTAAAAACAAAATGAGTAAAAATGTTATTTATAAATGAGTCAGATGTTGTTCATTGGTATTTTGAACCATTATAACAATTGAAACTTGCATAAAAAATTTGGTCTGAAGGTATGTTTTTATATTTTTGCATTGGTCTATTCTGGAAGTATATAATTTACAGTTGGTACGCTACGAACACCCATGCGGCACACACACGTGACGTTCGGTAGCAAACATGTTAATTTAGGTTCATAACTAAAAGAGATAAGTTATCAAACTTTACTTATTCTTCATAAGAATAATACCCCCGCCGCAGCAAACCTGCGTACTCAGCGAATTTATAATGCATATAGCCCTCTAGCCACTACCACATAAAGCAACTTACCAAGTGTCATGAAAATACATATATAAATAAGTGATATATATCATTTTATTTATTCTCCATAAAAAAAATTAGGACTGAGTACGAAACGCAGGTTTGCAGCAACAAGAAAGATAAGAAGTGTGTGTTTAAGCAGTTATCAATATAACACAACCAAGTGAAGCTACATACCAAGTTGTAATAATTTATGTTTGTAATTAAGAGAGATATAAAACTTTACTTATTCTCCATGAAAATAACATTATGGCTGAGTATGCAGGTTTGCTGCTATCGGGATGATAAAAAACAAATTTGTTGTGCAAAAATAATATACCAGTACTAGGTGAAGCCACATACCAAGTTTCATCAATATACATTCATAAATAATCGAGATATCAAATTTTATTTACTCTCCATAAGGATAACATTAGGCCTGAGTAATTTACCCAGGTTTCCTGCGTCAAGGAGGATAAGAACTGTGTTGTTATGCAATTATCAGTAAAACTCAACCAGATAAAGCTATATACCAAGTTTTATTAATTTAAGTTTATAATTAAGGGAGATACCTGTCAAACTTTACTTATTCTCTTCATTAGAATAACATTAGGGCTAAGTAAGCAAGTTTGCGGCTATGCGGACAGTAAAAGAACTTGTTATGTAAATATCAATAGACCACAATTAAGCAACATACAAAGTTTCATCAATATACAATCATATATAATATAATATATGTATATCATATATGTATGATATACAATCATATAATAGGCTTGAAGGTGTGTTAGTATATATGATTATATATATAGTATATAATCATATATACTAACACACCTTCAAGCAATTGTGTTAGTAACTAAATTGTAATCATTTTGATAGGTGTCAAGGCTATCTTATACCTTGCATAATCAAATGAAGTAGCCTACAGTACTTAATCATAGTACCAGTATTCTAACCTACCTTCTTTAATAAACAGAATTTTTTCTATAATTTTACCTGGATTTCTCTTCACATAAGGAGTTGATTCGTTTAGGGTCTGAATCACATGAATCCAATGTGTTTTACTTTGGCCTCAGCAAACTGATTCTGACCAGCTCCTAAACAGAGACACATGCTAATTAAAATAATTGATTAGCAAGAAAACTAGGCCTAATAATTTCCTGAAAGCACATCTTTACGTCATATGCCTACTTTTAATGTAGGCCTCCCCCTTCCCTCATAAGGCCATTTACGTTTAAGATCATATTGCAATTTAGGTTCAGTTTTAAAAGATTTTATATTTTTACCTTGTTGTACGCTTTGTATTCATTCATTCTAAACTACACAATGAAGCTGATTTTTCTTAGCACCTAGCATCATGATTATAGTTTATTAAAATAAAGGGTTGATTTACCACACTTAATTTAATCAAAGGATAAAATGCAATGTGTTCTTCGATATTCTCTTCAAAATTAGCATAGGCACTAATAATAATAATAGGCGCTAATAAGGAAAAAGTATTACATTGACTTACCATATGTAGGATTTATGAGACCCTATATAACATTTTAATTTTACATAATTTGATGTAGGATTTAGGCCTATTTCAAGTGATTATAGTGTCCTGAAATGTAAAATTAAATGACTATGTTATATAAAAATAACTGAATAATTCCGTTAACTAAGTTGATTGGAAATCCTGAAGTCAAATATTCTATGAAAGCTTAGAATTTGTTGTTTACTGTTAGGCTTAAGCAGTTTATGAATTTTATTTTTTCTTAAACCAAATTTAGTGTGATGTACAGTACTATAACAGCGGACAAATAAATTGACAGCTAAGCTGTGGCCAATAGCATGGCTGTACGCTGTCACTGTTGCCACAGAAAAATATCACTTGAATGTTATTCCGATTAGCTGGTGTGGAGTTTTGGCAATGCAGCACATCTGCTATTGACTGATCTTAGTTGATAGCCTGGCAAACCATGCCCTCAATTGGCAATTTATTTGACCGCTATTAAAATATAAATATCCATATTGCCTTAAGGTAGTATTTATATATTAAATAGGCCTAGTACTTATAATAAAGAGAATTTATATAATCCTAGGTTAAAGCCATTATCATCAGGCCTAGAGTCAGGATTTTAAATACAGAATTTCCTCACAAATCAGCAGGTATAAGACAAAAATTAAAAACTTAATTAGCCCAATGCAAATAATATAGTCTAATCCCTACGCTTTCCCAAGAATACGCATGACAGTATCCTGTCATCTAGGACTGTGTATTGTACAGTGTGTTGCACAAGTGGCTGGCTGTCCATAAGACTAGTGTCAATTTTAACATTGGGCTTATGGCAGTAAGCCTGGTTTTCCAATCGTGAAACAGACTGTATACTTAGGTTATGCTAGTTCTTAGAATAAGAAGTGATTGACTAAATTTATTCAGCACTGTTTCATTGGGATTCAAGTACTACAATAAACTGATTCAAAACAATTGAAATATATTAGTTCTGTACAATCGGCAACACTCCATAACCAAACCATCCTAGGGGAATAACTCTTTATTACATTTATGAAGGAAAATAAACTAGAGGGTTAACCTGTACGTACCATAAATATGTTTTAAAAAAGGATGTTACTTACCAAGAAACAGTACTGTTGTATACAAAACAGTTGCAGTTACTCTTGAATGAAGATAATGTTATTTTTCTCAATTAACAAACGCGCAAAATGTAAAACTTAGTAAGTGGAAATTAGTCTAAAAGTCAGAACAACCCACCCAACGAGGTAGAGAACAGCTCACCGACCAAAGACCGTTACAACCACTGTCTGGTCTGTCGTCTGTTGATCTGTTGCTTGCCTGCTGGGGTACTGTGCAGGCTCCCGCGCCGGCACCGTCGCGCCAATTTTTTTTCCCTTTCTTTAAAAGAGGATTATTGTAGATAGGATTGGCCGTTAATTTTACTATTGTACTGGTATAAATTAATAATGCAATTTGCATTTACTTTTCTTATAAATTGTCAGAATTCTATGAGTATTTCATCGATATATAAACTGTAAATTTATACTTCCTTTATACATGTTTTATTGTTGATATCTGATCATTATGCTTATTATTCAATTTGGTTTAAATACTAAAACTATAAATAAAACTTGCATGCAATTAATTATACTAAAATTGTTCTGGGATATAAAGGATGTCCGTGGGATGTCCCAAAGATATCCACGTTATCCCGGGAGATCGTGGACATCCCTGGAACTTCCACAATATCCCGGGACATAGCAGGATATCCTAGGGATATCCTGCTTATCCTGGGATTGCAATGGGATGTGTGGGACACAAATGGGATATCCTGGGGACGTCGTGTGCTGTGTGGGCTAGCATCTAACACTAAGCATGTGCCATGCTGATTCCCAGGTCAGGAAGGTAGTGGTTACTGAGACGTCAGTAGCCTATGTTCCAACAACAACATGGTCACGGCCGGAGGATATACGAGTGCTCTATATTGTTTACTCTGTCTCACCTAGCATCTAACACTAAGCATGAGTCATGCTGGTTCACAGGTCAGGAAGGTAGTGGTTACTGAGACGTCAGTAGCCTATGTTCCAACAACAACATGGTCACGGCCCGGAGGATAGACGAGTACTTTATATTGTTTATTCTGTCTCACCTACCATCTAACACTAAGCATGTGTCATGCTGTTCCATAGGTCAGGATGGTAGTGGTTACTGAAAACGTCAGTGGCCTATATGTTTCAACAACGAACTGGTAACGGCCCGGGAGGATAACCTAGTCCTCTATATTGTTTTTTTCTGTCCCGCAGAGCATCTAACCCCAAGCATGTGTCATAGTGTTCCACAGGAAAGGAAGGTAGTGGATACTAAGAACGTCAGTGGCATATATGATCCAACAACATGGTCAAGGACCGGAGGACAGAAGACTACTGTACATTGTTTATTCTGTCTCACCTAGTATCTAGCTCTAAGGATGTGTCATGCTGGTCGATATGGTTGGAAGGTAGTGGTTACTGAACGTCAGTGGCCTATGTTCCAAAAACAACATGGTCACAGCCCGGGCGGATAGGCGAGTACTCTATATTATATATTCTGTCTCACCTACCTTCTAACACTAAGCATGGGTCATGATGTTCCACAGGTCAGGATGGTAGTGGTTACTGAGAACGTCAGTGGCCTATTTGTACAAACAACAACATGGTCATGGCCCGGAGGAAGGACGAGTACTCTATACTTTTTATTCTGTCACACCTAGCATCTAACCCTAAACATGTGTCATGCTATTCCATAGGTCAGGAAGATAGAGGTTAATGAGAACGTCCGTGGCCTATGTTCCAACAACATCATGATCACGGCCCAAAGGATTGACCGGTACTATACATTGTTTATTCTGTCACACCTAGCATCTAACCGTAAACATGTGTCATGCTATTCCATAGGTCAGGAAGATAGAGGTTAATGAGAACGTCCGTGGCCTATGTTCCAACAACATCATGATCACGGCCCAAAGGATAGACGGGTACTATACATTGTTTATTCTGTCACACCTAGCATCTAACTCTAAGCATGTCTCATGCTGGTCCAAAGGTCAGGAAGGTAGTGGTTACTGAGAACGTCAGTGGCCTATATAATCCAACAATAACATGGTCACGGCCCAGAAGACAGACGAGTACTTTATATTTTTTATTCTGTCTCAACTAGCATTTTACAATAAGCATGTATCATGCTGTTCCACAGTGTTACTAAGCATGTGCCATTTTGGTCAACAGGTCAGTAAGGTAGTTGTTACTAAGTTTGTCAGTAGCCTATGTTCCAAAAACAACGTGGTGATGGCACGGAGGACATAAGACTACATACATTGTTTATTCTGTCTCACCTAGCATCTAACTCTAAGCATGTGTCATGATGTTCTACGGGTCATGAAGGTGGTGGTTACTGAGAACGACAATGACCTATATGTTCCAACAACAACATGGTCAGGGCCCGGGAGAATAGGCGAGTACTCTATATTATATATTCTCTCTCACCTACCTTCTAACACTAAGCATGGGTCATGATGTTCCACAGGTCAGAAAGGTAGAGGTTACGGAGAACGTCTGTGACCTTTGTTCCAACAACAACATGGTCACGGCCCGGGAGGATAGATTAGTATTCTATATTGTATATTCTGTCTCACATACCATCTAACACTAAGCATGTGTCATCCTGTTCCACAGGTCAGGATGGTAGTGGTTACTGAGAACGTCAGTGACCGATAAGACCAACATGGTCACGGCCCGGAGGAAGGACGAGTACTCTATATTGTTTATTCTGTCTCACCTAGCATTTTACAATAAGCATGTATCATGCTGTTCCACAGGACAGAAAGGTATTGGTTACTGAGATCGTCAGAGGCCTATATCATCTAACAACAACATGGTCGAGGCTCGGGAGGATAGACGAGTACTCAATATTATTAATTTGTCTCACCTAGCATCTAACACTAAGCATGATTCATGATGTTCTACAGGTCAGGAAGGTAGTGGTTACTGAGAAAGTCAATGGCCTATGTGTTCCAACAACAATATGGTCACGGACCGAGAGGATAATCGAGTATTCTATATTGTTTACTTTGTCTCAATTAGCATCTAATCTAAGCATGAGTCATACTGGTCCACTGGTCAGGAAGGTAGTGGTTACTGAGAAAGTCAGTGGCCTATATGATACATCAGTTCCTAACATGGCCTATATGATCCAACATGGTCATTGCCTGGAGGACAGACGAGTACTATAATTTTTTTATTCTGTCTCACCTAGCATCTAACACTAAGTATGTGTCATGCTGTTCCACAGGTCAAGAAGGTAGTTCTTACTGCGACTGTCAGTGGCCTATGTTCAAACAACAACATGGTTACGGCCCGGAGGATAGAGGAGTACTCTATATTGTTTATTCTGTCTCACCTAAATTCTAACTCTAAGCATGTGTCATACTGAAAAAAAGGTAAGGAAGGTAGCGGTTACCGAACGTAAGTGATCCAACAATAAATGACCCAACAATAACATGGTCACGACCCGGGAGGATAGACGAGTCCTCTATATTGATTATTCTTCCCCCCTAGCATCTAACATTAAGCTTGTGTTATGCCGTTCCACAGGTCAGGATGGTAGTTGTTACTAAGAACGTCAGTGGCCTATATGATCCAACAACAACATGGTCAAGGCCCGGAGGATAGACGAGTACGCTATATTGTTTATTCTGTCTCACCAAGCATCTAACACTAAGCATATGTCATGATGTTACACAGGTCAGGAAGGTAGTAGTTACTGAAAAGGTCAGTGACCTATATGATCCAGCAACTAAATCCTAACACTAGAAGTGTGTCATGTTGTTCCACAGGCCAGGAAAGTAGTCGTTACTAACAACGTCAGTGGCCTATATGATCTAACAACAACATGGTCACGGCCCGCAGGAAGGACGAGTACTCTATATTGTTTATTCTGTCACACCTAGCATTTAACCCTAAGTGATGCTGTTCCACATGTCAGGATGGTAGTGGTTACTGAAAACATCAGTGGCCTATATGTTCAACAACAACGTGGTCACGACCCGGGAAGATAGAGTAGTCCTGGATATTGTTTATTCTGTCCCACCAAAGCATCTAACTCTAAGCATCTATCATGTTGTTCAACAGGTCTGGAAGATAGTGGTTACTAAGAACGTCAGTGGCCTGTATGTTCCAACAAAAGCATGGTCAAGGCCCGGAGAAAAGACGAGTACTCTATATTATTTATTCTGTCTCACCTAGCATCTAACACTAAGTCATGATGTTACACAGGTCAAGAAGGTAGTGGTTACTGAAAAAGTCAGTGGTCTATAGGATCCAACAACTACATGGTCACGGCACAGGAGGATAGATAATTCCTTTATATAGTTTATTCTGTCCCACCAAAGATCCAACACTAAGCATCTGTCATGTTGTTCCACAGGTCTGGAAGGTAGTGGTTACTAAGAACGTCAGTGGCCTATATGATCCAACAACAACGTGGTCAAGGCCCGGAGGAGAGACGAGTAATATATATAATTTATTCTGTCTCACCTAGCATCAAAGACTAAGCATGTGTCATGATGTTACACAGGTCAGGAAGGTAGTAGTTACTGAAAAGGTCAGTGGCCTATATGATCCAACAACTACATGGTCACGGCCTAGAGGACAGAAGAGTAGTATACATTGTTTATTCTGTCTCACCTAGCTACTAACACTAAGCATGTAACATGCTGGTCCAAAGGTCAAGAAGGTGGTTGTTACTGAAATTGTCAGTGGCCTATATTCCAACAACAACTTGGTCATAGCCCAGAGGATAGACGAGTACTCTATTTTGGTTATTATGTCACACCTAGCATTTAACGCTAAGCATGTGTCATGCTGAGTAGTAAGGGCCCGCGCTTTGGGTCCAACATTGGTCTTATGGAGAATAGATTAACATGGGGTCTTATGGAGAATAGATTAACATGGACTCTTATGGGAGAAGAGAATAACATGGGCTCTTATGAGGAATGGAATTAGGTGTAATTGCTACCCCCTGTGGCTCTTTTGCTACCCTCTGTGTTTAATTATCTACTATTTTTTGGTAATTATTTAACCCTCGCGTCCTTCAATTCCGTGTATCTAACTACAGATCCTGTCTCTCAGCGTACTGTAGCTGGCGGGTGTAACGTGAACATTTTTAAGTAAACTGATGGGTTGAAATGTTAATTCGTGTCCTTCTGTTGTTAATCATCTAGCCTTCTGTGGTAATTATTTTAACCCTCTGTGTTTAATTATCTACTATGTTTTTGGTAATTATTTAACCCTCGCGTCCTTCAATTCCGTGTATCTATCTACAGCTTCTGTTCTCTCAGCGTACTGTAGCTGGCGAGTCGTAACATTTTTAAGTAAACTGATGGGTTGAAATGTTAATTCGTGTCCTTCTGTTGTTAATCATCTAGCCTTCTGTGGTAATTATTTTAACCCTCTGTGTTTAATTATCTACTATGTTTTTGGTAATTATTTAACCCTCGCGTCCTTCAATTCCGTGTATCTATCTACAGCTTCTGTTCTCTCAGCGTACTGTAGCTGGCGAGTCGTAACATTTTTAAGTAAACTGATGGGTTGAAATGTTAATTCGTGTCCTTCTGTTGTTAATCATCTAGCCTTCTGTGGTAATTATTTAGCCCTCGCATCCTTCTGCTCTGTTAATCATCTAGCCTTCTGTGGTAATTATTTGAACTACGTTTCCTTCTACATATTTATTTTTTAACCCCAGTGCCCTTCTATACATCTAACCTCCACATCCTTCTGCGTATCTCACCTCCTTCTGCATATTTAACCACAACATCCGCAACAAGTCTCTGTCAGCAAACTCGTTGTAACCTGTGGGCTCTATGATTTGTTACAATAAAGATGTATTTTATTAGCCGTAATTAGGCGTCCTGCCCTCTGATTGGTCCATACACCCGCAACAAACAACACTGTTGCATCAGTCACCTCCCCACCACCCCCAATTACCGCTATTTTCCTCTCACTTTGCTCTCAGCTTTCATTACGATCAGACGTGTCCCTGTGTTGCTCCGTTTGCTGCGTTTTGCAAAGATAATCTCACTTTTCCTAACCTCAATCTTGAGCGTTTGCTTACCCTATCTTACGTGTAACATAACCTTACTTTTAATTTGTATTATATATTTTTGAGTAACATAACCTCACTTTTTCTAACCTCAATCTTTACACTCCAACTTTACTGTATTATATTCCATGCATGGTGTACTTAATTTTATTTCTGTGTTGTATTTATTGTCTTGGCTAGAGTAGTGTTGTGTTTGTATTCAATTGTTTGATTTGGTAGTTTACAGTAAAGAAGTAAACAAACCCTCACTTCCTTGTGGATAAACTAGTGTTGTGTTGACTGACATAACCTCCAGTAACCTTATTTTTTTGCCCTGGTTCTTTTGAACTGTAAATTCACCTCAGTAACCTCACCTTCTATTCTTGTTCTTTAAAACAGTTTTGGTTAGAACAGTTTTTGTATGTGTTGACTAACAGTAACCTCACACCCAGTAACCTCAGTTTCTTGTGTCAAGAGTTGTGTCGTACTTGTATTTGTTGACTGACATAACCTTACATCTGTAACCTTTGAGAGTTACCATAACCTCACCTCCTTGTTCTTTAATACAGTAACATCACCATTTTTGTTTTACTTGGTAGTGTTGTGTTTGTATGTGTTGACTAACATAACAGTAACCTTTGAGAGTCACAAAACCTTATTTTCTTGTAAGAATAGTTTTGTGTGTTGTATTTAATTGTTTGATTTGGCTAGATTAGTGTTGTGTTGACTAACATAACCTCACACCCAGTAACCTCAGTTTCTTGTTTGATTTGGCTATAGTAGTGTTGTGCTGACTAACCTAACCCCACCCAGTAACCTTTGAGAGTTACCATAAGCGCAGTTTCTTGTTTGACCTAGCTAGAGTAGTGTTTTGCATTGTATTTAATTGTCTGGTCTGGTTAGAGTAGTGTTTGTATGTCCTGACTAACATAACCTCAATATCGACCACCTGCTTACCATAACCTAATATGACGTAACCTCACTTTTCTAATCTCACCCATTACACTCCAAAATGTATAACCTTACTGTATTATATTAATTTTCCGTGCAAGGTGTACTTCATTTTATTTTTGTGTTGTATGCGTGTTTATTGTCTTGGCTAGAGTAATGTTGTGTTTATATTTAATTGTTTCATTTGGTAGTTTACAGTAAAGAAAGTAACATAACCTCACTTCCTCGTGGCTAAAGTAGTGTTGTGTTGACTAACATAACCTCCAGTAACCTGATTTTTTTGTCCTGGTTCTTTTGTACAGTAAATTCGCCTCAGCAACCTCACTTTCTATTATTGTTATTTTATGCAGTTTTGGTTGGAGCAGTTTTTGTATGTATTGACTAACATAACCTCACTTTTCCTAACCTCACATCCTTGTGTCAAGAGTAGTGTTGTGTTTGTATTGAGCAACGGTAATCTCACTTTTCTTTAATGCAGTTTTGGTTAGAGTGGTGTTTGCTACCTTCATTAGAGTTAACCTGTAGTTCTGGCTTGACTTGCGTAGTTTGTGTGTTAGTGTTTTTCTGACTTGCGTAGTAATACAGAGGTACTGTGCTCTTTTGTAGATCCTCTGTACCTGTTCTTTTAGAGAACCTGATCGGTGACTTTAAAGTATCAGTTCCAAGTGTTACAGTTACATCATATATCTTGTTCATTTAATATCGATGAAGACTGCCACAAAGTAACAGTTCCAAAAGTAACCGTTCCAATAAAGTAACAGGTACAACACTACCCATTCCCATTCCCACAGTTTTCAAGGTAACAGGTCCAAAAGTATCAGTTTCAGTAGATCAAACAGTGAAAAAGTAACAGGTCCACTCTCTATATATATCTCTTGCAACAAGCTCTAGTTCTTCAGTCTGATTTCAGTCGTGACGCTGATCAGACGTGTTTTGTGCTGCTCTTGCGTAAGTGTTCTCTTGCACAGATTATTATTGATTCTGCGTAATTCAGTTATATCCGTGTGAGTTTGACTCTGTTCGGGGTACTTGCTGTTTTAAGCGTTAACACAGTTTAGCTTGTTTTCAGTATTCAATTCTCTGTTGAAGGATGGATGTTTCTAAAAAACACCCTCAAAACCCGGTAAATTTAATTAGTAAAGATGAAACCTACGTTAATCACTTTAGACTTTACGGGACTAACACTGTTTTCAAATTCACTAAACCTCCCAAAGGTATCTCTGAGTTTGATTGGATTCGTAAAGGTTTTAATCAAATTGTAGAGACATCCAAAGCCAACGTTGCACCTACTGATTATCTAGGGTTTAAATTACAGTCTATAAATTTAAAAAGTGCTGAACCGGGATACGTATCGTTGAGACCGGTCTCTGAAGTTAGCGGTGATGTTCTCTGGGATATTTTCGGGGGCATAATTCAAAGCAATGCGCAATCTATAACCTCTAGTGACACGTTTAGAGTTGATGTTACAAGGATTAACGTCCCAATAGGTAAAGGAAGGGCAAGACCCGACTTTTACAATACCTTTGATGAAGAATCTAAAGCGAGACGGGGAATTGTAGTAATTAATAATAAAGACAATTTATGTTTGGCTATAGCGTTGGTAGTAGGCAAAGCGTATGCGAAAAATGATCCTCAGATCTACGCTATTCGAAAAGACAAGGGTAAAAGACAAACTTTCAGAGCTAATAAGCTCATAGCAAAAGCCCGTGTAGAAATGCCCGAGGAGGGTGCAGGAATCCCTGAGCTTGAAAAATTCCAGTCCCATCTTAAAAAATACAAAATTACCGTCTACAACTACGACAAAAAAGGCCGGGATGTTTACTTTGAAGGAGGTAATGAAGACGCTAAATTAAAAATTAACTTTCTCTTTCACAACGGTCATTATAATGTAGTTACAAACTTAACTGCTGCGTTTGTTTGCAATTTCTTTTGTGAAGCCTGTCATATCCCCTACAGCAACAGACATGAGCATCGGTGCTCTAACAGATGCTCGTCCTGTCATACCATCTCCCCGCCTTGTAAACTAGAACACGGTGGCATCACATGCCGTTTTTGCAACCGCTCCTTCAAAAATGAGCGGTGTTTAGTAGCTCATCAAGGGCAAATTTGTAAAACTGTAAAACTCTGCCGTGACTGTAAGAAAATGATTTATCCAAAAAGACGTAAGACAGCTCATGTATGCGGAGAAGTTTTCTGTAAGCCCTGTGAGGCGTTAAAAGACCCAACGCATCAGTGTTTCATGAGGGTAGATAGGAGAACACCGAAAGACCGTGATTTTTTGTTTATTTTCTTTGACTTGGAAACAAGGCAGGATGAGTCACTTCCCTCAGACCCACAACAGAAAGTTCATAAAGTAAACTTGTGTGTATCACAACAGTACTGCTTTAAATGTATTAATGGGGGTGAGTGTGAAACTTGCTCGGAACGGCAAAGGGTATTTGAAAAAGAACCGGTAAAACACTTCATGGACTATATCATGGGAATTCGAAAGAAATTTAAAGATGTCTGTGTAATTGCCCACAACGGGCAGGGTTTTGACTTCCAATTCATACTACAGTATATTATGGAAGAAACTAAATTTACACCAAAAATAACTCCTCGGGGAACTAAAGCTATATTGATTGAAGTAGCCAACGTAAGGTTTGTGGACTCACTTAGCTATTTTCCCATGGCCCTCGCTGCACTCCCTAAGGCTTTTGATCTACCTCCCGAGAAAAAGAAGGGCTACTTTCCCCACCTCTTCAACACCTTGGCGAACCAAAATTATGTAGGCCCTATGCCCGACAAAAAATACTACTGTCCGGAATCAATGTTTGAGAAACCACACAAGGACTTTGAAGAATGGTATGATGAACAGGTGGCGAGTAACTATGTCTTTGACTTTCAAAAGGAAATCTTAGAGTATTGCATCTCTGACGTAGAGATTTTAGCTCAGGCATGTATTAAATTTAGAGCCTTACTTCTTCAAGAGTGTAACGTAGATCCTTTTCTCGAGGCTATAACAATCGCCAGTGCATGTAACTTGGCCTTCCGCCATAACTTCTTAAAAGAAAATACTATTGGACTAATACCAAAATCAGGGTACCGACTTGCAGACAATCAGTCAGCCGTTGCTTTACAGTGGTTAACATGGGAGGAGGAGAAACGTGGAGTAAAGATTCAACATGCGGGCCGGGGCAGAGAAGCTAAAATTAATGGACTAAAAGTAGATGGGTTTGACGGGGAACGAATTTATGAGTTCCACGGGTGCTACTGGCATGGCTGCCCAAAATGTTATCAATACAGCAGAGAAGAACCTCTGCCGGATGATCCCTCAGACAGCTTGCATCTCCGTTACGAGAGAACCAAGTCCAAAATGGCAAAATTTAATAGCTATGAAGTTGTAGAGATGTGGGAGTGTGAGTTTAGAGCTTTGAAGAAAGACAAAAAACTAAATCACTTGAACAAACTATCCATTCTAAACACACTTCCGCTTAATCCTAGGGATTCCTTCTTTGGAGGTAGAACGGGTAATACTAAAACGTATTGTAAATGTGAAGAGGGAGAAACGATACAGTAAGTCGATGTCTGTTCCCTTTATCCGTTTGTGAATAAATATTGTAAGTATCCCGTTGGTCATCCTACTGTTTACGTTGGAAATGAGTGCCGAGAGAGAGGCCTTGAAGTAGAGGGCTTGTTGAAATGCAAAATTCTACCTCCTTACAACCTGTACCATCCCGTACTCCCCGCTAAAATGAATAATAAATTGATGTTTGTTTTGTGTAGAACTTGCGGTGAGACTTTAAACCAAGGGGAATGTTTTCATGATAGTGAGGAAAGGGCAATGGTAGGAACATGGACTATGGATGAAATTAGAAAAGCTGTAGAAAAAGGCTATGTGATCTTGGACATGTATGAGTTGTGGGAGTATGAAGTCGCCACATAAGAGAAAGATGGGCTTTTTACCGATTTTATTAATAAATTCTTGAAAGTAAAGCAGGAAGCCTCAGGCTATCCTAGCTGGTGTAAAACAGAGGAAGATAAAGACAAGTATTTTTCTGATTTCTTTGAGCGTGAGGGTATTCAGATGGAGAAAGACAAAATTGCTAAAAATGGAGGACTCAGGTCAGTAGCTAAATTAATGTTAAATTCATTCTGGGGCAAGTTTGGTCAGCGAGAAAACATGACAAAAACTGCAATCGTGAGAGACTCTAAAGAATTATTCAACTCGTTAACTCAACCAGGAAAGGAAGTAAAGTTTGTTGAAGTAATTAACCAAGAGGTTTTATTAGTTAATTGGCAGAATGTTGATGATGCCGGTGAGGCTCTAAAAACTGTAAATGTTGTAATTGCGGCCTACACCACTGCACATGCCAGGCTTAAACTGTATGAACATCTAGATGCTCTTGGAGGTCAAGTCCTTTACTATGACACGGACTCGTGTATTTATCTATACAGGGAAGGATTGTACAGAGTCCCTACGGGAGATTACCTCGGGGAAATGACGGACGAATTGGCAAGTGAGTACGGGCCCGGCTCTTATATCTTAGAGTTTGTTTCTGGGGGACCAAAGACCTACGCATACCTTGTCTGGTCAGCCAAAAAGCAAAAGCTAGAAACTGTATGTAAAATCAAGGGCCTCACCCTCAATATGAAGACTTCCGAAACATTAAATTTTGAACAGTTAAAAAAGATGGTCCTTAGTGAAGCTGCTGAAATTTTAGAAATTGAAGAAAACAGAATCAGGAGAACAAAGAGACGAGAAGTCGTTACAGTAAGTGAAATTAAAAAGTTTAAAATCACAGGGCCCAAGAGAAGATTTAATGATGATCACGACACCCTGCCTTTCGGCTTTAAAAAACAAAGAGTTGCTTAATAGAGCTGTCACTCACACGGGTACTGAGCGTATATACCTCTAAACATCAGCTCTATTAACTCATTCTGTTCTGAGACGCGGTAGTGAACGGACGTGTCTGTGTCTGTTACTGTTTTATCTTGTTTGTCTCTTCTTGTAGAATGTCTGCTGAAAATAATACACTCCCTATTCAAGGGGTGTTTTTGAAGTTTATATCTAAAAGGAAGTTAAATGAAAATTCAAAGTTTCGCATTAAATCCTCAGAGTATGAGTTCTTTCTTACTGGGCCAATAAACGTATCGGAATGGCCTTTAGTGTTTTCGGAGTACATAGTAGATAAGATAACGGAGAACTCCTCATCAAACACCTACATTGGAGTATCAATAAAGTACGGTGATATCTCAGGAAATATACCATTCTTTCCTTTAGGGAATCTAACACCAACAGTCTTTGATGATCACTTTGAAAACATATTTTGTAACGTTAAGAAACTATCTGGTGTTTTACGTCTTGAAGTAACACTTGTCTCAATTCCGTGTTGCTACCTTCGATGAAGGTAGCACCTTTCCTTACGGAGCAATGTTACTCCTGTATATACCAAATGTCACTAGTACAGTTCATCATTCTGCTTCAAGACGCAGTACTGATCAGACGTTCTTCTGCACTCCTTTTGCCTGTACTATTGAGTAAATTGTGACATGGCTGCCAAGTTCTATACATTCAATAACAAACCGGTATTGGTTCTGTTTGATAGTGAAGGAAAGCCGTGGTTTAAAGCTAGAGACGTAGCTACTGCTCTAAAGCATGTTAATGGCTGGAGTGCAGTTCGGAAACATGTAGATAGCAGTGATAAATTAACTGTTGGAAGTTTTTCCGACGCTCAAAAACAGGGCGTTGGGCCGATTGAGAAAACAACGGTTTTCATAAATAAAGCCGGATTATGTTCTTTGATGTTAAAATCAACTACTCCTGAAGCAAGACTGTTAGTAAGAAGTCTGTTGCCGGAGAAGTTTTACCTTACTTACACAAATATGAAAGATGAAAGTTCACTTTAAATGTAGTTTTTCTTTAAAATCACAAGTTCCCACTGTATGTGTGTGTGTGTGTGTGTGTGTGTGTGTGTGTGTGTGTGTGTGTGTGAATGAAGGTCACTGGCGTGGGTGACGAAAAGCCCCGTAAACCTGAATGAAGGTCACTGGCGTGGGTGACGAAAAGCCCCGTAAACCTGAATGTGTGATGAAGGGTTTAGTAGATTGAGGCGCCGGGCTAACACCCCGGCTACTCCTTCGAAAAACCCGGTGTGAATGAAGGACTTTGTACATTGAGGAGCCTGGCCAACACCCCGGCTACTCCTTGGAACGGTCCGGTGGGTAAAAAAGTATAAAAGTAAAATACAAAAAAAAAGAATAAAAGTAAAAATAAAATAAAAAAATATAAAACGGAGGAGACAACTATTTTGTTTTTTGGAAGGTCTCCACGAGTCATGGCGGTGGAGGGGCCATGACTTTACTACAAATTCTCTGTTTATCTTAGTAAATGTAGAGTTTAAAGGTGTTAAAATGAACGGACTTTGTCTTCGTAAATGACCGCCTTCCTCATACACAATGAACGGATTGACAGAGAATACAAAAAAAGGAGGTAGCATTTTGTTATGGGGTGGCTACCACAGTGAGAGGCGATGGACGGGGCCTCTCACCCCAGAGGTTAGGCCTCCAGGGGAAGCTCTGGGTAACCAAAAAGAACGCGCCGACGCTCCTACGGCCCAGCCTAAAGGCTTACCGTGGTGTGGAAACGCGAGCGTTCAAAATTATTTCATTGGGGTTAGAAATGATTTGCCGAGAAATTTAAAACGTTCCAGGCCAAATATATCATGGCCCCCGGGGCACTTTTCAGCGGTCTTGGGTACAAATGGTCAAGTTAATACCCCGTCAAAGTACCCCACGGTCCCCGGCAAACAGGATGGACCCATGTAGTGGGGGTTAGCTTTCTTGCCTGTCCATTTCTGCTAGTGTTCTGCTAGTATTCTCTCCTTTAAGTTATTATAGGTTTTCCAAAATAATCCTACTATCATAAGTATAAAGTTCCAAATATTCCTCAACGTAGAGTTTTTAAAGCAACTAATTACACCAAAAAGTCACATCTGAACTCTAAAATGTGTAATCTCTGTACCTTTTTAACTTTACAAAATACCCTACTGTCTCTTTTTACACATTAGTTTTAATTCATAATCAGCGGACCCTACGTCCATCCCATAGACCATCTACAAGTGTAATTTTATCAAGGGTGCAGGGTAAAGTAAGACCAAATTAATAGGAAAAATCTAACTCCACCATTACGGTGGGGTTTGAAAGTAATACCATTACCACACCATATCCTACCCTGCCATTCCTCCCAATACCATATTCTACCCTACTATACCTCCCAATACCATGTCATACCATACCATACAATACCATACCATACCATACCCTACCCTACCATACCTCACCAAAGCCAAAACATCCTATATCAAAGTCACCATATCCTAACACCCCACCCAAACACCATACAATAACACGACATACCATACCCTACCATGCCTCACCAAAGCCAAAACATCCTATACCAAAAGTCACCATATCCTAACACCCCACCCAAATACCATACAATAACATGACATACCATACCCTACCATGCCTCCCAATACCCTACCATGTCATACCATACATACAATATCAATACCCTACCATAGCTCCCAACACCCACATCATATCAAACCATCAAATCCCATACCATACCATACCCTACCATGTCATCCCAATACCATATTCTACCCCACCATACCTCCCAATGCCCTATCATACCATACCATACAATACAATACCCTTACCACACCATACCATACCCTACCATACCTCACCAAAACCATAACATCCTATACCAAAGCCACAATACCAATACCCCCACCAAAGTCACCATATCCTTACACCCCACCCAAATACTATACAATAACACGACCAAACCAATGCCCCATCATACCATACAATACCCTACCCTACCATACCTCCCAATACCATATTCTACCCTACCATACCTCCCAATACCCTATCATACCATGCCATACAATATCAACACCATACCATACAATACAATACCACACCATACCGTACCATACAATACCCTGCCATACCATAGTAATGTTATAGAAAAGGTACGGGAGTTGCTCACCCTTGCTGGTTTTCATACTTTCGTTGGGGTACAAAATGTAACCAAAATACCTTCAGTTTATTTTATTAAAAGAGAGTCCCAATTCCAAACCCATGGAGTGAGGGTATAGTTTTATTGTCTGTCCATTTCTGCTAGTTTTACAAGCCTCTTCTCTCCTTTTAGTTAATATAACCTTGAGATTTCTAAACAGTTCAATACATGTAAAGTTTCCCAAAGTAATTCTTAAGTAACACTTAATTTACAGGCATACATAACAGCTACAATTATTCACTCATGAAGCTAAAATCCAGCTAATTCCCCAATGCCTCAAGACAATGTCCCTAAATAACAGCTAAAACCCAGATAAAGCTTGATGCTCCTAAATAACAGGTAAAAGTCAACGTACTTTATTAACAATTATTTTTCTTCATAACAGCTAAAAATATCCAGAGGGTCATTTCAGCGAAAGGGGGTGTATTGACCTCCTTTACCTTCACGTTAAAGAATCAGTCACAGAATAATTTATTTTGTGTTGGTTTCTCACCAGTTTTCTTGTAGTTTGTGTCAATCACATGTATTTTACATTATCATGATTTAAGAGTGGCTGAGGTATATGATAATGTAGAGAAAACCATACCGGAAGTGGGGGTGAACGTTTTGTTCACCCCTTTGAACTATCAATCCCAAATAGTTTAAATCAATGAACCATGGCTTTACTATATTTAACATAAAAAAAGAAGCAAACACCCTGAAAAAACTAGTACAACAGAGCTTGTAGACTGTCCAATTTTGTGATGTTTTTTCTTTACATAGTTTAAATTGTAGCGTGGGTTAATAAGTAGCGAACTGTATTTCAATTGTCCCAAAAACTCTCAATATATTTAATTTTAAAAGTATAGCTCCTTCAATTGTTTTGATACTTTCCCGCAGTACAGAGTTTAGGTTTTTGTAAGATGTAGCGGAGGTTAACAAGTATCCACATGTCAAGTTTCATTAAAATAGGCCCAGCGGTTCTTAAGATATTGGTTTTTAAAATATAGCTCCTTCAATTATTTTGATACTACCTGCAGTACAGAGTTTAGGTTTTGGTAAATTTTAGCGGAGGTTAACAGGTACATACATGCCAAGTTTCGTGAAAATCGGCCAAGCCGTTCTTGAGATATTTAATTTTGAAAATTTGCCCCTTCATTTTTTGAGATGCAACCCGCAACATTTTAGTTAAGACTTTTCATATGGGTAGATACCCCCCTGGAGTGCCTACACTACGTAGTAGGCAGTTTTCCGGGGTCAAAATGACCCTAGGACTTACCGTTTTCGAGATATTAGCGATTTTTAAGAAAATCTGATTCAAGAAAGAGAAGAAAAATAAGAAAAAAGAGAGAAGTAGTGGCGCGGAGTGGTGAGGGTGAGAAGGGAAGGTGAGGGGAGTGACAGTAACAGAACACACAAGATAAATAAAACAGTGGATGGGTGAGAGGGAGAGGGGAGGGGAAGGTGAGGGGTGAGAAGAAGAAGAACACGCAAGTGCTAACAGAAGTGATCAGTAGGGTTCCCGGGAGATGAGAACCGGAAATGGCATAGTGGTTAGAGCGCGTTAATCCGGAAAGAGTAAGAAGAACATTTTCCCGCCAAATTTGCGCGCCAAAAAAAATTGGCGCCAAACCTAACCTCACTTTTCTTCCCGCCAGATTACCTAACCTCACTTTTCTTCCCGCCAGATTCTCGTTACGTCAAAGACGGGTAACCAAAGAGCGTGACCAAAGAAAATAAAGTCATTGATTTATGAATTATGGAGTCATTACGTCACGCTCACGGACAGTTAAGTAAGAAAGTCATGGACATCCAAAACAGTAAAGTCACAGACATTTATAATACAGCGGACTGCAAAAAATATTTATGTTGACAACTTAAGAAAAAAAGGCAACTGTTGCCAACTCACATCACGCTAACGTGACCATGTACATATATAAAAGACCATGGACACTTACATCTACTTCAAAAACTATTCCCATGTTAGGACCCACTCCCTGCGAACCCTACTGATCACTTCTGTTAGCACTTGCGTGTTCTTCTTCTTCTCACCCCTCACCTTCCCCTCCCCTCTCCCTCTCACCCATCCACTGTTTTATTTATCTTGTGTGTTCTGTTACTGTCACTCCCCTCACCTTCCCTTCTCACCCTCACCACTCCGCGCCACTACTTCTCTCTTTTCCTTCTTTTTCTTCTCTTTCTTGAATCAGATTTTCTTAAAAATCGCTAATATCTCGAAAACGGTAAGTCCTAGGGTCATTTTGACCCCGGAAAACTGCCTACTACGTAGTGTAGGCACTCCAGGGGGGTATCTACCCATATGAAAAGTCTTAACTAAAATGTTGCGGGTTGCATCTCAAAAAATGAAGGGGCAAATTTTCAAAATTAAATATCTCAAGAACGGCTTGGCCGATTTTCACGAAACTTGGCATGTATGTACCTGTTAACCTCCGCTAAAATTTACCAAAACCTAAACTCTGTACTGCAGGTAGTATCAAAATAATTGAAGGAGCTATATTTTAAAAACCAATATCTTAAGAACCGCTGGGCCTATTTTAATGAAACTTGACATGTGGATACTTGTTAACCTCCGCTACATCTTACAAAAACCTAAACTCTGTACTGTGGGAAAGTATCAAAACAATTGAAGGAGCTATACTTTTAAAATTAAATATATTGAGAGTTTTTGGGACAATTGAAATGCAGTTCGCTACTTATTAACCCACGCTACAATTTAAACTATGTAAAGAAAAAACATCACAAAATTGGACAGTCTACAAGCTCTGTTGTACTAGTTTTTTCAGGGTGTTTGCTTCTTTTTTTATGTTAAATATAGTAAAGCCATGGTTCATTGATTTAAACTATTTGGGATTGATAGTTCAAAGGGGTGAACAAAACGTTCACCCCCACTTCCGGTATGGTTTTCTCTACATTATCATATACCTCAGCCACTCTTAAATCATGATAATGTAAAATACATGTGATTGACACAAACTACAAGAAAACTGGTGAGAAACCAACACAAAATAAATTATTCTGTGACTGATTCTTTAACGTGAAGGTAAAGGAGGTCAATACACCCCCTTTCGCTGAAATGACCCTCTGGATATTTTTAGCTGTTATGAAGAAAAATAATTGTTAATAAAGTACGTTGACTTTTACCTGTTATTTAGGAGCATCAAGCTTTATCTGGGTTTTAGCTGTTATTTAGGGACATTGTCTTGAGGCATTGGGGAATTAGCTGGATTTTAGCTTCATGAGTGAATAATTGTAGCTGTTATGTATGCCTGTAAATTAAGTGTTACTTAAGAATTACTTTGGGAAACTTTACATGTATTGAACTGTTTAGAAATCTCAAGGTTATATTAACTAAAAGGAGAGAAGAGGCTTGTAAAACTAGCAGAAATGGACAGACAATAAAACTATACCCTCACTCCATGGGTTTGGAATTGGGACTCTCTTTTAATAAAATAAACTGAAGGTATTTTGGTTACATTTTGTACCCCAACGAAAGTATGAAAACCAGCAAGGGTGAGCAACTCCCGTACCTTTTCTATAACATTACTATGGTATGGCAGGGTATTGTATGGTACGGTATGGTGTGGTATTGTATTGTATGGTATGGTGTTGATATTGTATGGCATGGTATGATAGGGTATTGGGAGGTATGGTAGGGTAGAATATGGTATTGGGAGGTATGGTAGGGTAGGGTATTGTATGGTATGATGGGGCATTGGTTTGGTCGTGTTATTGTATAGTATTTGGGTGGGGTGTAAGGATATGGTGACTTTGGTGGGGGTATTGGTATTGTGGCTTTGGTATAGGATGTTATGGTTTTGGTGAGGTATGGTAGGGTATGGTATGGTGTGGTAAGGGTATTGTATTGTATGGTATGGTATGATAGGGCATTGGGAGGTATGGTGGGGTAGAATATGGTATTGGGATGACATGGTAGGGTATGGTATGGTATGGGATTTGATGGTTTGATATGATGTGGGTGTTGGGAGCTATGGTCGGGTATTGATATTGTATGTATGGTATGACATGGTAGGGTATTGGGAGGCATGGTAGGGTATGGTATGTCATGTTATTGTATGGTATTTGGGTGGGGTGTTAGGATATGGTGACTTTTGGTATAGGATGTTTTGGCTTTGGTGAGGCATGGTAGGGTATGGTATGTCGTGTTATTGTATGGTGTTTGGGTGGGGTGTTAGGATATGGTGACTTTGGTATAGGATGTTTTGGCTTTGGTGAGGTATGGTAGGGTAGGGTATGGTATGGTATGGTATTGTATGGTATGGTATGACATGGTATTGGGAGGTATAGTAGGGTAGAATATGGTATTGGGAGGAATGGCAGGGTAGGATATGGTGTGGTAATGGTATTACTTTCAAACCCCACCGTAATGGTGGAGTTAGATTTTTCCTATTAATTTGGTCTTACTTTACCCTGCACCCTTGATAAAATTACACTTGTAGATGGTCTATGGGATGGACGTAGGGTCCGCTGATTATGAATTAAAACTAATGTGTAAAAAGAGACAGTAGGGTATTTTGTAAAGTTAAAAAGGTACAGAGATTACACATTTTAGAGTTCAGATGTGACTTTTTGGTGTAATTAGTTGCTTTAAAAACTCTACGTTGAGGAATATTTGGAACTTTATACTTATGATAGTAGGATTATTTTGGAAAACCTATAATAACTTAAAGGAGAGAATACTAGCAGAACACTAGCAGAAATGGACAGGCAAGAAAGCTAACCCCCACTACATGGGTCCATCCTGTTTGCCGGGGACCGTGGGGTACTTTGACGGGGTATTAACTTGACCATTTGTACCCAAGACCGCTGAAAAGTGCCCCGGGGGCCATGATATATTTGGCCTGGAACGTTTTAAATTTCTCGGCAAATCATTTCTAACCCCAATGAAATAATTTTGAACGCTCGCGTTTCCACACCACGGTAAGCCTTTAGGCTGGGCCGTAGGAGCGTCGGCGCGTTCTTTTTGGTTACCCAGAGCTTCCCCTGGAGGCCTAACCTCTGGGGTGAGAGGCCCCGTCCATCGCCTCTCACTGTGGTAGCCACCCCATAACAAAATGCTACCTCCTTTTTTTTGTATTCTCTGTCAATCCGTTCATTGTGTATGAGGAAGGCGGTCATTTACTAAGACAAAGTCCGTTCATTTTAACACCTTTAAACTCTACATTTACTAAGATAAACAGAGAATTTTTAGTAAAGTCATGGCCCCTCCACCGCCATGACTCGTGGAGACCTTCCAAAAAACAAAATAGTTGTCTCCTCCGTTTTATATTTTTTTATTTTATTTTTACTTTTATTCTTTTTTTTTGTATTTTACTTTTATACTTTTTTACCCACCGGACCGTTCCAAGGAGTAGCCGGGGTGTTGGCCAGGCTCCTCAATGTAAAAAGTCCTTCATTCACACCGGGTTTTTCGAAGGAGTAGCCGGGGTGTTAGCCCGGCGCCTCAATCTACTAAACCCTTCATCACACATTCAGGTTTACGGGGCTTTTCGTCACCCACGCCAGTGACCTTCATTCAGGTTTACGGGGCTTTTCGTCACCCACGCCAGTGACCTTCATTCACACACACACACATACACACACATACAGTGGGAACTTGTGATTTTAAAGAAAAACTACATTTAAAGTGAACTTTCATCTTTCATATTTGTGTAAGTAAGGTAAAACTTCTCCGGCAACAGACTTCTTACTAACAGTCTTGCTTCAGGAGTAGTTGATTTTAACATCAAAGAACATAATCCGGCTTTATTTATGAAAACCGTTGTTTTCTCAATCGGCCCAACGCCCTGTTTTTGAGCGTCGGAAAAACTTCCAACAGTTAATTTATCACTGCTATCTACATGTTTCCGAACTGCACTCCAGCCATTAACATGCTTTAGAGCAGTAGCTACGTCTCTAGCTTTAAACCACGGCTTTCCTTCACTATCAAACAGAACCAATACCGGTTTGTTATTGAATGTATAGAACTTGGCAGCCATGTCACAATTTACTCAATAGTACAGGCAAAAGGAGTGCAGAAGAACGTCTGATCAGTACTGCGTCTTGAAGCAGAATGATGAACTGTACTAGTGACATTTGGTATATACAGGAGTAACATTGCTCCGTAAGGAAAGGTGCTACCTTCATCGAAGGTAGCAACACGGAATTGAGACAAGTGTTACTTCAAGACGTAAAACACCAGATAGTTTCTTAACGTTACAAAATATGTTTTCAAAGTGATCATCAAAGACTGTTGGTGTTAGATTCCCTAAAGGAAAGAATGGTATATTTCCTGAGATATCACCGTACTTTATTGATACTCCAATGTAGGTGTTTGATGAGGAGTTCTCCGTTATCTTATCTACTATGTACTCCGAAAACACTAAAGGCCATTCCGATACGTTTATTGGCCCAGTAAGAAAGAACTCATACTCTGAGGATTTAATGCGAAACTTTGAATTTTCATTTAACTTCTTTTTAGATATAAACTTCAAAAACACCCCTTGAATAGGGAGTGTATTATTTTCAGCAGACATTCTACAAGAAGAGACAAACAAGATAAAACAGTAACAGACACAGACACGTCCGTTCACTACCGCGTCTCAGAACAGAATGAGTTAATAGAGCTGATGTTTAGAGGTATATACGCTCAGTACCCGTGTGAGTGACAGCTCTATTAAGCAACTCTTTGTTTTTAAAGCCGAAAGGCAGGGTGTCGTGATCATCATTAAATCTTCTCTTGGGCCCTGTGATTTTAAACTTTTTAATTTCACTTACTGTAACGACTTCTCGTCTCTTTGTTCTCCTGATTCTGTTTTCTTCAATTTCTAAAATTTCAGCAGCTTCACTAAGGACCATCTTTTTTAACTGTTCAAAATTTAATGTTTCGGAAGTCTTCATATTGAGGGTGAGGCCCTTGATTTTACATACAGTTTCTAGCTTTTGCTTTTTGGCTGACCAGACAAGGTATGCGTAGGTCTTTGGTCCCCCAGAAACAAACTCTAAGATATAAGAGCCGGGCCCGTACTCACTTGCCAATTCGTCCGTCATTTCCCCGAGGTAATCTCCCGTAGGGACTCTGTACAATCCTTCCCTGTATAGATAAATACACGAGTCCGTGTCATAGTAAAGGACTTGACCTCCAAGAGCATCTAGATGTTCATACAGTTTAAGCCTGGCATGTGCAGTGGTGTAGGCCGCAATTACAACATTTACAGTTTTTAGAGCCTCACCGGCATCATCAACATTCTGCCAATTAACTAATAAAACCTCTTGGTTAATTACTTCAACAAACTTTACTTCCTTTCCTGGTTGAGTTAACGAGTTGAATAATTCTTTAGAGTCTCTCACGATTGCAGTTTTTGTCATGTTTTCTCGCTGACCAAACTTGCCCCAGAATGAATTTAACATTAATTTAGCTACTGACCTGAGTCCTCCATTTTTAGCAATTTTGTCTTTCTCCATCTGAATACCCTCACGCTCAAAGAAATCAGAAAAATACTTGTCTTTATCTTCCTCTGTTTTACACCAGCTAGGATAGCCTGAGGCTTCCTGCTTTACTTTCAAGAATTTATTAATAAAATCGGTAAAAAGCCCATCTTTCTCTTATGTGGCGACTTCATACTCCCACAACTCATACATGTCCAAGATCACATAGCCTTTTTCTACAGCTTTTCTAATTTCATCCATAGTCCATGTTCCTACCATTGCCCTTTCCTCACTATCATGAAAACATTCCCCTTGGTTTAAAGCCTCACCGCAAGTTCTACACAAAACAAACATCAATTTATTATTCATTTTAGCGGGGAGTACGGGATGGTACAGGTTGTAAGGAGGTAGAATTTTGCATTTCAACAAGCCCTCTACTTCAAGGCCTCTCTCTCGGCACTCATTTCCAACGTAAACAGTAGGATGACCAACGGGATACTTACAATATTTATTCACAAACGGATAAAGGGAACAGACAACGACTTACTGTATCGTTTCTCCCTCTTCACATTTACAATACGTTTTAGTATTACCCGTTCTACCTCCAAAGAAGGAATCCCTAGGATTAAGCGGAAGTGTGTTTAGAATGGATAGTTTGTTCAAGTGATTTAGTTTTTTGTCTTTCTTCAAAGCTCTAAACTCACACTCCCACATCTCTACAACTTCATAGCTATTAAATTTTGCCATTTTGGACTTGGTTCTCTCGTAACGGAGATGCAAGCTGTCTGAGGGATCATCCGGCAGAGGTTCTTCTCTGCTGTATTGATAACATTTTGGGCAGCCATGCCAGTAGCACCCGTGGAACTCATAAATTCGTTCCCCGTCAAACCCATCTACTTTTAGTCCATTAATTTTAGCTTCTCTGCCCCGGCCCGCATGTTGAATCTTTACTCCACGTTTCTCCTCCTCCCATGTTAACCACTCTAAAGCAACGGCTGACTGATTGTCTGCAAGTCGGTACCCTGATTTTGGTATTAGTCCAATAGTATTTTCTTTTAAGAAGTTATGGCGGAAGGCCAAGTTACATGCACTGGCGATTGTTATAGCCTCGAGAAAAGGATCTACGTTACACTCTTGAAGAAGTAAGGCTCTAAATTTAATACATGCCTGAGCTAAAATCTCTACGTCAGAGATGCAATACTCTAAGATTTCCTTTTGAAAGTCAAAGACATAGTTACTCGCCACCTGTTCATCATACCATTCTTCAAAGTCCTTGTGTGGTTTCTCAAACATTGATTCCGGACAGTAGTATTTTTTGTCGGGCATAGGGCCTACATAATTTTGGTTCGCCAAGGTGTTGAAGAGGTGGGGAAAGTAGCCCTTCTTTTTCTCGGGAGGTAGATCAAAAGCCTTAGGGAGTGCAGCGAGGGCCATGGGAAAATAGCTAAGTGAGTCCACAAACCTTACGTTGGCTACTTCAATCAATATAGCTTTAGTTCCCCGAGGAGTTATTTTTGGTGTAAATTTAGTTTCTTCCATAATATACTGTAGTATGAATTGGAAGTCAAAACCCTGCCCGTTGTGGGCAATTACACAGACATCTTTAAATTTCTTTCGAATTCCCATGATATAGTCCATGAAGTGTTTTACCGGTTCTTTTTCAAATACCCTTTGCCGTTCCGAGCAAGTTTCACACTCACCCCCATTAATACATTTAAAGCAGTACTGTTGTGATACACACAAGTTTACTTTATGAACTTTCTGTTGTGGGTCTGAGGGAAGTGACTCATCCTGCCTTGTTTCCAAGTCAAAGAAAATAAACAAAAAATCACGGTCTTTCGGTGTTCTCCTATCTACCCTCATGAAACACTGATGCGTTGGGTCTTTTAACGCCTCACAGGGCTTACAGAAAACTTCTCCGCATACATGAGCTGTCTTACGTCTTTTTGGATAAATCATTTTCTTACAGTCACGGCAGAGTTTTACAGTTTTACAAATTTGCCCTTGATGAGCTACTAAACACCGCTCATTTTTGAAGGAGCGGTTGCAAAAACGGCATGTGATGCCACCGTGTTCTAGTTTACAAGGCGGGGAGATGGTATGACAGGACGAGCATCTGTTAGAGCACCGATGCTCATGTCTGTTGCTGTAGGGGATATGACAGGCTTCACAAAAGAAATTGCAAACAAACGCAGCAGTTAAGTTTGTAACTACATTATAATGACCGTTGTGAAAGAGCAAGTTAATTTTTAATTTAGCGTCTTCATTACCTCCTTCAAAGTAATCATCCCGGCCTTTTTTGTCGTAGTTGTAGACGGTAATTTTGTATTTTTTAAGATGGGACTGGAATTTTTCAAGCTCAGGGATTCCTGCACCCTCCTCGGGCATTTCTACACGGGCTTTTGCTATGAGCTTATTAGCTCTGAAAGTTTGTCTTTTACCCTTGTCTTTTCGAATAGCGTAGATCTGAGGATCATTTTTCGCATACGCTTTGCCTACTACCAACGCTATAGCCAAACATAAATTGTCTTTATTATTAATTACTACAATTCCCCGTCTCGCTTTAGATTCTTCATCAAAGGTATTGTAAAAGTCGGGTCTTGCCCTTCCTTTACCTATTGGGACGTTAATCCTTGTAACATCAACTCTAAACGTGTCACTAGAGGTTATAGATTGCGCATTGCTTTGAATTATGCCCCCGAAAATATCCCAGAGAACATCACCGCTAACTTCAGAGACCGGTCTCAACGATACGTATCCCGGTTCAGCACTTTTTAAATTTATAGACTGTAATTTAAACCCTAGATAATCAGTAGGTGCAACGTTGGCTTTGGATGTCTCTACAATTTGATTAAAACCTTTACGAATCCAATCAAACTCAGAGATACCTTTGGGAGGTTTAGTGAATTTGAAAACAGTGTTAGTCCCGTAAAGTCTAAAGTGATTAACGTAGGTTTCATCTTTACTAATTAAATTTACCGGGTTTTTGAGGGTGTTTTTTAGAAACATCCATCCTTCAACAGAGAATTGAATACTGAAAACAAGCTAAACTGTGTTAACGCTTAAAACAGCAAGTACCCCGAACAGAGTCAAACTCACACGGATATAACTGAATTACGCAGAATCAATAATAATCTGTGCAAGAGAACACTTACGCAAGAGCAGCACAAAACACGTCTGATCAGCGTCACGACTGAAATCAGACTGAAGAACTAGAGCTTGTTGCAAGAGATATATATAGAGAGTGGACCTGTTACTTTTTCACTGTTTGATCTACTGAAACTGATACTTTTGGACCTGTTACCTTGAAAACTGTGGGAATGGGAATGGGTAGTGTTGGACCTGTTACTTTATTGGAACGGTTACTTTTGGAACTGTTACTTTGTGGCAGTCTTCATCGATATTAAATGAACAAGATATATGATGTAACTGTAACACTTGGAACTGATACTTTAAAGTCACCGATCAGGTTCTCTAAAAGAACAGGTACAGAGGATCTACAAAAGAGCACAGTACCTCTGTATTACTACGCAAGTCAGAAAAACACTAACACACAAACTACGCAAGTCAAGCCAGAACTACAGGTTAACTCTAATGAAGGTAGCAAACACCACTCTAACCAAAACTGCATTAAAGAAAAGTGAGATTACCGTTGCTCAATACAAACACAACACTACTCTTGACACAAGGATGTGAGGTTAGGAAAAGTGAGGTTATGTTAGTCAATACATACAAAAACTCCTCCAACCAAAACTGCATAAAATAACAATAATAGAAAGTGAGGTTGCTGAGGCGAATTTACTGTACAAAAGAACCAGGACAAAAAAATCAGGTTACTGGAGGTTATGTTAGTCAACACAACACTACTTTAGCCACGAGGAAGTGAGGTTATGTTACTTTCTTTACTGTAAACTACCAAATGAAACAATTAAATATAAACACAACATTACTCTAGCCAAGACAATAAACACGCATACAACACAAAAATAAAATGAAGTACACCTTGCACGGAAAATTAATATAATACAGTAAGGTTATACATTTTGGAGTGTAATGGGTGAGATTAGAAAAGTGAGGTTACGTCATATTAGGTTATGGTAAGCAGGTGGTCGATATTGAGGTTATGTTAGTCAGGACATACAAACACTACTCTAACCAGACCAGACAATTAAATACAATGCAAAACACTACTCTAGCTAGGTCAAACAAGAAACTGAGCTTATGGTAACTCTCAAAGGTTACTGGGTGGGGTTAGGTTAGTCAGCACAACACTACTATAGCCAAATCAAACAAGAAACTGAGGTTACTGGGTGTGAGGTTATGTTAGTCAACACAACACTAATCTAGCCAAATCAAACAATTAAATACAACACACAAAACTATTCTTACAAGAAAATAAGGTTTTGTGACTCTCAAAGGTTACTGTTATGTTAGTCAACACATACAAACACAACACTACCAAGTAAAACAAAAATGGTGAAGTTACTGTATTAAAGAACAAGGAGGTGAGGTTATGGTAACTCTCAAAGGTTACAGATGTAAGGTTATGTCAGTCAACAAATACAAGTACGACACAACTCTTGACACAAGAAACTGAGGTTACTGGGTGTGAGGTTACTGTTAGTCAACACATACAAAAACTGTTCTAACCAAAACTGTTTTAAAGAACAAGAATAGAAGGTGAGGTTACTGAGGTGAATTTACAGTTCAAAAGAACCAGGGCAAAAAAATAAGGTTACTGGAGGTTATGTCAGTCAACACAACACTAGTTTATCCACAAGGAAGTGAGGGTTTGTTTACTTCTTTACTGTAAACTACCAAACCAAACAATTGAATACAAACACAACACTACTCTAGCCAAGACAATAAATACAACACAGAAATAAAATTAAGTACACCATGCATGGAATATAATACAGTAAAGTTGGAGTGTAAAGATTGAGGTTAGAAAAAGTGAGGTTATGTTACTCAAAAATATATAATACAAATTAAAAGTAAGGTTATGTTACACGTAAGATAGGGTAAGCAAACGCTCAAGATTGAGGTTAGGAAAAGTGAGATTATCTTTGCAAAACGCAGCAAACGGAGCAACACAGGGACACGTCTGATCGTAATGAAAGCTGAGAGCAAAGTGAGAGGAAAATAGCGGTAATTGGGGGTGGTGGGGAGGTGACTGATGCAACAGTGTTGTTTGTTGCGGGTGTATGGACCAATCAGAGGGCAGGACGCCTAATTACGGCTAATAAAATACATCTTTATTGTAACAAATCATAGAGCCCACAGGTTACAACGAGTTTGCTGACAGAGACTTGTTGCGGATGTTGTGGTTAAATATGCAGAAGGAGGTGAGATACGCAGAAGGATGTGGAGGTTAGATGTATAGAAGGGCACTGGGGTTAAAAAATAAATATGTAGAAGGAAACGTAGTTCAAATAATTACCACAGAAGGCTAGATGATTAACAGAGCAGAAGGATGCGAGGGCTAAATAATTACCACAGAAGGCTAGATGATTAACAACAGAAGGACACGAATTAACATTTCAACCCATCAGTTTACTTAAAAATGTTACGACTCGCCAGCTACAGTACGCTGAGAGAACAGAAGCTGTAGATAGATACACGGAATTGAAGGACGCGAGGGTTAAATAATTACCAAAAACATAGTAGATAATTAAACACAGAGGGTTAAAATAATTACCACAGAAGGCTAGATGATTAACAACAGAAGGACACGAATTAACATTTCAACCCATCAGTTTACTTAAAAATGTTACGACTCGCCAGCTACAGTACGCTGAGAGAACAGAAGCTGTAGATAGATACACGGAATTGAAGGACGCGAGGGTTAAATAATTACCAAAAACATAGTAGATAATTAAACACAGAGGGTTAAAATAATTACCACAGAAGGCTAGATGATTAACAACAGAAGGACACGAATTAACATTTCAACCCATCAGTTTACTTAAAAATGTTCACGTTACACCCGCCAGCTACAGTACGCTGAGAGACAGGATCTGTAGTTAGATACACGGAATTGAAGGACGCGAGGGTTAAATAATTACCAAAAAATAGTAGATAATTAAACACAGAGGGTAGCAAAAGAGCCACAGGGGGTAGCAATTACACCTAATTCCATTCCTCATAAGAGCCCATGTTATTCTCTTCTCCCATAAGAGTCCATGTTAATCTATTCTCCATAAGACCCCATGTTAATCTATTCTCCATAAGACCAATGTTGGACCCAAAGCGCGGGCCCTTACTACTATGCTGGGAAAAAGTTCAAAAAGATAGTGGTTACTGATGTCTTCAGTGGCCTATATTATCCAACAATAACATGGTCACGGCCCGGGGAGCAGACGAGTACTCTATATTATTTATTCTGTCTCACCTAGCATCTAACGCTAAGCATGTGTCATGATGGTAAAAAGTTCTAAAAGATAGTGGTTACTGAAAACTTCAGTGGCCCATATTATCCAACAACAACAAGGTCACAACCTGGGGAACAAAGGAGTACTCTTTATTGTTTATTCTATCTCACCTAGCTTCTAACTCTAAGCATGTGTCATGCTAGTAAAACGTTTAGGATGGTAGTGGTTACTGAGAACGTCAGTGGCCTATATGATCCAAAAACAAGATGGTCACGGCCTATAGGACAGAATAGTACTATACTTTGTTTAATCTGTCTCAACTAGCAACTAACACTAAGCTAGTTTCATGCTGGTCCACGGGGCAGGAAAGTAGTGGTTAATAAGAACGTCAGTGGCCTATATGTTCCAACAACAACATGGTCTTGGCCCGGAGGATTGACGAGTATTCTATATTGTTTATTCTGTCTCACCTAGCATCTAACTCTAAGAATGTTTCATGATGTTACACACGTCAGGAAGGTAGTGGTTACTGAGACCTTTAAGGTCGATATGATCAAGGAACAACCTGGTCATGGCCCTGAGGACAGACGAGTTCTCTATATTGTTTATTCTGTCTCACCGAGCATCCAACACTAAGCATGTGTCATGTTGTTCCCCGGGAAAGGAAGTGTGTGGTTACTGAGAACGTGAATGGCCTTTATGATTCAACAACATGGTTAGGGCCCGAGAGGATAGACGAGTACTCAATATTGTTTACTTAGTCTCACCTCGCATCTAAAACTGAGCATGTGTTATACTGGTCCGCTGGTCAGGAAGGTAGTGGTTACTGAAAAGGTCAGTGACCTATATGATCCAACAACTACATTGTCACGGGCTAGGGGCCAGAATATTAGTATACGTTGATTATTCTGTCTCACCTAGCTACTAACACTAAGCATGTGTCATGCTGTTTCACAGGTCAGGAAGGTAGATGTTACTGAGAACGTCACTGGCCTATATGATCCAACAACAACAAGGTACTCTATATTGTTTCCTTTGTCTCACCTAGCATCTAATACTAAGCATATGTTATACTAGTCCTCCGGTCAGAAAGGTAGTGTTTATTGAGAACGTCAGTGGCCTATATGATCCAACAACAATATGGTCAGGGCCCGAGAGGATAGACGAGTACTCTATATTGTTTACTTTGTCTCACGTAGCATCTAATACTAAGCATATGTTATACTGGTCCTCCGGTCAGAAAGGTTACTGAGAACGTCAGTGGCAATTATGATCCAACAACAACATGGTCACGGCCTAGAAGACAGAAAAGTAGTATTCATTGTTTATTCTGTCTCACCTAGAAACTAACTCTAAGCATGTGTCATCTTAGGAAAAGGTTCAGGAAGGTAGTGGTTACTGAGAACGTCAGTGGCCTATATTATCCAACAACAACATGGTCACGGCCCAGGGAACAGACGAGTACTATATATTTTTTATTCTGTCTCACCGGGCATCTAACACTAAGCATTTTTCATGATGTTCCACAGGTCAGGAAGGTAGTGGTTACTGAGAACGCCAATGGCCTATAAATTTTAACAACAAAATGGTCATGGCACGGAGGAAGGACGAGTAACCTATATTTTTTATTATGTCTCACCTACCATTTAACACTAAGCATGTGTCATGCTGTTCAACAGCTCAGGATGGTAGTGGGTACTGAAAACGTCAGTGGCCTATATGTTCCAACAACAACCTGGTCACGGCCCGGGAGGATAGATTAGTCCTCTATATTATTTATTCTGTCCCACCAAGCAACTACCACTAAGCATGTGTCATGTTGTGCCACAGGTCAGGAAGATAGTGGTTACTGAGAACATCAAGCCTATATGATCCAAAAACAACATGGTCACGGCCTAGAGGACAGAATAGTACTATACTTTGTTTAATCTGTCTCCCCTAGCAACTAACACTAAGCATGTGTCTTGCTGGTCCACAGGGCAGGAAGGTAGTGGTTAATGAAAACATCAGTGGCCTATTTGTTCAAAGAACAACATGCTCATAGCCCGGAGGATAGATATTCTATATTCTTTATCTGTTTCACGTAGCATCTAAGCCTAATCATGTGTCATGCTGGTAAAAGGTAAGGAAGGTAGTAGTTACTGAGAACGTCAGAGGCCTATATGATCCAACAACAACATGGTCACGACCCAGGAGAATAGACGAGTACTCAAGGTTTTCTTTATTATGTCTCACCTTGAATTTAACCCTAAGCATGTGTCGTTCTATTCCACAGGTCAGGAAGGTAGTGGTTACTGAGGACGTCAGTGGCCTATATGTTCCAACAACAACATGGTCACGGCCCGGAGGATAGACGAGTACTCTGTATTGTTTACTTTGTCTCACCTAGCATCTAACACTAAACACGATCACGGCCCGGAGGAAGGACGAGTACTTTATATTATGCATTTTGTCACCCCTAGCATCTAACACTAAACATGTGTCATACTGGTCCACAGGTCAGTACATTTCTGGTTACTGAGAAAATTAGTGGCCAATGCTTCAACAAAAACATGGTCATGGCCCGGGAGGATAGACGAATACTCTATATTGTTTATTCTGTCTCACCTGGCATCTAACACCAAGCATTTGTCATTTTGTTACACAGGTCAGCAAAGTAGTGGTTACTGAGTACGTCTGTGGCCTATATGATTCAACAACAACATGGTCATGGCCCAGAGGAGAGTCGAGTACGACATATTGTTTATTCTGTCTCACCTATCGTCTAACACTAAGCATGTGTTATGCTGGTTCAAAGGTCAGGAAGTTAGTTGTTACTGAGATCGTCAGTGGCCAATGATCCAACAACAACTTGGTCAAGGCTGGGAGGATAGACGACTACACTATATTGTTGATTCTGTCTCACCTAGCATCTAACTCTAAGCATTTGTAATGCTATTCCACAGGTCAGGAAGGTGGAGGTTACTGAGAACGTCAGTGGCCTATGATCTAACAACAATATGGTCACAGCCCAAAGGATAGACGAGTACTCTATATTATTTATTCTGTCTCACCTACCTTCTAACACTAAGCATGTGTCATGCTGTTCCAAAGGTCCAAATGATTGTGATTACTGAGAACGTCAGTGGCCTATATGTTTCAACAACAACATCGTCACGGCCCAGGAGGATAAAAGAGTCCTCGATATTTTTTATTCCGTCTCAACTAGCATCTAACAGTAAGCATGTGACTTGATGTTCCACAGGTCAGGAAGGTAGTGGTTACTGAGAACGTCAATGGCCTATATGTTCCAACAACAACTTGGTCACGGCCCGAGAGGATAGACGAGTACTCTGTATTGTTTACTTTGTCTCACCTAGAATCTAACACTAAGCATGTATCATGCTGGTCCACGAGTCAGGAAGGTAGTTGTTACTGAGATCGTCAGTGGCCTATATTCCAACAACATCATGGTTATGGCCCAGAGGATGGACGAGTACTCTATGTTATTTACTTTGTCTCACCTAGCATCTAACTCTAAGCATATGTCATGCTGGTCCACAAGTCAGGAAGGTAGTGGTTGCTGAAGGTCAGTGGCCTATGTTAATATAGTGGTAGTGGTTAATGAGAACGTCAGTGGAACGTCAGTTCCAACAACAACATGGTCACGGCACGGAAGAAGGACGAATACTCTATATCGTTTATTTTATCTCACCTAGCATCTAAGACTAAGCATGTGTCATGCTGGTCCACAAGTCATTAAGGTAGTGTTTAATGAGAACGTCAGTGGTCTTAATGTTTCAACAACATCATGGTCAAGGCCCGGAGGACAAATGATTAATTTATATTGTTTATTCTGTCTCACCTAGCATCTAACATTAAGCATGTGTAATGCTGTTCCACAGGTCAGCAAGGTAGTGGTAACTGAGAACGTCAGAGGCCTATATGATCCATAAACAATATGGTCACGGCCCTGAGGAGAGACGAGTACTATATATTGTTTATTCTTTCTCACCTAGCATCTAACACTAAGCATATGTCATGCTGTTCCACAGGTCTGGAAGGTAGTGGTTTCTGAGAACGTCAGTGGCCTATGTGTTCCAACAACAAGATGGTCACGGCCAGGGAGAATAGACGAGTACTCAATGTTGTATAATCTTTCGACGAGAATTCTCGATTGTTTATTCTGTCTCACGTAGCATCTAACTCTAAGCACGTGTCATGCTGGTCCAAAGGTCAGGAAGGTAGTGGTTATAGAGAACGTCAGTGGCCTATATGTTCAAACAACAACATGGTCACGGCCCGGAGGATAGACGAGTACTCTATATTGTTTACTTTGTCTCACGTAGCATCTAATACTAAGCATATGTTATACTGGTCCTCCGGTCAGAAAGGTTACTGAGAACGTCAGTGGCAATTATGATCCAACAACAACATGGTCACGGCCTAGAAGACAGAAAAGTAGTATTCATTGTTTATTCTGTCTCACCTAGAAACTAACTCTAAGCATGTGTCATCTTAGGAAAAGGTTCAGGAAGGTAGTGGTTACTGAGAACGTCAGTGGCCTATATTATCCAACAACAACATGGTCACGGCCCAGGGAACAGACGAGTACTATATATTTTTTATTCTGTCTCACCGGGCATCTAACACTAAGCATTTTTCATGATGTTCCACAGGTCAGGAAGGTAGTGGTTACTGAGAACGCCAATGGCCTATAAATTTTAACAACAAAATGGTCATGGCACGGAGGAAGGACGAGTAACCTATATTTTTTATTATGTCTCACCTACCATTTAACACTAAGCATGTGTCATGCTGTTCAACAGCTCATGATGGTAGTGGGTACTGAAAACGTCAGTGGCCTATATGTTCCAACAACAACCTGGTCACGGCCCGGGAGGATAGATTAGTCCTCTATATTATTTATTCTGTCCCACCAAGCAACTACCACTAAGCATGTGTCATGTTGTGCCACAGGTCAGGAAGATAGTGGTTACTGAGAACATCAAGCCTATATGATCCAAAAACAACATGGTCACGGCCTAGAGGACAGAATAGTACTATACTTTGTTTAATCTGTCTCCCCTAGCAACTAACACTAAGCATGTGTCTTGCTGGTCCACAGGGCAGGAAGGTAGTGGTTAATGAAAACATCAGTGGCCTATTTGTTCAAAGAACAACATGCTCATAGCCCGGAGGATAGATATTCTATATTCTTTATCTGTTTCACGTAGCATCTAAGCCTAATCATGTGTCATGCTGGTAAAAGGTAAGGAAGGTAGTAGTTACTGAGAACGTCAGAGGCCTATATGATCCAACAACAACATGGTCACGACCCAGGAGAATAGACGAGTACTCAAGGTTTTCTTTATTATGTCTCACCTTGAATTTAACCCTAAGCATGTGTCGTTCTATTCCACAGGTCAGGAAGGTAGTGGTTACTGAGGACGTCAGTGGCCTATATGTTCCAACAACAACATGGTCACGGCCCGGAGGATAGACGAGTACTCTGTATTGTTTACTTTGTCTCACCTAGCATCTAACACTAAACACGATCACGGCCCGGAGGAAGGACGAGTACTTTATATTATGCATTTTGTCACCCCTAGCATCTAACACTAAACATGTGTCATACTGGTCCACAGGTCAGTACATTTCTGGTTACTGAGAAAATTAGTGGCCAATGCTTCAACAAAAACATGGTCATGGCCCGGGAGGATAGACGAATACTCTATATTGTTTATTCTGTCTCACCTGGCATCTAACACCAAGCATTTGTCATTTTGTTACACAGGTCAGCAAAGTAGTGGTTACTGAGTACGTCTGTGGCCTATATGATTCAACAACAACATGGTCATGGCCCAGAGGAGAGTCGAGTACGACATATTGTTTATTCTGTCTCACCTATCGTCTAACACTAAGCATGTGTTATGCTGGTTCAAAGGTCAGGAAGTTAGTTGTTACTGAGATCGTCAGTGGCCAATGATCCAACAACAACTTGGTCAAGGCTGGGAGGATAGACGACTACACTATATTGTTGATTCTGTCTCACCTAGCATCTAACTCTAAGCATTTGTAATGCTATTCCACAGGTCAGGAAGGTGGAGGTTACTGAGAACGTCAGTGGCCTATGATCTAACAACAATATGGTCACAGCCCAAAGGATAGACGAGTACTCTATATTATTTATTCTGTCTCACCTACCTTCTAACACTAAGCATGTGTCATGCTGTTCCAAAGGTCCAAATGATTGTGATTACTGAGAACGTCAGTGGCCTATATGTTTCAACAACAACATCGTCACGGCCCAGGAGGATAAACGAGTCCTCGATGTTTTTTATTCCGTCTCAACTAGCATCTAACAGTAAGCATGTGACTTGATGTTCCACAGGTCAGGAAGGTAGTGGTTACTGAGAACGTCAATGGCCTATATGTTCCAACAACAACTTGGTCACGGCCCGAGAGGATAGACGAGTACTCTGTATTGTTTACTTTGTCTCACCTAGAATCTAACACTAAGCATGTATCATGCTGGTCCACGAGTCAGGAAGGTAGTTGTTACTGAGATCGTCAGTGGCCTATATTCCAACAACATCATGGTTATGGCCCAGAGGATGGACGAGTACTCTATGTTATTTACTTTGTCTCACCTAGCATCTAACTCTAAGCATATGTCATGCTGGTCCACAAGTCAGGAAGGTAGTGGTTGCTGAAGGTCAGTGGCCTATGTTAATATAGTGGTAGTGGTTAATGAGAACGTCAGTGGAACGTCAGTTCCAACAACAACATGGTCACGGCACGGAAGAAGGACGAATACTCTATATCGTTTATTTTATCTCACCTAGCATCTAAGACTAAGCATGTGTCATGCTGGTCCACAAGTCATTAAGGTAGTGTTTAATGAGAACGTCAGTGGTCTTAATGTTTCAACAACATCATGGTCAAGGCCCGGAGGACAAATGATTAATTTATATTGTTTATTCTGTCTCACCTAGCATCTAACATTTAGCATGTGTAATGCTGTTCCACAGGTCAGCAAGGTAGTGGTAACTGAGAACGTCAGAGGCCTATATGATCCATAAACAATATGGTCACGGCCCTGAGGAGAGACGAGTACTATATATTGTTTATTCTTTCTCACCTAGCATCTAACACTAAGCATATGTCATGCTGTTCCACAGGTCTGGAAGGTAGTGGTTTCTGAGAACGTCAGTGGCCTATATGTTCCAACAACAACATGGTCACGGCCAGGGAGAATAGACGAGTACTCAATGTTGTATAATCTTTCGACGAGAATTCTCTATTGTTTATTCTGTCTCACGTAGCATCTAACTCTAAGCACGTGTCATGCTGGTCCAAAGGTCAGGAAGGTAGTGGTTATTGAGAACGTCAGTGGCCTATATGTTCAAACAACAACATGGTCACGGCCCGGAGGATAGACGAGTACTCTATATTGTTTATTCTGTCTCATCGAGCATCTAATACTAAGCATGTGTCATGCTGGTCGACAGGTCAGGAAGATAGTGCTTACTGAACGTCAGTGGTCTATGTTCCAACAACAACATGGACACTGCCCGGGAGAATAGACGAGTAATCTATATTGTATATTCTGTCTCACCTACCATCTAACACTAAGTAAGTTTCATGCTGTTCCACAGGTCAGGATGGTAGTGGTTACTAAGAACGTCAGTGGCCAAAATATTTTAACAACAACAGCCCGGATATATATTTTCTGAGTACAATATTTTTCTGAGTACAATATATTTTTTTCACGGCCCGGATAAAGGACAAGTAGGATATATTGTTTATTCTGTCTCGCCCAGGATCAATCACTATGCATGTGTCATGCTGGTTCACAGGTCAGGAATTTTCTGGTTACTGAAAGTCAGTGGCCTATGCTCCAACAACAAGATGGTCACGGCCCGGAAGGATATATGAGTACTATATATTGTTAATTTCATCTCACCGAGTATCTAACACTAAGCATGTGTCATGTTCCACAGGTCAGGTAGTGGTTACTGAGGACGTTAGTGGCCTATATGTTCCAACAACAACATGGTCACGGCCCGGAGAACAGACGAGTACTATATATTGTTTATTCTGTCTCACCTAGGATCAAACACTAAGCATGTGTCATGCTGGTTCACAGGTCAGGAATATTCTGGTTACTGAACTCAGTGGCCTATGCTCCAACAAGATGGTCACGGCCCTGGAGGATAGACTAGTCCTCTATATTATTTATTCTGTCCCACCGAGCAGCTACCACTAAGCATGTGTCATGTTGTTCTACAGGTCAGGAAGATAGTGGTTACTGAGAACGTCAGGCCTATATGAACCAAAAACAACATTGTCACGGCCTAGAGGACAGAAGGGCTCTATACTTTGTTTAATCTGTCTCACCTAGCAACTAACACGAAGCATGTGTCATTCTGGTCCACGGGGCAGGAAGGTAGTGGTTACTGAGAACGTCAGTATCTGACGTTCCAACAACGACATGGTCATGGCCCGGAGGATAGACGAGTACTCTATATTGTTTATTCTGTCTCACGTAGCATCTAAGTATAAACATGTGTCATGCTAATAAAAAGGTAAGGAAGGTAGTAGTTACTGAGAACGTCAGTGGCCTATACGATCCAACAACGACATGGTCATGGCCAGGCTGACAGATGAGTATTCGATATTGTTTACTCTCTCTCACCTAGATTCTAACACTAAGTATGTGTCATGCCGGTCCACAGGTCAGGAAGGGTCTTGTGACTGAGATCATCAATGGCCTATATGTTCCAACAACAACACGGTCACGGCCTGGAGGAAGGACGAGTACTCTATATTTTATATTCTGTCTCACCTACCATCTAACACTCAGTAAGTGTCATGTTGTTCCACAGGTCAGAATGGTAGTCGTTACTAAGAACGTCAGTGGCCTATATTCCAACAACAACGTGGTTATGGCCTAGAGGATGGACGAGTACTCTATATTATTTACTTTTTCTCGCCTAGCATCTAACTCTAAGCTTGTGTCATGCTGTTCCACTGGTCAGCAAGGTAGTGGTAACTGAGAACGTCAGAGGCCTATATGATCCATAAACAACTTGGTCTCGGCCCGAGGGAATAGGCGAGTACTAAATGTTGTTTAATCTTTCTCACCTAGCATCTAACACTAAGCATATGTCATGCTGTTCCACAGCTCTGGAAGGTAGTGGTTTCTGAGAACGTCAGTGGGCTATATGTTCCAACAACAACCTGGTCACGGCCAGGGAGAATAGACGAGTACTCAATGTTGTTTAATCTTTCTCACCTATCATCTAACACTAAGCATGTTTCATGCTGTTCACCAGCTCAGGATGGTAGTGGGTACTGAAAACGTCAGTGGCCTATATGTTCCAACAACAACCTGGTCACGGCCCGGGAGGATAGATTAGTCCTCTATATTATTTATTCTGTCCCACCAAGCAACTACCACTAAGCATGTGTCATGTTGTTCCACAGGTCAGGAAGATAGTGGTTACTGAGAACATCAAGCCTATATGATCCAAAAACAACATGGTCACGGCCTAGGGGACAGAAGAATACTATACTTTGTTGAATCTGTCTCACCTAGCAACTTATACTAAGCATGTGTTATGATGTTCCACATGTCAGGAAGGTAGTTGATACTGAGAAAGACAGAGGCCTAAATGATCCATCGACAACATGGTTACGGCCCAGGAGAATAGACGAGTACTCAATGTTGTTTAATCTTTTTCACCTAGCATGTACCACTAAGCATGTAACACTAGTCATGCTGTTCCACATTTTAGGAAGGTAGTGGTTACTAAGAACGTTAGTGGCCTATATTTTCCAACAACAACATGTTCACGACCCCGATGATAGGCGAGTAATCTATAATGTTTATTCTGTCTCACCGAGCATCTAACTCTAAGCATGTATCATGCTGGTACACAGGTCAGGACGTTTCTGGTTACTGAGAACGTTAGTGCCAATGTTCCAACAACAACATGGTCAGGGCCCGGGAGGATAGACGAGAACTTTATATTAATTATTCTGTCTCACCAAGCATCTAACACCAAGCATGTGTCATGCTGTTCCACAGGTCAGGACGGTAGTGGTTACTAAGAACGTCAGTGGCCTATATGTTCCAACAACCACATGGTCACGGCCCGGGATGATAGACGAATACTCTATATTGTTTATTCTGTCTCACCTAGCATCTAACACCAAGCATGTGTCATGCTGTTCCACAGGTCAGGACGGTAGTGGTTACTAAGAACGTCAGTGGCCTATATGTTCCAACAACCACATGGTCACGGCCCGGGATGATAGACGAGTACTCTATATTGATTATTCTGTCTCGCCTAGCATCTAACTCTAAGCATTTGTCATAATGGTCCAGAAGTCAGGAAGTTTCTGGTTACTTAGAACATTAGTGTCCAATGTTCCAACAACATGGTCCCGGCCCGGGGGATAGTTGAGTACTATATACTGTTTATTCTGTCTCACCGAGGATCTAACACCAAACATGTGTCATGCCGTTCCACAGGTCAGTAAGAAGGGGTTACTGAGATCGTCAGTGGCCTATGGTCTAACAACTACATGTTCACTACTCCGAGGACAGACGAATACTTTATATTGTTTAATCTGTCTTACCTAGCATTTAACACTAAGCATGTGTAATGCTGGTCCACAGCTCAGGAAGGTAGTGATTACTGAGAACGTCAGTGGTCTATTTGTTCCAACAACAACATGGTCACGGCCCGGAGGATAGATGAGTACTCTATATTGTTTATACTGTCTCACCGAGCATCTAACACCAAGCATGTGTCATGCTTTTCCACAGGTCAGGTAGGTAGTGGTTACTGAGATCGTCAGTTGCCTATGTTTCAACAACAACATGGTCACGGCCCGGAGGATAGACGAGTACCCTATATTGTTTATTCTGTCTCACCTAGCATCTAACACTAAGCATGTGTAATGCTGGTCCACAGGTCAGGAAGGTACGGGTTTCTGAGAACGTCAGAGGCCTATATAATCCAACACCAACATGGTCATGACCCGGGAGGATAGACGAGTATTCATTGTTTTTAATCTGTCTCACCTAGCATTTAACACTAAGCATGTGTAATGCTGGTCCACAGGTCAAGAAGGTAGTGGTTACTGGGAACGTCAGTGGCCTATATTTAAAAACAATATGGTCACAGCCCAGAGGAGAGACGAGTACTATATATTGTTTATTCTGTCTCACCTAGCATCTTTCATTAAGCAAGTGCCATGCTGGTCCACTGGTCAGGAAGGTAGTGGTTGCTGAAGGTCAGTGGCCTATGTTTCAACAACAACATTGTCACGGCACGGAGGACAGACGAGTACTATATATTGTTTATTCTGTCTCACTTAGCGTCTTTCACTAAGCATGTGTCATGCTTGTCCACAGGTCAGGAAGGCAGTGTTTACTGTGATCGTCATTGGCCTATGTTCCAACAACAACATGTTATGGCCCGGAGGATAGACGAGTACTCTATGTTGTTTACTGTGTGTCACTTTACATTTAACACTAAGTATGAGTAATGCCGGTACCCAGGTCTGGAATGTAATGGTTACTGAACATCTGTGGCCTATATGATCCAACAACAACATGGTCATGGCCCGGAGGATAGTCAGGTACTCTATATTGTTTATTCTGTCTCACCTATCATCTAACACTAAGCATGTGTAATGCTGTTTCACAGGTCAGGAAGGTAGTGGTTACTGAGAACGTCAGTTGCCTATGTTCCAACAACAACATGGTCACTGCCCGGAGGACAGACGAGTACTATGTATTGTTTATTCTGTCTCACCTAGCATCTATCTCTAAGCATGTGTCATGCTGTTCCACAGGTCAGGAAGGTAGTGGTTACTGAGAACGTCAGTTGCCTATGTTCCAACAACAACATGGTTACTGCCCGGAGGATAGACGAGTACTCTATATTGTTTATTCTGTCTCATCTAGTATCTAACACTAAGCTTGGGTCATGCTGTTCCACAGGTCAGGAAGGTAGTGGTTACTGAGAACATCAGTGGCCTATGTTCCAACAACAACATGGTCATGGCCCGGAGGATAGACGAGTACTCTAGGTTGTTCTTCCCTCTAGCCTTTGCGGTCTTCAACGTATTATACTGGACTTATTATTTGGGCTAATATGTAAACTGTAACCCTTCATGAGCAGGGATGTATCATCCTGATGATGGAGGAAGCAACTGTTTGTATAAAAGTTATCTCGTGGTGATGACACCTAGGGGTTTAAATTGTATAAACATCCTACGTATTTGTAAAACTGTAAAATGTTGTCCACCTACATTTGTAAGTTTTTAGTAAGTTCTTACTGAGATGTTATTTAGTATAGTACTGAGTTCATATTTTGTTTATTTAAAGTTGTATGTCACACTCAAATTCATTTTCGTTTAGAAAGATTGATGTGTTTTTTTATAATTCAATTACCTGTTTCACATCGGCAAACAAAAAAAATAAATTCCTAATATTTTTTCGTTAGTACTACTCCAGTTCATTGTGTAGTATTTACCCAAACGGCCTTAAAATATATTGCAGGAACGATTAATGAAATGAAATTATGAAATAAAAATATAACATTTTATCAAATAAACAGTCATGTATTTTATTTTGAGCAATGTATTTTGTAGGTGCTAATGTCAAAATAAAATTACTCAAATTAAATTTTATATAATGTTGGTAATCCATTTCGTAATGTTTTCAGAGTTTTAGTTATAAATTTAAAGGTTTTCTCTAATTTCGGTAAATCTCTACTTTATTATTATCTCTAATTTATTAATTTTTTGAATGTTGCCCATGAACTGTAATAATTATTTATATTGGTTCTAAATTATCTTAACACTATAACTCAATCTATAATTATATTTTCGCCGGTCCACACTGATAAGAAAAATGCAAGTCTTATTGACATCTAAGTGATCATGGCATAACAAAGCACCGAAACCAGGTTGTACTAATTTACAACAGATTTAACTGCTGGCGATAAGGTATTTTAAAACCATTATAAATATTGTAAATGCATCGGACCAAATGTGACACTTTTTATTTTAGACCAGTAAACTTTAATATAATTGAGGTTAATGTACTTTTAAATACATAAATGCATGATGTAAATGTAACTTTTTCTTGTTATTTCAAACCCTGGCAAGTTAATACAATTTCTATATATTATGTTACTCCTTACAGATCGACTGTGTCGGATTTTACTTCGTCGTAATTGTTTGATATTTCCTGTTAAAACTTATAGCGTGTTATTTATAGCGTGATATGTAACTTTCTGAGATATATTGATAGAGCAAGGGTTAAAATAGTACGGACAGTCGGAGCTAGGATAACAGCAATTGACTGTTATAAGGTAACAGAGATCCATGGCTATGAGTTAGGGTAACAGAGATCCACTGCTATGAGCTACTATAACAGAGATCCACTGTTATGAGCTACGATAACAGAGATCTATTGCTATTAGCTACAATAACAGAGATCTATTACCATGAGCTAGGGTAACAGAGATCCATGGCTATGAGTTAGGGTAACAGAGATCCACTGCTATGAGCTACGATAAAAGAGATCCACTGTTATGAACTACGATAACAGAGATCTATTGCTATGAGCTACAATAACAGAGATCTATTACCATGAGCTAGGGTAACAGAGATCCATGACTATGAGTTAGGGTAACAGAGATCTATTGCTATGAGCTAGGGTAAAATGGCTATGAGTTAGGTTAGCATAGATCTACTTAAAGAAGCTCTATGGTATATTAGGATTATTATAGTCATCATCTATATAAATAAAGCAGAGTTCTTGTCTGCCGTACGGCTAAACTTCAAGGAGTTAATGCATGAAATATTTAGGGTAGGTTCCTTTAGGTTACAGCTGTTGTACCTGACTTTCAGTTTCCTCTAAATCCTCTATGGCTACTCCCCGTGGGATATCCAAAATTCCAATGTTAATCAAATGTGACCATACGGTTCCTCAAATAATAATGTTATTCAAATAAACAGCTGACATTAGCAATTTACTTTTTTAACTACACTTTATACCCGGGTGAAACCGGTATAAGCAGCTAGTAATAAATAAATTACTGTTGGTACAAGATATTATCTCCATGGTTCTGAGAGTTTGAGGAATGCTGCATTAACTTAATCAATGAATATTTTTATTGTAAATCACATAATATACGTAAGATATGCAATACTAAAACAACGGGGCTATCTGATATTACCTAAAATGATAACACAACAGTGACTTTTTTTGTGTATGATTTCCATTGTTCCTTTCAGCAAGCACGTGGGTGACCTAATTTAATCATCATTGGATGATGAGCTGATAATGACGTAAATTATTGCTATGCTAAAACATAATCCTTTCGAAAGTTCTTTGGCAATTAAAATTTAAAACAAATCCTAGAAGTATATTATTTTTTAACGTACGTTTAAGGTAATGTTTCCCTCATAATGTTTGTTAACTTATTTCCTGGGCAACAACCCCATTTACCATCAGTTATCTCCGGCCTTGAAGTTCACCGCACTAAAATTCCAGGGTACCAAGGTACTGTCACGTCGCCACTCCGAGGTACTAACTTATCGCTATTTAAATAACAAATCAAAAATTGTTTTTCTGAGCTGAACAAAGTTCATTTTAACTGACTGTTCAGCAGCAATTGACCGTTCTTCAAAGTTTGTATTCATGTTGTCTCATTTTATTTTTGAAGTTTTACTGTATGAAAGCCAATTTTTGTAGAGTTTACTTATACACTAGATATACAAAAATGCACCGGTAGGGGGAAATTTAATCCAAAGATAATAAGCTGCACATGACAACAATGGCCGACATCCATGATAGCCCAGGCAATAAAGGTTTTGTGTCGGAAGAAATTAGAGACAAGCATACATTTTTACTGTTGTTAGTACCTGCCTAAAGGATTATTTTCCCAAAAATCCCCACCCATCCCCTTTGAGCTTTTCCCCCCAGCCACAAAGTCTGATTTTGCAAGCGTGTATGCAATCGCTCATATCTCTGTTAGGTTTTGACATATTGAATCACGTTTGGCACCATGGTGTTTCTCAAGACATGTACTAAATAAAAGTACCCGTAACATTATTTGATATCTCTTACGGTTTCGCAGATATTTTAAGAAATGGACAGATATTTCGGGTTAAAAAGTAAGTCTTTTCAGGATATCATTCAATAACTATTTGGTTTGAGATATTTCGTCAAAAATCTTCAAACAAAAATTGTAGAGTAACTCTTTAGCTTAAAAAAAAATGATTTTTTTAATATTATCTTTATAAAAACTTAGGGAAAACATTGAACTACGCGCGGTGCGCGGCTGCCGCAACGCCGGCGCCGGGCGGGCTATTGTCTTCACGCACAGTTGTATGCTGAAAATATACTGTTTGTCGTATTTACATTATTGTTTTTTCATAACTTGTTATTATTTTTATAAGTATAATTGTAAAAACTGTATTTTCTTATATCACTATCATATTACGTATTATTCCCCACCTTTTGTTTTGCAATTACTTGAAATCACACTCGTTTTAAGTAGTGTGTTGAAGTTACATTTTTTCACAGTTATTGTTATATCGTTATTGCCAGTTTTCGTTCGGGGGAGCTTTACTCCTAACCCAGCGTTATGGGTCATTCCATTATCCACCACCAATGGACCCACCGTGTCCCGGACTGACAAGAACCGGCAGCTGTGGAATTGTAGTCATACTCTATTGCCGATCAGCAAATAGTAACTATTGCAATCCACAACATCTCGGACCTCCCACCCACCGCTTCTTGATTGTACGATATGCAAACCAGGTACTTCTGCTTTAACTGTCATATATAATATTCAATGCTGTGCATTTGAGAGATTTGTTTATACACTGAGATATCGTCAAACGATTGTATTAACTTATTTACAGTATATAGATGTCTAATCGTCTTCAATCGCATCTAGCTCATCATCCATGGTGGCCACATTGTGGCAAGAAGCTCCATTGCAGTTTTCGCACATGCCTGAGCAAAGCAAACCTGACTTTCTGCAACCGAAATGATTACCGCAAGCAGATTTGCAGGAACATGAAACGAAAAGTAACAGTTCGTTAGGTGCAAAAGGTTTTAAGGTCACAGGCTGAAGAATCTTTTTGGCTCCCCCGTTTCCTTTTATGATTTCCATTTTACACCCCCATTGAGTAGCGTTCAAGTTATTTCCTAACAACATCTGGACTTGCAAGTATACTCTTAACAAATGTTGTTGGCATGCCTCAGATGTTGGTGGTAATTTTGCTAGATCGAAATTAAACCGCAAATTTGATTTCTTTTCCATGCTCACAAATTTGAAATAACGAGCTTCATTTAAGTTTCTGTATTTGTTCATTCCATACAGTCCTAGCACGAATCTTTCTCCATTGCCAAGCAGTTCCTCTTTTGATACTTTTTTCTCTAAATATGTCGAGGCTTTCTGTTGAGCTTCCAAAGACGATTTCAACATTTCGACTGATTTAATTGTCCCTATACCGTAGAAGGACGATGTTGTATCACAGCCGGTCATTGCGTGCACAAACAAGAGATTTTTCCTTATTTCAATGTGCTGCTCCATCAACCTTGTAATGTCATAGAATACGTTAATAGGATTTGTTTCCACCTTTTGGTTTGCAAAAATATATGTCATTTTTCTCGGGAGCAAGGGCCACTAACAAGGCACACAAATCTGTATCGGTGCCCACTACGACCACTTTCAAACCATCCTTGGCCTTTTAAATAGCAACACTTACTATTATAACATCAGCATCTTCTTCAGCCGTCAGTGTTGGTATTCCCCTATTTGACAATTCCGAGGCAACTGCGTGCAACAACTTAGTTTTGTTCTTTTTATTTCCTAGAATGTTGTCCTTAGGAAACATTCTGTATAGTACATTCTGTACTTTCTTCAAAGTTTATATCACAAGAAGTCTTCTTTGCAGCTCTTCTTCTTTGTTCTTCGCCTTTTGTAGTCGAGTGTTCAGGATAGTATTACAATGAGTGTTAAAAATGACAGTAGCATTATTTCCATAATTTGAGATGACGAAGTCACAGTAGATCTTGATGATTTCTCCATATGTAGATTTACTTGGCCAGTTCATGTAATGTAATAAAAATCCACCATTAAGTACAAACGTTGCATCACGAATATCAACTTCGTCACGTAAACCACTCTCAGATACCTTCATTAAGGAAGATTTCGTTCCTTTGCGAAGTGAAACATCATCGAAAATAGATGGTGGTCTAGAAGCAAGCTCATATGATAGGTACTCTTTTAGTTTAGTAGGACTATCACAGACACATAAAATTCTGTAAAACAGCTATTGTGGGTTGACTAATACTTCATTTAATCGAATTTTCACCTTCTTTGGCTTGGCTTGAGTCTCTATTTTGTCTTTCCTGTGTAACTGTATTTCACCAAAACTCTTCCCACTCATTTTGTTCATTGCTGCAATACCTATTTCATATGCCTGATCACAGTTTACCGACTCGTTGGATACATACCCAGATGACAATGATACAAGTTCACCCGATACTTTTTTAAACGGGTTATGTTGTAGGATCCAAGAAGAGAACTTTTGTAGATCAAATTGGTCTCTCTTCTTTATTAAATCCCTAACTTCTACATGTTGTTCACTAAATTTGATTGAACTTCCCAGAAAGTCTTCCAAAGCTTCATGAATCTTCAAGAAATAAGGGATACCATTGATCCACTTTGACAGTGTACTTTCCGTGATGCCTCTTCCGTGAGTTAAACCCCCAACAGATTTCATCGGTCGCATCAGACATTGCTCAATGCACATATCGGTTCATGTGCCCGACCAGAATTTACCGCTTCGTCTTACAGTAAACATCCCTTTCTTTTTAAAAAGCTCAAATTCCCTCTCTGTCAGTTTCACGTTGATTTCCAGCATTTGTTGGACATATAAATGGGCTGATTTTGCATACGGTAAATGTCCAGCTGCATGAAAATACGGTAGTATTTTGATTGTTGTTGCTAAATGAATATCCCAGTTTCCTGTTCTTTCTGCATAAATAAATTGCACAATTAGATCAATGCATTTTAATAAATGTATCCTGTTTAAAAGTTCTGTTTGATGATTCTATGCTGTTCAAGGAATTATCGATTTCACTTCTGGTTCTGTAAGAGTTTGTTCTATGTTTTTTTCTTGTTTTGTGAGCTGTGAGTGGTACTTCTCCAACGCTGAAACACTTTCTTTCAAAACTTCGTCATGATGTTTTAATGCGTTTACTAACGCAGATGCGGTAAGCATGAACGCTCTGATACATATTGTATAAGAATGACCACTGAGAATATTTTTCACTGCGTTTTGACCATAAACTGTAGCCCAAAAACTTTCTAGTCCACTTTCTTCCATGATATGTCCAACAGACCCCATAAAAGACATAAGAAGGTGGAATCCCCTAAGCCTTACTTACAACTATCTTTGATATTTCGCTTTGACTGCCTGCAGAGGCTACGATCTCTGATGCTTTCAAAAACAGTGGCTGGTCAAAAGTCACTATGCAAGACTGATTTTGTTTCCTACTCCCTTCTGCAGCAAAACACAGCGCAGTGAAAATTGTGGAATAATTAGATGCATCCATATTTATGAATGGAACAGCCTTCACGTAAGTTGCATCGCAGTCTTCTGTCTTGCTGTTCATGAAACCATTCCACCCTGGCTGAACATGGATACCAGACATCCAGATGTAATTTAAAGGATATACACAAATTGTGGTATCAGCGATATGCATGCCATCTTTTAACTCATTGTAGTCTTTAATAGTGATTTTGCTCAACCCCTTTCGTTTTGTATGCCGTGGATAAACTTTTCTTCTTATACTTTCCAGGTTAAAAGTGCCTGAATGACGCCTCTCAACCTTTACCTCAGTCTCTATTTTAGCAGCTGGTACGATACATTGCATTCAACCCATAGCGTGAAAGGTATTTAGGCCGTCTAATGTACGAACATTAACATCGGCATTATCAAATACATGTTGCACAAAGGCACCTTCACGAACGTTGGGGGATCCTGCAATTATTAGGGAATTATTATATGTGTAGGCTTCATAGTAAGACGCACATACTCCCACTGAAGACAGCACTAAGTGTCTAGATCCATACAGACGATGTAGTGTGAGCGCTAATCCACAGTACAAGGGTGATAAAAAAGATCTTGGTCTCACAGCTGATATTATTGCATGATTTATTACAACACCTTTTTTGTTTACTTTCTGTACTTCTGTTACATTCTTCTTCTCAATGACTCTTAGGATAAACGTACTTAATGTATTTAGAATTATATGTTCCCCTCCTGATCTAATATCGCCTGCGTCTGGGTGGGTACGATTGTCATACTCCATGAATACCTTCTGTAATGATGTCGGCCGCAGCCAAAACTATTCTCAGTCTTTCTGTTTCTGGGTCCTGTTCTCTGCCTTTGTACCAGTTCTCAAATATTTTATGGGCAGTATTGGTCAGAGACACAATGTTCTTTCTACAAGAGACCTTTGAAACAATGATACGGTCTTTAAAGTTTTCCTTAAATAGGTCTTTTAAGTGTCTATAAGAGTATGTGTTTGTTTTACCGGAAATGTCCGCCATGATATCTTGCAACTCTTTAACTGTGAATTGACATTCATCACTGTCTTCGATGGTTTCACAAAGGGCTAGAAAATTGTCTTTGTCCGCATTCCGCCTGCCTATGGATCGTTCACTCAAACTTGTCTTACAAAAGGCGTCGTGACAATGTTTGTGGTATCGTGCCTCTGGTGCTACAAGGTCACTTACACTTAAAAGAATAGTTCTAACTCTTTCTCCCCACTCATCATTCCGTTCATCACACTTGCGAAGTAAGGTTGCCTGTATGTCAAGGGTCGCTACCACATGAATTTCTTTCCGACGACTTAAAGGTGACTTTAAGTCAATTACTGTCCTTTCATTGCAAATAAAACAGTTAGTTTTAAAATCAAACTTATTGCCTAAATCCCGAAAAAAAGGTATGGATATGGAGGTATGGGCTTCATCTGGCCTTTGTAATGAGGTTACTGAGGGTTTGATGCTTGTCAGTCTAGTGTAATCTTGTCTCCATACTTTGTGAACTTTAATGGTTGTTCTCCCTTCGATTTTTTTATGTAATCCATTTCCCCGAATAAGACTAGCCTCAGTTATATTTGTCAAACCTTTAGTCACCACTACTGTGTCTACAATCAGATTGTTGTTGCATATAATACACACTAAATCAGGATCCATTTTTCATTTGGTATGGCTTTACTTTCATTATAAGATGCAATGTACTGTATTTTAAATGTATAAGCTACCAAAAATTATAAAAATACCTACAACAAGAGTAGGTGTAATAGAAGTATTTTAGACGGCAACGTTTATTTGGCTGGAGGTTACGTTTTTTAACGAAAATATTAACTCGTGTCTATTAACAAATCTTTTGTTTTTATGCATTAAACTAAGTCAAACTCAGGTTCTGACGGTGCATAAAATGTTACTAAAAGTTTACGTTTACTAAAATAATAGGTTTAATAACTTGCTTTACTAAACTAACCACTGCACTAGCTGTAATCTTCGTCTGAAGTCTTAAACTAAATCCATCAGGTAAGTAACACTTTTTAATTACTATGTACTTGTTTTACAACTGAAATAAGGAAACTCAACACTGCATTTGAACACTACATGAGCTCCCCGAAAGCACAGAACTACAAATGATCTGTTTGTACCTCGTTATCACTAGCGAGCAGCGCGTAGTTTAAGGTCCTTTCTTCAAGTTCTTTTAAAGATAATATTAAATTAAACATAACATTAATTTATAAACATTTATAACATTTATTTAACATAAAATAACATTTATAACATTTATAACATTGATAACATTTATTTAAAGCTAAAGAGTTGCTCTATAGTTTTTGTTCGTAGTTTTTTGACAAAATATCTCAAACTATACAGTTATTGAACGATATCCTAAAATAAAAATACTTTTAACCCGAAATATTTGTCTATTTCTTAAAATATCTGCGAAACCGTAAGACATATCAAAAAATACTACGGGTACTTTTCTTTAGTACATGTCTTGAGAAACAACACGGTGCCAAGAGTGATTCGATATGTTAAAAATTAACAGAGCTATAAGCGATAACATACACGCTTGCAAAATCAAACTTTAAAGACGGCCACACACTACCGGACTTTTCCCCGAACAAGACATCGAACCGAGCAGGATTTGGCTTCGAAGGGAGAAAATCCGGTAGTTTGTGGGGCCTCCGAACCAGACACCGAACAAGACATCGAACCGAGCACCGAGCGCTCTCGAGGCGGTTTTTTGACGAAAGATCAAAGAAAGATCGGTCCGATGTCTTGTTCGGAGTCTGGTTCGGGGTTCGATAGTGTGTGGTACCTCCACGCTGCTCCGAGCGCCGTCCCGAGCGCCGTCCCGAGCGCCGTCACGAGCCCCGCCGTACTTACTTGAAATAAACATTAACCCTACTACACTGTTGGTGTTTTTTTTTTATAAATTAAAGGTAGTAAGACTTAATTGTTGAAATGAAGGGAAGCGCATACATACCTCGAAATGTAAAATTACATCATGTATCTCTTGTGTATTTTAATTTCTCATAAAACCAAGCAGTTCAAATTGGCAGCAAACAACTTATAGGGCAACTTTGAGACACACTAGAGTGTAATCATAATTCTTTTTTATGTGAATAAGTTTTGTTGTAACAGTATAAACGTTAACAAAGTTATGGTATTTGTTATGTGTTATTTTATTGCATTAATTTATGTATACTTTTTACTATATTCCATTTGTAATAAATTACATGTTGCAATACTTTTTGATTTACTAAATTATTACAACCACCTTATTGTTGTTACAATCCTCCTACATAGTTAATAATATCCAGGCCTACTGCTTTTGCAAGAAGCATATTTGATTTGTTAACTGATAAATCTGCTAAACTAGTTTAACCTAAATAAAATGAATAATGTTAGTAAAATCAATTCATATGTAACTATAAATTAATCTCTACTACATAACCCCAGCCCCCTACCAGCCTACCTGCATCCCCTAAACCCCTTATACTGCCGCTACCCCCTCACCTAAATATGTACCCGACAACAAATTGCTATTTAAAAATAATTGTATTATGTCATATTCGAAACAAACTTGCCTTAATGTTTTTAAGAACATCGCAAAGTGCTTGGCAAACCTCCGGTATAATTTACCAATAGCTTGTTCAGATATTCTGAATAGGAATCGCAAGCTTCTATAGTTGCCATCAGTCGCCAGAAAACGCAAAGTTACCGCTAACCTGTCTTGAGTTGATATTGCTTTCCGCACGTGCGTATCTTGTTTAGATAACTTCCCTCCAATCAGCGTTAGAAGGTATTCAAAATCTACAGGGGACATTCTTGTAAAATTGTTGTACTGTCCACTAACTTGCTGAAATTTTAAGTCCGATATCAATGTACCTCCACCACAGTCTTGCCTCTTTTCAAACAGCAGAGTTTCCCACCAACGACGCCTCCTTTTCTTTCTTCTGTTTTTGAGAGTGGCCAGATGGATGTAAATGTAAGCAGCTGCAGCCTCACCTTCCCATCACTAACTACACCGCAGAAAATCACAAACAAATACACAAGAACACGGAATTCAATAGTGCACACAAGTGCACACATACAAGCCTGCACAATGGCAACTAAAATGGTCCCCACCGTTTTTACCCCGCTTGGTGTTTTCGCGCTCAATCTGTCCGATCCGATGTCTTGTTCGGGGTCTTGATCGGGATGAAGTTCGGAGTGAATTTGTGCCCTACTCCCTGCTCCCTGCTCGGTCCGATGTCTTGTTCGATGTCTGGTTCGAGCAAAAGTCCGATAGTGTGTGGCCGCCTTAAAGGGGGGTGGGGACTTTTGGGAAAATACACCTCTAGACATGTGCTAACAACTGTACAAATCTCAGCTTGTCTCTAATTTCTTCCGACACCAGGTCGTTTTTGGCGTTCATTGCCTGGCCTATGAGAGCAAGACCATCTGGTCTGGTCTTTACAGTGGAACCCTCTTAACCACGAACACGTTGAGTGCAGCACGAAATAATAGTAAATATTTATAAATCTGCGAAAACCTTGACAGGGCCGTTTGGTTGACGGCTTTTTAATACTTACTATTATGTAATTGTATCGTTATTCAATTTTTATTTAATTATTTATCTTTTACTGAACCAAACCAATAAATATTTTTTAAATGTTTTTTTCATTTATTTATAACATTTTACAATGATTAAAATGTTTTTGAATACTACTTAAACAATTAGTACGGAGCGCACATTCTGGAGGAGAGTGAAAGCCTCCTTTATATCAAAATAAAATTATTATAACTGTTACATATACTGCCCACTCCGTCAATGTGTCTTATCGTATTGTAGTAGAAACTGACCGCCTATTCATTCCACATACACATTTTTAAGCAGTAGGGATGTTTTTAGTAAAGAAAAAAACCAGAGATAAATTGTTCAATGTTTTGTTCAAATATAATATATAATGTCCTTATTAGTGAATTTCCTTTGGAAAGTGAACTATTAGCATGACCCGCACGGTGAAACTTAAGCCCGGGACCACCATAGAAGTTCCTAACGTGACCCCCTGAACACGTTTTGGGGGGTCGTTCAAAATTTTATATCTATATATATATACACATATATATATACATATATATATATACACACATATGCATGTATATATATATAGACATATATATATATATATATATATATATATATATATATATATATATATATATATATATATATGTGTGTGTATGCACTCTAGCGGTCGCAATGTTTGTCCGATTTACTTCAAATTTAGTAGGGACGTTCCTTTCTATAATCTGTTGGACAAGTTCGTCGGGCAAACCAATCGGAAAACGCTAAACCCCTTTTTTTGGGATTAATTTTTCAAATTTTGAGGTTTTGGGCCCAAAAAGGGTCTAAAATGCCCCGTATGTAAGATGAATGCATGTAAAAAGATGGGAATTAGTGAGGCAAAAGTTTTAAGTCCTCTCTCGTCATTCTAGCATATATATTTACCGAGTTATTAAAGAAAATGTGTATCGACATAACACAGTACGTTGTCTTATGGGGATTTTACACTAGAGAAGCCTGTTATTACTTTGTTGAAGTACTTTTATCATCCCCAGCAACCTCACGCCTACTTTCAAGCATGTCTGGACCTTCTCCTAACATTATAATGCACAAAATTGTATTCCCAGCTTTGCAGGTAAATGAAGCCAGGAGCATCAGAACAGCCAAAAAATCAATGTTTTCAGATTTCAATAAAAATTGTACAAATGTATGTTTTTACACTGATTTTGAGTTTTAAAAGTTTTTATGTGGAAATTCACTTCCCTCACGTCAGCGTGCTGCGTGCGAACTCGTTTTTGTATATACTGAGTTACCGTTTGAGTATCGTAGTTATATGGTCGGTCAGTAAAACGATTATCGACATTCCTCTGGACTTTGAATACTGAAATGTAAATCCGTATACTGTAATGTATTGGAGTTTTAAGGGAAATATAATCTTTCGGCTAATTATATGTATTAGTCTAGGTCATTAAATTAGTGTTATTAGAGTTTTACATTGTATATTGAAGTTTAGAAACATAAAATTGTGCTAAAGTAGTTCAACTCTCATGACTCGTGTACATTAGTATTCCTGTGAATGCAGAGGAAACCATCTGGGACATAAAATAATTTTCACTCCGGTCTGTGCAGAATAACAATTAATTGGAGCTGTAACTCGTGTCATTACTCCTGTATTTTGGCATTTACAAATACTAATGTGACAAAAACCATTTAAGCTGTATAGCATTTATAGTTTTATAGCTTTTGTAGAACTTCTCTTCTTGACTTAATTTGAAAGAATGTATTTGTTCAAATCCATGTACGAGTATACATTTTTAACAAAACATGTAATGGGTTAGAAATCAGGTCTTTATGTATTTCTTTACTTCTAGGCTTGATTCGGATTTATTTACCATTACTAAATACCATTCGTTTTCTTCATTTTACTCCATTCTTGCCTTAGCTCGATTGGGAGAATATATATACCAGGGTTCTGCACTATTCAAACTAAGCATTTTGGGCCTACTTAAACTTCATTGTACAACAACATAATCAATTAGACAGGACCACAAAATAAACAATATTTACTTTCAGTTATATATTCAAAATTAAACGTCTGTGCTCAGAGATATAACCAAGAGTCTTATATCTTGCTCACGCATTTTCCAGTCGATAAATTGATATTTATTTGAATCACGGTAGATCTTGAGCAACTACACAGTATTAACTAACGCTATTTTAATCGATATACCATCAGCCCTAAAACATTTCTCAGTTTAACTACCTACTACTTTGTCTACTTATTAACACTTTATATTCACTCCTAGTTCATCTGATCATTGAAATGTTACATCTTTGAAATTGTAAAATATATTATCAATAAATCCGAATATAAAATTGCCTCACTCGAATATTATAATTTATTTTAAGCAAAACTCAACCTTTATGGTACTTTATAAACTTGCCTGGCACCATGGAATACGGATAAACTGTAATATGGATGGACTGTACAGTTTAATTAATCTAAATTTTCAAATTTTTTTCCAGTTTTAAAACAACATCCAAAATTTCTCTTAGACAAAATGAAATGTAAAAATGCAGAAATAAGTTACATTACAAATTAAACTTGCTTTAAAGTTCCTGCTACTTCATGCGGCACTAAAAACTTGGCACTCCGACATATATTTTAACGGACAATATCCAGGCACAATCTGCTGCTCTAGGACGAATCACCCACTATAAAACCTCGGTCTGCAGAGGAGAAATGAAGGGAAGCGATTGTCCTCAGAAATGGTGCAGGACCAGACCAACTAAACACACAACTGGCTCTAATGCGAGCCTGAACCCTTGTTATCTAAATAACTATCAAGCTGAATTATAAACAAGTCCCGCTTACAAAACCCGTTGTACAGTGCGTAACAGACATTTGTTCAAGTAAAGGGGGCACCATCGCACCATCGCCCCAAATGAGGATTAATGGTTTTAACAGGCACAGGCACTAGCTCTCACAAAAATTAGCACACTTGTGCTTTTGATGTGTTACTGTGTTTATTATGACGTAAACGAGCCGTCCTGTCAGGACCCGTAATTATTGTAATACCGCTCAATATCCGTTCAAGTCAATACTTAGGTGGAACCACCTAATGACCACGATACATCCTCGTGTGACACCACCTATATGACTCACTATACATCCTTGTGTGACACAACTTATATGACTCACCATACATCCTCGTGTGACACCACCTATATGACTCACCATACATCCTAGTGTGACACCACCTATATGACTCATCATACATCCTCGTGTGACACCACCTATGAACCACCATACATCCTCGTGTGACACCACCTATGACTCACCATACATCCTCGTGTGACACCACCTATGACTCACCATACATCCTCGTGTGACACCACCTATGACTCACCTTACATCCTTGTGTGGCACCACCTATATGACTCATCATACATCCTCGTGTGACACCACTTGCATGACTTACCATACATTCTCGTGTGACACCACCTATGACTTATCATACAGCCTCGGGTGACACCACCTATATGACTCACCATACATCCTCGTGTGACACCACCTATATGACTGACCATACATCCTCGTGTGACACCACCTATATGACTCCCCATACGTCCTCGTGTGACACCGCCTATGACTCACCATACATCCTTGTGTGACACCACTTATATGACTCATCATACATCCTCGTGTGACACCACCTATATGACTCACCATACATCCTCGTGTGACACCACCTATATGACTCCCTATAGATCCTCGTGTGACACCACCTATATGACTCCCTATAGATCCTCGTGTGACACCACCTATATGACTCATCATAAATCCTCGTGTGACACCACCTATGACCCACCATACATCCTCGTGTGACACCACCTATGACTCACCATACATCCTCGTGTGACACCACCTATGACTCACCATGCATCCTTGTGTGGCACCACCTATATGATTCATCATACATCCTCGTGTGACACCACCTATATGACTCCCCATACATGCTCATGTGACACCACCTTTGACTCACCATACATCCTTGTGTGACACCACCTATTTGACTTATCATACATCCTGGGGTGACACCACCTATATGACTCACCATACATCCTCCTGTGACACCACCTACATGACTCACTATAGATCCTCGTGTGTGACCACCTTTGTGACTCGCAGGATTATGTACCTCGTAAGCATTCTCTTTCATTTCTTTTTATTCTTTCTTTTTTACAATTTGATCACCACTTTCTGTTGTAAAAGTTTTACCATCGGCATAAATTAATGCATTATCACTCCTTATTTTATATCAATTTTTGTGTGTGTGTGTATGGTTTATTATCCATAGTCTTGAATCCAATATCAAAGGTAGGATCAGCCACTAACAAATTAGGATTGTATGTAATCAAATCAATTTCATAATTGTCATGATTAATGTTTTTACTTATATCATCTAACCTCAAAGCCTGCGAGACATTAAACAAATATCATTGTCATATTCCCCCTTGGCTACATTCTTTATAAATCTTTCCTCCACATCCCATCTATTATTTTCTTTATCAAACGTCAATGCATTATACTCTTTGTTATCCGGTTTTACTACGCTTTTCTCACCCTTTGTTAATACTTGACCAATCATCGCTGCACCTGATTAATATTTACCTGGGGAAACGTGTGATATTCTTTTACAGCCGGCAAAATAGACATGATGTATTAATAACAAAGCCTGACTTCTTACAACACAATCATAAAACCTAGAAGCCGCCTTAACATTAGTTAACCTTTTATTGTTAAAATCTCACTCGTCTGTATTTGTTTTTGGAATTTGTGAGAAGAACACAGCATCATTATAATCGGTACCCGCAGCTAAATTTCCAATTTTTTGCTTTTTAGCATCCCACTTATTTTATTTGGATTCTAAAAATTCATATTTACTATCGCCTTGTTTTAACAAACTGTCATCATATTTTTATATTCGACCTACAACCACTATGTCACTTGGCAAAGTTCCTGGTAAGATGTTTGTTCATTGCTTATTTTTACCATCGAACTTAAGAACGTCTAATGTTATAGTCTGATGTTTTGTAACACAATAATTCTCATCAATAGCAGGCTTAACAAAAACGAGCCTTTTGTTAAAATCCCAAAAGTTTAATTGTTTAGTATTTGCGAGACGTTTACAGCATCGCCACTATCTTTACCCACTGGAAAATTACAAATGTTCTGGTTTTTAGCATCCCACTTATTTTTGTTTGGTTCTAAAAATTCATATTTATAATCACCTTGTACAAAGGCGCCATTTTTGTTTATTAACGTTGGTTCTTATATTGGTACTTCGTCTAAAGTTTAAGCACGTTGTACATTCCAAATGTTATGCTGTTTGGCAAACAAAACATTAATCTTCCATTCTAAAACATCATATTTCTTATTGACTTGTACTAAAGTGTTATCTATTCTTTTCTAATTAAAGCATATTCTAATATTGGGACAGTGCCTAACCTTTCACCCCTTTCCACATAACTAATTTTGCGCTTTTTAGCGTTCCACTTATTACTCTGGGATTCTAAAAATTCATATTTAGTATCACCCTGTACGAAGGCATCATCTTTTCTGATTAATGTCTGGCCCAAAGTCGACACGTCGTCAACACCTTCCTTAACAATACCAATTTTACAATTCAAAGCATTCCAACTTCTATCCTTCAGTTTTTAAATAGCTTCTTTAGACACTCTAGGTTCTTGTGTTGTATATGGGTTATATAAACGATAAAATTTATCTATAAACATTTTTTTTCATAAATAATTCCACTTTCTCTCAATTCTTCTATAATAGAATCAATCTCATCATCCAACCCAGCATCCCCAGCAAGTCGACTTAGCCAAAGCAGTCTTAACCTGTCTACAAATTAATTAGGATCGGCCCAATACACATAGTCTATTTTATTACCAGTCACCTCCCTCAAACCTCCACCAGTAGTCTTATTTAGAGGTTTAATTATGTTTACATAATTAGCATGTTTATTCTTGGTATACCAGACGAGGTCTTTGGAAATATCATTGGGAGAAATTGTCTTTGTGTATTAGTTTTGGAAGCAAAAAACTCTTGCAATGGCTCTACTAAAGGGTGGAATAATTGGAACCTCTCTTATTCAGCTTCTAAAGATTTACCCCGTTTTAATGATATTTTTTCTCTCTTATTCGTTTTGCAGAGTCTATTAATTCTTGTTGAATATTTGTTTAAATTTTTATTTTCATTTATTTATTTTGTTTGTTAAAGGATTAAGGATAAAGGATTGTATTTAAACATTTTATGATGTATTATTAAGCAATCTGCAGACGTGTTTAAATTTATAATTTAATGTCTACAACTCCCTCTTTGACCGGTTAATTCTGTCTAGAACAGTCTATTACAATTAGGGGATATTTCTTTATAAAGTCAACTCTGCTAATCATACGATCGGGGGCAGTGTTTTTATAACTCTCTCTAGACCTTACAAACATCTCATAAGCTTTAGAGATGTAATTTTTTCAAAGTCAAGATTTAAATCGCTATAAGGATAATTAATAATCTAAGTTTAGAAACAGATTTTTCAATTTATAATGATCAAATTAGTCAGTTATTTTTCGTGCCTTATTGTCTCTCTCTCTTTGGAATCCAAGTATCTGGGCTTCTCCAAATTCGAAGATTTCTTAACTGACCCTGTATATCTCGTGGTTTTAGGATACGATGGGAGTTCGTGTAGCTCAAAACTCCTAAATGCGATTTGCAAGTTTTTATTTTGCAGTAACATCTTTTGTAATTGAAGCTTCTCGCCTTCAGATGGTACAGCAAACTGCTGAGATACAAGATTAGTTATAGTCGATTCGGCGAACGCTGGAACAGTAGGAGGATTTTTAACTCTCGCTGAGTGGAGAGGGAATTGGTCACTGGATATTAGCGGCTAGTGGAATCAGATGATTCACGCGTATATGTATATGAAAGTGCGCACGGCGGCACAAGAGTAAAGTGCAATATTGTAATGGATCTTATTTAAGTGGAGACAAATCACACACTAAACACAGCTTTTATCCAGAAGCCCCTCCCGGCTGTAAAATTATTGAAGTCCCAAGAAATATTATATATTTCCCTGTAAATAAGAGAAGTTTAGATGTTGTAAGTATTACATTTACAGATCAACACGATGGGCCAATTGACTTTAACGGAGAGGAAACTACAATTAATTGTCATATAAATAGATATGGGAATTTACAAGAACGGGTTGAGAGTGAAAAATGCCAGGTTTCTACGATCAATTGAACTAATATTACAATTTTATATTAATACAAATGGAAACAGATTGTCTAGACAATACAAGGAAATCCCAATTCGACGACAGTGTTGTTAAAACTACGTATCACTCCTTTGTTCCCCACAATACTTTCGCAATCAACATTTCCGATGGAATTAGAATAAGTATAAGTAATCAAAATTTACTAACACGACTTAAATTGTATATTAATAACAACCGGTGCTCCAACTGGTCGGGCCGCTGAAACAGTTCCTAAAATTACACTTAAATAGACCCAGTGGGTAATGCCACATATTTTACCATCTGACGGCGAGAAGCTGTAATTACCAAAGATGTTATTGCAAAAATAAAAACTTTCAAATCGCATTTAGGAGTTTGAAGCTGCACGAACTCCCATCATATCCCAAAACCACGAGACATACAGGGAATGCTTTAAATTGTAAAATTGGTAGTATTAAAGAAAGTGTTGACGACGTGTCAACTTTGGGCCCGACATTAACCAGAAAAGATGATGCCTTTGTACAAGGTTATACTAAATATGCATTTTTAGAATCCCAGAGTAATAAGTGGAACGCTAAAAAGCGCAAAATTAGTTATGTGGAAAGGGGTGAAAGGTTAGGCACTGTCCCAATATTAGAATATGCTTTAATTAGAAAAGAATAGATAACACTTTAGTACAAGTCAATAATAAATATGATGTTTTAGAATGGAAGATTAATGTTTTGTTTGCCAAACAGCATAACATTTGGAATGTACAACGTGCTTAAACTTTAGACGAAGTACCAATATAAGAACCAACGTTAATAAACAAAAATGGCGCCTTTGTACAAGGTGATTATAAATATGAATTTTTAGAACCAAACAAAAATAAGTGGGATGCTAAAAACCAGAACATTTGTAATTTTCCAGTGGGTAAAGATAGTGGCGATGCTGTAAACGTCTCGCAAATACTAAACAATTAAACTTTTGGGATTTTAACAAAAGGCTCGTTTTTGTTAAGCCTGCTATTGATGAGAATTATTGTGTTACAAAACATCAGACGTTCTTACAGAACATTAGACGTCCTTAAGTTCGATGGTAAAAATAAGCAATGAACAAACATCTTACCAGGAACTTTGCCAAGTGACATAGTGGTTGTAGGTCAAATATAAAAATATGATGACAGTTTGTTAAAACAAGACGATAGTAAATATGAATTTTTAGAATCCAAATAAAATAAGTGGGATGCTAAAAAGCAAAAAATTGGAAATTTAGCTGCGGGTACCGATTATAATGATGCTGTGTTCTTCTCACAAATTCCAAAAACAAATACAGACGAGTGAGATTTTAACAATAAAAGGTTAACTAATGTTAAGGCGGCTTCTAGGTTTTATGATTGTGTTGTAAGAAGTCAGGCTTTGTTATTAATACATCATGTCTATTTTGCCGGCTGTAAAAGAATATCACACGTTTCCCCAGGTAAATATTAATCAGGTGCAGCGATGATTGGTCAAGTATTAACAAAGGGTGAGAAAAGCGTAGTAAAACCGGATAACAAAGAGTATAATGCATTGACGTTTGATAAAGAAAATAATAGATGGGATGTGGAGGAAAGATTTATAAAGAATGTAGCCAAGGGGGAATATGACAATGATATTTGTTTAATGTCTCGCAGGCTTTGAGGTTTGACGATATAAGTAAAAACATTAATCATGACGATTATGAAATTGATTTGATGACATACAATCCTAATTTGTTAGTGGCTGATCCTACCTTTGATATTGGATTCAAGACTATGGATAATAAACCATACACACACACACACAAAAATTGATATAAAATAATGAGTATAAATGCATTAATTTATGCCGATGGTAAAACTTTTACAACAGAAAGTGGTGATCAAATTGTAAAAAAGAAAGAATAAAAAGAAATGGAAGAGAATGCTTAAGAGGTACATAATCCTGCAAGTCACAAAGGTGGTCACACACGAGGATCTATAGTGAGTCATGTAGGTGGTGTCACACGAGGATGTATGGTGAGTCATATAGGTGGTGTCACCCCAGGATGTATGATGAGTCATATAGGTGGTGTCACACAAGGATGTATGGAGAGCCATAGGTGGTGACACATGAGGATGTATGGGGAGTTATATAGGTGGTGTCACACGAGGATGTATGGTGGGTCATAAAGGTGGTGTCACACGTGGATGTATGATGAGTCATATAGGTGGTGTCACACTAGGATTTATGGTGAGTCATAGGTGGTGTCAGACGAGGATGTATGAGTCATATAGGTGGTGTCACAGAGGATGTGTGGTGAGTCATATAGGTTGTGTCACACGAGGATGTATGATGAGTCATATAGGTGGTGTCACACGAGGATGTATGGTGAGTCATATAGGTGGTGTCACACGAGGATGTATGACGAGTCATATAGGTGGTATCACACGAGGATGTATGGTGAGTCATAGGTGGTGTCAGACGAGGATGTATGGTGAATCATATAGGTGTTGTCAAACGAGGATGTATGATGAGTCATAGGTGGAGTCACACGAGGATGTATGGTGAGTCATAGGTGGTGTTAGACGAGGATGTATGATGAGTCATAGGTAATGTCACACGAGGATGTATGATGAGTCATAGGTGGTGTCACACGAGGATGTATGGTGAGTCATAGGTGGTGTCAGACGAGGATGTATGTTAAGTCATAGGTGGTGTCACACGAGGATGTATGATGAGTCATAGGTGGTGTCACACGAGGATGTATGGTAAGTCATAGGTGGTGTCACACGAGGATGTATGATGAGTCATAGGTTGTGTCACAAGAGGATGTATGATGAGTCATATAGGTGGTGTCACACGAGGATGTATGGTGAGTCTTATAGGTGGTATCACACGAGGATGTATGATGAGTCATATAGGTGGTGTCACACGAGGATGTATGGTGAGTCATATAGGTGGTGTCACACGAGGATGTATGATGTCATATAAGAGGTGTCATTCGAGGATGTAGGGTGAATCATAGGTGGTGTCAGACGAGGATGTATGATGAGTCATAGGTGGTGTCACATGAAGTTGTATGGTGAGTCATATAGGTGGTGTCACACGAGGATGTATGGTGAGCCATATAGGTGGTGTCACACGAGGATGTATGATGATTCATATAGGTGGTGTCACACGAGGATGTATGATGAGTCATAGGTGTTGTAACACGAGGATGTATGGTGAGTCATAGGTGGTGTCAGACGAGGATATATGATGAATCATAGGTGGTGTCACACGAGGATGTATGGTGAGTTATATAGGTGGTGTCACACGAGGATGTATGATGAGTCATATAGGTGGTGTCACACGAGGATGTATGGTGAGTTATATAGGTGGTGTCACACTAGGATGTATGATGAGTCATAGTTGGTGTCGCACGAGGATGTATGGTAAGTCATAGGTGGTGTCACACGAGGATGTATGATGAGTCATAGGTTGTGTCAGACGAGGGTGTATGGTAAGTCATAGGTGGTGTCACACGAGGATGTATGATGAGTCATAGGTGGTGTCACATGAGGATGTATGATGAGTCACATAGGTGGTGTCACATGAGGATGTATGAGTCATATAGGTGGTGTCACAGAGGATGTATGGTGAGTCATATAGGTGGTGTCACACGAGGATGTATGATGAGTCATATAGGTGGTGTCACACGAGGATGTACGGTGAGTCATATAGGTGGTGTCACACGAGGATGTTTGGTAAGTCATAGCTGGTGTCACACGAGGATATATGATGACTCATAGGTTGTGTCACACGAGGATGTATGGTGAGTCACAAAGGTGGTGTCTTACGAGGATGTATTATGAGTCTTATAGGTGGTGTCACACGAGGATGTATGGTGAGTCATATAGGTGGTGTCACACGTGGATGTATGATGAGTCATATAGGTGGTGTCACACTAGGATTTATGGTGAGTCATATAGGTGGTGTCACACGAGGATGTATGATGAGTCATATAGGCGGTGTCACACGAGGATGTATGGTGAGTCATATAGGTGGTGTCACACGAGGATGGATGGTGAGTCATATAGGTGGTTCACACGAGGATGTATGGTGAGTCATATAGGTGGTGTCACACGAGGATGTATGACGAGTCATATAGGTGGTATCACACGAGGATGTATGGTGAGTCATAGGTGGTGTCAGACGAGGATGTATGGTGAATCATATAGGTGTTGTCAAACGAGGATGTATGATGATTCATATAGGTGGTGTCACACGAGGATGTATGATGAGTCATAGGTGGAGTCACACGAGGATGTATGGTGAGTCATAGGTGGTGTTAGACGAGGATGTATGATGAGTCATATAGGTGGTGTCACACGAGGATGTATGGTGAGTCATATAGGTGGTGTCACACGAGGATGTATGATGTCATATAAGTGGTGTCATACGAGGATGTAGGGTGAGTCATAGGTGGTGTCACATGAAGTTGTATGGTGAGTCATATAGGTGGTGTCACACGAGGATGTATGGTGAGCCATATAGGTGGTGTCACACGAGGATGTATGATGATTCATACAGGTGGTGTCACACGAGGATGTATGGTGAGTCATATAGGTGGTGTCACACGAGGATGTATGGTGAGTCATATAGGTGGTGTCACACGAGGATGTATGATTAGTCATATAGGCGGTGTCACACGAGGATGTATGGTGAGTCATATAGGTGGTGTCACACGAGGATGTATGGTGGGTCATTAGGTGGTTCCACCTAAGTATTGACTTGAACGGATATTGAGCGGTATTACAATAATTACGGGTCCTGACAGGACGGCTCGTTTACGTCATAATAAACACAGTAACACATCAAAAGCACAAGTGTGCTAATTTTTGTGAGAACTAGTGCCTGTGCCTGTTAAAACCATTAATCCTCATTTGGGGCGATGGTGCGATGGTGCCCCCTTTACTTGAACAAATGTCTGTTACGCACTGTACAACGGGTTTTGTAAGCGGGACTTGTTTATAATTCAGCTTGATAGTTATTTAGATAACAAGGGTTCAGGCTCGCATTAGAGCCAGTTGTGTGTTTAGTTGGTCTGGTCCTGCACCATTTCTGAGGACAATCGCTTCCCCTCATTTCTCCTCTGCAGACCGAGGTTTTATAGTGGGTGATTCGTCCTAGAGCAGCAGATTGTGCCTGGATATTGTCCGTTAAAATATATGTCGGAGTGCCAAGTTTTTAGTGCCGCATGAAGTAGCAGGAACTTTAAAGCAAGTTTAATTTGTAATGTAACTTATTTCTGCATTTTTACATTTCATTTTGTCTAAGAGAAATTTTGGATGTTGTTTTAAAACTGGAAAAAGATTTGAAAATTTAGATTAATTAAACTGTACAGTCCATCATGTTACAGTTTATCCGTATTCCATGGTGCCAGGCAAGTTTATAAAGTACCATAAAGGTTGAGTTTTGCTTAAAATAAATTATAATATTCGAGTGAGGCAATTTTATATTCGGATTTATTGATAATATATTTTACAATTTCAAAGATGTAACATTTCAATGATCAGATGAACTAGGAGTGAATATAAAGTGTTAATAAGTAGACAAAGTAGTAGGTAGTTAAACTGAGAAATGTTTTAGGGCTGATGGTGTATCAATTAAAATAGTTTTAGTTAATACAGTGTAGTTGCTCAAGATCTACCGTGATTCAAATAAATAGCAATTTATCGACTGGAAAATGCGTGAGCAAGATATAAGACTCTTGGTTATATCTCTGAGCACAGATGTTTAATTTTGAATATATAACTGAAAGTAAATATTGTTTATTTGTGGTCCTGTCTAATTGAATATGTTGTTGTACAATGAAGTTTAAGTAGGCCCAAAATGCTTAGTTTGAATAGTGCAGAACCCTGGTATTTTCTCCCAATTGAGCTAAGGCAAGAATGGAGTAAAATTAAGTAAACGAATGGTATTTAGTAATGGTAAATAAATCCGAATCAAGCCTAGAAGTAAAGAAATACATAAAGACCTGATTTCTACCCCATTACATGTTTTATTCAAAATGTATACTCGTACATGGATTTGAACAAATACATTCTTTCAAATTAAATCAAGAAGAGAAGTTCTACAAAAGCTATAAAGCAATAAATGCTATACAGCTTAAATGGTTTTTGTCACATTAGTATTTGTAAATGCCAGAATACAGGAGTAATGACACGAGTTACAGTTCCAATTAATTGTTATTCTGCACAGACAGGAGTGAAAATTATTTTATGTCCCAGATGGTTTCCTCTGCATTCACAGGAATACTAATGTACACGAGTCATGAGAGTCGAACTACTTTAGCACAATTTCATGTTTCTAAACTTCAATATACAATGTAAAACTCTAATAACACTAATTTAATGACCTAGACTAATACATATAATTAGCCGAAAGATTATATTTCCCTTAAAACTCCAATACATTACAATATACGGATTGACATTTCAGTATTCAAAGTCCAGAGGAATGTCGATAATTGTTTTACTGACCGACCTTATAACTACGATACTCAAACGGTAACTCAGTATATACAAAAACGAGTTCGCACGCAGCCCGCTGACGTGAGGGAAGTGAATTTCCACATAAAAAGTTTTAAAACTCAAAATCAGTGTAAAAACATCCATTTGTCCAATTTTTATTGAAATCTGAAAACATTGATTTTTTTGGCTGTTCTGATACTCCTGGTTTCATTTACTTGCAAAGCTGGGAATACAATTTTGCACATTATAAGGTTAGTAGAAGGTCCAGACAGGCTTGAAAGTAGGCGTGAGGTTGCTGGGGGTAATAAAAGTACCCTAACAAAGGAATAACACGCTTTTCTAGTGTAAAACCCCCATAAGACAACGTACTGTGTTTAGCCGATACACATTTTCTTAAATAACTCAGTAAATATTTATGCTAGAATGACGGGAGACGGCTTAAAACTTTCGCCTCTCTAATTCCCATCTTTTTACATGTATTAATTTTATATCTGGGGCTTTTCTGACCCTTTTTGGGCCCAAAAATCGAAATTTGAAAGATTAATCCCCAAAAAATGGGTTTAGAGTTTTCCGATTGTTTTGCCCAACGAACTTGTCCAACAGATTATAGAAAGGAACGTCCCTACCAAATTTTATGTAAATCGGACATAAAATGCGACCGCTTGAGTGCATACACACACATATATATATATATATATATACATGTCTATATATATATATATATATATATATATATGTGTGTTACATATAGAGTATAATTAAATGTCATATGGAGGACCATCCGAAAATCGGAAATTCATTTTTATAGAATACCTTACAAAAAAACGTTGTTGAGTCGTGGAGAGAAGCGGTGCGATGGATGTGAGGGTCCTCATACTGGCAGTCATCTTCTTGAAACTGGAGGTGAACACAGGAGCAAATCTTCATTATTGATAGATATTTTAAAAGAGTTCCTCAAACCACAAAGTTACTATTACGCGAGAGCACCGTGAGTGCATATTGGGTTTATTAGGTAGACACACACAGAAAAGGTATTCATCGGTTCACGTTCTGGACACATCTGCCCGACGCGGCTCACTTGTTCAATGTCTGCCAGGGGAGGGGGCAGATAGCGATCAAAGGTCATAACTGACTGTCCCAGGTGATCCTTTAAACGTAAAATAATACCCTTTGGTTGAATTGGATTGCTTACAAAATAAATCTCTTTTACCTCAATTTTCCTTTAATTGATCTTAATAAAAATTAAATACATTTGATTTAAGTTTAATTGAAACTAATTAATGAAAAACTAAATCTGTTAAACTTACAAAAATAAAATAATATTGTCTTTTTACTCATTATTCAACATACCCCCACCTGTGAACCAAACTGGGGTTCGTAAAAAACTAATACAACTTAAAACTACAGGTGATGGAGTCTAATGATAATGTTCAGAATTTAATCTTCAAGTGGAAAGGGTGACACCTTAGTAACGGCCCTTGTAAGAGGTCCTTTGTTAGTGCGAAGATGTACAACACGGATGAGTCCGTCTGGTCCGGGAATAGTTGCTGTAACACGTCCCATCTTCCAGGTGAGCGGCGGAGAGTTTGGTTCATGGATTAGAACAAGTTCACCCACTTTTATATTTACTTCAGGAGATGTCCATTTTCCCCTTTGCTGTAGGGTATGAAGATAGTCCTGCTGCCACCTTTTCCAAAAATGTTGAGACATTGATTGTACGAGCTGCCATCTTGAGAGTCGATTACTGGGCACTCCCTCCCATGCTGGCTCTGGAACTGCAAGAAGCGGACCACCAATGAGAAAGTGTCCTGGTGTGAGGTAGTCGAGTTCTGATGGATCAGAGGAAATTGCTGTAAGGGGCCTAGAATTGAGAATTGCCTCTATCTTTGTTGACAAGGTTATAAACTCTTCGAAGTTAAGAATCTGTTCCCCGATGACACGACGCAAATGGTGTTTTATGCTGCGCACCATTCTCTCCCATAACCCTCCTTGGTGTGGTGCTGCTGGGGGTAGAAAATTAAACTTCATTTGGTTTTCATTACAAAATTGATTAAGAGCTGCTTTTGTCTCAGCCTGTTGTAGAAATGACTGAATACGTTGAAGCTCTGTAGCTGCCCCGTTGTAATTGGTTCCACAGTCTGAAAAAATATTAGAACATAATCCTCTACGAGATACAAAACGAGTTAGAGCCGCAATAAATGCTTCAGCGGACAAACTGCTAACTACTTCAAGATGAACAGCCTTAACAGCCAGACAAATAAAAACACATATGTACATCTTCAAAGGGCTTGTTTTTCGTAAATTGTTGGGTTTGACCATAAATGGCCCAAGAAAATCAGTTCCACAATTGTAGAAAACCTTAGAGGGAGTTACTCTAGCTGCAGGGAGGTCGCCCATTTTCTGAGAAGCCAATGTGGGTCGACAACGAAAGCAACACACACATTTATTTGAATACTCTACTTCTGATAAAACTTCTTGCTGAAAGAATCCAAAAGCTTTGAGAAATAATCCCTTGGAGAAATTGTGGACCGGCATGTAAGTACTTGACATGATAGAAATCAATAATAATATTAGTTATGTGGTGTGATTTAGGTAAAATGATAGGATGCTTTTCTGCAAAAGATAAGTTTGAGTGTTGAATGCGGCCACCCACTCTGAGAAGTCCAGTGTCATCAATGAAAGGAGAAAGATGTTTAAGACGAGATGTTTGAGGTTTTCCTGTTTTAAGTCGAGAGATGTCTTCTTGGAACACTGAAGCCTGGAGTATCTTGCATACTTGCATACAAGCATAATTCAATTCACTCAACTGTAGAGGCCCTGATTCCTTCCTGTTGGATTTAATGTTTTTGTAGAATCTAAAAACGTAGGCTAGTACTCTCAAAAGTTTACTCCAAGATGAGAACCTGGTAAAAATGTCAGGTTCAGCCACAGCTAGCAAAACACTTAGGGGCTCAGATTTTATTTCTGGTAATTCTTCATCCTTAACAATTTGAAATGAGGGAGTTGGCCAGTTATGTTCAGTACTTAAAAGCCACGGTGGCCCATGCCACCACAGTTTATTATTGATCAAAGCAGAGGGTGAAAGGCCTCGACTAGCACAGTCTGCTGGATTGAAATGGGTGGATATATGAGACCACATATGTGGTGGGATTAAATCTTGGATCTGTGTGATTCGATTGGCTACATAAACCTTTAACCTGTATGGTGGGGTGTGAATCCATGACAGAACCACTGATGAGTCAGTCCATGCAGATATAGAATTTATTTCACATTGGTGAGAGATAAGGTCAGCTGAATAATTTAATAATTCAGCTAACAGGTGAGCTCCGCAAAGCTCGAGACGGGGAACTGATATTCTCTTGAGGGGTGCTACACGTGATTTGGCTATAAGCAAGAATACCCTGATAATGTTATCAGTTGAGACGGTTCGAACATAAACCGCTGCACTAAACCCAGCTTCCGATCCATCGGAAAATCCATGTAATTGTACATTTACAGCGCCATTTAAATGGATGTAGCGAGGTATATAGACATTTTCCAGTTGTGGGAGTTGTGCATAAAACTTATTCCATTTCTCTGCAACGTTAGTTGGTATGGGATCATCCCATTTCAGGCCTAGAGTCCAGAGAAGCTGTAAAAGAGCTTTGGTCCAAAAGATAACAGGAGCTAGAAATCCACAAGGGTCAAAAATCTGAGCAACTGCTGAAAGTATATTCCTCTTGGTCAGAGGTTTCTCAGGTATTTCAATCCTATAGGAAAAAATATCTTTTTCTGAAACCCATTTTATGCCTAAGATGCTATATAATGGATTATCAGGACCTTCAAAATACAACGGTTTTTCTTTATAGGATTCTGGCAGTTCACTAATAAGTTCAGGGCAGTTACTGACCCACTTTCTTAAGTCAAAACCCCCTTTAGACAAAATATCCTCTCTCTGGATGGTTTGAGCTTCCTCGAGTGAATCGGCTCCAAATATCAAATCATCCACATAAACTTGGTTTTCCAACACCTTAGCGGCCAAGGGGTAGTTATGTCCTTCATCCTGGATAAGTTGCTTCAACGTTCGGATTGCTAAGTAGGGCGAGCATACAAAACCAAATACAACAGTCGTTAATCGATAGATATCCAGGGGCAGTGACGAATCTTTTCGCCAGTAGAGAAGCTGTAAATTACGGTCATCTGGGTGCATTTGAATCTGCCTAAACATTTGCCTAATATCGCATGAGAGTACAACTGGATGAAGTCTAAAGTTTATAAGAATATCACAAATCTTATTTTGCAGTTTTGGTCCTGAAAGCAAAGTCTGATTGAGTGAGACCCCCGTCGAGGATGATGCACTGGCGTCGAAGACTACTCTAACCTTTGTAGATGATGATTCATTTTTTATCAGTGCATGATGGGGTAAGAGAAAATGTTTTGAGTCCTCGGGAATTTCTTGAGTTATAAGTTCCATGTGTCCAGACTGAAAATAATCATCCATACATTTGACATAATCTGATTTTAAATCTGGATTTGTATTCAAGCGCTTTTCTAATGCTAAAAACCTTCTTTTTGCATTTTCTGAAGAATTTCCCAGTGGAGCCGGTTTATCCTTAAAGGGCAGTCGTACCATGTAGCGTCCTGTAGGGTCTCTAGAGTGATGAGTTACATACAACTTTTCACAAAGTTCATCTTCCAGAGAGGGTTTTATTTTCAGCGGAGGTTCCTCCAGTAACCAAAACTGTTGTAGAGAGCGGTGAAGATCAATATCATGAATAGTAAGTAATGTTACTCTTCCGTCATTTTCTGTGTTTCTTTCTACTGGAGCAGGCCCTATTATTAGATAACCAAATACAGAGTTCATTGCTATCGGCATATTATCACCTAACATCAAGTGTTCCCCCGAGACAATCTTGCCAAACAAATCAGCTCCTATTAACATGTCAACAGAACTCGGCAGGCAGAAGGTAGGGTCTGCTAAAACAAGATGTTTCAGTTTATTCATTAATGCTGATGAGATTTGTGCTTGAGGAAGATCGGAGGTTATTTTATCCAAAATAATTACAGGGTGGTTCTTTGCTATCTCTGTGCCATTTAGGGAAGAAATATTTACCTGGGAAACACCCTTTGTACTAATGTGAGAGGAGGAAAGACCATCCACATTATTGACACCATTAAACCATCTATTTAGGAACAAGAGATTAGCGGCATTTTCAGTCAAACATGAGATCATGGAGCCAGAGTCTACTACCGCCCTAAGAACCAGGGAATGGCCGTCACCATTACTAATGTGCACTAGAGTAGTTCCTAATAGTACTGTTGAGGATTTGATTTCACTATTTTGTGAAAACACTATAACTGGGGTTTTTACATTTTCCGAGGTGGATGAGGTGAGCTTATGGCTGCCAGAAACATCCTTTGATTCTTCCGTAGAAGGAGTGGGCAATGTAGTGTTTAATGGGAGACAGCTCGACAAGTGAAGCCATGAGTGGTGTTTCTTACCGCAGTGAGAGCAAACGTGTTTTGATTTACACTCTCTTGAATTGTGAGACGTACCTAAGCAATTAAAACAATATTGCCTCTTTTTTACAAACTCAAATTTATTAGAGGGGTTCAGAGCCTTAAATTCAGAGCATTTATAAATCCCATGACCACTTTTATCACAGAAGGCACAACTGGGATTCTGATTGGACCCAGATGCTGAGATTAGAACCGTTCGAGGTGGCCTAACAGTTACTTTAGAGCTATCAGAGCTTAACTTGAGCCAGAATAAGAGTGGGGAGTAAAGTGTGTCTTGAAATTAACACTATGTGAAAGACTGGCAGCTTCCAGATGAGTGCATTCATTTTCTAAAAATGATATGATTTCCACTACATTGGGAATCTGTTGCGTGTCTGTCCTACTATCTTCAAACTTTTTACGCAAATCTCCATCCAATTTGCACAATAAAAGAGTTGACAGAATAATATTGTTTGCCTTAACCTCATGTTTAAGCGCTACTAACGCCTGGCTATTTTCTTGAAATTTTGATACAAAAGCTCTGATATTTTGATATTTTTACTATTAGCATTACTCACATTAGGGAGATCAATTAGATTACTAACATAGTGCACTATCATCTTTCTATTATTCTGGTACCGGTTTGTAAGTAAATCCCATGCAACCTTGTAATTTTCCGCTGTAATCGGAAGATTTTTAATCAGATTCAGGGGTTCTTCAAGTGAAGTAATCAAGCACTGAAATTTCGCATTATCATTTAGGCTTTCATTTTTGTGAATCGATGCTTCGAACAAACAGTGAAATGATAACCATTGATCAGGCAGCCCACCAAAGGTTTTCAAGACCAGTAGGGGCAATTTAAGAGACAAATTTGGGGAGGGAGTAGAAGCAAAGCTAGAATTAGCATTTTCTGATGTATTTTTTTGGTGTGGTTTTAGAATAACCTGCATTTGTATATACAAGTCACAAATGTCATCCTGAATTTTTTCTAACTTATCAGAATCAAAATCTGGGATATTATTAGTTGAAATCAAGCGATTATAAGTTTTCTCAAACTCTGAATACTTCATACGCGCTTCTTCACCATATTCAAGCAATTCTTCAAGTTTATTACTCTCCAAGTCGCTGGATACCAAGGTAGAAATGCGTTCCTTAATTTTCTGCAGGCGATTAAAAACTAACTTGCTTTGCCGCTCAAAGGTTGTGAACTTCATTTTTCTTCCAAAACTAAACTAAATAGCCTAAAATACTTATTATTCCAAAATAGCCTATTTTTTGAGTAAGCGACAGTGAACTATAACTAAACTCAAACCTAGAATTAGGCTATGTCAACTGAGAACTACCCAAAAGCCTAATCTGAATGTTCTATCAGGGACAATTGTCTCTTTTTAAGCTTAACTGATACTTCTTGCAGAACTACAAGTCATTATCAAAATTGAACTAAGGTTTGGTTCAGTATTGTGGCCTATGACTACCTTAGACAAGATTACTGACACATAAGACAACAATTTTCTATTCACAATGTAGGCCAAGCTAGCTTACAGGCTTGATATATTATTAAATAAGAGAAAAAAAAACTCTTTCTTAGAAATCAAAACAGGCCCTAATATTTAAGTAAATCCACCATAGGCAATATGAGTTCTTACAATGAGGTTTTCAATAACACCAGACCGAAAGGTTAATTCCAGTAGGTCTAGCCTATCTTGTCAGCTATTAAACAAAAATAATTGTTTATATTGTATACAATCAATATTTGCTAAAAGAGAGTAGTTAATAAATCTATTTATTGAACAGTACTAAGTGAATTATCAAAAATTTTTGCTTACTGGGAACCTAAAATGTTTCAATGTTCAAGTACCTATAACTTAGTTACAAATCCTTGAGAAAAATAAAATAACTAAGATGATTTACAAGTGCTAGAACAAGGATAATCTAAAGTAAAATGCAATCCAATTCTCGATAAACACGAATATGAGCTTAAGATTTGAGGTTATGTTATTATTTGTAATGTTTGACAACTCAAAACAGCACAATTTCAAACATACAATGTTCTACACTAGCGCGCACAACGGCACGGCACAATAATGACTCATGTATGGGTACGTGGGGGGGCGATCCCGATACGACGGGCAAATCTTTGTCTTCTTATCTACCTGTACAGTCCTGAGATAACTTCCAGAAAATTCCTTAAGCTTCTTATTTTCGCGTTACGAAAATAATGTATTTTTATTTCCTTACAAATTCACTTCAAGGCAAGAAAAGCACTGAATTGATTGATTTATTTGTCGTTGTAATTAGTGTTCTTAGTACAACTAACTGTTCGTTGAAATCAGAGCGACTAAATCAATTTTTCACTCTCGATAACAAACTATTTTTCCAAGCGCTAGTTCAAAATCAAAACATCGGCCCGTCGAGGACCATGTTACATATAGAGTATAATTAAATGTCATATGGAGGACCATCCGAAAATCGGAAATTCATTTTTATAGAATACCTTACAAAAAAACGTTGTTGAGTCGTGGAGAGAAGCGGTGCGATGGATGTGAGGGCCCTCATACTGGCAGTCATCTTCTTGAAACTGGAGGTGAACACAGGAGCAAATCTTCATTATTGATGGATATTTTAAAAGAGTTCCTCAAACCACAAAGTTACTACTACGCGAGAGCACCGTGAGTGCATATTGGGTTTATTAGGTAGACACACACAGAAAAGGTATTCATCGGTTCACGTTCTGGACACATCTGCCCGACGCGGCTCACTTGTTCAATGTCTGCCAGGGGAGGGGGCAGATAGCGATCAAAGGTCATAACTGTCCCAGGTGATCCTTTAAACGTAAAATAATACCCTTTGGTTGAATTGGATTGCTTACAAAATAAATCTCTTTTACCTCAATTGTCCTTAAATTGATCTTAATAAAAATTAAATACATTTGATTTAAGTTTAATTGAAACTAATTAATGAAAAACTAAATCTGTTAAACTTACAAAAATAAAATAATGTTGTCTTTTTACTCATTATTAAACAATATATATATATATATATATATATATATATATACATATATATATGTAAAATTTTGAACGACCCCCCAAAACGTGTTCAGGGGGTCACGTTAGAAACTTCTATGGTGGTCCCGGGCTTAAGTTTCACCGTGCGGGTCATGCTAATAGTTCACTTTCCAAAGGAAATTCACTAATAAGGACATTATATATTATATTTGAACAAAACATTGAACAATTTATCTCTGGTTTTTTTTCTTTATTAAAAACATCCCTACTGCTTAAAAATGTGTATGTGGAATGAATAGGCGGTCAGTTTCTACTACAATACGATAAGACACATTGACGGAGTGGGCAGTATATGTAACAGTTATAATAATTTTATTTTGATATAAAGGAGGCTTTCACTCTCCTCCAGAATGTGCGCTCCGTACTAATTGTTTAAGTAGTATTCAAAAACATTTTAATCATTCTAAAATGTTATAATTAAATGAAAAAACATTTAAAAAAATATTTATTGGTTTGGTTCAGTAAAAGATAAATAATTAAATAAAAATTGAATAACGATACAATTACATAATAGTAAGTATTAAAAAGCCGTCAACCAAACGGCCCTGTCAAGGTTTTCGCAGATTTATAAATATTTACTATTATTTCGTGCTGCACTCAACGTGTTCGTGGTTAAGACGGTTCCACTGTAAAGACCAGACCAGATGGTCTTGCTCTCATAGGCCAGGCAATGAACGCCAAAAACGACCCGATGTCGGAAGAAATTAGAGACAAGCTGAGATTTGTACAGTTGTTAGTACCTGTCTAGAGGTGTATTTTCCCAAAAGTCCCCACCCCCCTTTAAAGTTTGATTTTGCAAGCGTGTATGTTATCGCTTATAGCTCTGTTAATTTTTAACATATCGAATCACTCTTGGCACCGTGTTGTTTCTCAAGACATGTACTAAAGAAAAGTACCCGTAGTAATTTTTGATATGTCTTACGGTTTCGCAGATATATTAAGAAATAGACAAATATTTCGGGTTAAAAGTATTTTTATTTTAGGATATCGTGCAATAACTGTTTAGTTTGAGATATTTCGTCAAAAAACTACAAACAAAAACTGTAGAGCAACTCTTTAGTTTTAAATAAATGTAATGGTATTTAATATTATCTTTAAAAGAACTTGAAGAAAGGACCTTAAACTACGCGCTGCTCGCTAGTGATAACGAGGTACAAACAGATCATTTGTAGTTCTGTGCTTTCGGGGAGCTCATGTAGTGTTCAAATGCAGTGTTGAGTTTCCTTATTTCAGTTGTAAAACAAGTACATAGTAATTAAAATGTGTTACTTACCTGATGGATTTAGTTTACGACTTCAGACGAAGATTACAGCTAGTGCAGTGGTTAGTTTAGTAAAGCAAGTTATTAAACCTATTATTTTAGTAAACGTAAACTTTTAGTAATATTTTATGCACCGTCAGAACCTGAGTTTGACTTAGTTTAATGCATAAAAACACAAGATTTGTTAATAGACACGAGTTAATATTTTCGTTAAAAAACATAACCTCCAGCCAAATAAACGTTGCCGTCTAAAAGACTTCTATTACACCTACCCTTGTTTTAGGTATTTTTATAATTTTTGGTAGCTGAAGAAGGTGTTACAAGCTTTCTTATAATTTATTGAATGTTAAATTTTATAGCCTCACAGTTGGAGCCATTATGAAGAAGGTGTTATACGCTTCTTACTGTTTTTATATGAGAATTCTTAATATTGAATTGTAATTTATTGCACTGACTTGGGTCTCAGTTTATCATAGCATATATCCACAAGTTCAGACAATATTTGGCATAGCTCTTTTAATAATCTTATCTCAGGGTCGCTTTTAAATATAATAAGGATTTAAAATGTATCTAAAATAAAAACAAAAGTTAAGTTTCAAAATTTAAGGTTTCTTTAATAAAATGTTAAGTGAAAATGAATACAGAGAATACTTTAATAGTTGTTATGGTTTTAAATTCTAATCAAAGATAAAGTTTTATTCTAAACATGGAAATGGCACTTTAATAAGTTCATTGACTGGTGAAAGGTGACTTAGCTGATAGTGTACACTTCTCGTTGTCCTGCTTCCGTGATTGATGAGGTAGTCTCCGGCATAGCGACGCCTCTCCGGATGGTGACGGCTACGAGTCCCTGGTCGAGTCGGTTGTTCGATAACAAAGTTCTTTTTCAAAGATATGGCGCACGTCGTTTATCACAGTACCGGAGTTTGAATGTTTATGTGAATTTAAACGTCTTGCGTTCGTAGTTTATCACACTCGGCCACACTATTAATCTCGGATTATGAAAACAAAGTCCGACTAACGCCACTTGTAGTCTTAAAAGTTCATCTGAAACTCATGTAGCGCGACTAACCGTCACGATTGCTTGATAATACGTATTTACGATTAACTGCACAAAGATTGGGTATGACCAACGAAATAGTAACATGGCTCGGTGTGGAGACTGATACACGCCCTACGCCACGGCTCTTAGACCAAAAATGTCACGTATGTCCACCCCACAAGGGTGCTCGGTGTCGACTTATACACGCCCTACGCCACAATGGATATTCGACACAGAAAAACGTCCGGCCGCCTCTAAGGCTCCCGGCTAACTGCCCTGACCACCACGCTCCTCCGGGGTAGTGAGAACAATCACGTGACTGTCCTCAGCCAATGAGATTCGTTTCTAGAGTACCACGGCTTGAACCGTACGCCATACCTCGGCGTTTTTGTAATTCCGTCTCCCCACCCTCTGGTGAATCATCGCTTTTCTCGTCTCAACTCGAAAATATTTAGCCGTTGGACGCTACCGAATAAATCTTACCCGCCTTCCTGACTTTATATTTTAATATTATTTTACGTTATTGTTTGAATAAATTTGATTATTACGATGAATTATTTAATTACTTTTAGGGTGTTCGACCCACCACAGATACCCCCTTGAATTTTGGAGAAAATTCTCTAAATTTTATGAAAAATTCAACTGTCCTTTCACCATTCATTGTCCTTTTACAATAGTCATCTTAAATTAAACAATTCCTTACAAGTCTAACACATATTTAAAAATCAAATATAATACCCTTCATCATCATAAAATACATATACCCTCTTACAACTAACAATACATCATTTTTTCAAATGTCCAAATCATTTCCTTGACGGAAAAGTCCAAATCATATTCTCGAAGAACGTCCACACGAGTCACTCACTACTAAAAATATCCATAGTGTTCACTCACTATCATAGTGTTCATTCTTAACAATAATCCTTAATCAATTACCTATCCTCGGGTTTCAGTGGCACTTATCCTAATGACCTACTTTTTACCCGACCAGAATCATCAAACTCCCCCTACTACTTCAATTTAAAAGATTTTAAAATCAAAAAAAATTTTTATATATATATATATTTATATATATATAATTTCCATTTATTACATACACCATATAAGAGTATCATATGCCCTTTACTATTCTTAATCAAAACATCTTAACTATATAATCAAACACTTGTATCTTAAACATCTAACAAGAACACAAGTTATAACAATATTCAATACATCTTAAAATACTTTACGCGATACATCTCATTTTATAAACCCTTTCTATTCTATATAAATTCAATTATCTGATTAATACATCGATACATTATATTCCCCTAATCGTCTATTATCATCTCGTCGTTATTTAGATAACTGTGCACTAACACGTCATGATTCTATTTCAACATTTCATATCATCATTTTTTATAAATATGTTTCCCTCAACATAAACTTTCCTTGTTTTCCACAAACATACATTAATATCCTTTTTGGTATATTATCATTTCGTCCACTATTGCGCCTCAACATTGTAATGAGATTACTAGCTATTTATTTTCTATTCAGCATAGCTCATCCCTACATACAAGTCATCAAAGATCCCAGAAAACTTTATTCGAACTGTCAGTTTATATTATTTTAATTGTTTTCTATCAGACAGTTGAACACATATCAACTCATTATAAATCATTTTGTTATCTAATCATTTTCAATTCCTCCTTCAAAACTATTTATCCGTCGTACTCAAACAACTCCAACAGGGAGGTCTGACTCACACAGCAATGACTCATTTCCTGTCCAAACTTGAAAAACATCTGTGCCGTAGCTCGCATTTTCTAATCGCACAACTCGACTGTCCGTGTGTCTGTCTGTTGCTTACACGAAACATCTGCGCGTATCTACATCCTGTTTATTACTTTTGCATGGGAACCACAAACTATCTAGTGGCTAGATTTCGTCTTGTCCAGTGTTTTAAGAAACAATTTTATCTTTACAGTACGCATACGTTATAATACGTTCAATTAACTCTTGTACATTTAAATTATTTACTTATTACTTTATTCTTTCAAGCTACTATTTTTATTACTTATTCTTTTTAATTCAATTTTAACATAAATAATCATCATATCAAGTAAGTATGTATTTTTTAAGAGAAAAATTTGTTTCTTATATATATGTCCTCCACATGGTTCATGAATTTTCACTCCCCATGTGGCTTGTATCTTGATTCGATTCGTTTAAGGGCACGAACGAACACTGTACTTAACAAGCAAGGGCCCATCTTAAAAATTATTATTCGGAGCATCACTCCTTTTTATCCGCTCATCCAACTAATTTCTAACTTCCGGTGGATACATCAGCTGTTGTTACGCGCCCGCGTGTGTGCGCGTGTGAGCGCGTTCCAAAAATAGCCTTGTCGCTTGAGAATCTAGGTCAAAATTATTCGAAACTTCACTATTTACTACGCGTGACCGTTTTCTTATTTGTTTTTATAAAATCTACGCATTTGTCATAAATCAACTTTAACCCTTTATTATATAGACGTATCAAGTCAACATGGATCTTACCTCTTAATCTTATCTCTACCCCAAACAAATCCTTATTTAATTGGTCGCTTATGAGCAGTAAATCACCTACTTGCAACACCTTTATTTATTTAACCCGTCAAAAGTTTTTTTTTGTATGCATTTAATGTCATCAACTTTTTTGAACGTGGTTCCTATCCGTTTAGCTTAGCTTTAGAATCACTGGTATTTCAATTATTAGTACATTTTTCTGTAACTTTACCAGCTTATCCAATAACTGCTTATACAACGAACATACTTTTTTAACATTATCACCTCTCAATATATTATTCATTCCGATCCATGTTACTATATTACCACCTAACTCATCTGGTTTATCGTCAATTAACTTAATTACGTGTTCAATCTTATTTTTATCCACACAAAAATTAATATAAGTTTTCCTTCGCTGTGAGCGTTTAGTATTTAAGTTTAATATTCTGTTACTTAATCTTGCTCCAAAACTATCTGATAATACTTGAAAATGTTCAATATTCGACTCTACTTTATTTATACTACTATCTTGATCTGTTCTTAACATGTTAACCTTTTGATTATTTATCCCTACCGATCGCTACTTCATGTCATATACTAGGCTTATTTTCGCACTCCCAACTACATTTATCATTCTTAATGTTACTCTGGTGACACCTCCTTATACTTCGCTCGAGTCGACAGCTGTATAGTAAACACTTATTCTGATTAGGTATAAAATTTCCTGAAGGCCTCGCCTTATCACCCCTACACTGTATACTTCGTTTGTATGGTACAAACTTACTCTGATTAGGTCTATAATTACCCGATGGTCTTCCCTTATCACCTCTGCACTCTGTACCTCGTTCATATTTACGGTTGTATGGCAAACACTTATTTTGGTTAGGTCTATAGTTTCCCGACGGTCTTCCCTTATCGCCTCTGCACTCAATACGTCCTAACTTACCCCTGAACTTATAAATCTCCTTACCTACTTCATTTCGCATACTTGCTACCTCAATTCTACTGCCTATTAATCTTTCTTCAACTTTCATAATATATTTATACATTTCCTCCACTTTCACCGTATACTGAGATACTTCTACTACTAACTGCGATTCTATATCCGCCCTAAACTTCCTTTTCCACCTTCCTCGTTCTATTTCAAAACCAGACTTAAACTTGTATAGTTCATTTTTATATTTACTAAGTTTATTGGCAATCTCACTACAATGTTGGTCCCTTTTGTTGGTGATCTCAACATTGAGCGTCTCTACATTACTTTTACCTCCCGTCCTATATTACTATCCTCACTCTTAAGAGTACACAGTTCTCTTTTCATTTCATTAATATCAACTTTAATGCACATTTCCCTTTTTATTTCATTAATATCAGCTTTAGTGCACATTTCCCTTTTTATTTCGTCAAAACCTTTATTCATTTCGCCCATGAAGCTTTGCAACATCGCCATCAAGTCAGACAACTGCGGTTGCTTGACTACACTACTCCCTACTACTTCTACATTATCTGGCTGGTTATTTACACCAGACAACAATTGATCACCCCCCATCCTTATTCCTTTTACTTCGTCTCCCATTTTTATCATTAACACTCCTACCTTATCACTACCATTATCTTCCGATCTGACTTGTACCATTTTTGACATATTAATCTAAGCCACAGAACCCTTACATGACTATCCATACTTAAATAGAACATCCTAACCTTTGACATTTTAACTTTTTCAAAAAATTTACTTTAACAAAAATTTTAATTTTATTCAAAAATACTAGGTTCTTTTGATAACTTATTAAAATAAATTATCGCCCCACATTGGGCGCCATTATGAAGAAGGTGTTACAAGCTTTCTTATAATTTATTGAATGTTAAATTTTATAGCCTCACAGTTGGAGCCATTATGAAGAAGGTGTTATACGCTTCTTACTGTTTTTATATGAGAATTCTTAATATTGAATTGTAATTTATTGCACAGACTTGGGTCTCAGTTTATCATAGCATATATCCACAAGTTCAGACAATATTTGGCATTGCTCTTTTAATAATCTTATCTCAGGGTCGCTTTTAAATATAATAAGGATTTAAAATGTATCTAAAATAAAAACAAAAGTTAAGTTTCAAAATTTAAGGTTTCTTTAATAAAATGTTAAGTGAAAATGAATACAGAGAATACTTTAATAGTTGTTATGGTTTTAAATTCTAATCAAAGATAAAGTTTTATTCTAAACATGGAAATGGCACTTTAATAAGTTCATTGACTGGTGAAAGGTGACTTGGCTGATAGTGTACACTTCTCGTTGTCCTGCTTCCGTGATTTATGAGGTAGTCTCCGGTATAGCGACGCCTCTCCGGATGGTGACGGCTACGAGTCCCTGGTCGAGTCGGTTGTTCGATAACAAAGTTCTTTTTCAAAGATATGGCGCACGTCGTTTATCACAGTACCGGAGTTTGAATGTTTATGTGAATTTAAACGTCTTGCGTTCGTAGTTTATCACGCTCGGCCACACTATTAATCTCGGATTATGAAAACAAAGTCTGATTAACGCCACTTGTAGTCTTAAAAGTTCATCTGAAACTCATGTAGCGCGACTAACCGTCACGATTGCTTGATAATACGTATTTACGATTAACTGCACAAAGATTGGGTATGACCAACGAAATAGTAACATGGCTCGGTGTGGAGACTGATACACGCCCTACGCCACGGCTCTTAGACCAAAAATGTCACGTATGTCCACCCCACAAGGGTGCTCGGTGTCGACTTATACACGCCCTACGCCACAATGGATATTCGACACAGAAAAACGTCCGGCCGCCTCTAAGGCTCCCGGCTAACTGCCCTGACCACCACGCTCCTCCGGGGTAGTGAGAACAATCACGTGACTGTCCTCAGCCAATGAGATTCGTTTCTAGAGTACCACGGCTTGAACCGTACGCCATACCTCGGCGTTTTTGTAATTCCCGTCTCCCCACCCTCTGGTGAATCATCGCTTTTCTCGTCTCAACTCGAAAATATTTAGCCGTTGGACGCTACCGAATAAATCTTACCCGTCTTCCTGACTTTATATTTTAATATTATTTTACGTTATTGTTTGAATAAATTTGATTATTACGATGAATTATTTCATTACTTTTAGGGTTTTCGACCCACCACATAGCTTATATATTTAAAATACAGTACACTGCCTCTGATAATGAAAGTGAAGCCATACCAAATGAAAAATGGATCCTGATTTAGTGTGTATTATATGCAACAACAATCTGATTGTAGACACAGTAGTGACTGAAGGTTTGAAAAATATAACTGAGGCTAGTCTTATTCGGGGAAATGGATTACATAAAAAATCGAAGGGAGAACAACCATCAAAGTTCACAAAGTATGGAGACAAGATTACACTAGACTGACAAGAATCAAACCCTCAGTAACCTCATTACAAAGGCCAGATGAAGCCCATACTTCCACATCCACACCTTTTTTCGGGATTTAGGCAATAAGTTTGATTTTAAAACTAACAGTTTAGATTTTAAGCAGTAATAGTAAAATACCACCTTGGAATAGAATTAATATTTAGGGGCCTTGAAGGGGTTTTCCATGCTCCAAGATATCATTTCTTAAGTAGTCCACAATAATGTTGTAATGTAGCTAAAGTTAATAATTGGCTGACTCGCTCCGCGGGTCAGGCTATTTTACATGAGGCGATCACTATTTTGAGTAAATAATTGTTAGTTCCTGATTTAAATAGCTCAGGTCTCCCATTTGGTAAATTTCTATGTCTATGTAAACGTTAGATTTCAGGTATATTCTCCGTTAATTGTACCAAGTGTTGTAAATATTTTCCTGTTGAATACAGGAAAATTGTTTGACAAATCATGATTTTCAAGTAGGGTAGTGTACAGCTAAATAAAGCTGGCTCGTGGTTTAATGCTGCTCTGGTTTAAGTACGATCCGACCTTTGGGTAACCACATCACCTTCCTACAAATACTTTGGTAGCAGTTAACTATTTCATATTCCCCCAATTTCACTTACTTTAGTTTTCACCATACATACCACTCAACTTATTATTCACACTGTTCCGTCAATAGTCACCTAATCACGGACCTATTAATCACCACCATCACCAGTAAAATACACCCCCAACCGCTACACTCTAATCACATTTATATTATTTATGTTAATTGTATTTAAGGATTTAAACAACACATCGGGAGTTGACATATCATGGAATCCCAATAGTACAGACCCTAAACAAGGTTTGGTAAAATCAAACACATGCCTAGAATGTAATGTCGCTTTCATAGTTTTATTGTTGAATTTCCCTCGCAAGCCCAAACACTTCGTAAGTCCCTTCAGATATTTCTATTACATTTGGATCTTTGTGATTGTAATAAAACACATCCTCAACCTCGTCTATAGTTAATTTAGTGTCTTTTAAGTTTATTTAATTTTGGAACTAGGGAAAATATAAAACACGATATTTGAATTTCCTTTGTAAAATATAAGTTTTACTTTAGTATTAATTAATGGTTCTTTATTTTGCACAATAACATCCATTTTACGACAAAATGTTCTGTTTAATGCCTCCACGGTTACCCCCCGGACGTTGTTATTTTCTGTACTTTGTAATATGTTAGTGTTTAGAAGTTTTGTAACATTAAATATGGAATTATATAACGTTGAAAATCTACCTACCCAATTACATAATCACAATTTAATTCTATAGGAGAGGGAAGGACACCATCTTTATCTCTGGCTCTGTACCCGAAAATGTTATAGTAAATGAATCAAACTTGATAAACACAATGTTTTAGGAATGATAAACAAAATCCCACAAATGGAACTATTTAATTCTTGTGTTTGGTCTGTTGTACAGTATATTTTAGATGGTACAAAATATTCAATTACCTCTTTTGGAGATTATGTTCTGAATGGGTCAAAATAAATTACAATATCTCTATTTTTACGGTATGCTGTCCAATGTGTGTCATTGCCACTGTCTAAATGAACTATTCCACACTCTTTTACTTCTGGTTTTTGATTTTGTAAACTGGGATTTTAGATACACCCCACGAAAGTGATGTCGCATGGATTTTGCGGCCTCTAACAGCTAAAAGCTGTCCATCTTTTTTTTACTTTCTCCCCTTACATATAGTATATGGAGAAAGTATTGTTTTCGTGAACATTTTCGAATTTGAGTTGTTAGTGGATATATTCGTTTTGGTGCTCCCTGAACCCAAAAAAGTGATTTTTACGTGATGTCTGTGTGTATGGATGTGTACAGAGCTAGAGCCCTAACCAATGGCCCGATTTTTATGAAATTTAGTATGTAGGTACTAATCTACGATACCTCCAGGCTTTTTTTTCATTTTTTGGAATTTTAGATTTTTAAGGGGAATTATCCCCCAAAAACCGCCAAAAAACATGAAACATCAAGACTCCTCAAAAACGGCTCTTACGATTTTGATTAAACTTTAGTCGTTTCTAGAACTCTAGTTTCCAACAAAATTACACCACCCGCATTTCTGTAAAAATTCGGGTTCAGAAATTACAAGACTTAAAATATCAAAAATGCAGTTATTTTTTATAAAAAAATATATATATACAAAATATTACTATTCACCATTACAAAAAGAGCTCAAAAAACTAAATAATTTAGTATCTTAAATTACTATTCTACGATTACTAGTTGTGCAGAAAATTTAAATTTTCATTTTGCGGTAAACGCTGCATGTTGTCCAATGTTATTCTTATGGGGAATATAAAAATTACTATTTCTCTTATTTATTGATCAATTTCGTTCAAACTTGATATGCTTGTCAAGTTAGCATTGACCAACAGAGGAAATTCAAAATATGTTGCCCCTTAATAACCCTGAGGGGGGAATAGGGGGCATTTCCCCTCTTAAGACCACGTGTGCAGCGATGGGTTCTGTAGTGCCTCCTAAACAGGGATTTGGGTGGATATTTTTAAAAACAACTTGTTTACAAGATTTTCTGTACAATCGACTGTGCTTTGTATTCTATATTTAGTAAATAAAAAGTAATTTATTCATTAAAGTTGGGCTAAAAGGGAGAAAGTATGTGTCAGTTTCCTGATACCGTTTATTATTACTAATTTTTAATCCTATTCCCATCTTAGCTTTAGGTTTCATTAAATTAGTCGCAGCATAAGCCACAGCATTTTCGGCCAGATTAGCGTTGTTTGCAGTAACTTTAGTCCAAGACTGGTCCGCCAATCCCATATCTGCCTTGTTCCGAGCGGTGGTATCGGGATTAGTCAAGTAAAATATGCCATGCTCTTTACCATAAGAGTCTAGCATATTTTTTGGAGGTACATTTTTAGCTAAGCATTCACGTATTTTCGTCCTAGGTCCACAATGAGAGTATGATGGTATGTGTAAGAGAAAGGGAAGTTTATTAAAGTATTTAACAGCCCTCAACATTTATATGGTTTTACGAACAATCCTTCTCAAGATTTATTTTTCTTTGCCATTTTTATTATATAAAAAATGTAATTTATTCAACAAAAGAACAAGTTTAAAATAGTTCATCAAGAAAATACACCAAAGCAGTTGGGTCTATTTCCAGCTAATATTCGCTGTGTTATATGTGGCCCTAGTAAGTCGGGTAAGACTGTTGTAATTTATAATTTCATTGTGAAAAAGGAAGGATTGAAGTAGACAAATTTATATATAATATATAAATCTTTGGGACAAGACAAATATAAGAAAATAATTTAAATTTTTCGTCTGTCTGAAGATGTAAAATTACACACGTTTTCTCTGACTGTGAAATCATACCAAATGTTGTAGACAAACAGTCAATTGTTGTATTTAATGACATGAATAGTCCAAATATCACACTATTTTTCTCAATGGGTAGACACAAAAATATTAACAGTTTTATTTGTGTCAATCTTACAGTAAAGTACAACAAAATTTACGTGACAATGTAAATTTCTTTATATTATTCAAACAATGTGATTTAAATTTAAATCATATTTACACCAACCATGTAAAAAATTTTAAATATCTCCCACCAATGCTGGGATGGGTCTAAATTTGGGGCTTTCGTAGTAGACAATGAAAATCCCAAGAATAATGGGAAATACAGGTTTATGTTTGATCAATTTTATAATGACCAAGACCAAGACCAAGAGCAAGCGTATTAATTTCATCCATAATAAACCTCTTGTCATCATCAAAGGATAGTACATTTTTATTCATTGTTAATTTTTTTAGGTGATGTTCCGTGGATTGAATATTCATGACATTCAATAATCTTCCCCGGTTTTTAGACAGTTTTAAGTAATGTCGGTGTCTTCAAAGATGTTTTACTGTAACACGATCAGTACATTTTGCCTTTTTAACTTCTAGATTATTCTGCTTTTTTGGTTCTTTTTCGCCTAAACATTCTAAAGGAATGTAAGAGTATAATGTTGGCCTTAAACCGCAATATGTATACAACATATTTTCATTTAATTCGTCTTTAAATTTACCCATAACCTTTTTATTTTTATCAGATTAAAAGAACATGTCTTTACTATATGCAGAGGTATCAAAGTGGTGCAAATCTATTTCCTTGTAAAAGTCCTCTATAACAATAGAATACATTAGAGAATCAGTATCAGTCTTTAAGAGCTTTTTATTCTTAAATTTAGACATATAATTATAGTGGTCATGGACTTTATCAAAGCACAAAGGCTTTTCGCAAATGTGACAATGTGTTGAGTTTCGGAAAGATTCCTCGTGTTTTGGAGTCATTACTAATGGAAGATATATTGCCATTTGATCTTTAATAAAGTCATAAGTCTCAAATATCTATTGGAAAAACACATCCATTACATTCTGTCTGCTACACAACACTTTGCTGACTATTTCACTATTTCTTACAACAAAGTATGCGAAGCCAGATGGAGTATGTGTGCCAGAATTCACAAAACATTCAAAATCTGTGTATATTACAAATGGTGCTTTAAGCTGATATTTGTAATTTGTAAATTTTAAGGTATCCTCTTTAGACATCTGCACCCTTTGGGCATCATAGTTTTTACAGTATGTAATGTGACTTTCCAGCTTATCTTTACATAATGCTTTGTAAACATAAATAGCAATAATATTTGTTATTCAAACATTTTGTAGTATTTAACATTAACTTATCAAAATCTGGAATTAAACGATAGTGTTATACAACCTCACTGTAACAACAACAGGTTCATGGGGGCATTGCCTTTGGTTATTCTCAATGGAGATACACAATACTTGCCTTCAACCCCAAATACATTTACGCTAAAATTATTTTGTCTTTCAAACTTGTCAATATCAGATAATTCTATGGGGTATTTTATATTTGTCATATTTAATTCGCTTTCGTACTGTTCGTAGAATGAATCTCGATTTGCATGTTATTGAAAGTAAAGCCACTAATATACACCACAGAAAGCATTTATTATCACTATTTTGAATATTCAACAACGCATGTTTTGATTTAATATTTTTTGGTGACAGGATGTATGACGTTGGTGTTGGGGTTAATATTTGTAAACATGCAACAGCCAATATTTTGTGTTGTCATATATCCAGCCACTTCCTTGGGCTTGGTACTTATGAATGGAGGTGTCAATCTTTAAAAGGGAATTTTTATTTTGAGATTTTAAATATTTTTTTCTCAATTGTTAAAGTTGTAAGGTTTCTGAAATTTGCAACACATTATTTTTCATTTATAATTTGCCATTTTGATTTGTTGTAAGTAGGGGGCATTAGTATGTTCAAAACCAGCAAAGGCTAGTGAGGAGCAGTGAGGAGCCCCCCCCCCGTGACGTCATCACCCGAAATCAGCATGCAGGTGAGGAGCCCCCCCCCCGTGACCTTGAGACCAAATCAGCATGCAGGTGAGGAGCCCCCCCATGACGTCATCACCCGGAATCAGCATGCAGGTGAGGAGCCCCCGGTGACGTCATCACCCGGAATCAGCATGTAGGTGAGGAGCAAGTGAGGAGCCCTCGGCTGGCAGCACGCAAGTGAGGAGCCCCCGGCTGGCAGCACGCAAGTGAGGAGCCCCGACTGACAGCACGCAAGTGAGGAGCCCCGACTGACAGAACGCAAGTGAGGAGCCCTCGGCTGGCAGCACGCAAGTGAGGAGCCCCCCCCGTGACGTCATCACCCGGAATCAGCATGCAGGTGAGGAGCCCCCGGTGACGTCATCACCCGGAATCAGCATGTAGGTGAGGAGCAAGTGAGGAGCCCTCGGCTGGCAGCACGCAAGTGAGGAGCCCCCGGCTGGCAGCACGCAAGTGAGGAGCCCCGACTGACAACACGCAAGTGAGGAGCCCTCGGCTGGCAGCACGCAAGTGAGGAGCCCCCCCCCCCCGTCGCCTGCAGCACTTTTCGTGATGACCTTGAACATGAGGAAAAAACTTTTGAAAATAAATAACCAGCCTATTTACCCACCGATTCCCACGGGACTTTTTCCAGAGTGTAGGCCTATCCCAGAGGAAGCGAATGACGAAAGAACCCCATAGATCCGCCATCAAACAAGGCCGCTATTAATTTATAACCGCGTTTTCCTTATGGGATATCAGCTGTTTACCGACCCATTTTGATGAAACTTCACCATATGTCGGGCAGCGACCTAAGTAAACCATCCCTTAAAGAAAATTGAAAATCCACCGTTAAACGGACCCGCTATTAATTTTTGAACGCGTTTTCCTTATGGGATCTCAGCTGTTTACCGACCGATTTTGATGAAACTTCACCACATGTCGGGCAGTGGTCTAAGTAAACCATCCCTTAAAGAAAATTGAAAATCCGCCGTTAAACGGGCCCGTTATTAATTTTTAAACGCGTTTTCCTTATAGGATCTCAGCTGTTTACCGACCGATTTTGATGAAACTTCACCACATGTCAGGCAGCGGTCTAAGTAAACCATCCCACAGGACTTTTTCCAGAGTGTAGGCCTATCCCAGAGGAAGCGAATGACGAAAGAACCCCATAGATCCGCCATCAAACAAGACCGCTATTAATTTATAACCGCGTTTTCCTTATGGGATCTCGGCTGTTTACCGCACAACCGTGATGACGTCATAGTTTTCCTGGAACCAGTAGCGATGACGTATTCCGAGAACTGTTTACCACTCGGACCGGTTCACTCATTAGCGAGCTTCTAGAAGCTTCTCCCGGATATGGAAAATCCCCAGCTTATTGCGCAATAGGCCATCTCCCGCGCTTCTAGAAGCTTCTAGAAGGTTCGCTGGAGTGCGCGCGTGACACAGGTATAAAACCGAGGCTCGGCCGCACGCACGTGACCTCAGTGTTGTTCGAGACGTCACCATGAACGGATGCGGTACCGACGTAGTAAACGTGGACCAAACGATCCGCTCTTTCCTAGAGGAGGTGGACGCAATGGACGAGAACGCTAACATACCGTCAGTACAGCAACAGCAGGGATGCGCGTCAAAGAAGAAGCCCGTTGGGTGGACTGTAAAGAGGAAGGAAGTGCCTATCGATTCCCCATCACTGTGCTGGTCTGCTGGTGGATGTCAGTATACTGTGAAGAACCCCAGCAACAGCGGTAACGTACTGTTGAAGATGAACGTTTTCCAAGGAGGTCGCTCGACTTGGACCTGTGGCCTGTATTTGGACGAGCGGCGGGACGACGAGATCTGCATGATTCTGACGGATCTGCTGCCTAGGCTGCAGAACCTATGGTTGGTCAACAGCGAGACGGGAGAGCCTAGATTCAACGGAATCGTCAGGACCGTCAGTCCGCTGCCCGCCTGGAGGAAGATCGCGGATCGTCGCGTTTCCACCACCGCTGTCGCCATCCCTGAAAAGCGGAAAAAGACGAAAAAATAAATGAAATAAACGAAGTAATTCGATCCTTCCCTTTCCTACTTTTCCTTAATGTACACTATTGTAAAAAAAAATAATAAATAACTAACGTAATAATACGAATGAGCGTGTTCCTCGAGGTACATTTCCAGCCTCATCACACCTCCAATCCTCCTCCACTCCGCTGTCCCACCATTCCTCCTCCACTCCGCTGTCCCTCCACTCCTCCTCCACTCCTAGTAATTAAATCAACAGAACACCAGTTGTCAAACACCCACGGGCTCATTCTTGTTCGGGAGTTTGAAGTGTGTGTTTGTGTAATAGTGTTGCTGTGTAACGTTCTGTCAGAGTGTTCACCCGAAGTTTTGATCTAACCTATAAAATGAACCACTTATCCGCCTATGTGTTTAATGATCAGCCTTTGTCTGTACTGTTTGACAGCAGCGATAATCCATGGTTCAAGCTAAGGATGTAGCTACAATATTGGGCTACGCTAACCCTAAAGAAGCAATCAGAGTACATGTTAGAGAAAAATATCGCAAAACAATTCCTGAAGTATGGGGGAGCGAAAATCTCCCCCTAACCTATAATGAGAAACATTCAATCTTTCTTAACGAGCCGGGATTATATTCGTTACTTATGAAATCTAAAATGCACATTGCCGAGAAGTTTCAAGATTGGATCTTTGAAGAAGTTTTGCCATCCATTAGAGAAAATGGTCAGTACAGACTTATAAACGAGAACCAACGGCTGCTACAATCACTTACAAAGTCGCTAACAAATAACCGAAAGCTAGATCAAACAAATTCCGAGTTTAAAACTACAAATGATATATTGTGTATGGAAAACCAATCCATGAATCAAACGCTGATCGAACAGACACCTAAAGTGGCAGTGTTGCCTGAAGATGTAAATCTGAAGCATATATTTTGTGTGATGATTAGGGAAACCCTTCTAGAGCAGTACGGAGTTTGTGAATACAAGTGCATTCGAACACAGAAGAGGAATTTCAATCAAGCCTTGAAAAAAAAAGCAAAGGAAGAAGGATTTACAATGTGCTATTGTAGAAAAATGTCCCCAACGGCATAAACATAGTGAATAAGGATAAAGAAGTGATGAAGAGTTACGGCATGCACATTGACTGCAGATACAACAACATCCTAACCTCGCACAATTTCATTAATATAGTTGAACATATCTTTGACAATGTATAGGTCTGCGCTTGTGGACACGTTCCAGAACCTTCGACGCTAGTCAGGTAGTAACAGTCGATACATGCTCCAACGATGACCAGTGCGGATGACGCAAGAAAAGTAATCACCATATCAATGAACAAAATACGTTATAAACGTAACAACATCCGAGAAAGGCTCGCAATCAAGTTAGTGTTGGATAGAGCGAGAGATGTGTTTGAGAGAAATTATCATATGAAACAGCATACTTATGAAGAAAACAAAAATATTGAATATCATGTAAAAGAATATAACTATGAAGAAAACAAAAAAGACTGTTAAATTTAACGAGGAGCTAAATACACAGTACACTTACGAGCCCTGTGAGGATGTACAACAATTAACGTGGACTCAAATCGCAATAGATGAAATGAGATTCCGCAGACCGTTGGAACTGATGTTGGGATAAAAAAATCAAACATCTAACCTATTGTAACAAGATGTGTCACAGCGAGTGCATACAGTTTACTTCAAGGGCGAGCAGACGCACCACCAGTCCGTAGTACGGTTGAAGTCACACGGTAAGGACGTGAACATGGACGCTTACGCTTCTGCGGACGACTATATCAAATCGTTTATTCAGGAGATTGAGGTTATGAACAATAATGCTAGTGATCAGACATTGGCATCACCTCAGACGTCATCTGTAAAACCGATCACTGCCTGCAAGAGACGAAGGAGGCCAACTCCCATCGAAGTGGAAACCAAGAAACCAGGATGGGTGCCAAAACCAACAGATGATTGTCCCATAGTGTCATGGATGGAGGATGGGAATACTTTTGCTGTTCAAAACCCGGGAAACAAAGGACAAATTTGATTGAAAATGGAAATGTACGATGGTACAGATATGGTGTTCATGTGCGGTTTATTTTTGGACAACGATGGTGAAATGCACCAAAGTGTTAAACAAGTAGTTGATAAAGTGGAAAACATGTGGATCGATAAATCAACAGGAGTATCGAAAATTACAGGCTTAACTCAAACTGTTACACAACGCAGTGCAGTTTCGCAACCAACGTCGAAGAAGCGATCTGTGAGGAAGAAACAACGAGTGTCGCCAGCAGTCAATTAGAGCATCCGCATTCCCAGACAGGAGGGCGACGCGTCGGTTTTTTGTGTGTGAACACCTGCGCCCGGCCAACTACTACTAGAGATGTCGAGCAGAAGCACTTTTATGCCAGAGATTCCGAGCTTGAACGGCACTGTAGCAACCGCGGACCTGAGAGCTACCCTCAACAACTGCAAGTCCGACCTCCGCTCTACACCAGGATAGCCGATCTCCGAGAGGAATGCGGCTATCTCATCACTGCGATGGAGCGAGCCACCACCACACCCTTTGGCAAGACGATCATCGTGATCCTGGAGGGGCAAGTCGGGGACGACTTCTTCCTACGAGTCTACCTGCCTAGGTGCTTAAATGAGGTCCTGAGCAACACCGACATCGAGCGCTTCAACGGCGGGTTTGGAGAACGCCTTCGCTTGGTGAAGCGCAGCCCGAGGGGTTCCAATAGCAGATTAACACCTTTGGAGTTTATGTAAAGCAAGACTTGAAGATTATGTAAATACCTTTGTAAATTAGTTTTCGTAGTCAATACTTATACTCACGTTCATAACATAACCACTGTGTTATTTATTTCACTTAACCCCAAAAATGTCTTTTAGTAGTAAGTTGAAGAGCGTGAGTATGTTAACTGTGAGGTGTTTAGATCCATCATCAGAATCATCGATATTTGTACATAGATGTAACCAACCGCGTAATGCGATACAATTGGTTAGAGCGCATCGTGTGTGAGCTGTCTTGTGATGGCGACATCGCACTGCGTTTGTTGATAGTAGACTGTTGATTGACGATAGTGATCCGCAACCAATATCGGTGATATCAATGACATTAGTAGTACAGTGATCCGTGATGAAATTGCATCGTACAAACTCTATTTTCTCAGTACCTTTGACATAGACAATCGGTCGTTTGACGATACATGCACGTAACTTTTCCTCTAGCTCATGATACCAGATATCACCTTGAGCCCATTCCAATCCGTGACAGTGTTTTGTGAGCCAATAGCTTTCACGTAGTTTCTCTTGTGATAGGAAATCTCGACTGAATGGTGATTTGGCGATATGATGCATTAGCAGTGTTCCACTGGCCAATTCCAAGACACACACTTCCTTCAGAATATAATCGCTATTGCTGTCCTTGAAACATTGAAAATCCAAAATAATGGGAGATGCTACATTTTGACGCGGTACTCTGCGTAAATAATCCATCTTGTATGAGTGTTGGTTGTCGACTGATTATGATTTAACCGACAAAGTCCACATTTAGATCGCGATGTTGATTAATTTCGATGACGTTGGTAAATCCGCATATACCCAAACAGTTGCCAATCTCTGTGAGTGCAGGCATGCATTATACCACATCGATATCGATAGTAGCAACAGTAGTACTAGTAGTAGTAGTGGTCATCGACACATCGATCACTCTTCTTTATTCTTCCGCAATGTGCATTATCTTGTACGTGACAACTGGTACTAACAGCGATCTTCATCGCCTATGTATTTAATAACCAGATAGGAGCTGCTCTGTATGACAGTAGTAACAACCCTAGGTTCAAAGTTACAGAGGTTGCTCAAATCTTGAGCTACGTTAATCATAAAAAAGCACGTCTAGCACAAGTTAGTGAACAATACAAGTCAACAGACTTAGAAACGAGAAACTTCAGTCTTTGCAATCCTTTACAAAGTCACTAACAAATACCAGAAACTAGATCAAATTACCTCGGAGTTTAAAACTAGAAAATTATATATATATATATTGTGTAAGGAGACCCAGACCATGATTCAAATGTTGTCTGAACAGACCTCTAAAGAAGCAGTGTTGCCTGAATAACTTGACTTCGAGTCTTCATCGTATGTTAGTTCGTTAACAAAATAACTTTTACATTAACACGACGATCACTTTTCTTGCTTAAGTCACGATGTGCATTATGGCGTACGGGACGATTGGTAATAACAGCGTTTAAAGTAAACTGTGCACATTCGTTGTGATACGTCTTGTCACAGCAGGTTAGATTTCACATTCTCACATTCAACATCAATTACAATTGTAGACGTAATCTCATTTCATCTGTTGTGATTTAAGTCCACGTTAACCGTTTACATCCTCACGCGGCTCGTAAGTGTAATGAGTATTTAGTATGACAATAAACTTCTCGAATGTTAGTACGTTAAATCGTAGCTTGTTCATTGACGCATCGATCCCTATTCTTGTTTCAGTCTCAATATGCATTATGGCGTACGTGCCAGATGGTACTAACAACGCTTGAAATAAACTGCACACATGTGTTGTGATACATCCAAACACAACAAGTTAGATGCATCATTCTAACATTCAGCATCAGTTGAAATGTTATGCGTGGTATCATTTCATCTGGTGTAATTTGAGGGAATAACTCGACTACGAACCTTTATCGTATGTTAGTTCGTTAACAACGTAACTTGTACATTGACGCATCGATCACTTTTCATGCTTAAGTCATAATGTGCATTATGATGTATGTGACGACTGGTAATAGCAATGCTTGAAGTAAACTGAGCACATGTGTTGCGATACGTCTTGTCACAGCAGGTTATATTGCTCATTTCCCCATTCAACATCAATTACAATTGTATGCGTAATCTCATTTCATCGGTTGTAATTCAAGTCCGCGTTAACTGTTGTACATCCTCACGCGGTTCGTAAGTGTAACGAGTATTTAGTTTTACATTAAACTTCTCGTATGTCAATCCCAAGTGTTTGAAGAAGTTTGTCTTTCCCTCAAGAATTGTCACTAGCATTATAACATACGCGTTTAATAACCAGATCGCACTTGTAATATTTTTGTATACCGATAAAAATTCCAAGTAATCGAGGTTTGAAGAAGTTCGCACATTGATAAAAAAAATCCAAGTAAACGATGTTTGAAGACGTTTGCGTTTTCACCATCACACAAGTTCCAATCTTGAGTAATGTCAACCCAAGAAAATGAAAGCTAACAGCATCACGTAGTTGTGTTAAGTTATGATAGGAATAGTTAGGTTTATTAAGACTGTTTCCAGTTAGAAAGGGGAAACATGGAGGAACTTATCTCATCGTTAGGTTATGATATCCAGTGTAAAGTTAGGTCCCTGCATAGAAATAGGAAACGTAGGCAGTTGTATCTCATCCTTAGGTTATGTTATGCTCTGTTAAGTTAGGTAGTTGTCTTAAGTTACGATAGGTATAGTTAGGTTTATTAAGACTGTTTCCAGTTAGAAAGGGGAAACATGGAGGGACTTATCTCATCGTTAGGTTATGATATCCAGTGTAAAGTTAGGTCCCTGCATAGAAATAGGAAACGTAGGCAGTTGTATCTCATCCTTAGGTTATGTTATGCTCTGTTAAGTTAGGTTTGTGCTTATAGATAGGAAATATTGCCAGTAGTATCTCGTCGTTAGGTTAAGTCATGCTCTGTTAAGTTAGGTTTGTTGTTGATTATAAAAAAATCTGTTTCTTAATGTCGGCGCGCGCAATTTAAAAAGGGTATAATCATAATGCGCGCGCCGACATTAAGAAACAGATTTTTTTATAATCAACAACAAACCTAACTTAACAGAGCATGACTTAATCTAACGACGAGATACTACTGGCAATATTTCCTATCTATAAGCACAAACCTAACATAACAGAGCATAACATAACCTAAGGATGAGATACAACTGCCTACGTTTCCTATTTCTATGCAGGGACCTAACTTTACACTGGATATCATAACCTAACGATGAGATAAGTCCCTCCATGTTTCCCCTTTCTAACTGGAAACAGTCTTAATAAACCTAACTATACCTATCGTAACTTAAGACAACTACCTAACTTAACAGAGCATAACATAACCTAAGGATGAGATACAACTGCCTACGTTTCCTATTTCTATGCAGGGACCTAACTTTACACTGGATATCATAACCTAACGATGAGATAAGTCCCTCCATGTTTCCCCTTTCTAACTGGAAACAGTCTTAATAAACCTAACTATACCTATCATAACTTAACACAACTACGTGATGCTGTTAGCTTTCATTTTCTTGGGTTGACATTACTCAAGATTGGAACTTGTGTGATGGCGAATACTCAAACGTCTTCAAACATCGTTTACTTGGATTTTTTTTTATCAATGTGCGAACTTCTTCAAACCTCGATTACTTGGAATTTTTATCGGTATACAAAAATATTACAAGTGCGATCTGGTTATTAAACGCGTATGTTATAATGCTAGTGACATTTCTTGAGGGAAAGGCAAACTTCTTCAAACACTTGGGATTGACATACGAGAAGTTTAATGTAAAACTAAATACTCGTTACACTTACGAACCGCGTGAGGATGTACAACAGTTAACGCGGACATGAATTACAACCGATGAAATGAGATTACGCATACAATTGTAATTGATGTTGAATGGGGAAATGAGCAATATAACCTGCTGTGACAATACGTATCGCAACACATGTGCTCAGTTTACTTCAAGCATTGCTATTACCAGTCGTCACATACATCATAATGCACATTGTGACTTAAGCATGAAAAGTGATCAATGCGTCAATGTACAAGTTACGTTGTTAACGAACTAACATACGATAAAGGTTCGTAGTCGAGTTATTCCCTCAAATTACACCAGATGAAATGATACCACGCATAACATTTCAATTGATGCTGAATGTTAGAATGATGCATCTAACTTGTTGTGTTTGGATGTATCACAACACATGTGTGCAGTTTATTTCAAGCGTTGTTAGTACCATCTGGCACGTACGCCATAATGCATATTGAGACTGAAACAAGAATAGGGATCGATGCTTCAATGAACAAGCTACAATTTAACGTACTAACATTCGAGAAGTTTATTGTCATACTAAATACTCATTACACTTACGAGCCGCGTGAGGATGTAAACGGTTAACGTGGACTTAAATCACAACAGATGAAATGAGATTACGTCTACAATTGTAATTGATGTTGAATGTGAGAATGTGAAATCTAACCTGCTGTGACAAGACGTATCACAACGAATGTGCACAGTTTACTTTAAACGCTGTTATTACCAATCGTCCCGTACGCCATAATGCACATCGTGACTTAAGCAAGAAAAGTGATCGTCGTGTTAATGTACAAGTTATTTTGTTAACGAACTAACATACGATAAAGGCTCGAAGTCAAGTTATTCAGGCAACACTGCTTCTTTAGAGGTCTGTTCAGACAACATTTGAATCATGGTCTGGGTCTCCTTACACAATATATATATAATTTTCTAGTTTTAAACTCCGAGGTAATTTGATCTAGTTTCTGGTATTTGTTAGTGACTTTGTAAAGGATTGCAAAGACTGAAGTTTCTCGTGTCTAAGTCTGTTGACTTGTATTGTTCACTAACTTGTGCTAGAAGTGCTTTTTTATGATTAACGTAGCTCACGATTTGAGCAACCTCTGTAACTTTGAACCTAGGGTTGTTACTACTGTCATACAGAGCAGCTCCTATCTGGTTATTAAATACATAGGCGATGAAGATCGCTGTTAGTACCAGTTGTCACGTACAAGATAATGCACATTGCGGAAGAATAAAGAAGAGTGATCGATGTGTCGATGACCACTACTACTACTAGTACTACTGTTGCTACTATCGATATCGATGTGGTATAATGCATGCCTGCACTCACAGAGATTGGCAACTGTTTGGGTATATGCGGATTTACCAACGTCATCGAAATTAATCAACATCGCGATCTAAATGTGGACTTTGTCGGTTAAATCATAATCAGTCGACAACCAACACTCATACAAGATGGATTATTTACGCAGAGTACCGCGTAAAAATGTAGCATCTCCCATTATTTTGGATTTTCAATGTTTCAAGGACAGCAATAGCGATTATATTCTGAAGGAAGTGTGTGTCTTGGAATTGGCCAGTGGAACACTGCTAATGCATCATATTGCCAAATCACCATTCAGTCGAGATTTCCTATCACAAGAGAAACTACGTGAAAGCTATTGGCTCACAAAACACTGTCACGGATTGGAATGGGCTCAAGGTGATATCTGGTATCATGAGCTAGAGGAAAAGTTACGTGCATGTATCGTCAAACGACCGATTGTCTATGTCAAAGGTACTGAGAAAATAGAGTTTGTACGATGCAATTTCATCACGGATCACTGTACTACTAATGTCATTGATATCACCGATATTGGTTGCGGATCACTATCGTCAATCAACAGTCTACTATCAACAAACGCAGTGCGATGTCGCCATCACAAGACAGCTCACACACGATGCGCTCTAACCAATTGTATCGCATTACGCGGTTGGTTACATCTATGTACAAATATCGATGATTCTGATGATGGAGCTAAACACCTCACAGTTAACATACTCACGCTCTTCAACTTACTACTAAAAGACATTTTTGGGGTTAAGTGAAATAAATAACACAGTGGTTATGTTATGAACGTGAGTATAAGTATTGACTACGAAAACTAATTTACAAAGGTATTTACATAATCTTCAAGTCTTGCTTTACATAAACTCCAAAGGTGTTAATCTGCTATTGGAACCCCTCGGGCTGCGCTTCACCAAGCGAAGGCGTTCTCCAAACCCGCCGTTGAAGCGCTCGATGTCGGTGTTGCTCAGGACCTCATTGAAGCACCTAGGCAGGTAGACTCGTAGGAAGAAGTCGTCCCCGACTTGCCCCTCCAGGATCACGATGATCGTCTTGCCAAAGGGTGTGGTGGTGGCTCGCTCCATCGCAGTGATGAGATAGCCGCATTCCTCTCGGAGATCGGCTATCCTGGTGTAGAGCGGAGGTCGGACTTGCAGTTGTTGAGGGTAGCTCTCAGGTCCGCGGTTGCTACAGTGCCGTTCAAGCTCGGAATCTCTGGCATAAAAGTGCTTCTGCTCGACATCTCTAGTAGTAGTTGGCCGGGCGCAGGTGTTCACACACAAAAAACCGACGCGTCGCCCTCCTGTCTGGGAATGCGGATGCTCTAATTGACTGCTGGCGACACTCGTTGTTTCTTCCTCACAGATCGCTTCTTCGACGTTGGTTGCGAAACTGCACTGCGTTGTGTAACAGTTTGAGTTAAGCCTGTAATTTTCGATACTCCTGTTGATTTATCGATCCACATGTTTTCCACTTTATCAACTACTTGTTTAACACTTTGGTGCATTTCACCATCGTTGTCCAAAAATAAACCGCACATGAACACCATATCTGTACCATCGTACATTTCCATTTTCAATAAAATTTGTCCTTTGTTTCCCGGGTTTTGAACAGCAAAAGTATTCCCATCCTCCATCCATGACACTATGGGACAATCATCTGTTGGTTTTGGCACCCATCCTGGTTTCTTGGTTTCCACTTCGATGGGAGTTGGCCTCCTTCGTCTCTTGCAGGCAGTGATCGGTTTTACAGATGACGTCTGAGGTGATGCCAATGTCTGATCACTAGCATTATTGTTCATAACCTCAATCTCCTGAATAAACGATTTGATATAGTCGTCCGCAGAAGCGTAAGCGTCCATGTTCACGTCCTTACCGTGTGACTTCAACCGTACTACGGACTGGTGGTGCGTCTGCTCACCCTTGAAGTAAACTGTATGCACTCGCTGTGACACATCTTGTTACAATAGGTTAGATGTTTGATTTTTTCATCCCAACATCAGTTCCAACGGTCTGCGGAATCTCATTTCATCTATTGCGATTTGAGTCCACGTTAATTGTTGTACATCCTCACAGGGCTCGTAAGTGTACTGTGTATTTAGCTCCTCGTTAAATTTAACAGTCTGTTTTGTTTTCTTCATAGTTATATTCTTTTACATGATATTCAATATTTTTGTTTTCTTCATAAGTATGCTGTTTCATATGATATTTTCTCTCAAACACATCTCTCGCTCTATCCAACACTAACTTGATTGCGAGCCTTTCTCGGATGTTGTTACGTTTATAACGTATTTTGTTCATATGGTGATTACTTTTCTTGCGTCATCCGCACTGGTCATCTTTGGAGTACGTATCAACTGTTACTACCTGACTACCGTCGAAAGTTCTGGAACGTGTCCACAAGCGCAGACCTATACATTGTCAAAGATATGTTCAACTATATTAATGAAATTGTGCGAGGTTAGGATGTTGTTGTATCTGCAGTCAATGTGCATGCCGTAACTCTTCATCACTTCTTTAGCCTTATTCACTATGTTTATGCCGTTGGAGACATTTTCTCTACAGTAGCACATTGTAAATCCTTCTTCCTTTGCTTTTTTTCAAGGCTTGATTGAAATTCCTCTTCTGTGTTCGAATGCACTTGTATTCACAAACTCCGTACTGCTCTAGAAGGGTTCCCCCAATCATCACACAAAATATATGCTTCAGATTTACATCTTCAGGCAACACTGCCACTTTAGGTGTCTGTTCGATCAGCGATTGATTCATGGATTGGTTTTCCATACACAATATATCATGTGTAGTTTTAAACTCGGAATTTGTTTGATCTAGCTTTCGGTTATTTGTTAGCGACTTTGTAAGTGATTGTAGCAGCCGTTTGTTCTCGTTTATAAGTCTGTACTGACCATTTTCTCTAATGGATGGCAAAACTTCTTCAAAGATCCAATCTTGAAACTTCTCGGCAATGTGCATTTTAGATTTCATAAGTAACGAATATAATCCCGGCTCGGTAAGAAAGATTGAATGTTTCTCATTATAGGTTAGGGGGAGATTTTCGCTCCCCCATACTTCAGGAATTGTTTTGCGATATTTTTCTCTAACATGTACTCTGATTGCTTCTTTAGGGTTATCGTAGCCCAATATTGTAGCTACATCCTTAGCTTTGAACCATGGATTATCGCTGCTGTCAAACAGTACAGACAAAGGCTGATCATTAAACACATAGGCGGTTAAGAGGTTCATTTTATAGGTTAGATCAAAACGTCGGGTGAACACTCTGACAGAACGTCACACAGCAACACTATTACACAAACACACACTTCAAACTCCCGAACAAGAATGAGCACGTGGGTGTTTGACAACTGGTGTTCTGTTGATTTAATTACTAGGAGTGGAGGAGGAGTGGAGGAGGAGTGGAGGGACAGCGGAGTGGAGGAGGAATGGTGGGACAGCGGAGTGGAGGAGGATTGGAGGTGTGGTGAGGCTGGAAATGTACCTCGAGGAACACGCTCATTCGTATTATTACGTTAGTTATTTATTATTTTTTTGTACAATAGTGTACATTAAGGAAAAGTAGGAAAGGGAAGGATCGAATTACTTCGTTTATTTCATTTATTTTTTCGTCTTTTTCCGCTTTTCAGGGATGGCGACAGCGGTGGTGGAAACGCGACGATCCGCGATCTTCCTCCAGGCGGGCAGCGGACTGACGGTCCTGACGATTCCGTTGAATCTAGGCTCTCCCGTCTCGCTGTTGACCAACCATAGGTTCTGCAGCCTAGGCAGCAGATCCGTCAGAATCATGCAGATCTCGTCGTCCCGCCGCTCGTCCAAATACAGGCCGCAGGTCCAAGTCGAGCGACCTCCTTGGAAAACGTTCATCTTCAACAGTACGTTACCGCTGTTGCTGGGGTTCTTCACAGTATACTGACATCCACCAGCAGACCAGCACAGTGATGGGGAATCGATAGGCACTTCCTTCCTCATTACAGTCGACCCATCGGGCTTCTTCTTTGACGCGCATCCCTGCTGTTGCTGTACTGACGGTATTTTAGCGTTCTCGTCCATTGCGTCCAGCTCCTCTCGGAAAGAGCGGATCGTTTGGTCCACGTTTACTACGTCGGTACCGCTTCCGTTCATGGTGACGTCTCGAACAACACTGAGGTCGCGTGCGTGCGGCCGAGCCTCGGTTTTATACCTGTGTCACGCGCGCACTCCAGCGAACCTTCTAGAAGCTTCTAGAAGCGCGGGAGATGGCCTATTGCGCAATAAGCTGGGGATTTTCCATATCCGGGAGAAGCTTCTAGAAGCTCGCTAATGAGTGAACAGGTCCGAGTGGTAAACAGTTCTCGGAATACGTCATCGCTACTGGTTCCAGGAAAACTATGACGTAATCGCGGTTGTGCGGTAAACAGCCGAGATCCCATAAGGAAAACGCGGTTATAAATTAATAGCGGTCTTGTTTGATGGCGGATCTATGGGGTTCTTTCGTCATTCGCTTCCTCTGGGATAGGCCTACACTCTGGAAAAAGTCCTGTGGGATGGTTTACTTAGACCGCTGCCTGACATGTGGTGAAGTTTCATCAAAATCGGTCGGTAAACAGCTGAGATCCTATAAGGAAAACGCGTTTAAAAATTATTAACGGGCCCGTTTAACGGCGGATTTTCAATTTTCTTTAAGGGATGGTTTACTTAGACCACTGCCCGACATGTGGTGAAGTTTCATCAAAATCGGTCGGTAAACAGCTGAGATCCCATAAGGAAAACGCGTTCAAAAATTAATAGCGGGTCCGTTTAACGGTGGATTTTCAATTTTCTTTAAGGGATGGTTTACTTAGGTCGCTGCCCAACATATGGTGAAGTTTCATCAAAATCGGTCGGTAAACAGCCGATATCCCATAAGGAAAACGCGGTTATAAATTAATAGCAGCCTTGTTTGATGTCGGATCTATGGGGTTCTTTCGTCATTCGCTTCCTCTGGGATAGGCCTACACTCTGGAAAAAGTCCCGTGGGAATCGGTGGGTAAATAGGCTGGTTATTAATTTTCAAAAGTTTTTTCCTCATGTTCAAGGTCATCACGAAAAGTGCTGCAGGCGACGGGGGGGGGCTCCTCACTTGCGTGCTGCCAGCCGGGGGCTCCTCACTTGCGTGCTGCCAGCCAAGGGCTTCTCACCTACATGCTGATTCCGGGTGATGACGTCACCGGGGGCTCCTCACCTGCATGCTGATTCCGGGTGATGACGTCACGGGGGGGCTCCTCACTTGCGTGCTGCCAGCCGAGGGCTCCTCACTTGCGTTCTGTCAGTCGGGGCTCCTCACTTGCGTGCTGCCAGCCGGGGGCTCCTCACTTGCGTGCTGCCAGCCGGGGGCTCCTCACTTGCGTGCTGCCAGCCGAGGGCTCCTCACTTGCGTTCTGTCAGTCGGGGCTCCTCACTTGCGTGCTTCCAGCCGGGGGCTCCTCACTTACGTGCTGCCAGCCGGGGGCTCCTCACTTGCATGCTGCCAGCCGAGGGCTCCTCACTTGATACTCACCTACATGCTGATTCCGGGTGATGACGTCACCGGGGGCTCCTCACCTGCATGCTGAATCCGGGTGATGACGTCACGGGGGGGGGCTCCTCACCTGCATGCTAATTTGGTCTCAAGGTCACGGGGGGGAGGCTCCTCACTTGCGTGCTGCCAGCCGAGGGCTCCTCACTTGCGTGCTGTCAGTCGGGGCTCCTGACTTGCGTGCTGCCAGCCGGGGGCTCCTCACTTGCGTGCTGCCAGCCGAGGGCTCCTCACTTGCTCCTCACCTACATGCTGATTCCGGGTGATGACGTCACCGGGGGCTCCTCACCTGCATGCTGATTCCGGGTGATGACGTCACGGGGGGGGGCTCCTCACTTGCGTGCTGCCAGCCGAGGGCTCCTCACTTGCGTTCTGTCAGTCGGGGCTCCTCACTTGCGTGCTGCCAGCCGGGGGCTCCTCACTTGCGTGCTGCCAGCCGGGGGCTCCTCACTTGCGTGCTGCCAGCCGAGGGCTCCTCACTTGCGTTCTGTCAGTCGGGGCTCCTCACTTGCGTGCTGAATCCGGGTGATGACGTCACGGGGGGGGGCTCCTCACCTGCATGCTAATTTGGTCTCAAGGTCACGGGGGGGAGGCTCCTCACTTGCGTGCTGCCAGCCGAGGGCTTCTCACTTGCGTGCTGTCAGTCGGGGCTCCTGACTTGCGTGCTGCCAGCCGGGGGCTCCTCACTTGCGTGCTGCCAGCCGAGGGCTCCTCACTTGCTCCTCACCTACATGCTGATTCCGGGTGATGACGTCACCGGGGGCTCCTCACCTGCATGCTGATTCCGGGTGATGACGTCACGGGGGGGGGGGCTCCTCACTTGCGTGCTGCCAGCCGAGGGCTCCTCACTTGCGTTCTGTCAGTCGGGGCTCCTCACTTGCGTGCTGCCAGCCGGGGGCTCCTCACTTGCGTGCTGCCAGCCGGGGGCTCCTCACTTGCGTGCTGCCAGCCGAGGGCTCCTCACTTGCGTTCTGTCAGTCGGGGCTCCTCACTTGCGTGCTGCCAGCCGGGGGCTCCTCACTTGCGTGCTGCCAGCCGGGGGCTCCGCACTTGCGTGCTGCCAGCCGGGGGCTCCTCACTTGCTTGCTGCCAGCCGAGGGCTCCTCACTTGATACTCACCTACATGCTGATTCCGGGTGATGACGTCACCGGGGGCTCCTCACCTGCATGCTGATTCCGGGTGATGACGTCACGGGGGGGGCTCCTCACCTGCATGCTGATTTGGTCTCAAGGTCACGGGGGGGGGCTCCTCACTTGCATGCTGATTTCGGTTGGGTGGGGGCTCCTCACCTGCATGCTGATTCCGGGTGATGACGTCACGGGGGGGGGCTCCTCACCTGCATCCTGATTTGGTCTCAAGGTCACGGGGGGGGGGCTCCTCACCTGCATGCTGATTTCGGGTGATGACGTTACGGGGGGGGGCTCCACACTTGCATGCTGATTTCGGTCAGGGGGTTGCTCCTCACTGCTCCTCACTAGCCTTTGCTGGTTTTGAACATACTAATGCCCCCTACTGTTGTATGTTTTATAAATTTTATTCTTCTTACTAAAGTCCATTTTATTGACAGGGGACCAGACTGAAGAGTGTTTTTAAGTTCAGTTTTAATCGATTCACCTACAAAGTGAATCATTGTACACGGGCATTTGTTGCAGGAATCAACATGTCTTCTAAAATGACCATTAATATTCCTTTTTCATAAATTACAAGTATTGTGAATTTGTAAAATGTGAGATTTAAGAATAATGTTACTGTCGCAAATAAAATCACATAGTTTACAAATTTTAATATTCATTTGATGTTTCAACTTATATTTTCAAATTAAATGGCTTTTGGGGGAGAGTGTTCACATTTTGTTTTCATTTTTATTTAAGAGATAAAAGTTGAGTGAGGTACCTAGTGGTCTTATCTTCAATATATGGGATTGTGAACTATTTTTCAATTAAAGTATTGTACAAGTTTTTATTTGGGAAAACAACTTATATTATTGGCGTTTTTTAAGTTAAATATTTCACTTCAAAATATTGTGTTGGAATTTTTACATTTTTCCTATAACAATCTTAAACATGTTTTAATTTAACATTTTTAATTGACAAACTTTTTTGTTTTTAGTTTTGACTTAAAATAATTTCAGTTGACAAATTTAAACATTCTGGGCCGCTGGGACTTTAGCAAGAGAAAGAAGCGAAGCACTGAAGACATGTGGTCTTCATTTTATATATATAATAAATAGAATTGTGTCTTAAATATAAAGGGCCGTAAACTATTTTAAAATAACATATTAGGGAAAATAACTGAAATTATTTATGTTTTCAGTTAAATATTTTATTTGAAACTGTTGTTTTTGGAATTATAAAATATCAGTTGACAACAAATAATACTTTTAAAACAATTTCAGAGGACAAACTCTGGACTTGTAAACATTTTAGGAAGAGCTGGTACCACAGCATCTGAACCTATGGGGCTATGGACTGTGACATTAATTAACAGTCTGCCAAGTGAGTGAACCACTTTCTTATATATGCCCTGAGAAACAACTTGAAAAACAGTTAAGTCGATTTTCAGTGTTGTGTTAGGGGCAGGATGCATCTCGGGGCGTTTTTCTAAAATCTCTTATATCTCAAAAACAGTAAGAAATATCGAAAAAATATCAGCTTTGCAGAAGATTTTTTGGGATCTCCCAACCTTATTTGGGGTTAAAAAATATGTTTGACCATTTTTGGGCCATGTCAAAATTGTTGATTTTTTACCTTTAGCTCTATCTCTGTTATTTATAGAGATATCGAGCTGAAATTTGGTATATAGGTACATATGGATGTAAAACTTTGTTTGGTAAAGACAATTTTTATATTAGCGGACACGCCTGCACGCTACAAGCGATAATTTTGAAATTCAAAAGTTGCCTCGCATTTGGTTGTTTAATTATGATCCAATCTTTTACTTTCTCCCTCTATACATAGTATATGGAGAAAGTATTATTTTCGTCAAAATTTTTGAATTTGAGTTGTTAGTGGAAATATTTGTTTTGGTGCTCCCTGAACCCAAAAAAGTGATTTTTACGTGATATCTGTGTGTCTGTCTGTCTGTATGGATGTGTTCAGAGCTAGAGCCCTAACCAATTGGCCGACTTTTATGAAATTTGGTATGTAGGTACTAATCCTCGATATCTCCAGGTGTTTTTTCTAATTTTTTTAATTTTTGATTTTTAAGGGTAATTATCCCCAAAAATCGCCAAAAAACATGTAAAATCCAAATTTCTTGAAAACGGCTCTAACGATTTTGATTAAACTTAAGTGGTTTGTAGTGCTTTAGGTTTCAAACAAAATGACACCACCCGAATTTCTGGAAAAATTCGGGTTCAGAAATTACAGGGCTTAAAACATCCAAAATTCATTTTTTTTTTTTTTTCATAACAAATCATAAATGCTAAAAAAGATTACTATTCACCATTAAAAACAGCTCAAAAAACTAAATAAATTAGTATTTTGAATTACTATTCTACGATTGCTAGTTGCGGAGAAAATTGAAATTTTCATTTAGCAGTAAACGCAGTACGTTGACCAATGTTATTCTTATGGGGAATACAAAAATAACTATTTCTCTCTTATTTACTGATCAATTTCTTTAAAACTTGATATGCAAGTCAAGTTAGCATTGACCAACAGAGGATGTTCGAAATATGTTGCCATTTAACCCTGGGGGGGACAAGGGGGCATTTGCCCTCTCAAAATGTCTGTGTGTAGCAACGAACTCTATAGTGCCTCCCAAAAAGGGATTTGGGTGGATATTTCTGAAAAAACTGTTTTAGACAATTTTCTGTAGGTACATTTATCTGGACTTCATATTCTAATTTTAGTGAATAAAAAATCATTTTTTCATTAAGTTTGACTAAAAGGGAGAAAGTATGTGTCAGTTTCCTGATACCGTTTATTTTACATTTGGAATGTGTGTGTAGAACATACAGGGGCAGCCCGTCAGTTTTTCAGCGCCCGTGCAAAGACCAAATTTGCCGCCCCCGCCCCCATCATCAACCAAAACCTCCCTACCCCATAGCTCTGAGAAAAGACTGACACGTGCGCGCCTGGCTCCCTCGCTTGTGCGCAGCGCAGTGTTGCTTTTGCGATGTGTCTGGTTCCGTGCTATGCTGATCATCTGAAATGACGCACTATGGAACACATTCAGATTGACTTGTGTAGTTTGAAATCTTGATTTCATATATTCTCGCCCTAGAATTGTACCCTGTTTCCGTTATTCCGCGACACTAAACTTTTTGATATAACAAATATCAAATCCTAAGTAATTTAAACATTTTAAATTTGTAAAAACAACAAATGCGCACACTTCTAGTCAACGAATCACAATACACTGCGTATCATAAAACAATTATGTTTTTTTAAGAAAAATAATAAAGAAAACAAACCTCAAAACTGAGTAGGAACGGGGAAGTACATACTGACAGCACTGATAACTGTACATATGTTCTGAGTGTGGGAAAGATTTCGTCCAGGGGAACCAAAACAATGATAAAAACTGACCACGATTCTGACAGTTCCTGAAATCTGTGCGAATCTGTGGAATCTTGTAACTAGTCATAATGTTTTTTATTGTATTTTAACTGAATCAGCTTATTGGATATAGGCTTAAGAGGGCTAAAACCATACTAAATCTTGTAAGGAGAATTAAATAGAAAATTTTTATTTTGTGAGTTTTTAAAGTTTTGATAGTAAATTAAAATTGATTATTTATTTGTATATTTGGTGTATTTATTAAATACTGGAATATTAAAAATAATAAGGTTATTTTATGGAATAGCAAACATAACTTTTGTATATACATATACCTACAAACATAATGGTATTTATATTAGGGGCCCCATTTTCCTATACGCCCGGGACCCCAGAGATCCTAAATACGGCCCTGCTTGGTTCAAATGGTTACTAAACAGACGGAACGATAAACTATATTTTTCAAAGTAAGCTAAACGAGTAGACCTTACAAGTAACAATCGAAGGGGGCGCCAAAATCTGAGGAGGGCGCATCATATTTCCCCCTTATTTCACATAATACTAGTGATGTGTCAAAACCAAAACTCAAATCTCAAAACCACCAAAACTTTGGAAAAGTTTCGGTTTCGAGATTCGATCGGCGAGTTTCGAGAATCAAAACTCAAAACTGCCGAGATCTTTTGTGTCGTTTTTTTAACAGAAATCACGCCCAGGTGTTGATTAATAATGTGAAGGTCAAAAGCCTACTGTCATCGGTCGTCTACCTTCACCTTTTGTGGATTATTGATTTTTTATTTGTGAAAGAACAACTCTAACCAAAGTTTATAATTAAGCTACAAATAATTGGTTCACTAGTAGTTCTGAAACTAATATTTTTCTAGGATACTTCGAGAATGGCAGTAAGTTAACTGGTTTCTTTGGAGTAACTGGATTTATTTTACATAACCAAAACGAGGCAAGTAAATAGGATTTTGGAATTTGACTTTCGAGTTTCGAGATTCGATTTTTTAAGTTTTGGTTTCGGTTTTGAGATTTGAAATTTCTGGTTTTGACCATCACTACATAATACTAAACTCAAATCATTGTAACGTCAATTAAAGGTGAAACCCCTATTCAATACTCTCCTGTCTCCAAACCATATCTTTCCTCATCTAGGAACTAATTTAAAATAATCAACGAGGGCGGATTAAAAATATTAGTTACTTTATATGTGAACATTGCAAATTTCTTGCATCGTATTGTGAGTTTTATTCAAACTCTCAATACCAATCAGAATGCTCTGAAGTTGTCACAAACCGACAGAAGTCTTAACAACTTCTCGATTTTGAATAGAGGGGAGCGGAAGTTGTGTTATCTGATATGTAAATTTAATACTCTTTAAGTATAATGAAGATGCAACAAGGTGAATACTCATAACTTTCTTTCAAATAATGCCTTTCAACAACTTATAATTCTAATATACAGAAAATGTACGAAATCAGTTTGGTTATTATATATTTACAAATACTTTATGTTAGCGCTACGGTCTGCACTCCGCACCCCACGACCCGTCCGTTATGAGCGCCGAGCCGCCCTCCTAAAAGCGCCGCGCCCCGTGCTGGAGCACAGCTCGCACTGCCCTAGAGCCGGTACTGAGAACGTAAACCCCCAACTGCAGTGTGTACACAATAAAACACACAAACTTTGGTTTCCCTCATAAATATGAATTTGGTTTTCCAAAAATCCCTCATACATTTTTGGTTTATTGAGATATGATGTCCAAATTTGTATGAAAGTACTCCATACAAATATCTAAAAAGTTAGTTTCCCAGATTTTCAATAAGGGGCTTGGTTTATATAAAAATTTAAAATTTAATGTTTTTGTCTAAAACCTCCATATTTTTAATATTTATTAATATATGGAGTTCTAATTTAAGCTTGTGTGCTTTAAATGGGACGTGAATAGTGACAAGAATGTGAATATATCCATGGGCAGAATATTTTAATCAGTGGCTTAAAAATGCCCACCTTATTGCTCTCCGTTCAATCACTGTGGCAATTTAGAGAAAGTTGAAATTTCATATCTCATTCCAGAAATATAATACCGAAGAATGAACAAACAAAAGAAACAAGAGAAGAGGCTGGATATGGTCTTAATTCTTACACTAAAATACACAATAGGGACTTCGCTTAAGGGAAATCTGCTTAGAGGAAATGAAAAACAATGACCTGTTAACAAACGTTTAATGTTTGCCAGTACAATATTCTATCACATGACTACTCAACAAGTGCACCAAAATGTTCAGTCGTATGTTTGGTTTTACTTGCGTTCACATTAACAAAAAAAGGTTTACTTCTTAAAAAGTAACACATGACTTCTGCTTCCGTAAGAATAAAGCACATCAAATTAACTGTCATGACAGCCAATGAACAAGAAATAAGCAATAGTATTGCATAAATGCAACAATAAAGTAGTACTAACATTGATCAACATACTAGTCTTTTTTGTTAAAAACAACTTGGGTTATTTATAAATAAAACAAATTATATATTAAACTTTATGTTTTAAAGGATCCATGTTCCAAATGTATTATTACTGTGGCAATTATTAATTTTAATGAATTAATTATTCTTTTATTTTGTCTTTCTTGTTCAAGGAACTGCTTTGGAATTATTTTATTGAACATACTGAGTGCTCATAGTAATAGAGCTTAATTAGTTACAGTTGAACCAATCAGATGCAATCTTCGGTTAACGCAGTACAATGGGATGGTGTGATAAATTGTGATTAAGAGTTAAACAAGATATACAATTTATTTTTACTGAACATGTCCCAACTCTAAATACTTGGAACGAAATATATATAAACTAAAAATGAGGAACAATTATAAAGTGAAACTTAATTGTATTTAGTTATTGCTGTTTTGGTTTTATTTCTATCACAGAACTAGAGACTATGTACAATCTATGTTATACATCTACAATTTGCATTGCACAATGTTTGATAAAGTAAAAGTGCTTGATACGCACAAAATAGCTGAAATACTAAAGCTAATTAATTATTAATCTTTTAGCAACATTGTACTGAACTTTTGCTAGGTCAGTAAAATTATTGGTTTTCAGACAAATTTGGAATAATAGAGGCTGAAAATATAATTTGAGGTCAGTAATGGTTTGTTTAAAGTTTGTTTTTCTAGAAAGACTTAGTATCACAATTTTAATCACTAATATCAAACTGAGAATGAATATTGTGTACAGTAGTTTGTTTTATAGTATATCATGCTATATAATAGCATATATATTTCACAAGAATACTTAACTCCCTGAAGTAAATATTTTAATAAACATTTTTTGACATTTAAGACTACCTTTATGGTAAAATATAATAAATGTTCAAATTAAATATTTTATCTTTTCTTATATTGGATTCTAAATTTAAAGTTAAAATTGACTAATTTAAAACGGATGTACTGCTAAATTTTCACTCTCTAATTTATCTAGAGCAAATTTTACTAAAGACTAAAACATAAATTGTAACTACTTTAAAAAATCAGTGACTCATCCGTAGTAAGTAATTGACTATGAAGTTACCAAACTTTCAAAATAACTCAAGTCGTACGATTTAACAACAAAAACCGAGTTATTTCAGTTTCCATAATTTATTTGTATTTGTTCCTCGAAGTACCGCTGACATTACATCATGAGTAGCACCTTAACAAAACAACACCAAACAAGGCACTCAGGGAAACCGATGGAACGTCGTAACAAAAGCTGCAACATTTACAATAAGTGTTTTTTAAACGATTGTTAAAACCAACATCTAAGTATTTACACGCAAATACAAACAACTATATATATGAACACAGACCTCTAAAAGCTTGATCTTCGAGAAATGTAAAAAAAATGCTTATCTTAGTACAGCAAAGTTCCCACAGACCTTCAATTTCTAAGCCCTTGACCTTTTCTGACCAATAACACAATTTTCTTGTGTATATCCGAAATCTTTCCTATAGTTGCAAATTGCCTTGTGATTTGTTTAATCTGTACTTGTGTAGTCAAATGCTGGGAAAGCAAGCAAAGTGTGTTTTCCCTTGTTTATGGTTTGAATACTGCTGAACATTCTTTCTATGAATGAGCATACTACAATTGTTGGAATTATATCCTTACTTCCCTATTTGGCTCTCAAAGTTTAGGTGTATTTATTTAGAAGAGGAAGACCAACAAACTCATTGTAAGCGTAGGTTGAGTAGTTTTACATAATTTCAAAGGTCTTTGTAATGGAATATATTTTGGAAAATTCTACCTAAAACTACTACTACTACTAATCAGTTGGATCTGGTTGAAGTTTGTGTTAAACTTCAAAATTCCTCCACCCTTTCTAAAGTAATTGTTCTTTTAAGGTTCAGTGTAATACTTCATATGCTTTCCATATTACTTTCTAGTTTCAAGACTTTAAATTAGTTACATTATCATGTCACGCACGACATGTCATATATATGATATGTAAAAAAGGTATTGGTTAACAATACACCTTGCTGCATAATGAACTTTAACAAGAACAAGCCAGAAATTGTTGGGTTTAAAGTTAAGCCAATTGTATTTTAAAAGCACACGTTGACCAGCTCCCACTTTTGACTCAGAAGACTGCTAATTTAGGTTTGGTAAGGAGAGCAGGCTAACCTTACTCAGAAGTCTGTTTGAGAACAGATTTGTTGTGCTAATAAAGACTTTTAACATCAAGTAAACTCCACTTATGCTTACAATCCAGATTCTACAGACGTTATCAGCGAGATGTCCTCTCAAAATGGTATATGGAATTTGATGTACTGCATCCTAAGTTGGTAAGTAAAGTAAGAAGTTGCACTCTTGGTGCTCTAGAGTAGCATTATTGTTGTTTACTCATAAAAATATATTTAGCTGTTTCCAATATATTACAAACAAATTATGTACCTGCACTGTCTTAAAAGTTTAAAACTTAACAAAAATTTAATTAGGTCATATTGAGTCTTTATAGATTTCAAAGAGCTCCATGTGACAGAAACAAGAATAACTTAAAATCCAAAACAACGATGGTTTAAGGAATGTAACCCAATAGATGTATTTTCAGAGTTCCCCATTCAAAATCAATGTTCTTAACTTTCAAGGTCTGTGGAACCTCACAGGAGTAATAATTTTGTAAATATATAACAAAGAAGGTATGGCTAAAAAATTTGTAGATGTACTACCTAAGGCCGAATTTTAACAGGTGCAATGTGCAGTACATTCAGAGGCATCATGGTCTTTCAATCATACCATTGGTAAAGGTTCAACTCAATACAACATTGAAAAGGAATGATAAGCCAATATCTAATCAGCAGAGCACAAACTGTAAATGCGGCCTTATGAGTATCTATAAATTTATCAATTTTGGTTAATAATGCATATTTTAACAATATAATGTAATACATAAAGGAAACCCAGCAGTTTTAAAAATAACAATGTATCAATTTTCAAACTAAATCAATGAAAATTACCAACCTATAATAGTTTTAAAAACCATCATAAAATTAATGTAGATTAAAACAATTAGACAAGTACCATAGGGAAAAATATTCTTTTGGTAAACTAGGCTATATTTATTCTTAGGCCTTTTTAATATTTACATATACTTTGTAATAAAGCAATGCTTTCAAAAGATAAAATTTAGCATTGATTTGGGAGAAACATTCCAAAAATATATATTTTATATTTTTCTGTTTCCCTGTATAAAGTTTGATTCTGGAGAAAACCAACATGTAAAATATATAAGGGAAAAGTTATAACATGTTTACGTTTAAGTTCAGTGGGCCGTCGATAAATAAAAATACAAATCTACATTGCAGATACAAATTATTTGTTGCTGAGCAATGTTTGAGAATACTACAAATCTAATTGATTACACATAATATTGTGATTTTTACAAATTAACACTAAAATTAATAATATATTATGATTATTTAAAAAATGTATGGATTAATAAAAACAATTGAAAATGTATGGATTAATAAAAACAAAAAGTTAAGTATTATAATTTATAATTGTGTTGTCATAAGTTTAAAATTAATGGAGCTGCTGGCCATACATGTGCAGCACATGTACATTGAATTTTGAGGTTGTCTCATTCTAATCACAGCATAACACTTAGAAATTTAGTATTTATGTATTAAGTGTATCTATAATTTAGTGTTTAGGTATTTTACAACTTGTTTAACAAATAAATAATAAAACCAAGCAAGTAATGTATTTTAAGAATAGTAGCTAAAAAACTTGTATTTAAAAACAACCAAAATGCTGACTGATGTAATTTTAAGTTGAATTGAACAATATCCCACCTAAATATTTACCTAAAAAAATTCCCAGAAAAATACTTTAAATAATCTTCATTTTTGGTACCCAGAAAAAATTGTAATTGAACTTAAAAATTTAATGTGACGAAGACGACCAACTGGACTTAAGGGCACGTCAGGAGTGTTAGTTTTTTATTAACTAATAACACAATATTTTTTTATAAACGAGATTTAGAAAAATCAATAAAAATATATGCTCCTCTATAAAAAAGGTCAAAAAAAGTTGAAAAGAAGGCTCAAATGACAATTGTAATATTGTAAAAGTGTGGTAATAAAACATTTGACCATTTTATAAAGTAAATGACCAGTTAAACTAAATGGTCAAAATACATAGGAAAGGCAATTTTCAACACCAAAAATGGCAGGGCAATCGAATGGACTCACAAACACTGTAAATTGCCAAGAAGTGGCATTTTAGTGTTCAGCAACTACATCTATTACTACATCATTGACTAGACTAACACTGAACATACAAACAACTAAAGATACTACTGTCATCTTTGGAGTTTTAGCTCAGTTTTCAATAACTATTGAATTTTAGAAACGTGATATCAAATGATACATTAATTAATTGAAAAGCTGTAGTGCCAAAAGTGTTTTCAAGTATGGTAACAAAGATTTCAACAATGAAAACATCAGCGTGAGAGAGAGGAATGTACTATGGAATGTTTGTCAGATACTGATTTTTACGTCCAGCAATCTTACATAATGGATGCTTGTAATTTTGTGATCTTTTAATCGTGAAATTCAAAGTACATCAGTTTTAACTCTAAAACAACCATTCTGACTCCCTAAACATAGGGGAACAAGTATTAATGTTTCAAATCAGTAGTGATAGATGGACAGTGTCATTACATTTTTTTAGATATGAAAATGTATTAGAATTTAACCCTTTGCACTCCGATGATCGATGATCTGCTAATTTTGTTGTTTAATCGACAATTTTTGTAATTATTTCAAATTGTAGGTTATGTTTGCCGTTGGAAATAAATGAAAATGAAATGTTTATATTAGTATATTCATGTTACATTTAGTCTAAAATGAGTGACAGTAATATTTCTTCTAAAGAAGGACTATAATTGCCGACACAACGTTCAAGTTGCCTATCCGATGTAGGCCTAGACCTAGGCTAAGCCTAAGGCATACTTATTTTTATATTTGTTTACTTTTGGATGTTTTATGACATTTTATATTATAATTTGAGTTGTACAAAAAAATTGCAGTAGATTTGATGAACAAAAAGTGTATATTTATTTTTTTTGTGTTATTATAAAGCTGAAATTTGGAGGACCGCTTGTAAATGAGCCTAATACAATTTTCCTTATTGTTTCTTTTACCTCATTGTTACTTTTTTGCTATGATTTTTGAGATAAGTGCATGAAATTTTGTGTGAGTGCATGGAATTTGGTGTGAGTGCATGGAATTTTGTGTGAATAATTATAACTAAATAGGGAATCTGAAAATAGTATTAATAAATAAGGGATCAAACACTTTGTTTCAGTTTCAAGAGTTCAAAGTGAAATTTTATAAATGTTTTTATAATTGGTTTGGGTATGAATAAAAAATATAATTTCTTTTTTAGGCTAAAATGTATTTTTTAATATGTGCAGATTTAAAAGGATTGAAACAAATCAAAAATTAATGTTTTATCAGGTAAAACAAAAAAGTTACAACTTTTTTTCTAAAACTTTGCAAAATTTATCAAAAGGTTCCGGAGTTTTTGGGTAGTACTTTCTGTGCTGTAAAGTGGCCAGAGTTTTTCGCAATGACCAAACATTTTTTGCCAGAGTGCAAAGGGTTAAGTTACTTTTATGTTATAGATTAACCAAACGAAAAAATGATTACATAAATATACTCCCGTTGTATAACCTTTACAACTGAAATATAATTGTAAAGGTTATGAATCTGATTTAGTCATATAAAAACAAAACTGTTTTATTAACCATGCTTATGATATTATTCACTGTATGCATTAAAATGTACAGTAGTATTGAATAAATAAATTTGACTGTTGACTTTTACTCTCTGTTAAAAACCAATACACTATTAAAAATAAAATGTTAAAACATGAAAAATGTTAAAGAAATAACACCTGTCATTATTACAATCGGAACTCCTTAAGAATTTTGTATACCGTTTTTGTCTGAAAACTGAGCCAAAATATGACAAAACTAAAAAACTGTATAAACAATGTTTAGTACAGCACAAAAAATAAATATGCTAATTCTATTGTACTAGTGACTCTAACGCCTAACATGTCATTGTATATACAGCAGTCTAGATGACCAGTTAGGCGTGGCTAAGCGTATCTTACGACTTCGGTGTCGCGTTTAGACCTTCCAACGCAACTAAACACTGCTCGTAGGACATGTCTTTGACAACAAATCAAATTATAAAATAATAGTCTTCTGTTTGCATCAAAGCCGTACAAACTATACATACTTAATCCCTATTTATAACATCTATGTTTAAGGAAATAAATTTAAATAGGGCAAACGAGTGTTGTTATATTTTCTCAAAAGAAAATACATAACGGCTTGGATTGAATGTAATCGTAATTTTTATTGATTTCACAGATGGAATATGAATGGACTTCAGAATGGGACATTAATGTTTATTATCCAAATAATAAAACACTTTTCATCAAAAAATATAATCCATAATACATATAATCATAGCAATCTCTAGTATAAGGCTGTGGCAAGTAAAAATGGCAATGCCGCACGCAAGGGCCTGCCGGGTGGCACTGCTCAGTGCAAGGGTTTGCAGGATTAGTATTTATAGCGGCTATATAAACGCTAGAGTGAAAGGTTAAAGTCTCATATTAAAGAAGATTTTATATATTTATTGTGTCATTTCCTTTTTTATATTTTGAAATTAACCATATTTATAAACCTTTTTACTTGACGATGATTGTGGAAACAGAGTTTTTCAAACACAACTGACAAGACTGATTTAGAAATTGTGAAAATAGCAATTGAATTTTCTTATTTTTAATCCAGTCTAGATTATTTAATTTCCTTTGTTACTTTACCCATAAATAATCCTGATAACATCTGCAACACCCTCTTTTCTTTAACATAACAATGTATTTTCATGTGGTGATGCAGATTCTTTGGTAAAGTAGATCATCCGTAAGGTTTTCCCAATTTCTTGCAACCAAACCAATTTTTTTTGAGGTCCGTCGCCATGGGCTAATAGACCTGTGCGGCAATCATTGCATTGGTCTCATGGGCAAGTCAGCCGGGATCAAACCTATCTATGCTTGACCACAAGTGACATATCAGGCCAGCGCTCTACCTCTAAGCTACTGTGCCAGGGTTATGGGACCTGCTGTCACATTTATAAACTGTTCTTCACTGAGGTAGTTGCACACAAGGTCACTAACAAATTTAACTTAAGTTTTTTCAATTTTTATTTCAGCTCTTGAAAAGTATGAATGAGTATTGCTTACTTCATTATAATAATTTGTATATAGTGGTTGACCATGGACATAAAGAGACCTTCAACTTATATATTGAATAGAAGAGCCTTCATTATAGTAATGGTTCATAATAGTAATGGATCTCTCGATTGATTTTTAGAAATTTTTGCCATGGCTATAAAAATGGAAAGATTACTAATAATCTTAAATCTTGAACAAATGGATAAACATCTAACTTTAATGCAGCAGTCCTTGGGGACTTCCAAATATTTCCACTAATTCATAAAAAAACATATTGATATATTACATGGCATCGTTTTATCACGATAACGCATCCAAATTTGGTACCGTGGATTTTCCATTTGATAATATGTATTCTAAAAGTAGTGTTTTACATATAATTTATATTCAAGTTTAACTTTGCACCATTTATTTCCAACATACTAACTAGTAATACATTTTCTAGTGAAAAGTGCAGCCTACAAAGAAAATACAGTGAAATTACTATAGAAACAAGTGACACTGCTTATGTGTTGCAGCGGGGCAGCCCCTTGCACTGGGTTTAAAAGCGGTGTTGCCAGTTCGAAAGCTATACAGCCTTCTTACTAGAGATGACTACGATACATCCACAACGCATGAATTAATATGCTGATCCAAAGATTTGGCTTCTGAATTCATGTGGTGAAAACGCTTTACAGCTAGTTTATACCTTTGACACAAAATTAAAGATTATAGTGCGAAATAAAGTATACTTCTGAATATAAAAAAAACTATTACAATATTTAAAACTGAATTATTACAAACTAAAACTAGGTTTTTTACAGAAAAAATAACAGTTCAGTGTGGATGTTAAGTCCATGTCTAATTTTGTTACATATTCAGTTCATTTTTATGTCCCCAAGAGTTTTAATTGTATAGAATTTAAACATAGACATAAAGCCCTGAGAAAGGCTGTTATATTAATGTACTCTGAATATTATTTTCATTATTAATTTTGTTTTTAATCGATAATAAATCTACGCTATACCAGCGGATCTCAAACTTTTTCATCCAAGCCCCACAATTAAAATTGCATAATTGCTATGCCCCCCCAATCAGTTTTGGTGATTTGCCCAAAACCTGTCACTAGGGGTGTGCGAGTAGTGATTTTTTAATGAAGTCGAGCAGTGCCAATTACTCTTGAGTTTTGAGTATTTTCGAGCAAGTCAGCTGGTAGTTTCAAATAGTGTAATGGGATTTGGATACCACTCCAGGTTTGATAACATGGTTCACACTTTTATTTGGTAAATGATTTCCCTGACCAAATAAGTTCAGTTTCCATCACTTTCTCTAACCAAAATAGTTAATCTTCCCTGACTCGCGATTCGGAATGCGCACTTTTTCTAATGAGTTTTGATTTTCGCACAGTAGTGCTTTGATTTTTCCCTGACTACTATAAAATAGTAAGCATTTCCCCTGACTTTCGGCATTTTTCCAACTTTTCCCCTGACAATTTTCAAATTCCACGACTTTCCCTGACTTTCCAGAAAGCGCAAACCAGGATAATCGAAACATGGTTTCTAATAATACATAAAAATTGTTGGCCAGTTCAATCAAACAGGATTATATATTGACAAACAAAATACAGTCTGACATTCGTTTCCAGCTGAAAAACACGGTCCGGTTGTCATTTGGCCAATATCACTTGGTCCAGACATCGCTTATAATCAATGACGAAATCTTTATTTACAGCCGATATAATGTATACTGTCGTAATCTTTGGCCTTTATTACGTGATCCAGTCATCATTTACGGCCGAAATTACGCAATCCGGTCGTCATGTACACACATTCGGTTGTTTTTTTATGACCAAATAAGTTTTTAGTTTCTAGTCATCATTTTCGGCCGATTTTACGTGATGCAATCACCTTTTGCGGCCTGTTGCTATGCGATTTGGGCGGTCGCAATCGTTAGCAATTGTCTGGAAATCGGTGGGAAATACTCGCTCAAACTTTCGAGTATTTTTCAAAACTTCCGAATCCGAGTATTGAAATACCTGGCCGAAAACTCAAAAGTTCTGAGTACTCGCACACCACTACTTGTCACTTATAATATTCCAATTAATTACCAATCACTTTTAACACTTCAAAAAGTAAAACTTTCCATTTACTTTTTACTTTAGTAAACCTACTTTATAAAACATATGTTGGTCATTATTAATAAAAAAACTATTCTCTTTGCCCAGTGAATCTAATTTAAATTGAAATTCCCCTCATTATTGCCGCCCTTTGCTTTAGAAGGGAGTTTGCATAATTTGTCAAAAGTGTTCATTAGGTATAATATTACAATTTAGCCAAAACATGCTTGTTATCGTATGTGAATAAAAAAATCTCGAGACTAAACTTAAATACAGGATTAAATAGACATTAGACTGCTAACAAACATGTTCCTGTATTCATACCCTATATTTTACAGCACTTAAACAATGTGAGAATAGGAGAATAACATTTACAGGTTTAGGAAAAAAAACTCTTTTGGACATGTGTTGTTTTAAAATTTAACTCACAAGTAGTTTTAAAATATAATTTAGTGTTTTGACTACAATATAGTATAGACATCGCAACTCTTTAATTTTAGTTAGTGAAACTCTAAATATATACATAATCCCTATAAAGAGTTGTTTACTCAGAGACATTTGTGTTGACAAACCTGCTCCACCACTAGTGACTTACTTCCTGAACAAGTAACATCCTTCTCCAAGTTGACAAAGAGGCCAGTGGACTTGAAATATTCTTTTATGTATGTTTTATAGTGTTAGTGTGCTATCAGTAGGATGGTAAGCCTGCTAATGTCCTCTCAAACCCATCCCATCACTCTAAATCACTGGACCGTACATAATGAGGGTCTGCTGATGACACACCGCTGGTTACTGCCGACTGATCCGATCCTACTGGAACTAGTTCGTAGGACAGAAACCTGAACTGAATCGCTACACACTAAACAGTAGTAGTGTTTAATTAACAAAGTAATGTTATTTTAATTGCTTTCTATGAGAGAATAAATAATTGTATAGGCCCTAACTATTATTTTCAAATACTGGTAAAAATTCTAATCCCTAATTACCATTTTACTTTCTAAATATCACATTTTGCACTCCCTTACATAACTGTTTCTTGCACCAATAACATGGCTTAATGTTTTAGTTCAATAGGTGGCGAAAGCTCACTTTGTTGTTCGTATAGATATTGGTAATTTAACCATGGTAAGTTATCCCAGGGTAGGGTTGCCATATGGTAGTGTGGGAAAAAGAGGAGGTTTTAGTGGCGACCCCTGAAAAAAGAGATTTTGCTATAACCCCCATGGAGGAGGGTCGGAGGGTCAGGGGTGCCCCCTCCCCCCACGGAAAAATGTTGAATATCATGTAAAAAAAGCGCTTTTTAATGCTTTTTTGCATATAAAATCAATTACAGAATCAAATTATTTGCTAATTTGATATGCCTATAGTTCCCAAATTTAGTGGGCGTGATAGAAATGTAATTGAAGATTAAAGTATACTGTAGGAAAATGTATTTATTATTATTTTTTGTTTGATTTATCGTAGATCACACAAAAATTAAGCAAACGTATAAAAACTAAAATATAGAGCCCAAAACAGTATAGGCGACCTACTTTTCAGATTTATAATTTAATAAACTGCAGAGAACCATAAATCTTCATACTGATTTTCAGCATTGATAACGGCGAATATATGTGAAAGTTAACGATATTTACCGCCGAAATAAAGCCAAAGAGTTGCAAATGATTGAGGTTATAGTTACAGGGAAACAGGATTTAGCTTTGGCAAACGTTGCATGACGATCAAGTTACAAACGTAACTACATTTTCGTTCATAAATAGGATTTCAGCACAAAATTTGTGTTATTCAACACATTTTTGGAAAAATTTGAAAAAGCGGAGATTTGTAATATTTCACAGAAATTTCCCAGAGCTATATCTTTACCCTAAAAATCCGGTAATCTCCGGGAAATCCGCTGATATGGCAATCCTATCCCAGGGCTAATCAGGATAACTCAATATAAAACAAACAATTTTAGTACTTTTGTTGGTGTCTGAATTATTGCTTTACGTTAATCGATTATTGAGATATTGAAAGTAATAAACAAAATACGTTATCCAATGTTAATCTTATGGAGAAAGAGAAATATTCTATATCACGCTTGTTTATGAACTGCGAACTTGGGGCCCATGTATTTAAATAAAATACATGTTCCTGGAATGAAATATGTTAAAAAATTAATTAAAATTAAATATTACCAACATGTGGTTCAGAACATAAAGATCACACTTATATGTCAACTTCTTCTGTGGTTATAGAGCAATTTCAGCTTTCTTCAGTGTTTTTTCCCAGCCTTGCCTGGATTGTGCCATTAGTATCTTGTGTATTTTTGTTATATTCTAGGTATTATCTCACCTAAACACGGGATCACATTCCAGATCCCGAAACGTTGTGAAACTTGTTTTTACAATCAGCGATGGAAAATGTCCACGATAATTTCTTGAAGAACAAATCTGAACTAACTTTACATTTTTAATTAAACACTACCACTGTTTAGAGTGTAGCGATTCAGTTTAGGATCCTGTCCTACGAACTAGTTCCAGTAAGATCGGATCAGTCGGCAGTAACCAGCGGTGGGACGGGTTTGAGAGGTGACCAGCCTGCTTGTCCTCTCCATATTTTCCTGATAATTTAAGGACATTTAAGTTACAAAAACTAGCCTCCCAGTTTGAGAACCGCTGCACTACACAGATGTTACGAGAAAAATTAACTGATATGATTCATTCACAAAATTGTATATTCCTGGAACTGAATTCTTTCTCTAAGTCGAGTTTATATGACTTTAATTTTGATAAGGGAAACACAAATAGCCAAATTTGATAAACAAAGTTGAGAAGCCAAATTTTTGTTCAGAAGCACTTTCTTTTTCTGAACTATCTAAATGTAAACCGTTGTGAAAATTAAAAATTAGATTTGAACACAAGTCTGATTTTGGAAGTAGCTAATTTTAAGTTCTCTTGCATCATTGTGTGAATCTATCTTTAGTTCATTCCAGTAAATCCCTATTTATTCCTTTTTTAAGAGTACAATAAAATTCTACACAAAAAATTTAGTCATGAGTAAGTTAGCTCTCTTTTTGGTGATAATAGTATGTGGTTTGTAGAAAAACTACAACAAAACATATTATTATTTTGGAAAAGATGAGGATTAAAGTTAATCAATATGAGGGTGACTTAATAATTTAATGTTTTGCACCATATTAAATAAACAAATTAAAATATTTAGTCCTTAAATAACCTTTCTACGATTGACAATTTCAATAAAAATATATTTCTCACTATACAGCAGGGAACTGAGTAGGCAATGCTGGCAAATTAAATCAATGAAAAATAACTAGAACTAGTACAACTCTTGAGAAATTGGATGGTGGTACATGGGTATATCTCAATGTATTGACCATTTCTTAATTTTTCTATACTGAAAATAATAATAACAGTTTGGATGTGCTGTTTCCAAGGAAAATTATTAAGATGTTCAAAATAAATTCTTCTATCTTTAGTTGAGAACTAAAAGTATATTACAACTGAAAAAGTATTTAAATACTATCAACTGCTAGTATAAATCTTTAAATTAACTAACTTTTTTTATAAATTATACCATTAAAAACAGAAATGTACAAAGAAACATTTTCTATTAGTAATATCTGATAATTATAACATAAAACCTGATTTTTTTCAAAACATATTACTAGCCTATCCCAAACATTTAATATGGCACAGACAATAACTGATAAGTTTTTAAGTTTCACATAAATTGGTATCATTTAAACCAACAAAATAAAAATACTTTAAAAATATGCCTATTTAAAAAAAGGATATAATTTTGTCCTCACTTGTGAATTTCCAGATCTGCAATATCTCGCCTGAGTTCTGCCCAAACCAGAAACGGTTCAATTACTTGTATAACAAATGTTTCATTTTACCTATAGCTCAAGTAATTATGTATTAAACAGTTATGAACCATGAAAAATAACCAATTACTATTTGAGACAATGAAAACTGAAAACAGCAAATACTGATCATACAATGGTTATTCAGGAGTTAAAATCCATTTAAAAATATATAAATACAGAAAACATCTGTTGATACAAATCCAGCTAAAATAGAAAAGATAAAAATCCTTAAACTGTTTTGTAGAGATACAATGTAGTTTAAAAATAAAATATTGAAAATAATAAAACAACTATATAATCCAACTCGGCTTATCGCCGTTGGAGGCTTCGCCCCCAAACCCCCTTTTGGAGTTTGCTTCGCTCACTTGCATTCCTCAATCAACTCGTTTAAATCAAACTCAACTATTGTAGTTCATTACCAAAGAAAAACTACACAACAATGACCTTTGGTGAGCACATTAACATCTAACCATATCGAAACATTTTACCAACCGGCTGCTTGTTCGTTTTATCGAATGAACTTCCAACTAAGATGGTTGTTTCGAGGTGCATAAAAGCAAAAAATAAAGTTCTACAAATGGATTTATGTGTAAAAAATAACAACAAATTATACTTCAGTTCACGACAAAATTATAGTAACCTAACCTAACCTAACTCCGCAGAGCGCTGTATGGTGGCTGTTCATTGTGCAACATAATTACAAATAAATGAATTTGTAAAAACAAAATAAAGTCAAATTAAACAGAAATTGCAGACCTCAAAAAGTAAGCATTAACAGTAGGATTCAATCCCGTGACCACATGATCTTGAATCATCTGACAACATATCAACTGGGTTACTGGGCTAAATTCATTCGATAGAACAAACAATCGGTTGATTACATTTTCCAATATCATAACAAACGATATTTGCGATATTGAACCTCCCGTGTAGGCGATAATGTGCTCACCTTTTTGTTGTAACAGCTGATTTATATAAACCTCATGTGAGCAAACTAGTATCGCCTACACGGGCGGTTTAATCAGCTGATACACATATGTGGTATTATCCAAAGATAGCGAGCTTTCATTATGCAACTTTCCAAAACTGTACACAGTTAATGGGCCAAAATACTCAAAATTACTCCTTCTCCGATGAGTAGCGGCTAAACGGATGATCGGATCTTAAATCTGACGAAAAATCATTAGTTGAAAATTAAATTTTCTACACATTTGTATTTAACATTTTTTGCCATCTCTTACCGTTTCTGTAAAAAACATGCTCAAAGTGGAAAAACTGAAAAAGTGGAATTTTCCCCGCCCCAAAAATGCCTCAACAACTAAAAAATGTTAACCTTTGGCAATTTTTCTTGCAGTTTCTCGTCAAGAGGTTTAATTCAAGTATGATGTTGAGGGGGTTTAGATTACGGGAAGTGCCTCATAGTTTATCTCAGTGAATGAGTGAGTGAACCCGTCTAGCTTTATATAAGTAGTATAATCCAATGATTTACCGTAATGTTGATTGATATCCAGCTTAATGATATAAAGGCAAAATTATCCTAACTGCTTTGCAGAGATACAATTTGGTTTTAAAATGTACATATTGAAAATAATAAGTTTATAACAAATATAATAAAACAATAATTTACATTTTTCAGTTTATACATTCATTTCAATACATTTTATAACTGATAGTTAAAATTAACGAATCATTAACAGTAAATAACAAAATAAGTACAACGTAACAGGGGAATCTATGTGGCTAGGCCAGACTGTGGGGCTGGGATAGGGGATGGGGAGGAAGGTGATGGGAGGGGGGAGTCAGGGGAGGTGGCGGGAGTTAAAACTCCCAGGGTGGGGGTCGGAGGGGAAACAGGTCTGGTAGATTTGTCAACAGTTTTAGTGGCTACAACTAAGGTTTTGACAGGGAGACCGAGACTGGCGATGTGTTTGAGTGTCAGCGCTCGGATGGGTTGTATCGTTACCTGGCTGCTCGGAACTTGCAGTACTTCACCTGTCTGTGTTGTTATTGTTGTCATGTTGGCTCCGCTGTGCATTACTGTCGTGTGGTTCTTGAGACCTGACGCAGTCTTGTAACTTTTGCCACAGTGACACTTGAAGCCTTTCCGAACCCTGCAACAATTTCTGACTAAAATAGGTGGTAATGAATAAAATTATTAACGTTAAGATGTAAAAAAATAGATTTAACTACAAAAAGTGCTAAGGTTACTGTGCACTGATAGACCATTACAATTATTTTTGCTGATCAAGCTAGAGACAAAGACATTTATAGTAGCTGTCAAATAAATTGCCAGTTGAGGGCATGGTTTACCGGGCTATCAACCAAGATTAGCCGGCAAAAGTAGACGTGCTGCATTGCCAAAACTCCACACCAGCTGATCGGAATAACATTCAAGTGATATTTTTCTACAGCCCAACTGTCAATTTATTTGTCCGCTATTATATGCTATTAACTAAATTGTGTGTTTCTGGAAAAACTTTCACTTTGACCTCTTTCTTGCTTACTTATATTACACTAATCTTATTTTGGAATACAAATTTTAAAAATGAATACATTATGTGTTTAGCATATTTTTTTCCTCTTACGTTCATAATACGAAAGCCAAAACTTGTAATCTAAATTGCAAGATTAACTTTATAAACAATTTATATTTGGTTATATTTTGGGTATAAATTAACCAAATTATAGAAAAAATGTTGGAAAACACTCAGCAAGGCCTTTAATTATGTCTGTTTCACACCGCAGAATGGCAAAGTTCAAGAAATCTTTTCAATTTTTAAGAAAGCGCATGTAATATAGATTGTAGCATAAATTTCAAATTAACTACCAAACATGGTAGCTAAGAGATAGAGTGCTAGCCTCACAAGTTAGACATGGCCAGGCGCAGGTTGGCTGACAGCTAAGATCTCTTTACACAAGAGTTCCTCAATACATACAAGGAAATAATGTAGCAGTACTAATTTGAGCGTTTAGAATGAGCATATGGACGTGTAAGCTGGCAGCAGGCGTTATGATCGCACCTTTCGTGCACTGGGGTATCATACAATAAGGATTTTTAAGATGCATTGCAAGCACTTGTATAGTTGACGTGTGCATTTGTTTACTTGTCTATTATACAATGCACTTAACTTGTTGTAGCTTGAAAGGAAGCTGATCATTTCACAAGTTCTCTTCTGTTTACATTAGTTTTCACTGCATAACTGAAGTAAAAACAAAATTAATTTAACATTTTTTACTATCTGCCACTGCAGGTAAGCAAGTGTTAGGTAAAGAACCTGTTTTTATGGGATATTTGATTTAACTGCTATTGCTAGTATGCAGGGGTGTCCACACAGGGGATTAATAGCGCAGATCGCGCAAAACAATTTTATTTCGGGAGAGGATTTTTTGTTTTTAGTAGGGTCATTTTTTTCTAGGGGGGAATTTTTAAAATAACTTCTTTGAAATTAGGAAGTGTGGGATTTGTATAATAGCCCCGACGCAGCAAACCTGCATACTTAAAGAAGTTCCAGATGCAAATTTATGTGTTTGTCACTAACACATAAAGCCACTTAACCCAAGTTTAATAAAAAATGCATAAATAAATAAGTGATATAAAGCTTTTTATTTATTCTCTATAAGAATAATATTAGGGATTAGGACGTAGGTTTGCTGCAACAAGGAAGATAAGAAATGTGTTTTTATGCACTTATCAATATAACTCAACCAGGTGAAGCTACATACCAAGTTTTATTCATTTAGGTTCCTTATTAAGAGAGATACACAACTTCACTTATTCTCTATATAAGAATAACATTAGGGCTGAATATGCAGGATCGCTGCTACAGGGACGATCGTTCTGGTTTTTGAACTTAAAGAAATGTTACTCTACACATTTGTGCCAAATTTCACTAAAATCAGACCGTTCTTAAAAAATGTATCGAGGTAATGGACACGCACATATATATAAGGGATAAGTCAATACCAACTTTGTTCGATTCCGATTCCGGTTCCGATTCTTACAAATTGATTCTTGATTCCGATTTGATCGATTCCTAATAATAGGTGAAATAGCAAAATAATGTTTTAAAATTGATTAAAGACAATAAGTTAGCCAGTAATTGATTTTTATTTAATAAATTGAGACAATCGGTTGGTGATTATTTTTCATTAATAAAATATAAATATAATATTGTTTAGAATTAAATAATTGGATTAACTTAGAAAAATAAATAATTTAAAAACTAAGTTGAATTGCATGTTTCAATTCAATTCAAACTTTCTTTATTCGTTATATACACAAATATACATGGTGTCATAACAAAATGAATCTTAATACCATTCATAATTAAAATTAAAAATAATACAATTACATGGCTACTTATTTTAATTATCAAATCAAATGTAATGAAAAGAATACAAAGTCTTATTGACAAGAAAATATTTGAGCTTTTTCTTGAATTCAGATAAAGTAGCTGCAGATCTAATAACATTTAAGATTTTGTTATGAAATTTACTGTAATGTTAAATTTTTACTTGAAATAAATTGAATAACAATAAATGTTAGGATATCTAGCAGTCAACAACATTTGGGAAGGTGGGGAATTTTAATAGAAAGATATAAAATGTTGGGAAAGAAGGAAATCAAAATAGAAAAGTTTGAATAGTCGGGGAAAATAAGAAAACTGACGAATAGTCAATAGTCAAATTTCTTTATTCATTACTGTACATTGTAATACATACATTGAATGGTGTCATACGCAATAAGTGTGGTTGGTAAAAACAGTTTTGTTTTATATAACTTAAGATCTAATTCTAATATTTCTAATGTCTAAGTCACATTATGGGTGTGATTCTCAAACTCATCCACAGAATATAGAGCCAAACTACTCAGGTATCCTTTTAATGATCTTTTAAATTTTAAAGAGTTACTTTCATTTTTTATTTTCTGAGGAATTTTTTTCAATAATTTATTTCCACCATACATAGGTTTTTTTTGCAAATAATTGAAGTCTAAGATGTTCAACAATTGCATTTTGTTTTCTTCTGGTATTATATTTATGATAACGTTCTTTCTGTTGGACAATATGGCTATTTTTAAACAGTATAACACATTCAAATATATATAACCCATATACAGTGAGGATATTTAATTCAGACAAACATTTTTTTACAGACTCTCTATAGTTTAAGTGTAACATAATCCCAAGAGCTCTTTTTTGCACTTTAAGTATTTCATTCAAATTTTCTTCTGTAGTGGCTCCATAAAGGCAAATTCCATAGTGATTATGTGTTTGAATGTAAGAGTGGTAAATTTGTTTTAAAACGTCTCCACTACATCAAAATGACATCTTCTTAAGGGCAAATAGAGCAGGGTTCACCTTTTTCAAAATGTGTTGAACATGAAGGTTTCAAGAAAAGTTGCAATCTACTTTGAGCCCCAAAAAGTGACATGATCAGCTTTGGAAATTTCTACTATATCAATTTCAACATCAAGGTTTAATTGCTTTTTGTTTTGTTTTGTTCTGAAATTAATATAATTAGTTTTTTTCTGCATTTAAGCTTAAGCTATGGTCTTTAAAGAATGAATTTAAGTTATCTAATTCAGTGTAAGTGAAGAGTTCCAGTTCATCATATGATCGACCAGATTTCTTTAAATTGGCATCATCAGCATACAAATATAAACTACTTGATGGTGAAAAAGCTAAACAGTGTTTTACATTTTTTAAGTAGCAGAGAAAAAAAATGAGGGCCAAGATGTGATCCTTGGGTGCTATTTTTACACTTTGTAGTTTTGATTGATACTTCAGAACTGACTTATTTTTAGCGAATTTCCCCTATAGGGAAGAAGCTATTACCGTAGGTCTCATAGTAAGACTTAAGTCCGAGACCATGATAATTTTTTGTTTTGAGGTCCCCGGATGACAAAAACACTATTCGTTCAAATTTATATATATGTATATATATATCTATATATATATATATCTATATATGTGTCCGTGAATGCGATAACTTGAGTAAAAAATGTCCGATTTCGATGAAATTTGGCTCAAATGTGTAAAATGGGATTCATGACTTTAAGTTCGAAAACCAGAAAAATTGGACCATGGGAAGGGGGGTTTATGGGGGTTTTAAATTTTCCAAAAATCAGTTTTTTGCATTTTTCACCCTACAATTAAAAAAAAACTTAATTTTGGTTTTGACCATGTTATATAGCTTAAAAAACAAATAATATAGTATTTTGAATTATTAACCTAGGTTAAGTGGTTGCGGAGAAAATCCAAAAAACCTACTCATAAAATCTCCCATGTTAATCTTATGGGAAAAAGGTTTTTGGCATTTCCTCAGTTTATTTTAATTTAAACTTCACATTTGCTTTTAGAAATCTGTTCAGTTCCACAAAACAATCATTTTGGTGGTTAAACTGTGATTCTACGCCCAACCGTTGCTGAGATATTCAAAGTGCTAAACACAGTACATTGTCCAATGTTATCCTTATGGAGAATAAATAAAATTTGATATCTCGATTATTTATGAATGTATGTTGATGAAACTTGGGATGTGGCTTCACGTAGTACTGGTATATTGATATTTCCACAAAAAATTGATTTTTTATTGGTTATTCCCATAGCAGCATACCTGCATACTCAGCCCCCATGTTATTCTTATGGAGAATAAGTAAAATGTAATGACTCCTTTAATTTTGAACATAAATTAATAAAACTTGGTATATAGCTTCACTTGGTTGAGTTATATTCATAATTGCATAAAAACCCATTTTTTTGTTCCTTGTTGCAGCAAACCTGCTTACTCAGCCCCCATGTTATTCTTATGGAGAATAACTAAAATGTTATATAGAGCTTATTTATGATTGAATATTGATGAAACTTGGTATGTGGCTTAACCTAGTTAAATTATATTTATATTAGCATAAAAATCAATTGTTTGTGTTCCTCGTTTCAGCAAACTTACGTACTCATTACCAATGCTATTATTATGGAGAATAATTAAAATCGCTTATATGTGAATATATATTTACGAAACTTGGTACACGGCTTTAAGTGGAATTCAGACAAATATTATGCATTGGAAATTCGCTGAGTACGCAGGTTTGCTGCGACGGGGGTATTTGTTAAATATTGTATCTCTACAAACTGCTTCCTATTGAAAATATATGTTTTAAACCATTCTAATGTGATTCCTTTAATACCAATTTCCTGTAATATTAATAAAAGCAAAGAATGATTGACACTGTCAAAGGCTTTCGTTAGGTCCATGAATACTCCAATCACGGATTCTCCCTTATCTATAGAATCAATAATAGACTCTACGAAGTTAACTGCTGCTGTTATGGTAGATTTTCCTTTTCTGAAACCATGTTGGTTATTGTCTAATTTTCTGTTGCTTTCTAAAAATATTAAAAGTCTCTTGTAAGCAATCTTTTCATAGATTTTGGATATTAAGGGGAATAGTGAAATTAGTCGATAATTAGTTTTACAATGTGCATCTTTTTTTTATATATCGGGACAATTTTTGAGATTTTTAAAAGATCTGGGAAATTTCCACAAACGAAAGATGAAGTGTACAAATACTGGGCTCGATTCTTGATCTACAGACTTTAATATTTTCAATGGCAATTCAAACAAGTACATTCATACAGAAAAGTTCAGTTGGCTTGGCTTTAGTGGTAAGTATCCACTGGAATTTTTTGTTTTTGAAAGAACTAATAACTTCTTGGACCTCTTTCACATCTGTTGGAGATAAAATTAAAGGATTCTAAATACCCTCTGCTTAGATCTAAGTGAGAAACACATTTATCATTTAATACATCAACGCAAGTAGAGCTATTGCTGTTTTTATTAATACTATTTTAAAGTAATCATTAAATACATTAGCTATCTCAAGAGGATTGGATATTCTACGTTTGTTTTCATTTAAAACTATATTTATATCATAGAAAAATAAACCAGGTACAGAAGTGTCACGAAGTAGGGAATAAGCGTACACGGGTATCTTGGAAATGCAGGCGCTGTCGCGTCGATCAAGTCTGAGTTCGCAGTGCCTTGTTGCCAAGTCGGGCAGCGCGGGATTCCCAAATTCTCACAGGGAGCAAGCTCGGTCGCTTCCGCCACTGCTACGGCATCGGTAGGCGGCAGCGAGGTAGAAACCATGGAGAGCTCGCCAAATGGACACAAAGCGGACGTGTCCATTGCGCATTGACAGGCCAGACCCAAAGTGTAGGACACGGCAAAACTGAGTAATCCCGAGGGGTGAGCGCATTGTCGTTTACACGATCCTGTACATCTTAATAATAATAAAACTACAATGAAACTTATATATTCCTTTTCTACATGAATTTTTGCATCCAACAGTAAAAATATATTTTAGTTTAAAATTAAGTGTAATTTTTAATAATGAAAATACTAGAAAGCTGTAACAGCATGACATGAAAAAGTCAGGAAGCGAGAAACTTTTTTATTTTTGAGGTAGAAACAAACTTCCGGCGAGAAAGTTGTAGCTCATTAGATGATCTTAAATTTTCATTCAAAACAATTTTCGTTATAACTTATAGTTTGTTCAATAATCCGATGTAAATAACCACTATGTTCAGTTCTATGCGCGCCGCCGTCGCGGACCACAGCTCAACGCTGTTCTACCACATCCAGCATAGTTAAATGATCCTCATATTACTTCCCACCTACAAAATATTAATTATGTACATTTTACTCAATATTAGATTGAGATTATAGTTTTTTAACATAGCTTTAAATTTTGATAGAAAAATCAGTCATCGAGATGTAATTAGGCTCATGAGGAATCTTATAATTTGTAGAGATGTGCGAGTACAGGTTTTTTAAGTCGAGTAAATGGCAAAAGACTCGAATCTTGAGTTCGGGTCGAGTATACAAATAAAAAAACACATAGGTCGAGTTAAATTGGATCAAAACAGTGTATAGGGTTCCATTTATAAATGTTGTTATTAAAATATACTTTTCTAGTCACTATGCCCTGAAAATAACAATAGAAAGTCAAATAAATGGATTACTGCTTCATTGGAAAAAGATAAGTACATTTATCTGAAAATAAATCATACCAAAGTTATTGCCTAACATTTTGCCATGAAGGTCAAATACTTTTAATATTTTGGTATTAAGGTTTTTATAACCTATATGGTATTAATGGTTAGGGTTCATTTACGCTACAGATCGTTGACACAACGACCCTCCTAAATATTTAATAAAATATATCATGGGTTCATTTACTCTACAGATCGTTGACACAATGACCCTTCTAAAACAACTAAACAAAAATAAAGGTTCATTTGCTCTACAGCTCGTTGGCACTATGACCCTATCTAAATAATAAAATAATAATTCAAGGTCCATTTACACTACAGATCGTTGAGTCAACGGCCTTAAAATGTAATATTTTTAATAAATATGAAATTAGGTCGTTGATACAACGAACCGTTTAATTTAACATATTTGTTATTTCAACTTTAGGGCCGTTGGCACAACGAGCCATTTCATATATTTTATAGTGAAAATATAAAGAGTAGGTTCATTTACACTACAGATCATCGTTCTACATGGTGCACAAAAAGTATCTTTAAACGGAAGGCGCTCATCCATTCGCACTGATAACGCGGCCGACACGACGCGACGTACAAAATTAATTTGTGCATATTATTACTAAAAACCATACGCATATATTTATATAAATTCCTTTTAACAAATAAAAGTCAACTATTTTTAATGAAGTACAAAATATATTGCCGTAAAACAATGCTAATGCTAGAAGTTAATTTGATAGCACTATTATACTATATTTAATATTATAATTCAGAAGCTTTGACAAATTCTAACCATTATTAAAAGGTGAACCTTTAAAGTGAGAACTAAGACAAAAATATAAGGTAAGTAAAATGGAGTAAATTGAACGAAGTAAATATATTCAACGGAACTGCTGTATAAAACAACTAACTTACCACAGTAAAACGTCGTGTTTTAATAGACGTTTATTTTGAAGACGTAGAAGCTTAAGGTATTGCCTAGGCATATTTCGTCCAGGAAGTAATCGAATTCAACCTGTACGTTTTTAATGTTTGACTACATGTGTGTATGAACATGACAATAATAATAGGTACTGTCCTACAAGTAGTAGAATCATAAGGAGCTTTAATGCCACACTACATATAATTTTAAATTTAAAATTAGCCTATGTATTACGGAAATTGATAATTGAATTGATAATTGTCCTCGGAAATGATAATCGAGGAATTTGGCGTGACTGTAGTCCCTAGTTGGGTACTCCGTATGGAAGACAAAAACTATTGGCCCGGTTTTTCCATTCCTGATATTGACACGGTCTTAACCGGTTGGCCATTTTAACTTAAAAGACTCCTAAATGTGTTTTAAAATATGTAAATGAAAAGTTCTTTTGGCCAATTTACCTTTCTCAATACAGTAATCGTTTTCTTTGTATATATTAGTTTTGATAATACGTATGATTGTATCAATCCGATGGACCTTTGGTTCCATTTAAAATAAAACATTATTTTTGTAATTTGAAGTTTGGTTTTACAACGAGAGGTTACATAAATTTGCTTGTTTTAAGTAACTGATTCTTTCCACGTTTTGTGACTGGGCGTATCTGTGGGAGATTTCTTGCAGAACTGGTACAACTTAGACTACTTTATTTACCACATCGAATATACATTTTATATTATATGTATATACATTTTATGAGTTTGTTACTCTGCTGGTTTGAATACAAACAGAGAACAAAATTGATATTATATTATTATGTTAATTTAGTCTACAGTTTTGTTATACATTAAAAATTTGAGATTATATAACATACTCTTTAAAATAACCATAAAATAGTAGTTTTAATCACAAGGAGCAAATGTGGTTGTTTTTGGTGCGCAATCGCTCGGAAAACGGTTAAATACTAAAAACACACGTTTGCTCCATGTGATAAACAACTTTTTTTGTCATACTGCTTATATATCACAAACATTTAACTTAAAAATTAATTAAATAGAGCATACCTCTTAAGCGGTGTTGCTTCATGCGCTGATGCATACGTCTAGTGCACGGAAAAGTGCATAAGTCAAGTGTGCGGACAGGCTTAAAACATTGAAACTTTTAAGGCCTGTGGGATATAGTCCTGAGGGCCGATATAACTAATGAGGGACAAAGGGTGCAAATCTACACGACAAAACGTTTATAACGGTATGCGTGAATTTCTCCTACGATGCAAATACCTTTAAAAAAGGAGTCAAATTGTTGTGCTTGATTATTAAAATAATTATCAAATGGGATTATTAAAGCGTGATGTTAACCTCTGTATCCTATTTTTAGGGAATCATTAAAACTCATCTTCATTTCATTGGTTGAATCTTTCACAGCTGTTTACTCCTTATAATCTGAAAGTACTTCTTTAAAATACACTTAAAATGTAAGAATAAGCAGCTAGACATTTTTTAAACGAACATCGAGTGTTTCTAAAATATTAGAACCCTTAATTTGAATTCTGGCTTCAAAATTCTCTTCTACTTAAGACTTGTATTTACGTTAGTTATAAAAAAGTCGAGGGATTCTCTTAGATTCTTACAAAAAACACCAACAAACAAACATAAACAATAGTTTATTTTAATATCATGATTATATGTTATATATTATTCTATATCTAATCCTACTGGGTGTTGAGGGAGATGACACATTCTGAATGAACCCCACAATGCGTAGAGTGTCCATGACGTAAGTAAGTATAATAGGAGGCAATTACAAAATAATCTAGCATTTTGGGTACTTACGTTACCACCCTTTACACTTTTTTCTGTTACTGATTTTATAACGGAGATGTATAAAGTGTAAACGTGGACGTATGGTTAAACTTGTATAGTTCTGGTCTTACCAGATCGCCTACCTTTCGCATAGAATGATATAGTTTTATGGCTTAGTGAGTTTCAGTTTTGGCTTAATCAAAGTTTTATAATTCTTTTAAGTTGTTTTCATACGCACGTCGTCAGGTTTCATCGTAGTATAAAAAAGGCAATCATACAGAATCCTAAACTTATCTTCTACAAAATATTTGTAACACATCCAGTATATATGTAATCTTCATTCGATGGTTCTACTCACTATGAAATAGGTTGTTACAACTTAGCATGTCTGTTTATTTTTCAGTTCACTCGTTATTTCATCTTAGCTGTTATGATTCTTTTGTTTTGAGTTGAAACTCTATAAGCCTAATATCTATATCTATAAAAGGCAAAGCCATCACTCACTCACTCACTCAGTCCCTCACTCACTCACTCACACACTCATCACGAATTCTCCTACTTTCCATCTACATAGAGAGTTTAAATTGTGCACACTGATTCTTTAGGCATACAATATGAAAACTAAATGGTTGTTATCTTGATCTGACATTAGGGATCCGCCAGAGACCCTGATAAAGTTACCTAGGGCCTAGTTAATTATTTATATTATAATTACATAGACGAACAGCAGTCAACAACATATTTCTCGATATACATAAATTAGTGTACTAGGTAGTTTAAAACCATAGGTAAGAGTAAGGAATGTTAATGATTAAAACCGACCGTTCAGAAAACGGGGCACTGTAACCGCGTAAAGTTGGTACTGCATGCAACGCGTATTATATGCCAATCAGGATGCCAGCTGAGAGACTAAATAAGTCCCGCACGCCCCTAGAAAGTGTTTCTCCAGCTTTAGTACACTGCTAACAGCTCAGATAGCAGATTACCAAGACATTGAATGGGATTATATTAGTTTATTTTATATAAAGCTATTTCTAGTTCATCATAAATAACTTTTTTGCAGTTAAAAATTTATTCCCTTGATGTATTAAGTAATGTTAGTGTATAACGTTTCCTTCTTTGCTTCAGATACGTAAATTAATTACATCATTACGATTAAGATTTACGTATATAGGGTATTTCCTATTTCGCTAACATAACAGTTGTTTCACAAACGATTAATTTTGTGTACAAATAAATAGGCATACCATAACAATCTTATCTTAAAAGTAATTTATTACAAAATAATTTGTATTATTATACTGCTTGAAAAAACACTACAATTATATGTAATCAATTTCAAATACATTTTACACAATAATACCAATAATGGTTATTACCCTTATTGCAGCATTAAGGGGCGTATTCGCGAGTAATGTGGGTCAGGCTTTAGAGCGGGTAGTTTAAACCTAAACCACTTCAACAATGGAACTTGCTGAACGTACAACGGCCATGTTTGTGTCAAAGGTTATTCCTTGGCTCAAAAATTTAGAATAGTACAGTATAATACATTAAACCGTAAAATATTTGTAAATCGCAAAATCAAAGTTTTTTTATATTTTTAATTTTGTATTGTTTTGTTTAACGTGCTTGGTGATTCTTTCACTGCATGTGAACGCACCACCACAATTTGGGCTAGGCTGTTTGTGTAAGCAAGCAGACAACACACCTACGGTTTGAGTCTTTGGGTACACATTTGCAAACAGTAAGGAACACAACATTGATTTTTATGGGATATAAAGTTTGTATTTTAGTTACTGTAAGCGATTTAGCGTAAAACTGAGATTTTAAATTTTATTTGGCAACAGTACTGCACTGCAATTTATCTCTAATGTTGAATTCAATATGCCGAGCAGCTGGTTTGAATCATGATTTCCGAAATTAATAATCACAGTTCAAATTGTAGTGTTTTTGTCCACTACATGTTTCACCGTAAATACGACATTTTCAAGTGGTATATACAACCACTCTCACCAGTGGAGTCTGCTTCTCACCAGTGCCGTGGCGTGATTGAAGATATGCGTGTGGTAGGCCTACCGGTATTTATTCGTAAATGTGTTTGTGATTGTGTTTGTGACTGTGGATTTTTTTAAATTTTGACATATCCTATTTGGATAATTCGTTCTTGTATATACAACTTGAAAATGCCGTATTTACGGTGAAACATGTAGTGGACAAAAACACTCCAATTTGAACTGTTGACGACAAGATATGTACCTATTTAGTCTATTACGCACAGTTCAGGGGCTACAACTATGAATTTTAATTATTTACCTATTTCAAAGTGAATGCTCATCTATTAAGTTGTACAATTAAACAATAACTTTAGCAAGTTAAAAGCGATGAAAAATTATTTGTGAATATAACAACGGAGGAAGTGTTGTAATGTTTGTTTCAAAATGATCAGTAAGATAATCTAAGAAGATAACAATAACATGTAAATCGCTAAACAATAACTGAATATAATCAGAAGTTTTTGAGTGAACCAAATCAAAACCATATACCGTAGTCATTCTAGTTTTTAAAATCGTGCAATACTTCTGTTTGCTCTTATCACAGTGGAAAACGGCAAAGGTTGGCACAACTGATTTGGAGAATGCATTTTGTCTGTGTGCGTCTCTACAGTTTATACGGTCTGTATAAACTGTCGCAACGCTCACGGCAAAAATGAACGGAGAGTTCAATCGCGCATTATTGCTGGATGCGTATATCCCGCTGACAATCGTGCATTTTGTCTTTGAGCTAAAAGCTATATATATATATATATATATATATATATATATATATATATATATATATAAATATATATATATACATATATATATATGTTTGAACGAATAGTGTTTTTGGCATCTGGGGACCTCAAAACGAAAAGTTATCATGGTCTCGGGCTTAAGTCTTACCATGCCACCTACGGTAATAGCTTCTTCCCTATAGGGGAAATTCGCTAAAATAAAAAAAAACTAACAGCTGTTCAAAAGCAACCATTCAATTGTAAAAATAACACTCACCTGGTAAAGTATCATGTGATTTTCTTGAGAATTGTGATTATTGCCTATGCGTACATAACTTTAAATGTACATGATTAGGTTATGTATAAATTGTGAGAACCATTCAAACTAAAGATTGAACATAAAACAGGCATGCCCAAGTAATCGAGGAAATAAGCAAAGCAAATACGCTAGCCTTGGAGTGGAACCGTGAATATAAGTCTCTAGGCATTTTTAAAAAAACTAACTGGCTTTTCGAGCAAAGCTCGGTCCCCCAGGTGCTTTAAAAAATGTAACGATTTTCTCAAACATACCATTGTACAGTGATCGCGAGCGAAGCCGTGACGGGATACTAGTATTAAGTAACCATGTATCTTATAAAATAATAGCGTGTAGTGGCGAAGTGTAACCCTCTATTCAGAGCAAACTATTCAACGTAAAGAGGCCAGGGTTGTGTCAAAAAATGTCCCTTAGCCCAAGGACAGAATAGAGTTTTAATAATGGAACCAGAAGTAGATGATTTTCCTTTGATAAATCCTGGGTCTCAAAAAATATGACAGCAGAACGGCATTCTAGTGGTTTACAGCTGGAATTGTAGTTTGATTTGCAATTTATGCAGTTGTTGTAGTTTTGTGTGAGCAGAATCAACAGTTTTTGGAAAAAGTTACAGTAGTGACTATCCTTCCTAAAGTTCGATTTGTGTATCAGTATAAAAAAACTATGATTAAAGACACAAAAAAATCTGACAAAACGTATATAGGAGGAGTTATGTTATGTTTATAATGAATACAAATGTGAAGATACAAGTTAATGCAATTGATATAATTCAGTAAACTATATTTTGGTTAAACATTTAAAGTCTAAAATTCCGATTTAGTTCTTTTATCTGAAAATTTTGTTTGATTTCACAGAGTATGCTTTATTTGATGAAATTTGATGAAAATATGGTAAGAAGTTTTAATAATATTGATGAGAAAACTAAAGGAGTAATGGACCTATCCCACTATTAGCATTGAATACATAAATATTTATACTAGCTGTCACCATACCCGGTTTCGCCTGGGAATAAACATTGTGTGGTGTGCGCTGCATTATGTGGTTACCCATGGAACTACTACGAATCATGATCAGCTGTTAGCGAATTTCCCCTATAGGGAAGAAGCTATTACCGTAGTCGGCATGGTAAGACCTAGGCCCGGGACCATGATAACTTTTCGTTTTGAGGTCCCCAGACCCCAAAAACACCATTCGTTCGAAACTGTATATATATATATATATATGTGTGTGTGTGTGTGTGTCCGTGGGTGCAATAACTCTCGTAAAAAAGGTCCGATTTTGATGAAATTTGGTACAAACATGTAAAGCAGCATTTATGACTTTAAGTTCGAAAACCAGACGGATCGACCTATCCGAAGGGGTATTTTGGGGGGGTTTTGTACCCCAAAAATGGGTTTTTTGAGTTTTTTACATAAACTTTTTGAAAAAGTAGAATTTTATTTTTTACCATTGGAATCAGCTTAAAAGGACGCACAATTTGATGTTTTAATCATTGCTCTACGTCAATTGGTTACTGAGATATTGAAAGTCTAAACACAGTACGTTGTCCAATGTTATTCTTATGGAGGATAAGAAAAATTGTATATCTAGCTTATTTATCAAATTATCCTGACGAAACTTGGTATATTGCTTCATTTCATTGTGGTCTATTGATATTTGCATAAAAACCCATTTTTTGCCCTATAGTTCCCGTAGCAGCAAACCTGCATACTCAGCCCCATGTTATTCTTATGGAGAATAATTAACGTGTTATCTCCTTTAATTATGAACATAAATTAATAGAACTTGGTATGTGGCTTTACCTAGTTGAGTTATATTGATATTTGTATAAAAGCCCATTTTTAGTGTTCCTTATTTCAGCAAACCTGCATACTCAGCCGCCATGTTATTCTTATGGAGAATAATTAAAATGTCATAAATCGTTTATTTATGAATGTATATTGATGAAACTTGGTCTGTGGCTTTATGTGGTATTAAGATAAATTAATATGCATTGGAAATTCGCTGAGTATGCAGGTTTGCTGCTACGGGGGTATTATTTTAATTATAATAAGCTCAAACCATAAGAGCTTATAATAAGGTGAATGTCCATAAGAATAACATTATCTCGTGATTAAATTATCACAAGTAGACTTGGTGAGATCTTGCTGTATTTTAGGCCAAAAGACAAACCTCAGAATTTCATTAGCAAACGTTACCTCAAGATTTAATAAATTATTTATTTATAAACTTTGACTTTATAATAGACTATAACTTTTATAGACAACGAGAAGTAATAAATAACAAATTCTAAGATAAATAAGAAATTTAAATCACAGCCTTAGAGGTTGTGTCTATTATTCACCATCTTTAATTCAGAGCTTGTGAAGAACTACAACAGTGACATTAATTAACTAACTAGAGATCTTTAATTGGATATTTATTCAATTTGAAAATTATTTTTATTGGTTTTTAATTTAATTTTAGTTAATTTCCTAGTATTTTATTATATATTACTCAGAGATTTTTAGAGCTTGTCAGCTCGGTCAACCAATACCTTGAGATTAAAATATATACCTTTGTGTAAACCAAAACTAACTAGGCCACCATTATTATATTTAAATCACCTACTGAAAAATTTATTTAATTGAAATCTAGCAAATTTGTAACATCAGTTTGTGATTCCCTTGAATCAGTTAATCAAAACCGAATACACATGTAAAGTCACAATAAAGTAAATCTGTTCATATAAATAGCTGATTTATTTCATTACTGTAGATAAGCTAAACATAAGGTAAACCAGCTGAATAAATAGGGACAGATAAAGTAATTTAACAGTTAATCAGGTAATCTTATTAGGTTTATCTTATTAGCGTAATTTTCAAATAATCTCAGATTTATTTTGGAAGTTTAATTAAATAATATTATAATAATATTATTAAACCCTCTGGAATCCAAACAAACATCGGTATTTCGTGATGATTTTATTATTATTTATTATCTTATACTATTCAGATTATGGCGGGATAGTAGATTCTAACAAATATTATATGTGATTTGCAGGAGGGAATATCTGTTATTTGTTTAATTATGAGGATGTATTTAAAGAAATAAATATAAATGCAAAGGTTGTGTATGCATTTGTTTTTAAGGTATCTACAAAACGGATCTACAAATAACATAATCTGTTGAACAAAAGTATGACACGGCGCGGCAGAACACATCGTACAGCCGAAGTTGGTATAGGCTGCTAAATTAAACTCGTTACGTGTTCAGTTATCTCAGGCTGTATCTGTGTATAAACAGAGCATGAGATACGATTTTACTAATTAGCCTTTTTATAAATGTAATATATTTTTTTTAACCACAAATAAGTATTTTATTTACAATTACTTTATAAAACATCGTGAAATTTTACGTAATCCAAATAAGTAACTTAATAAATAGTCCGTAAGTTATCCTGTATTTAACTATGGTACAGTAAAAATTAGAAAACTAAATGTGGACTTATTAGTTCCGATACCGTTTAAAAATTAGAAAACTTCTTATATCTTATAAAATAAAAATAAATGCCATCAAAGAGAAACTAATTTACGCTACTGTTATTTAAAATGTTAAAATCAAATATATGTTTAAACTAATTTGACTATAAATTTAGCATTCACAAATTTATTTATTTTGCAAAATAGAACATTTTAAATTAATTTACTCCGCTAAACAACATCATTTACTGTTTAAATTGAATGAAATCATAAATACTGTAACGCTACATAATAGTAATTTTTTACTGACTTTTTAACAACTTTTAAAATGGAAGCTGAGAACGTTAAAACAGTTAATGGTTTATTTTAACTTTACCTATCGCTTTAAGTGGGGCTTTAAGAGCCACTGGGGCAAAGCCCAATGAAGATATATTAGTTTGTATAAGTGATCTAGACATAATAAGCTATCAATAAAAAATTAATGATTAAAATAGGCCCTGTAGATCAGCCCGTTGGACTGGTCAAAGTTTTAATTATTTTGAAATATATATAGTGATATCCACTTACACAAAACCCCGATTTTAGGGAACATATCCCCTAACTTTGCCTGCTGAGTTTCTACCAATTATTTGTTCAATTGGTCTAGTAAATATATGATTAACATGGAAATTTTGAAGGTCATTAATAGGAACGAGTCTCATTGGAATTGAAATAAGCCCTTAACTGTTTTTGTGATGGACCTATCTTCTTCCAAATATTTACTCAATAACTCATGTAGTTTGTGCATGACGGGCTTAAAAAACACATAACAAATTCAGCATTATAATCACAATGACTATCTAGATAAATTAAGCTTTAAATACTATGTTGCAAGGTCTTATGTGCTCCCAACCCAATGTTTAGTTGCCGCGCCTTGATTTTATATTGTTTAGTACACCGTTGTGAAGTAGTTAGTAAAGCACATGTTTTTTCCATTCTGTGGTAAAAGATAAACGATCTGACTAAATGCTCATTAGAACAAACATGGTGCATTGTACGGTGAAATGTTGAGTAATCTGTACCCATAAACTCTTCTATGGGGTAGTGACGGACCAATGGGCATAACCCTAATGACCTACGTAATGATTTGCAGAAGCCTAGACGTTTCCTGCCCCACACGAAAATGGGCAACATATTTTATTTAATTAGGTTCAGTATTTTTTTTGAGAAACACTGAACAAATCTGTTTCATAAACGAACAGACAGGTGAACAAAATTTAAATATCTCCGCTGCATACAATATTTCACTGCTCAAAGCGATGTAGAAAAAAATGTATTTTATTTATATAGATAAATACATTCCTTATGTGTAACATCTGTTATTGCCTGTCCATAATGTGTGAACAGCTACAATTCAAATCAAATTATTCCCCATGTTATTACTATGGGCAAAAAACTAACTATGAGGTCAGCCCGTGCCCTTGAGATTATAAATATCGAAAATTAAAAACCTTATTGCAAAACTACGAACTGAGACGAATTGTTTTGACACTTCAATCATTAAAATTGGCCAAGAAATAAGGGAGAAGTTGTGTTTACAAAAAACGGCTTAACGTATTATATACATGGATACTGGAAATTTACCGATCATACACATTTGTCATTTGACTTTCGTAATAAGTCGGCAAAGGGCAACGCTAAGCACAAGCGTCACAAGGCAAAGCGCCTTCAGTTTGACAGATACTATTACCGCGCAGTGTAGAACGATGATCTGTAGAGTAAACGGACCGTTCATTTCAGTTTAAATTTAGTTCACATGAAATGGCTCGTTGTGTCAACGGTCTTATTTTATAAAATTATAAAAATATATCGATGAAGGTCCGTTGTCGCAACGAGCCTGTAGACGCTTTGGACCGTTTTGCTTATATTAAATGGGTTCATTGGCTCTATGACCCTCTTTAAAAATATAATAATAATATAAGGGGCCGTTGTATCAACGATCTGTAGAGTAAATGGACCTTCTTTTTTAAAATTAAATATAACGGAGGGTCATAGTATCAACGAGCTGTAGTGTAAATGGACCTCATATTAAATTAAATATTATTAAATAGGTCCGTTGTGCCAATGATCTGTAGAGTAAGTGAGCTGTCCCCGTATTAATTAACAGTTTCATTAAAAAATTATTTAAGTTTTTTATTTTATTTCCTATTTTTTATTTATCTACGTTTTATTGTATATTATGTTTAGGCCTAAGCTACATCTTTCTACGAATGGAGGAAATAAAATTACATTTAGGCCTAAGAGTTAAAATAAACTTTATGTTAATATTTAAAAGGCCTATTACATGGTAAAGCATTAACCTACTTACTTACCACACAAAATATATTTACTAACATATCTTAGCATTCATTTTAACACTAATAGTCCTAATAAGAACAATCAGTTAATAAAAACATGAAGATACTATGTTTGAAAGTGCCCGGCAAATCAATTGATAAAATTGAAGCCATGTCTTAAATAGAGTTTCAAAATATTAAGAATGATTTAAAAAAATCATTAATGAAACTTAGACAAAGCCTAAACAAATCACTTGTCTTTAAGTCAGCTCAATGCCAAAGGACATTAGTTGAGCCTAAAATTAATGGATGGAATTTTGTTGAGTCTCTTTTGACTCAGTTTCAATTACTATGGAACAAAAAACAAGCACAAACTTCTTATACTTACCTATTAGATTTCATTACAGATTTGTTTTTGATATTTTAATTTTTTTTACAAAGTTAGGTTAACCTAAAAGTGGACTATGACTATACAGGTAGTGTTCTTACAACTCAATCTGAAGGTCCTGGTAAATCTTCCTTTTTGGTGTAAAGAGTAGGCTAACACAAATTTATAAGCCACAACTTACTTATTTATTAATAAAACACTAAAATTCACATCACAACTAACTCTTTAACACCTCAAATGCGTTGACACTCAATTTGAATTTACAGACGACGCGCGGCCGCGGACGACCCGTGGTAGCGCGGGTAAACGGTGGGAGTAAACTCGCTCGAAATCTTCGAGTTTCAATAAAATCCCAAGTTTCAGAGCCGAACTCGGCTCGAACTCGAAATTTTGAGTACTCGCACATCTCTAATAATTTGATATGTAAAGTAAATCAGGCAGTAAATAATAAGAGACTTATTTGTAAGAAAGAATAAAACATTATATTATAAGATAAAAATTATCTGATTAGTGATTATATTTTTCTCGTGAAGCAAAAACTTGTTTCAATCAATAATAAAATAATATACTTAAGTAAGAAAACATAACGTTGCCTTTTTATAAAAAAAAACCTACTTCCTTTTAAACTATCTGTTACTTAAACATTTATTCCCACTCCAAATAAATGTGGCTTCTTAGCCGTAAATGAATTGTTGAAGCTAAAAATTTGATTAAAATAACGAATAAATATATGTTTTATATAAAAACTCAAAACTAATCCTCTATATCAGCAATACAACCATTCCTATACAAATATGTTTGGCGTTAAAAGTAGAGGTACATCAAGGAACCTGAATTCGAAGGATACTTAGTTCAGGGTTTCTACAGAATTTCAATGTTCTATTTCCCTGACTTTCCCTGACCCTTCTGTAAACTCCCCTGACCAACTTTCATCATACGTCTTCGCATTCTCGCTTTATAAACAAGAGCTTGTGCACAGTTATTATATATTTAACATGTAAAACATTATTTTCTATATCATGTTTGTCATAAATGTTAATAAAACAAAATTAAATAAATTTATCCCAATAAAAACTCAATAATTGACGATTACAAGATGTTAAGAATAAACTCCTTAGGAATCCTTAGATCATCAACCAACCATTGAGACTCCACCTGAAAAATACTGCTACACAGATTGTATACAACCTGGAGCAAAGCATTTCCTCAGTTTTGTCATCATTGGGGATCAGATGGAAAAATAGAAGCACCGAATTGTCATGTAAATTTTGTATGATTCCTCACAGGAAGTTATTCTTGTTGTGATAATGACCCTCTTAACCTATTTTGAGACTTAACAACGATTACAAAATTAATTTTGAGAATTAGCATTAAGGTGGAATAGTAATCAGTATTGTCTATAAGCTACAAATTTATTTTCATATCTTCAGCACGTGGGGTCGATACATATTAAAATAAGCTTTATTACTGGGTTCACTGACTTTCCCTAACCTTTCCTGACCAAATTTCCATTCCCTGACTTTCCCTGTCTTCCCCTGACCGTAGAAACCCTGTAGTTGTTAATAAACCTTTCTACCGAAAATATAAATAAAATAAAATAATATAGAATCGATGTTTTTATGTCAAAACTCAAAACTAAGCCTCTTCAAAAGCCTTACAATAGTTGTTATATAGACTGGTTTCATGTAAAAAAATTGAGGATTATATCGAGTAAAGCAAATATGGCAGCTATTGAGTCGTAAATTATTTCTATTCGATAAAAATCAAGGTTAAGAACATGAAGATCGAGATATGTATACTAATATTGAAAACTACATGAGTTTTTCGTCATAATTAGAGGTTAAATACATTTGAATTTAGTACCATAAGATAAAGAATTTATCCAGTGATAAAATCCCGAAAACCATTTAAAAATATAAAAAATCCTCGCACCGTAAACCTCATTTAACTGAGCACGCGTCGCCACTAACCCATAAGGGTAAAAACACAGACAGCGTGGCGTGGCGTTTCCACTAAGAACAAACTGATTTGTTTTTCAAAGCGTTCTTGAGCGTGGCGTGGCGTCCGATGGATGTCGAACAACTGATTCCTGAAGTGTTTACCCACATTATCAATTTATTTATTAATTTGAATAAATCTAAATTGCCATAATATAATTTATGGTTAAGTCTATATTAAATTATCAGGCTAGAATAATAATTACTAGAATCTTGATCCAAACTTAAAATTACGAACTATTTTAGAATTGATGTTATATATTCGTTGTTGCTTTAATTTAAACAATCTTGAATTTTATATGGGAATTTATTAATATGGTATTGCTTTGATTTAATCTTGAACTGTCGTACGTTGTTCATAAAGATTTTATTCCTAAAGAACTTTGATTGATATGTAGTCTGGGCATCGTTGTCGGAATGTGTTCCGGAGATATTAAGATATAATGTTGAATTTGGATGTGGCAAGTCTACAATGTTGATATTTCCCATGTTATAATTAAGAATTTGTCTTTTTCAAGGTTCAAATAATACACAAGTTGCTGCTTGTAAAATACAAATTGACTGTAATGATAAAATATTTAATTTTTTAAATAGTGGTTTGCATGATGTTCTTCCTGAGGCACACAAAAAGTTATTATAGTTACTTTTGCATTTTAAAAACAAATGTTGGCGCATTTGGGCATGAACCCCATATAATTAGTTCATCATATGAGATATTTGAATGGATATACTGTATATGCATAATATACCATTTTATTTATGTATAAAATGCAAAATTTAGAAAGTCATTTTTTCAAAAAAATCCCTGAACTGGTTTTTTTTAAATTTTATTGATATAAAAGATTTGATTGTAATTTTAAACCTAGATTTGTACACTTATCAGTTGCCAGTGGTATTGTTGAGTTGCCAAGTAGGGCATGGTTGAGTTGATTCATTATTAATCTGTTTATTACATTATAATTATTCATTTGAACGTATTACTACTCTGTTTGTTCATATAACATATAATCAAAATAAAGTGTCAAATATGTTGTCTGAATTTTGACTTTCTCCCCCTATACATAGTAAATGGAGGAAGTATTGTTTTCGGCAAAATTTTAGAATTTGAGTTACTGGTAGAAATATTCATTTTGAGGTTCTCTGAACCCAAAACAGTGTTTTCGAGGTGACGCGTGTCTGTCTGTGTACATACTAGAGACCACACGAATCTGCCGATTGGTGTCAAATTTGATATGTAAGTATTTACAGTATAATTTCATAGTATCTCAAGGACTTTTTCATTTTTCGTTATTGATTTTAAAGGGTAATTATCCCCCCAAAACGGCTACAAAACATGGCAAATAAAAATTTCTCAAAAACGGCTACCTGATCTACTCCCATTTATCTGTTCCACGCGACATTATCATTTTTATATGAAAATTTCAGAGATAACAATTTTAGTTTATATTTTTAAAACCTGTATTGCAAAGTGTTTGACGCTCTTCCTTGACCCTGCTGCACGCTGTCTGTGTGCGAGGTCCACGCTTCGACCACGTCATGCCATGCCACGCGGTCTGTGTGGACGCTGTACTGAGCGCTGCGACGAGTCCTACACTTTTGAGATGTGACCTTGAGCCCAGCCGGACTGAATTTTGGTTTATCCCGACCATGGGGGCGAGCTCTCCATGGTTTCTACCTCGCTGGTAGGCGGTAAGGCTGATCTGGTTGAAAGTTGTTTTTTTTGTTTTAATCTCAATTTCTTGCTGTTGTATGATGTAGCACATTTAGTTTTGTTTAGTTTTATTTTTCATCTAGTCTATAGATACGTGAATGATGTTGTGTTTCAAGTTTAACACAGATGAACCGCGGACTTTTATTTATTTCATATATTAGCAACTCGGTCCCTGCACCCAAACATTGTTTTGCAGGATCTATTTAATATTTGTCAAATAAAGGAATATTTTTGTGAATAAATGCATTTGAATTTTATAGAAAACTGTGATTTAAATAAAGATTAGGAAAAAGTGTAGGAACACTTTACATTTTTAGCTGTTACAGGTAACTAAGTTAAACTCAGCGAGCCTTTTTAGGAAACAGATAAGTAGTTTTTTGAAGCACTTATAAATTTCCATCACAACAGAGGGTTGTCACAAAAGGGGTTTAAACAAGTTGTTAACTAGGAACACAGGGTGATTGCTCATAAATTTATAGATCTTTTGGTAAAAAAAATTCCTTAAAAAAACTTAAAACCTTAAAACTGACAAATGAGTCGAAAAATTTCAGTATGGCAAAGTTTCCATTTCCGTTCAACTAGCTCAAAATGCTACCATATTAGGTATAACTTTTAAGGTATGGTTTATGGCTAAGTGCATTGCTACCTCAGATATTAATTAATTATGTATAATATATCCTACGATATAATATATCTCAGACTGCAGACCCTAAAATCTTTCTCTAATAGACAGACATCCCTTAAGGGATGATTGGAAATAAATAGGTAAGCATAGGCCATTTTATACATGGTTATAAGCCTCAAAATAAAACCGATCGGCATACCTTACTATCGTCAACCCTTTATTCTACTAGCGGATGACTAGTTTCAGGACTACTGTCTCATTATCAAATATGTGTGTAAAATATTAAAACTGGATATAATAAACTACGTCTCACAACACTACAAAATATATTTACACTTATATTCAACTTAAATTAGGGGTGTGCGAGTGCTCGGAACTTCGAGTTTTCGGCCGAGTATTTTAATAAAAGTTTTGAAAAAAACTCGAAAGTTCGAGCGAGTATTTCCAGCCGATTTCCGGACGATCGCTAACGATTGCGACCGGCCAAAACGCTTAGTAACGGCCGCAAAAAGCGATCGCATCACGTGAAATCGGCCGAAAATGATGATCGCTTACGATTGCGACCAGCCAAAACACATAGTAACAGCCGCAAAAGGCGATCGCATCACGTAAAATCAGCCGAAAATGACGATCGGGCCGCGTCATTTTGGCCGTAAATAACGACGGCAAACATAATATTGGCAAAAGTGGCGACTGGACCACTTAATGTCAGCCGTACCTAACGATTTCGTCATCTAATATTGATTATAGGAGATATATGGACCAAGTGATATAGGCCAAAAGACAACCGGACCGTGTTTTATCGGCCGGAAACGAATGTCAAACCGTATTTTATTTGTCAATACATAATCCAGTTTGATTGTACTGGCTAAAACTTTGTATTGCTTCTCATGTATTAGTTAGAAACCATGTTTAGATTATCAAATCTAGCGTGGTATTCAAATCTCATTACTCTATTTTAAACTTCCAACTTATGGTAAATACTCGCTCGAAAATACTCGAACCTCAAAGATAATTGGCACTACTCGACTCAACTCGACTCGATTAAAAAAAATCACTACTTGCACACCCCTAACTTAAATACAAGGTAAATATACAAAAAGGATAGTATAAGGCGATCAATTTCAACCAGACACACCAGTCATCAAATGGCCCAGAGAAAGGGTAAACAAAAACAGAGAAGGGTCAGGCAATGACCAGTGCGACTGGTAGAAACTGATCGCCTTGTACCACCTCTTCTGTGTATTTACCATCTTGTATGCAAGTACAGTTTAAGTGTAAATATATTTTGTAGTGTTGTGGGACATAGTTTATTTTACCCTGCTTAATTGTAACAACCCGTATCATGCTACTCAAGAAATTAAATATTAGAAGCAGAACACACTGATTGATTAGTCACTGCGAAGGCTGATTCACATTGTATCTGTGAGATCAGTCCCGCTGTCCTTGACCAGTCAATCTAAATAAAAGTTAGTTTTTGTTTGAGCCATCCATTCCTGCTGTGTTAATATGTGTATAAACTGTGACAAAATGTTTCACTTTTAATTTTTGATACCAGCTTTGATAATGACAGTAGTCCCGAAACTAGTCATCTGCTAGTAAAACAAATGACAACGGAAGGGCATTTTTAAAACTTGTTTGGGTCAAACTTCAATCGTAGGGACGGATAGGAATAAAATAATTAAGGTCTACATTTACAATGTACATTGCCGAAAACCTGACCTTAAAAGGATAATTAGGTGACATTTGGTGAGATTTCAAATTTTGGCTGGTGCTAACATTAACCAGCCATAATCTCAGACTCAGTTGTCTGTTGGAGGAGGATTTATGGCACTGTGTACTGTTAGTAAAGGTATTTCATTTCATATGCATTACGACCCATCTCCTATTGATATTTTCTTTAGGGGGCATTTACACTAGGAACTTTCACTGGTAGAGATGGTTATGCAACTTGTGCGATATCAGCAATATCCCCAAAGTCCCAATAGTCCAAAGCAATTTGATTGTAGATTTCGCCTCCAAGTTGCACCAGACCTTCCGCAATATTTTGTAAATGAGAAAAGTACAATTGAAAAAAAATAGGAGTTTTTAAATTTTATAACATTCAAATTGAGAACATTTTAGAAATTTCAGTGACATTTCTGATTGCATGTACAACTCTGGAGTTGCGGCTTACTGTATGGATGCATGGGCATGGTACCTGGGTGGCATGTGAAAATGTAACACGTGTTCTGAGGAAAGTTTTAATTTGTTAGTTTTTTATTAGTTAATTAAAATTATGATTCTGTCTGTTTAATTTTTTTTGTTAAGTATAAAAAAATTGAATAAAGCATATAATTAAGAGTAAATAATTATTTGATCTGTTAGAGGTTAAGTGATAGAGAAGACTTACTAGTCCTAACTTCGCCTAGAAGTTACATTGCTATTCCCTAGAAAGATGTCTTGGGTAGTTAGTTTTCACAGCTTTATCAAGAAAAGAAGTTACAGTAGAACCTCAATAACTCTAACCTCGGGGAATGGACAAAATTCCGAGTTACTGAATATTTTGAAATATGAAGGTTTGACTTTTCAAGGTGATCTTACACAGACTTCGACTTATTGAGGGCCAATGGTAACACAATCAATAAGTCATGGAGAAGTAGAATCCTTATATTATTTGGTGTTTTATACGCAGTGTATTAAACCGTAATCATTTTAGTTCAAGATACTTTTGACGATTGCAATGTCTACAATAAGCCTGGAACTGTTTTGAACAGATTTTTTAGTGACCTTACTAGAGGATGAAAAACATCCGTCAGTGAACAGTGAACATGTTGTAGACTAGGAAAGTAAACAAACAATGACACACGGCAATTTGGTGATATTTTGCCCGTTCGACCACTTCCCGTCTACTATTAGACCAGTTTTTGGTCCCTTATTATTGCTTGACCCACAACACACCCCTCCCTTTGAAGCTAAAGTCAGTTCTAAAATCTACGTTTCATGCATTTCACTCACGCACTAGAACCTAAAATTTGGACTAACTAATTACACAAGACAGAAATACATTTAGGGGGAAGGATTTTCTTCCAAATGCTAATTCAGGGTTTCCACCAAAGTTCCATTTCAAAATTTATGTATAATTCCAGGTTTTCCAGGTCAAAATCTCAAAATTCCAGGTAAACATTCGCTTAGCATTTTTTATGTATTTTCGACCTCTATAATGATTTACAGTATAAATAAAAGTGCTGTTTCAACAAAAAATTATAACTTGTTACGAAGTATATTATTATTTTTTTATTAAAGTTATTCTCATATTTTTTATGCTTTCTAAGAAAAATGGGTATAAACGCTGGGCCAATTATTTACATTAAAGAACTTGATTTTTCTCTCTACATAAAAACATTATATTATTTTAATTGATAGGAGGGGGAAATTACATCAACAGATACACCCAATTATGTAAAATTCCATTTAACTTTGAACTTTGACAATATACAGGGTATTTGAAAAAGAACTCCTCATTATCGAGAGCAATTTTAATGGTGAAACATACCAAATCTTACATTTATGAATACATCGTGTGAAAGAGAATATCTTAAAAGTTTTGGTTTTGTCCTAGTAAACTTCAACGAGCGCACCATTAGTTGCTCTACACAGATAAAGATGATTTTCCACTTCTCGCCAACATTGCAGGTTGACTGACGCAACTGCTCCGATAATCCTTTGTCATAAATGGTCAATGTCACGGATTTTCAGCATATACCACATTCTTTAAATGTCCCCAAAAGAAAAAGTCCAGCGAGATTAAATCTGGGCTTCGAAGTGGCCAGGACAAAGGATCACTGGAGCAGTTGCGTCATGTTAACTGCAATGTAACAGTCCGCGGCCAGGTGTCAGTTGACTTTCCACTCACTAACAGGGTTGTGTCATACGCATACATCACAGGTGTGCAATGTTTCTTAAGATACTGTGGCATATCATTGGTTAACAGAATAAACAATACTGGCCCGAGAATCAATCCTTGAGGTACGCCTCTGCTATTTGGTAAAGGTATTGATCTTGTCCCCTGTGTGACTCCTTTAGTACGCTTTAATTTAACTACTTAACTTCTTCCCTCCAGATACCTTGCAAACCACGCTTTTGCAGTACCTTTTATTCCAGGATTAGATCATGTCCAAGACAGTCAAATGCCTTACAATAGTCAAGCATGATGCTAGAGACTAGATTTTTGCTTCCTGGTTGTCAATTATGAATTCTACGAGTTTAATTATTGCTATAGTTGTGGATCTGTCTTTTAAAAATCTGTGTTAGCTGTCAGTAAGAATGTTAACAGTTTCACCGTGATTCATTAATCTTTTGAGGAAAACTCTTTAAATTACTTTGGAGAATGTTGGAATCAGAGATATTGGGTGATAGTTACTAGCTTTAACATGACAACCATTTTTGAATTTAGGGTACACTTTATCTTGTAGGGTACACTTAAATTCTAATACAGTAACTAGGGCTTTGGAATCCGAACCAATAATGTAAAATTTTGACTTAAAGAAGGTTCTTCAGTCAAAACATCCGACTTATACAGATCTTTACATTTTCGAGTTATAGAGGTGCAACGGTAGGCTAAAAAGACTGCAAAACTTTGGAGTTATTGAGATGTTCCTCGCCAACCCTTCGACTTTAGAGATAAAACTGTATAGTATTAAATAGGCAAGTTCAAGGGGAATTAAAAAACATCGACTTATCACAGAATTTGATTTTTTGATGTTTCATTGTATCAGGATCTACCCTCTTTAGCCAAGCCCTCCATATTCACATGATAGGATGTCACACATCTGATGAGCCAAGTAAATTGCTAGTTATAATAGGACAATTAAATTACCAGTTAATCGTTAATCGTGGTTTGCCGGGCTATCAACCAAGATCAGCCAATAGTAGACGTGCTGTATCCGGGCTATCAACCAAGATCAGCCAATAGTAGACGTGCTGTATTGCCAAAACTCCACACCAGCTGATTGGAATAACATTTGAGTGATATTTGTCTATGGCAAAATGGCAACAGTGACAGCGTACAACCATGCTATTTGCTACAGCCCTACTATCAACTTATTGTCCGCTATTATTGGCATGGTTTATTTCAATCAGGCCCTACCAAAACCCTTAAACCAAGTAAAGACTTTGGACTATTCCTCATCTTAAAACTAATGTTTATAGTTTTTCATTAACTAAAAATCCTCACCTTCCATCATGTTTGTGGCCATTTTTTGAATGGTATTTAATTCCGTTGACATTTTTGTACCTCTTCTTACAGCCAGGCACAGGACATGCAAACGGCTTTTCCAAGTTGATTCCATTAGGTCCTGGAGAACTCGGCGTAACCATTCTGAAAACAGAAACCAGCTGTGCAAAAACACAACATTGCTGTTTGAAAAATGTTATTTCATGAAGCAGTGAAATACAAATGTTACGATGTTACGAAAATGAAAATGATACAATGGAACATAGTTAGTCTGTTTAAATAAGCTACTGAGTTTTATTTATTAAAAATTGAAAATTGTAAATGTGCCTCAATAATGACTATGATATTTTGAAACTATATATTCTACCTTAATTAAGGTATATACTGTTATAACTCAGAGATGAAATAGTGTGATGGACTAGTTACTATGGAGAGGGTGCTGGGAGGGAGCTATCAAAACTTTTCTACCATCCCTTTGAATAAATAGGAAGTGTATAAAGTTTAAATAGCCTTAATGTCGTATGATTGAGCAAGACCAAGCATAAATGCAATAAGAACATTCTAATGGTTTAACAAACCCAAGCTAGTGCAAACAGCAATATTCCTAAAACTATTATTATGGTATATTAGAACAGGACTTAAGATGTTGATACCTATATATGGGAAGACTTTGGCAAAGAGACAGTGAACCATTGTCCATTAACACATTCAGTGCGGCGCACCGGATTTCTGGCGGTTGCCTAACAAGGGAAAAAATGCAATTATCCTGAATACAAACGATTAACGCAGTGAATGTGTAAAGTCATTGGGCGCCCAACTAGCCAGACACGTATTTTGAGTTCAAAACCCTCCTCTTGTGCATCATGGTCGCTTGTACATTGTAAATAAAATGTTGTGAGGTCAAATAATCCCAAGGTAAAATGAATCCTGCCCAAAATCAAGATTATTTTTTCCCCAGAAATGTGCAGAAATTTCGGGACTTGTCCATCCCTAATCATGAGCAAAGGAACAACTAAACTAACCTTCTGTCAAAGTGTCAAACTGAGAATAAAGCAGGTGTGGCGACGGTAAAGGGTGTGCGGAACTAAAATTCCTCCAGTCAATTGATCACCGCAGTTCCAATATTATACAAAAAAATTCAGCCCCTACCCCTTGGCTGACTGGTGCCCTACGCTGCAGCCTACTCAGCCTGATGGTTAATCAGACCCTAGTCATGTTGCTCAATTTACCTCGAGTGCTGATTCTAAAGCCAACCAAACTAGAAATAGAGAATGTCTTATGCCCAAAACCAGGCTTTGTAAGATTAGGCTTGATGTCACTCTTATGTGTCATTAAAAAAGTTTATAGATTTCTCTCGTGTATTTAAGAACATAAGGACAGTCAAATTTAAAACTTTATGTAAACCTTTATTTCAAGATAGCATTGATGACTGCTCTAATGTTTGTTGTAACTTTAGTTGAGATGCATGAAAATATTAGTGCATTTGCAGTTTAAGTACTATAGTGATAAAACAGGCTTTTCCACTTCAAAGGATTTTAGTCAACTGTCTGGTGTTTTACAATCATAGGAGCCCAACACTTCAAGCTGGCCACCTGTATGCATAAATGCATTGTAATTCCTCTTCCAAAAAAAAGGCTTTACTATCTTAAAGAAGGGATGTTCCTTCTTCTAAAAGCGCCGTCAAATTATTAAAACTTTTAACCTTCCCATGGACACTTAAACAAAAAACATTAATGGATCTGTTGCTCAAAGAATTTCCCTGCAGATTTGTGTATTACCAATCAATTTTGTCCAAATAATTTTATCAGCTTTCTAGTAGTTGTAGTTAAAACTTCAAATAAAATTGTTTAAACTGTGTCTATATAACATGATGTTCAGTATAAGATTCAATTTATATTTACAATTTTTATTAACAGGAGACATGACTGAGTGGATATGTATTCACCTGTAGCACCCGAAAAGTTGACTATTACTTGTAGTGGGGTTATTAAATACGACTCACAGAACAATGTTAAAAAGCGCATCATCATTCAATAGAACTTTTTTTTATTTACCTGAAGTAAAGCTTTGTTTAGCGATTGCAGGAGGATTAAGTATCTGAAAAAGACTGTCGTCCATTGTTGATCTATAACTTATGTTTGCTACACTTTTTTACATACAAATCCAACTTACTTGCTACCATAGCGCAGAATAAATTCTGAACTGAACTCTTCAGGAGTGGTCCATGAATCGTTGCTGTCTTCCAATTCACTCATCAATTCATCATCATCTGCTTCGCTGCCTAAACACCAAAACTAGATATTACTAATGCAGGTTAGGTAGTGGGACAAAATGCAAGAACTTTCACCTGTGAAGTTAACAAAGCATTGGTAAAAGTAAAAATTTATTTATTCTAAATCGGCTACTAACACATATTTCCCAATTCTTTTTTGACTTATTTATTGGTTACAAACAATTATTTCCTTGACGAATTTACATTTTTTGATAAAGTACAAAAAATAATCATTAATCCATTGCCAATTCAAGGCCCGTCTACACACACTGATATATCGTAACGATCTGAATTGCAACAGCAATATCATTATGATATATCGTACATGTGAACGAAAGATCGCTACAACTTATTGGAGTTGGAGTGAGGTTAGACGTTTGAAGAAAAATGACATCAATCTGGCAATAATATCGAAAGGCTGTATTGACAGGTTGGAACGTGAGGATGGGCAGCTCTAATTTATCGCTCCAATCTAACCTAAAAGCAGTGTTCCCACATCAGTGTACGTAATTATGGTAGGCTAGGCACTGTTTATCATGGCTGAATGTAGGTCTCATGAATTTCTTACTGAAGTCACTACTGAAAATCTACAACATAAAAAAACCACAAAAATACCTCCTCCATGTCAATCACAACTGATAGTACAGTACAAATTGGTGATCTAAGGAAATTTGGTATGAAAGTCATATTATGTGGACAGCACAGTTTCTTCCAGTTTATTTTAATGATTTGTCGTTACGATATAGTGATGCATGTAGACACCCCTTAATTGTTTCATGAAATTCCAAAACACTTTAATAACTATTGATTCAAATTTGATGTTTTTTTTATTTGATCCCAAATGCAATTATATTACAATTTGCTTGTTTGAATATGCTGTGCTGCAGAGAATCTGAAAATATAAATAATTAAAAGGAATTAAAAGGTTTGGATGCGGACTTACACATATTAGCTGTTAGTAGCAATCAACACACAAAATAAAAGCTATCGAAGCTTATCCACATAAAAAGCACAATAGAATGTATATTTCAGATAGAACTTTAACAAATACAGCATACATATCAGTTCTTCAAGAAATCTCAATATCTAAACGTACCTAATTACATAAAAAAAACTTCCACCTATCAAAATCAATAGTGAATCAAATCAAATTAATTTTAGGAAGAAAAGAAATTGTTAAACAAATACGAAAGTGTATCATGAAGATAAGCATTATACAGGGTGTTTCACGGGAACCCTGACAAACTTCAGGAAATGGATCCTTGGGTCAAAAGAAGCAAAAAATGTCCTGTCAACATAGGACCTAATCTCAATCGTTTTCTATTTATAAGTGAAAATAGGTTTTTTCTGTTTTCAGTGTACCTATTGAACATTTTGACCTCTAAATTGATAAAGTATTTTGATAAAATTTCCTTAGATAGATAGAATATTAAATTTAAAAGAGATTTCATAGCTATTTTGTGTAAAAATGTTGAGTGTGGCTAAGAAAAACGAGTTTAAAAACAAATTTGTTTCCGAAAAAATCAAGATCCAAAAAATATTTTTTTTTTTTGACAGCCTTTTATAATGCAACTGTTCAAGCATTTAGGTCGCAACTTTACCAAAAGTTGTATAATTCTATGGAGTATAAGAAAATATCAATTTATGTACACTTTGTATGGATATTATTTTACTTCAAACATAAAATATTGTAAGGTAGCACAAATTTTAAAGGAAAATCCAGGGGTTGTGCTGAATGACATTATCGTCCTGATAAAACACATTAATTAATTATTATTATTTATTTATTTACATTTTTAAAATTTTTCCCCACATTAACAATAAATACAAAAACATCAAGAGTATTTCCTTTCAAGAAAAGTTCATTTAACTAATGACATGTCCTCCATTTCGAGACCAACACAGTCCAGCTCGTCTTATTAGGGGTGATGTAGCTGCTCTCATACCATGTTAGCTTGACCATGTTAAGGTGTATTTATTGTTTGAACTACACTGAGGATCTCTACCAACTCCTCTCTTGTTTGAGGCTTGATTCTGCACACTTCTGTCTTCATATGCCCCCATAGAAAGTAATCCTTCGGAGTGAGTCCGGTGACCTAGAGGGCAAATTTACTGGTCCTCGATGAGCAATCACTTTTCTCTTGAAATGGTTTTTTAACGATTCAACCACATTGTGTGTCCTGTGCGGCGGAGCTCCATCATTTCGAAAAACATCCGTTCTAATGACTGGATGGGAATCTTCGAGAAGTTCTAGTAGAAAGTTGTCTAAGAACTGTAGATAACTGAAACCACTTTGAGGTCCGTTAAAAATATAAGGTCCTATAAGTATGTTATTTAAAGACCGAACCAAACATTTACTAGTTGAAAGTTTGTCTCCACTGTAGCATTTTGATTTTCTTCAGCCCATATGTGGACATTGTTCGAGTTGTTTATACCATTTCGAGTAAATTGGTCCTCGTCGGTGAAGAGTATAAACTTGATCTGGGGACGATTTACCACTACATAGCGACAAAACCAAGACCTTCTTTCATCATCGCCAGGGTAAAGAACCTGAACTTTCTTTAAATAAATGATAAGGATATAATCCTTCATTATTTAAAACTCCCCATGTTTTAGAGATGAATACCAGATGCTTTCTTGAAAGCTTTCTCACGCTTGTTCCTGGGCTTTGCTGTACGGAGTTTAAAATGCCATTTTCTACATCAACAGGAGCCACGTTCAGTAGCCCAGCTGGTTATCTCAGTCAATCCGGCAGTGGAGTAAGCCACAGCTCAAAATATTCCATGTGAAGTGTAGTTGCTCACTTTATAATGTAACTAATTACAAATTTATTAACGAACCATGGTAGTCCGAACACCCGGTAGACCGAACGCCCTGTCATCCAAAAGCCTTGTCATCCGAACAACCCTGTAATCCGATCGATTCTGTAATCTGACGACCTTCAGTGGGTATATTTTTAGATTTTTCATGTTTCAACAAAGAAAAAAAAAACTTGGATTAAAAGAATCCAAGTTAGTGTAATTCCTGATTTAATTATCTTTAGTTGTAATATTATCTCTTATAACTTATGTACAGATTGTTTCCTGCCATAATATTTGTTACTATAATGTAATTTTGTTGTAATTACAATCGCTTCTACTGAGTTTGTGGTCTTTGTTTAAAACACCCTCAGTAACCGGAACATTTTGATAATACGAATGCCTTGAACAAACAAATATTCGGATTAACGAGGTTTGCCTGTCACTTTATTTTAAGGTTTTACTTACCGGTATTTAAAGGTAAATGGACGTTCACATTTATTTTAAGTCAAAATAAAAAATTTGTATTCTGCTTAACCCCTGGATTTTCCTTTAAAATTTTTGTTACCTTAAAAAATGTTATGTTTTAAGTAAAATAATCCCTATACAAAGTGTACATAAATTTATATTTTCTTATTCTCCATAGAATTATACAACATTTGCTAAAGTTGCAACATAAATCCTTGAATGGTTGTATTATAAAAGGCTGTCAAAAAAACAAATATTCTTTGGATCTTGATTTTTTCGGAAAAACTTTATTTTTAAACCCATTTTTCTTAGCCACACTCAACATTTTTGCACAAAACAGCTATGAAATCTCTTTTAAATTTAATATTCTATCTATAGAAATTTTATCAAAATATTTTATCAATTTATCAATTTAGAGGTCAAATTGTTCAATAGGTACACTGAAAACAGAAAAAAAAACTATTTTCACTTATAAATAGAAAACGATTGAGATTAGGTCCTATGTTTATAGGACATTTTTTGCTTCTTTTGACCCAAGGATATATTTCCTGAAGTTTTACAGGGTTACAGTGAAACACCCTGTATAGATCATTGCCTCAAAATGTTCATGTGTTTATCTGATGTTCTTAAACAAAGTTGTCATAACTAATAATTATGATATTCATTGCTATGATCAATTTTTTTCTCTTACTGATATTTTCTTTTCCCAAATATTATATAATATCCAATAAAGCAATTTGGCGCATGTTCCAAATGGCTGATCCCCAATTATTACATTTATAATTTAAATTAGATGATGTTTGATGACAAAATTTGAAATACCGAGCAGTAAAATTTTGTTTTCAGGTAAAGAGAAATATTTTCTCTTGGAATTGGAGTTTTAGTAGGGATTACAAATTGTTCATAAAGATTAGATTGACTTTTTTATGAAGATTAACGACAAAAGATTAATTAAGCAACAACATTTTAATAAAATAAAAGCAGACACGTTATCTTTAGAGGTAGAGCGCTGGACTCACAACCGAGACGAGGTTGGGCGCGAATTCGATAATGGCTGGCTCTAATGATACTTTTCACGAGCAGTCACTACTAGCTTGCCTATGTGTCTAATGCCGTTACGGTACCTCAACTGTCTATAGATTGCCGCACAGGTATATTGGCAATAAGTAGTTGAGATGTTTTAATCAACAATAAAAAACAATCCTGTATATTAAAAAAATTAAAAAATGTCCGGAAGAACGTGTGAGACTTCCACTGAACCTATTTACACGCGTTTGGTGTCGAATGAAAGGGAATAACCCCTATATTTGCACAATTTACCTTAAATTTTGTTACCTGGTCAGTAACTATTTAAAAAATGAAATTAAAAGTTTCCTTATGGCAATTTAACATGGAGTAAAATTTCAACTTTGCACCTCTTTGATCAGTTCATTTGAGGTTTCCAGTGAAATGTTTTATACGTGGTTTGTGTTAAATGAAGGATCAATCTATCTATATTTGCACAGTTTACTTACATTTTTGAAATAGTTTCATTTACAATTGAAACAAATAACTTTTTAAAACCTATTTTACTGCTATTCCAAGTTTCCCTAACCAGCTGATTATTAAAAGGCGTATATTGTGTATCAAAGAAAAGACCAATAGATATAGGTTGTAGCAAAAGGAATCTGACAAAAGGCTCAATGAGAGAATCTCAAAAATATATCACGCTGCTCCAAGTTAACTAAATAAAATGGTTATCAAAGAGAATGTGACAGTAATTTTTAGTAAAATTGCAGAGTCCCCAAGTTATTTACCCTCATACAAAATGTATAACCCAAAACACAACACAACCAAAAAACAAAGGAAGGTTCTTCACAGTATGTTAAGTAAAAAAATTGTTAGTCTCACTGGAAAGGATGAGGGAAGGAACACTGCAAAAAAAACTTGCCCGCAATGGCCCTTGAGTGAGTGGGTTTATTTTTTGGCGAAACCTCAATGATTGCAACAGATACAGGCTTGGCTGGGCTCAGTCGTGAAACCGGAACTTCAACTAAAAATGAAAAAAAGCTAAAATAGGAAAAAATATTTGCTATGAAAGAGATTTACAACACTGAGTAATAAGAGATATTTCAAGCATGTAAAGCCCATTAACACAAGTTACTTTAAAAATAACTGTATAAAGCTGTGGTTTCAAGAAGGGTAAAGGGAAATACATACACAAGATTCTCAAAAACCTTTATGTACTGTATATAACAAAAATTTGTGATTTCTAATAATACACTTCAAATAAAACATTGTTCTGTTCACACTAACTTGAGATCCAACTTCTAAACTTTCTAAAGATAGACCTTATCTCTAGGTCAAGGTGACACTTATCAGTTGTAGAGCTGTCACTCATATATTTTTAAGAACAACTGAACTAAAAATATTAGTACAGTAATTATTATTTTCTCCATTTTGATTATAAAAGTTTCATATATAATTTTTGTGTAAAACATATATTGAAAACAGTATTATATTCCTTAAATAAAAAATGATCGAACCTTAAAATTACTGTCTTTAAATTAAAAACTATATTTTCACTGATATACTTTGTTAAAAAAACAGGTAAATGTACAAGAAATCCTCTGGAATCTTAACTCAAACAATAAAGAACTACTATTTTTATGTTTTGTTTTTTTGTAAATTTGCAAGTTTTTCTCTTGAAGGTTATTTGTCTTAGTAATATAATATGGATGAGTAATAGAACAAATCTTAATTTGTGCCAGCTGACTTAATTAACAAATACGCAAAGACACAATAAATCAAGTGGTTATTTCTATGCTTTTCTAAATAGAGAACATTTGATAGCAATTCATGTTTTTGTTAGGTATTTTAAATGTTTTTGAGGTTTTGATAAATGCAACCCTGAAAATAATAATAGTTCTGGTTTACAAACTCATGAAAGGTAATGTTCATACTTAATATCTTTAAAGATTATTCAAACATACTTCTTTGAAGATGTGTTCTATCCAATTTAGATGCAAAATAAATATATTTGGAAAACTAAATTGCACTCAATGTTAGTTCATTACTGCCTTACTTAACCTAACTAATTAACTGATTACTGACCCCAACCAATTATTGGGTTAAATAATTGGCCCACTATCAAATGTATTATTTTAGGATATAATAATCTCAATTTTTGTAATTAATCAAACAAAATGTATTTTAGCAACAAGATTTTCTCACTAGTTTAACTGGCTAAGATAAAACCTTCACAATGTGTTTAAGAGTTGTTAGATATTAAGATGATCTGTAAAGGCCCTTGGGCATATATGTTATATCCATCATTTGCGGATTGAGATACCACAATGAATATTGGTAGGACTAATACACTGACAAAGCAGTTTGACAGATAACTTTATGATTTTAGCACTTATGAATTTATTTCTGCAGCTATAGATTTAATTTCTCACTGTTTTCATAGCTCAATCTCTGATTCCATAGCATTTATCACAGTAATTAAATAAATTAATCAAATCAATTAGTTGGGTTGACATGAGTGCCCTGGATTTTCACAATTATCTAAAATCAACATGTATTAACACCTTTTTCTTAAATTATCTTAGAACCTAACAAATTAATGTCTTAATATAACCTTTTGTCACACTTAATACCTGTTACAATTTACAATAGAAATAGCCTTTGAACAATATATAAAATACAACTACACTTACTATACTATACCACATTATAAAACTACAGTATACTTTTGAAAAACTGAAAAAGTCATCAGGGTATTATGTATTAGGTTCTTCTTTACGCTCTTGACATTAAAAGTCAGTTTTTCTTAAATGTGGAAGCAGGCCATCACTTCACTGAGTAATTAAAAAATGTTACTTTAATGTATTTAAGTTACTGCCACAAGCTGACAGTTGGTTGGACTCAGGAATGCACTTGCCATTGGCAGAGCTGTTCTCTTTTCCCACTTCCTTGTGCAACTTTTCTTAATTGCTTGCACAACCAATATTGGTAGACCTTTAATTAGTAGAGGACAATGTTAATATTTTTCTCTGTTATTTTCATAGCAACTGAATCACATTGGCTGCAGTGGGGAGCATCTTCCACACTTCCTATGCACACCTACACGTAAAAATCTGCTGGCTTTCAGCATACGAAAATAGTTTCAACATGGGGAGCCAACACTAAAGTTCAGTATGATTTAGTTTCAACTGCAGATTACTGTGCCCCCGTATAGCCCTACAGTGTGTTCCAAACGGGGTTATGATATCGACTGGTAATACTCTAACGCTACCTCTACTTTCCTGGCTCCCAAATACTATGTAACATTGCTCATATAGTGCCTGTTGGGGCAGCATTTGTAGAAATTTTTAAAGTTAAAAGGATATACAGTGCATGATTTATTTGTTTTGATGTATTTTTCTGTAATAAAGAATTTATTTATTTATTTATATCTAGATTCAATGCAAAGAGCCTCATTTAAGTGTATAATAAGGTCATGTCAGCCTGTGATTGAATCATTCACCAAAACAAAATCGTTTAAGGTTTTATAAACCACCAATGCAGTTAACATTCCTCCTTAGTCAGTAAAAGCTCTTCCCACATGATAACATGGGGGAAGCTTCTTCATGTCAGTAAGCTTCTTCATGGGTAACATGATTTTGGAATTCCGAAACATGTCGTCGTAATAGGTGACAGGGTCAATTCAAAGTGTTTGGACAGAAAAGGTACGTAAACCTGGTTTTTAATTTCACATATTATATTATTTGTTTGCAAATACAACTCTAACTGCTCTTTAACGTTCCTCTCGAGTTTAGAAATTACATTTATCAGAGAAAGTGCCTTTGTGCTCATGATATTGCTACTTACAAAAAAATGCTAAACAAAAATGTGCCAATATCATCTGAACGTTTATACAGAGAATGCTCTTTTAAGCGTCATGTTTAGAACCACAGCCATGCCGGAGAATAGGACATACATCGTTTTTAAAGGGAATACTGAAGATAATTAACTAATACCAAAATTAACAAAACACATATTTTACATGATGGGTTGTGAAGAAAAACACAGTATACCAAGTACTGGAAAGTTTAAACACTGAAAATGGTGTGCAGAGTTCAGTGCATTGGAGGCTAATGTCAGTAGTGGTCCGTGAGCACCAAAACATAACATTTCAAGATGGCTGTTTTAAAGTGAAGTTGTGTAAATATTCAGTGTGATAATTACAGTTAAAAGTTAATTTTCACCTATACTACAACTTTTAAAACCTAAGTAACACAACCTACAACATACCGTGAGTTCAGTGTAGTGAAGGAAAAGCTCTGCTTAATAGATTTTAAAAGTAATTTGAATTTTACAATAGACCATTTCTCAGTTTTAATTTGTATATTCACGATTGCTTATTATTTCATGTTTGAACACTAATCAAGCACAAAATCATTTCACTAAATTACCAAATTAGTTGCCTGTTTTGGCAGCAATAATTGACAAACTGAGTCTGTCATCTGTTGTCTGCACGGCTGAATTTAGCTTACTTGCAGCCTTTCTGTGCCAACATGAGCTAGGCGTCCTTTTGTGCATGTAGCCCTGCTGTTCTACCCTTTGTATTTTACTAAGTTGGCAGGCACTTTATTGACTGTAATATTATTGAAGATTAAAATAGTCAGAAAATATTTTATAAGTAAATAAGAATGAGTACCAGGAAAGTTAACTATCCTTGTGGTAAATGTGGAAGAGGTGTTAGGAACTCTGGTGTTTTGTGTAAACAACAATATAAAACTTGGTATCATACAAAATGGTCATCTAATCAACACCTCATTGACTTAGACAGTCTGAAACATTTCCATTATACCCGACATGGTTTACACCTAAATCATAGAGGGAAGAGGAAAATTGCATACATGATCATGGATATCCTCAACAGATGTCTCATTAAAAGAAAATGGAAAATTCATGAACAATTTATAATAAATGAAACAAACATGAGCAATCTAATCGATAGGTACCACTCTGATAAGAACATTGCATTTGCTCACAGCATTTCAGCCGACTTTGACTGCCCTCAACATATGACTGCAGGCGTTGCTGTCACATTCCGAGAGAAGTGTGGTAGACCTTCTAGTTCAGATTATATAGCCCGTCACTTAACCCTTCAAAATCCACCTGGAAGAGCTGCAGTCTATACACTAGTAACAAAACAGCAATTTTTCCCAAAACCTTATGCAGAAGACTACAATCTGGCTTTTAAACAGCTCACCGATGACTTCAAGAAGAGGGGCTTCAAGCACCTAGTCTGATCTCCTATCGGAACTGTTCGAGACAGGATCAGAATTGGGCATTTCGTTGACAACTTTTGTGATTTCCAACAAAAGACAGGGGCATCTGTGGAAATTGCTTCTTATTTTCAAACATCAAGAAGAGTGATTAGAAACGGAATGTCTCATGAATATTTTATCAAACAGCTTCTTAATGATTTTACCATCCATCTGCAACTTGAGAGAGGTGGAGCTTTGGCTGAGGAGCATCAGGCTGACACCTCTAACATCTCCACCACCAACACCACCGCTGCTGCTGAAGCCACTACTCCCAAGTCTGCCACTCCTACTCCAATTGTTGCTGCCACCACCACTGCTATTGACGCCGCCATTATAGACGCTGCCGACCTGCCAACACAACCTGCCATACCCCATGCTGCCTCTCCAATGTGTAATCAAACATCAGAGAGCTTTCTCCAGTCACTCAGCCAGTTGTCCACGTCTGTTTTTCCGCCGCTAGGGTCATCACAGTCGACTCCAAACAACAGCTGGAGAAGAGAGACAGCGAGCTCAGAGGGAAATGTTCTGGATAGTGCAGTGAGTTCAGTGTCTAATCAAAAAGTCAATAAAGTGTCTTCCCATTTTTTACTGGAAGATCCAGTGATAGTGAATCTAGTTTTAGAAGCCATTTCATGTAATTCCATAGTAAATGTCCACCCCCACTCAAAACACACTTTACAACAAACCACAAACTACTCAGTTAAGTATTCAATCATACATAATAACACTAATTCTAAAACAATAACACTAATTCTAAAACAACACAACACTACTTTGTACAGCCTAACTCCCGTTTTCATTTTAATCTCACTGACAATAACAAAAGTAATAACAAAGCAAAAGAATCAAATTGTGTACAAATGTTCCATCAAAACATTAGCTTCAAGAATTGAGCCTTTACTAATTACCTTAGATGAATTAAGACCCCATATTGTTATATTGACAGAACATGATATGAAAAATCATGAAATTAACAGGCTGCATATCCAAGATAATGAAATAAATAACTTTTTCTGCAGAGAAAATATAACTAAAGTTGGAGCTGTAATTTTTAGCAAAAAGGGTTTAAACTGGAAGCGGGAGGAAGTTCCAAAACATTTTAATGGCATTTCATTTCATTTTCATTTATTTCAGTATCACAGTACATTTGATATTCAGGCAAGGTCCTGCTCAAACAGGTGACTAGTCAGTTCAGTTTATCTCTTAAAAATAGACAAAGGATTTTCTTCTTTTTTACAAAATAAGAGTAATTAAAATATAAGTCAAGTTTTAAAACTAAATCATAACAATATTCATCAAAAATCATCCTTCATATCAAAATATGAATTTGTGATATCAAATATCATCCTTCAAAAACTCTTCCACAGAATAGTAAGCCTTTTTTATCAAAAATTCCTTCAATAATTTTAAAAAACTTTTTGGTTGCATCATCTTACAATAATTTGGAATTTTATTAAATTTAATTTCTATATAAAAAGTATTTTTTTCTAACAAATTAGTTCTGTGCAGAGGATATTGAAGAATTTGATTTTTGTTCCTCGTGTTATAATTATGTTCAAAATTATTGTTAAAATATTTTTCTTTATTCATAAAAGGAACAGTTACAATTTTCAGATTTTTAAATATCGGTTTGCAAGATTTTCTAGGTGGAGTCATAGTCATTATCCTCAAAATATTCTTTTGTACCTTAAGGACTTTTTTTACTGAGGATGCTCCTCCCCAAATTGTGATTCCATAACAGGGAATCACAAGTTGTAATTGCTGTGTAATTGTGTAACCAGAGAATGAAAATAACCGTAATATAGTGTTAATTTAGTTTCCATGCTTATTATATTTGTCAAACAACTCATATTGAAACAAACAGAGTTTAGAATTTTTTACAAAAAAATTTGCTCAGACCACGTTATATGTTCATCAACATACCTAGTACTTTTGCATGATTGAGACGGTTAATTTTCTTATTTTTAAAATCCAATTCTAAAGGTTCAATTTGTGAATGTTTGGAGCGGAAATTAATTACATTTGTTTTAGACTCATTTAAGGCCATTCCATTTGCCCTAAACCACCTGTCTAGTTCTAGCAGAGCTTCAGTCACTTTTATTTTGAGCGTTTTCATGGTTTCTGCTAAAATTATGGCAGTGATATCATCAACTTAAAGTACTGTTTGAGTTTGTATGTTCAATGGCAGGTCATTGTTGTACAAAATGAAGAGTGTTGGTCCTATGATTGACCCTTGTGGCACCCCTGACTTTATTAATTCAAAATTGGAATTGTATTTAATACCGTCTTTAATAATTTGAGTCTTTTGTTGTCTTTTGAATAGGTAAGATTTAAACCATTCCAATTCAGATTCAACTATTCCATATCTTTTGAGCTTTTTTACCATAATGTTGTGATCCATGCAGTCAAAGGCTTTGGACAGATCACAGCTAATTGACACTGCACGTTTAGATCTGTACAAAGCCCAATGAAGCTCTTTTAAGATGGATGTTATAGCTGAGCTAGTTGAATACCCTTTATGAAAACCATGTTGACTATCAGATAGTAAATTGTTTAAATCCAAATAGGATTTTAATTGATTGTTTACGACAATTTCAAAAATTACTAGGTAATACTGATACATGACGGTAATTTTCTAATTTATCTTTCTCACCTTTTTTGAATATTGGCTTTATGATTGAATGTTTCAGATTGGTTGGAAACTTTTCTGTTTGAAGTGATTGATTGATGATACTACATAATGGAGGAGCAATGATACTTCAGGAAAAACAATCTGAGTATTGTGCTTGTAGCTATGTTGTTAATAAGCTTAAAATGTTGGTCATAGGAGTATACAGGTCACATAAATCAGATTGTGACATTTTTTTAAATAGGTTAAGTGTATTGGTTGACTATTTTTCAAAAATTTTAAAAATATAGTTATAGGGGGTGATATAAACATTAATGTCCTAAAAAATGATAATGATCATAAACTTTTAAAGAGAACAATAAAAACTCATAACATGAAATATCTTGTGGACTTCCTAAGAAGAGTAACAGAGGATTCAGAATCAGCAATCGATAACTATTTAGTTACAGATTTTAACGACTGTACAATAACCGTTGAGGGAATAGTAACTTTTCTTTCCGATCACGATGGACAGTTGCTTCTTATTAACAATAAAAAATAAGTAGTAAAATAAATAGACAAATACCAATAAAACGTATGAAACGTAAGTTTTCCTCAGAAAACCTGGATCTATTTCAAAAGTTTTTAGAAAATGAAATTTGGGAGAATGTTTAGATGGCTTCTGTAGATAAAAAATCTGACGAATTTCACAGTACTTTAAAATTTTACTTTGATACGTCATTTCCTAAAGTCATGTTAATTGATAAAAAACGCGAACAAAATTGGATTTCAGATGAGTTGAAAATCGAAAAGAAAGAATTAATGCAGTTTAAGTTTAAAAATTTGAGAAAATAAAAATGATCCTCTAAAGCAAGAACTAAAACAAAAATTGGAACTACAAGTTAAAATTGGTGCAAGCTAAAACAAGGTACTTTGAAAATAAGATTAGAAAATCGGATAACATACAAAAAACTGTGTGGCAGATCATAAACTCAGAAGTTGGGAAAAAGATTGAAAATAAAAATATCTACTTAAAAAAGGACAATTGTCATGAAGATGACCCTAGAACTATAGCAAACATGTTTAATAAATATTTTGTAAATGTTTGTAGTGAATTTAATACAGAAAATTTAAATAGTACTACTGACAGTGAGAGTTGTATCAAAACAAGTTTTAGTTTTAAGTTTGTTGATGCAGGGGAGGTGGAAAAAGTAATTGGCTCTTTAAAAAACAAAAATTCAACAGGTCACGATGAAATCCCTGTTAAAGTTATAAAATATGTGAAAAAATACTTAAGTCAAATGTTAAGCCACTCATAAGCCAATGTTAAGAAACTCATCTTTTGTTTCTGGATTGTTCCCTAATCATTTAAAAATTTCAAAAGTCATACCAATTCATAAAAAGATGACCTAGAAACTGTGTCAAACTATAGGCCGATTTCTCTTCTCCCGGTGATATCAAAAATTTATGAGAAAATAGTTAATAATCAACTGTTAAAATATTTAGAGGACTTTAAATTGTTAAACGATTGTCAGCATGGCTTCAGACCTGGAAAATCTTTGATCACTAGTGCAGTATCCTTGATTGAATCTATAATTGAGTCGGTAGACAAGGGGAATTAACAACCGGAATTTTCATGGACCTGTCAAAAGCGTTTGACAGTGTCAACCACGATCAATTAATAAATAAACTGCAAATGTTAGGGATATCTAAAAATTCTATAAGATGGTTTCAATCGTATCTTAATGGTTGTTGTCAGTTTGTGGAAATAACCCAACAAACCCAAGACAATATAATTCTAAAGTCTTCATCAGAAAAAGAATATATAAAATGTGGCGTCCCTCAGGGATCGATCCTGGGTCCTCTACTGTTTTTGTGCTATATCAATGATGCAGGCAATTCTTCAACGAGCTTACCTCAAAATAATCTCTGTTTTTATGCTACGACACAAATCTTAGGGTATCGGCCGGTACACTCCAAGAAGTCGAGATCTTGAGTTTTGTTGAGCTTGAAAACATTGGAGGTTTCTTGGAGCGGAATAAATTAAAACTTAATGCCAAGAAAACCAACTGCATAGTATTCAAAACACATCGAAATAAACAGATAATTGATCCAATTATAATTTACAACGAATAACAAATTGAAAATAAAACTAGCACACAGTTTCTAGGTCTAATCATAGATCAAAATTTAAGCTGGAATGCACATTTAGATAAAGTATTGGCAAAATTAAGTTCCGGAATCTATTCACTATCTAGAATGTCATTCTTTTGTAGTAAAAAAACATTCAAAAATATATATTTTGCAAATATTCATTCTCATTTAGCTTATTATGGCTTATGCCTTTATGGTTCAACCACAAAATCAAATATGGATAGCATACTAAAATTACAAAAAAGAGCCGTAAGAATAATAATGAAATTAGGATATTATGAAACAGCACAAGACAAATTTAAAGAATTAGGGATTTTAACAGTTTATGGGCAATATATCTTAGATACATCTATCATTTCAAAAATTATTCAGAAAACTCTGACCTTAAAACCCATATAATACCAGACATAAAAAATGTATTACTTCAATAATGGAGAAATTAATTTTATTAATGATATTTGTTCTAGTTTTAACGTGATTTAAATGGAGAAAACTGTAGGTATAGCAAGAAAGAAATTAATTTCTCAGTTATTCTTTGTCCAAACTAAGCTTAATAAGATATCGTCGTAAGAAATCTCCATAAATTTTACTAAATTTAATGTATCTTGAAATTTTTTTGTAAAATTAACGGTTTTCGTGAAATTTGGCGTCAAATATTTAAAATAGCCGCCATTTTGAAACGGTTAAAGAGTTTTTATTCACATTTTGCACAAAGAAAGCGGCCAATAAGATAAACATTTGTGCAAAATCTCAACGCTGTAGCTCAAACCTTTAAGGAGTTATGACTTTTTTGTAAAAAACACATACAGACAGACAGACGCTAAACAAAAGGAGATAGGACATATGTTTATATAAACTTTTTTGCTTATTTTAACCCAAGGAATCACTACGTAAATTATGTCTCCACCTTTTTTGAACACCCTGTATATACCAAAATAGTGACAAAAGCTGAAATGTTTAGCGACAACAATTCATTTACAACTAAGAAGCCTTCGTATTTGAGTTCTACCGTACAGTCCTGGATTATTCACACAAAAACAAATTATATAACAATAGTTGTTTTGCTGTTATACAGGGTGTCTCAGGTAAGGTGTCCTAGACCTTAGAATAATACAGGCTGGCTTTACTAGAGATGACATACTATTTCTAATTTAACGGAAATCATTTACGTCAATTCCCATCAAAAAGGGAAGAAAATATTAAATAATACAGTAATAATAATAGAGTATTACATTAACAAATATATAATTTAAAGCCATCAACTATACTCACACAACATGCAAAGCTTCTATTGTTGGACACGATGCACTTGGAATACTATGCAATAGTATTATAAAAACTAATCGTTATTTATTTGGGCATGTTGCTTAGTATCCAAAGAGGACAAAATCTAAAGGTACAGTCTAGTTCAGGATTTTTTTCTGATCATTCTAGTTTTGAAATATGGTGTACGTTTGGATACAATGCTATTTGGACACTATGCAACACTTAATAATATTTAATTTTTGGATACTGTGCAACAGAATAACTGATTTGGATACTATGCCAATTGGATACTACACAACAGTATTTAAAATAATAATTATTATAAATTTTGGGCCTGTTGCATAGTATCCAAAGAGCACAAGATCCATAATAAATAAGAATTATTCATTCTTCCTCTGCACTCAACTTTTTAAACAGAGTGTACCGTTGGACACTGTGCTATTTGGAGCACAAAAAATTCAAAAATTCAAAAAATTAACTGTTTTGGATACTATGCAAAAAATTAACTGTTTTGGATACTATGCAAATTGAACACTATTGCATAATATTTAAGGAACCACTTAATATTTAATATTGAAATATTGTACATGTCTTATTTATACTTAGATAATTAAGCATTGAAGGCAACGTTTTTTGCCTTTTTCCATTTCAAAATGGCAGCTATAAAAAATGTTCAAAGTCAATATATGAAGAAGGCAATTTTTAGAAAGATTTATCTAGAAACCGGATAATTTAATATGTTATGCCATAAAAAATTATGCACATTTTTTAAAGATCTCGCATCTTATAGCTGAGTAATTTTCATGAATAAGGCGTGAAAATCACCAAAAATGAGTATGCTTAGATTTTAAAAAGTTATAACTTAGCGTTGGGTTGTTTGATATTCATAACACCTTTTAAGCGGGGTTAAATGTATATTTGCTGGGTCCATATTCTTTTTTTTTATTGCAGCCTTTAAAACATTTGGCTTTGAAAATTTAAAATTGTTGCAATTTTGAAATGGTAAACATATAAACATCAAATTCAATGCTGAGTTAGCTTAACAAAATAATAAAACATGTGCCGGGTTTGAAATCAATATCTCATGTGCCGAGTTTGAAATCAACATCTCATGTGCCGAGTTTGAAATCAATATCTCAAGTGGTTCCCAAATATGAAGTATTTATTAAAAAACAAATACAGGCCAACAACATAAAACGATGCATTTTAGGACTCATGTTTAATGGAACTTCTTTACTTATTCTGACCCATGAAACATGCAACATTTTTGGAACAGACTTTACAGGCACCCTGGATAATAGACTGTTTTTAACATAACTTAGTTAAAACATGTTTTAAGGACTAAATTTCAATTTCAGTTTCATAAAAATAACATTTTTTTATTTCTCGTTCTATCAATTTACGTGCCTTCTATACTATCTGATACTCTCTATTCTGTTTCAGAAAAATGACTGAGCCTATCCAGACAGGTATGAAAATAGCAAAATAAAGCCTAAACACTATTTTGAGAAAAACATAAATAATTGGGAGTAATAACACTTCCCCACTGCCCTATTGTAGGACTTACCGTTGGGTGTGATTGACTGTGTGGAGGATTGCAATGTGACAGAGGCTGGGGTGGTGGGGGGAGGCGAGGCCTTGGTCACCATGGGTTTGTTCACTTTCGGCTTTACGTCTTTGTGGTCCTTCCGGGCTGCATCCGTGAAAAACGGCAGAATATAGCTGAGAGGCATGCATTGTGGCTGCTGTTGCTCTTTCTGTTCTATGACAAGGGGGTCATAGTCTGAAACCAAGAAAAGTCAGTTGAAATATATTTAAAAAATGCCCACGTCGCAGCAAACCTGCGTACTCAGCGAATTTCCAATGCATATAAATGTCTCAACACTGCATAAAGCTGCTTACCAAGTTGCTTTAATATACATTCATAATATTTAATAATTAACATATGCCATTTTAATTATTCTCCATAAGAATAACATGGGAGCTGAGTATGCAGGTTTGCATACAAGGAACAACTACAAAATCCTAAACAGCAGCAAAACAAACCAAAAACCCAACTGCTGGTTTGTTGGGTTGGTGTGTGTTTTGGTTTGTTTACAAGGAACAACTAAATACCCCCGTCGCAGCAAACCTGCGTACTCAGCGAATTTCCAATGCATATATATGTGACTCACTACTAGATAGAGCTATTTACCAAGTTTCACAAAAATACATCCATAAATAAGTGATATATAGCATTTTATTTATTCTCCATAAGAATAACATTAGGGTTGAGGACGCAGGTTTGCTGCAACGAAGAAGATAAGTAATGTGTTTTTTTGCAATTATCAATACAACTGAACCAGGTGAAGCTACATACAAAGTTCTCTTAATGTAGGTTCATAATTAAGGGAGATATACAACTTTACTTATTCTCCATATGAATAACATGGGGGCCGAGTATGCAGGTTGCTGCTACGGGGACTATCGACAAAAAACTTGTTTGTTGTACTAATATCAATATACCACAACTAGTTGAAGCCACACACCAAGTTTCATCAATATACATTCATAAATAATCGAGATATAGAATTTTATTTATTCTCCATAAGGATAACATTGGACAACGTACTGTGTTTAGCCCTTTGAATATCTCTGCAACGGTTGGATGTAGAACAACGATTAAAACACCAAAATGTTTGTTTTGTTGAGCTAAACACATTAATAAACAGAAATGTGAAGTTTTTAGTAAAACTATCTGAGAAAAATCTAAAAACCTTTTTCCCATAAGATTAAGATGGGACACGTTTTTTTGGATTTTCTCCGCAACCACTTAACCTAGGTTAATGATTAAAAATACTACATTTTTTTTAAGCTCTATAAAATGGCTATAACCAAAATTGAGTCTTTTTAACATTTTGGGGTCAAATTTGCAAAAAACCGATTTTTGGAAAATTGTAAACCCCCATAAAACCCTCTTCCCATAGTGCGATCGATCTGGTTTTCAAACTTAAAGTCATAAATGCTACTCTCCACATTTGTGCCAAATTTAATCAAAATCAGGTGTTTCTTTCAAAAGTTATCGCAGTAACGGACATATATATATAAATTTGAACGAATAGTGTTTTTGGCATCTGGGGATCTCAAAACGAAAAGTTATCATGGTCTCGGGCTTAAGTCTTACCAAGCCACCTACGGTAATAGCTTCTTCCCTATAGGGGAAATCGCTAAAATGGGTTTTTACAAATGCTTTTTACTCAACTAGGTGAAGCCCCATATCAAGTTGTATTAATTTATGTTCATAATTAAGGGAGACATAATATTGTACTTATTCTCTATAAGAATAACATGTGGGCTGAGTACGCAGGTTTTACTGCAACAGGAACCATCGGTAAAAATGTATTTTTCGTGCATATAACAATAGGCCACAACCAGATGAAGATACAAAGTATATGTCAGTATACGTATAGGTCAGTATACGTTCATAAATAAGCGAGATATATATTTGTTCTTATTCTCCATAAGATTAACATTGGACAACATACTTTGTTTAGCACTTTCAGTATCTCTGTTATCAATTGACGTAGAGCTATGATCTAAACACCAAATTGAGTGTTTTTTAAAGCTTAATTCAATGTTGAAAACTATATTTTGACTTTTTCAAAGATTATATTTTAAAAAACACATTTTTGGGATACAAACCCCTATCCCAAAATATCCCTTCGGATAGGTCGATCTGTCTGGTTTTTGAACTTAAAAGTCATAAATTTTGCTTTACACGTTTGTACCAAATTTCACCAAAATTGGACCATTTTTACGAGAGTTATCGTGCTCACGGACACATATATATTATACATACCGTATATAGTTTTGAACGAATGGTGTTTTTGGCATCTGGGAACCTCAAAACGTTATCATGGTCCCGGGCCTGGGTCTTACCATGCCGACTACGGTAATAGCTTCTTCCTTATGGGGGAAATTTGCTAAAAGTATAACTAAATTCCCTGTGATAATCCGATTTCATCATGGGAATCAATTTATAGTTTCGGGCAAAGTATTTCAAGGTACTTATGTGTAATTTTAATTAAATAACACCGTCAACGCTTTTAAGTTGGATACAGGGATCAAAAGTCTCTCTCCCATGATTTTCTATGTTTTATTGAAACAATAACAGGATTTGATATAAAACAACAAGTTATAATTACATTGAACATGAAGACATGTATTACAGGCGGCTATTCTGCCATTAATAATATGTATGTAGTCTAAAACAAAGTGTTACATTTAATCACAGATCCAATACCTGCTCAGTAATATAGCATGTATAGTTGCACCTAAGGCATATACTGTAAGATGCACAGAGTAAAGCATCGAGTATTCCTACAAGACAGTGCTATTACAGTTCAACGGTATTTTTTCATAACCAAATTTGTCAAAGGATGCAGAGCAACCAAGGATAGTCGATGCACTAAAGAAGTAATTGTTAAAGGGCTTTATCACGATGTTTTAGGGCCTCTTTTATTTTTAATCCATACAAAAGATGTCCCTAGCAATATTTCTACAGATGTTATACTATATGCAGACGTCACAGCTGCAATTCTCAAAGCAAAACACGCCGCTGCATTGAGACAGCTTTTAAATCGATCCCTTTTTCAGTTATCTGAGTGGTTTACTGCTAAAGGTCTGAGACTGAATGGTTCAAAAAGAATTTAATCAAATTGTCTATACTTCAAAACTAATATGATTGCTACCCCGATATCTCATTAGATGGATAAAATATATCTTTTATTGAGAATACTAATCTTTTAGGGATCGAAATAGACAGAAATTTAACCTGGAGATCACACATAAATTTTGTTGTCAAAAAACTGAATACCTCAAAATTGTTTACCACTGCTATTATTGTATTCCATTATTTCATACTTATTATCATTGAATTATATTATTATCTTTCATTACTACATATTTATTATTGTTATATACTTTTGTTAATCTTGTTGTATATACAGGGTGTCACAAAAATGCGTAGCGCCCCATGCACAACCAGATTCTACATACAAAAATAAGTTAAAAATGAACAGGAATTTGTTTCGATTTCGGCTTAGTTTAGGCGTCATCCGCCATTTTGTATTTTTGTGAAAATAATTAATAATTAAAAAACCCTTGGAGATATTTATATGAAACTTGGTATAAACTTTAAATTTTTGGTTTTTAACATTTTCCAAAAATAATTGTTATTAAACTTATCTAATTTCAAAATGGCGGCCATTTAAATATTTCAAAGTCAAATTCCTTGAAAACTAGCAACTAAAACAAAATTTTATAAGACATCAAATTTAAAGCACTTTGTAATCCAAACCCAATGACATTTTTACTATAAAAATTGGTTAATAAATAAAAAGGTCATGGTAATCTTTATAATAAATTTCAAAATGGCGGCCATATAAGGATTTCAAAGTCAAATTCCTTGAAAACTAGCAACTAAAACAAAATTTTACAAGACATAAAATTTAAAGCACTTGTAATTAGATGGTCAAATGCACTAGGGAATTTGACTTTGAAAATGTTATATGGCCGCCATTTTGAAATTTATTATAACAAAATTACCATAACTTTTTTACTTATTAACCGATGTTTACAATCAAAATGTCATTGGATTTGGATTACAAAATGCTTTAAATTTGATGTCTTGTAAAATTTTGTTTTAGTTGCTAGTTTTCATGGAATCTGACTTTGAAATATTTAAATGGGCACCATTTTGAAATTTGATGAGTTTAATAAAAATTATTGTTGGAAAATTTTAAAAACCAAAAACTTAAAGTTTATACCAAGTTTCATAAAAATATCTCCAAGGGTTTTTGAATTATTAATTATTTTTAAAATAATACAAAATGGCAGATTATGCCTAAACTAATCCGAAATCGCAAAAATGTTACTATACATTTTCGACTTGTTTTTGTACGTAGAATCCGGTTCTGCATAGCGCTCTACGCATTTTTGTGACACCCTGTATAATGTCTCAGCATCAATAGAGTAGTTAGCCATCTAGTCCTAGTGTTAGTTTGACAATTTCTATATGGTGCATCCGTTGGCGAATAAATAAACTATCAATTGTGATTCGTGAAGTAGTGGATTTCAAAACTAAACTAATGCATCGTTCTATTCTGTTATTCAGTATGGTATTGAGTTTTGGGGTGTAACATCAGAAGCTTTATCAATTTTTAACATTAAAAAAAATATCTTTGAATAATGATTTTTTTCGCCCACACAAACATCCTGTAAACCTCTTTTCAAAAACTTAAATTTACTAACTTTACCTTGTTTGTATATTTTTCGAGTTATAATATTTGTAAAAACTAATATAAAATGCTTAATGAAGCATCAACATCACCATGACTATGATACCTGGTTTAAAAGTGATTTTCAGTAGTCGAGAAATTGGTTTTATCTTTTTGAGATAGGTAAGAAACTTTTCAATAAAGTGCCTTCTGATTTTAAGTTAATAACAGACATCTAAATTTAGCAATACAATAAAATAGTTTTACTGGCCAAGGTAGACTACTCAGTTTATGAATATTTAAATTACAGTTCAATCTGATTAATTATTTTATTTCTTAGGTAGGTCTACAATTGGTTGCTATACAGTAAGTTTATTACTTTGCCAAAGTATTGTAAAAAATGTATAAATTTTTATAGTAAGTAACTATTTGACAATGTCACCCGTTTTTTTCTAGCTGCACTAGAACTGAAAAGATGTTGTGGCAATGAAGAGTTTGATTCTGATTCATACCAATCCTTTATCGCTCACCAAATGTTAAATGTCCCAATCTTGAGAGGTAAGTAATGAGCTTTATTGCAGGCCAGAGAGGTCACATGGTGTTACGATTACACTCCCGGCAGAGCTCATAACACATGTTCTAATAGCATCATTGTTTACAACAATCAAAGTTTTCACAACATACAATTGGCATCAGCTATTTTTTCCAATCTTGTTTGTTTGTAATAAAACTCTATAATTAAACTAAATTACTATATGTTGCCTATATTGTGGGGCGGGGGGCAATAAAATAGTGTACGTGCCTCAAGTAGTTAGAGCCATAACGCCTTCAGGCGTTTAATGCACTCGAGCTTTCAAGCACCATCACAAGCTGTAATGATGCTCTTACTACCCTAGGTGGGTAAATAGTAGTTAAATCTCTCATTAAATTAGGTTTATTTGTTACAGGTAAACTTTTTTTAGTACAAACATTACAGTTTAGGTTGCCAAGTTTGTTGTTTCTATTTAACACACAATAACTCCTTCCTATAACATATGCAGTACTCAGTCATGTTAACACTTTTAATAAATAAAACCTAAAAAAAGAATTAGGCCTATTATTAGTTGTCAATTGTAGTGTTTTGGTGTTTGGATTGTTTGTATGTCTAAGCTCTTGCCATGGACCTAATTCAACTTCGGTAGCCTACTAAGACTTTTTACCATTTAACTTTTCAGGAGTAACCTCTAGAGCCTGGGGACGGACCAAGGATGAGTATGTATTAATAAATCTAAGTCGGGTAACACATGAAACGACTTGCCAAGGTTCATCAAAATATATTCAAAAATAAGACCACTCCAAAACACTGCGTAAGACACTGCATTTATTTGTATCTCTATAAGAATAACATTACGCTGAGTATGCATGATTGCTCGCTACACTGGAGCGATAAAACATGGGATTTATATGCATCTATCATTAGACCACAGCCATTTACAGTAGACTCGACACTCCGGAAAACCCAACGCCTCCGATTGTCAACTGTACCTCACATATGCTTCTGTTGTTTTGGTCATTCATGGAAAATTTGGCTTTTCTTCAGTCTGTATTGTTTTAATTGCATCTATGTAAGGTTTATGGTTTTTCTATATTTCATAATACCATATACAGTACTGTAGGTAATGTGTTTAGATATGATCCAATATAAAATTTAAAGCTATAGCTTGGGTTTTTCCTCCTCAAATATAACTCCGATAAACTTGACATTCGCAAAACTCGACAGTGTCCACATTCCACATTGCGTCGAGTTTGTGAGACTACTGTAGGGCCTAAATAAAAAAATAGTTCCATTAAAATATATTAAAAAAAAAGCGAGATAGCCTATAACTTTATATTTATTTTCTATAAGAACAACATTGGGCAATGTACTGTGTTTAGCACTTTGAATAGCTCTGCAACAGATTGACATAAAATACAAATTTAAACACAAAAATAACTTTTTTTAAATTTGAATTTATTTGTAAAAATAAAAGTACCGTAAGGCTTTTATTTTTAATACAATGAACTGTGAAAAAGCTAAAACCTTTTTTATTCCATAAGACTATAGCACGGGAAATGTTTTGAAAGCATATGATTCTTGGATTTTCTCCGCAACCACTTAATGTACATTGATAATTTAATCTAAAATAACCGTTAAAACCAAAATTATGTTTTCAAAATTTTACAAAAAACTGATTTAAAAAAAGTTAAAACCCCCAAACATGGTTCGATCTTTCTAGTTTTCAAACTTACGTCATGACTACATACATTTGTGCCAAATTTAATTAAAATTGGACGTGTCTTTCAAAGTTATTTCAGTTAATGGGCACACACACGCGCATACTGGTAAACACTCGGTTGTGTTAAACAGTTGATTGGGGCATCCTCCAAACCAACAACGCCACGTGGTGCCTGAGGGACTCCTTTAGTCATTCCAATGACAGGTTATGCGATACACACCGAAAATACTATATACACACCAGGGTTTAAGCTGCGGTCGCATTTGTCGCAAAATGCGACATGCACCACGAAAATGTGACAATATTTGGGCAGGCTGTCGCTTTTTTGCTACAAAGAACAGTATAAGACACTTTTAAATTTTATTGCAGAAAATCTAGTTTTAACAATAAAATTGTATTAAAAGTCCGTGATCACGATCCACAACCAAAAAGATTAGAAGAGTAGGTGGGATGTTGTAGAGGCTTAACGTTGCGTTGGTTGCACTACGTCATTTCACCGATCGCCTCTGAGCGAGTGGTAGAGGAAACGAGCCTACATTACGTAAACAGTTGCTGTCGATTTTAACTGCGTACCGTGTAAAAGGAACGGGCGAGTTACTGAAATGACATTTGTAGTGACAGTAGCTAACCCCCTAGCAGACGTCATGCGCTCCGCTGTGACTCGGTTTGGCGCGCACTTTGTAGTAGCTGAGTCTAGCCGAGCGAATCGGCGAATGCGAGAATGTCGAGGGCTAGTTCGCCACCGAAGGGATGACTGCGCTCGCCTCGCAATCGTACCGACTCTTGTCGGTTTTTGTGACCGAGTCAAAGGAGACGAGCGGCAGGTCCTCCATACTTAGTACCGCTCGTGGCCTCGACTCGCGGCAGAATTTGGACGGTTACACGAGCACGAGTCACTCGAAATCTCAACGATCGGGCGAAAGTGTAGAGGTACCTTAGCGAAAACAGACAACTCGAAATTGGTAATGCGGAAATGCGATCGCGATATGCTTTGAGGTTATGTTTCAGAGTGTGTAATGAATGTTTGGGGTGAATGAGTTTTAGTTGTTCTGGTGCCACCATATTAGGCCTATTCTATTAGAATGTTTAGTATATTTCCATTAAGACTTTAATGGTTAAAATGGATAAGTTACCAAGAAAAGTAGACTCTGCTGAATTATATGTTACGGTATTTAAATGCTAAACCTTAAAAACAAATAAAAGCAAAAAACAACTTAAGACCAAAAAATGACACGCCATAAAAATGCGAAAAGGAAAATATTTTTGCTACAAGTCTCTAAGAGCTTGTAGCATTTTTGCTAAAAGAATTTTTTTCTCAGCTGAATCCCTGATACACACGCTATTTTAAGTTGTGGTAACGGTTGCTACAACTGTAAAGAGTGTGAGGGTTACCGCAAGCCAGTGAAATGTATTGCAGTGTGTGTGACTCCTCCCCCACCACAGTTCACGCTGTTGACAGTTTGTGCGGCCGCCTTACACCTATCGCAACCTTGGGATGGATCTGTGTTAGTTGTACTCTACTGTCAGTAGTGTCAGTCGCATTAATAATTAGTATTCTTCTGTCGTTTATAGTTATAAATTAGAGTAGTGACGATTGGCAATATGTATAATGTTTACAGATTGTTTGTATTATTATTATTGTAATCTATTTTATATTATAACTGTAATGCAGTTATTGTAAAGTATTATTGTTTTGAAGTTTATACATTACAACAAACTATACATATTACGTGGTTTAAAGTTCATCCAGCAAAGCTGCTAGTCACATCTTCCACAAGCGGGAATACTGCGCAGGTTACCGGAAAGATAGGATATAGCAGAAAAGGAAAGGGTGGGATGGGACGGCAGCCAAATCGACCCTTCAGAGGGCCAACTCCCGTGCCCCTGTGACAGCTGGGATGAGGCTCTCAAACAGGGGTCCCGCATTCTGCCCTCCAACTGGTCAACTCAACTGACAGGGTATCCATGTACATCAGCCAGCGACCATCCATTCTCAGGTAGGCAGGCAGGGGACCAAACCCGAAGATTCTGTCCCTAGCTGCTGCAAATGGAGGGACCAAAGGTGAAAGGGAAGTTTGTCATAATGGACAGCCAAAAGACTTACCATATGTAATGACAACTTCATTTACTTTTCATTACATTAATTTTACTTTCTCCCCCTTATAAATAGGATATGGAGGAAGTATTTTTTAGTCAACAATTTTGAATTTGAGTTATTAGTGGAAATACCCATTATAATGGTCCCTAATTATAAAAAAAATGGTTTTTGGAGTTTTGTCTGTGCGTCTGTCTGAATGTTTACTACCGTGGTCCGATTTTGATCAAATTTGTTATGTAGGTGCAAATTCACAATATCTCCACGCGTTAATCTTTTTAATTTTTTTTGTAATTATCCCCTCAAAACAAAATAAAAAATAAAAAGTTCTAAAAAACGGCTGTAACAATTTTGATTACAATTTAGTAGTATGTTTCCAACCAAATGAGACCACCCACATTTTTGTAAAAATTCGGGTTCTGAAATTACAGGACTTAAAACATTCAAAATTCAGTTTTTTCATTAAAAAAATGTTAAAAAAAATTACTTACCACTGTTAAAAAGAGCTCAAAAAAACTAAATACTACTATAGCATTTGAATTATTATCCTACGATTACTAGTTGCGGAGAATATTGAAATTTTTATTTAGCGGTAAACGCAGTACGTTGTCCAGTGTAATTCTTATGGGGAATACAAAAATTACAAATTCTCTCTTAATGATTTCATTAAAACTTTATATGCAGCTAAAGTTAGCATTGACCAACAGAGGATATTCAAAATATGTTGTCTCTTAACCCTTAAGAGGGGGGGGGGGGGCTGAGGGGCATTTGGAAAATTGCAGGATGATGGGAGACGGCTTAAATTAAAGGTCTTGATCTTAGGGACTCGGGAAAAATAGCAGTATTTCTAAAAAGTTGCCATCAAATGAGAAATAATGTAAAACCTCCACCATAAGAAAAGCATGGGGATTAAAAAAATTCCGCTTTGTTTACATTAAAACATGTAATTACGTGTGTACTTTGTTTACGAATTTCCTCCAGCATGTAAATAGTAAAAACATCAGATGAGGCCGAGCAGGCAGAGTATTAGAGCAAGATTAGGGGCTATGGCCCTTTCAAGCCACTAGTATTTAATAAATATAAAGTAAATGATTACAGTTGGAGTAAAAGGGAGAAAGTATGTGCCAGTTTCCTGATATTGTTAATTTATCAATATAGTCACTTTCCATGCTATTCATTTATTCATACTTACATATTTATAGTTTTTTCATGAAAATATAATAAACAAAAAATATTGGAAAATAATTCAAATGAGTATTTCTTTTAGGGATGTGCAAGATCCGTTTATCAATTTTATCGGTTTTTGGATAAAACCTCGAAACCGACAACCGATCGATAAGTTTATTTTTCTCTGTAGGCTATCCGACAAAAATAGATCGCTTAACGATCCAACAACAATTTTGGTTGCTTTAGCCTCTACAAGTCACTAGTACTACGTAGTTTAAGTTTTAACATGGGGTTTCTTGAGAGCAGTAACTAAACATTGAATGAAGATTACATATAGAGTTAATATAAAAAGTTAATCAAAGGTGCATTGAGCTATAATAAAAACTAGAGTGACCTTAACTTGCAGAAAATAGGCAAATGAGCTAATCAAATATGTTCGTCAGTAGGAAACGAGGTAAAAGATTCTGAGTTACCTAAATAAACTAACTGGCCTTCACGAGCAAAGCTCGGTCTCCCAGGTACTTTCATGTTAATCAGTCAAGGAAACCCCTAATGTTAAAAGAGGTTAACATGGGCAGTTTAAGAGCCAGAAGTCCAAAGCCCAAAAGGTTTCTCAAATGGGCGTACGGAGTTGGCTCATGTTTAATTGTGGTTTAAAAGGATTATTAAAATATCAATCAATCCAGTAAATACTAATAGTGAACAAAAGAATAATAAGGGAACTTTAAAGACCTGAAGGGTGACCCCAAATGATTGTTTTTAAATTAAAAGTAGGCCTACGCAAGCCATCAACATTTAATAAATTCTTTCCCAATTTAAACTAAATCGGACACATTGATAGTCGAAAATGGCAAAAATAAAAACGCTGTACACTATAGTAGGGCTAAGCCCCAAGCGGTTTCCGGTACAGGAGTAGGTTTCTGCTTGATTTTGATGTATAATAGTACCTAGCTCCTTAGTGAATATTAGCTTCATCCGTTCAGTGGTAAATGCATGATGGCAAAAATAAAAACTCTGAATGCCATTGAGGCGGAATCTCAAAGGTCAGAACTGTCAGATATTACAACACAACTGTGGTAGTGCACAAATATTGGTGTCATGCTGAAGTTAACAAAAATATAGTTAACAAAATTAAAATCACACTGACTATATACTGGTTAGTTATGTTTTTCACCTGAATGTACCATATTTATAAATATGTTGTGTGTCCTACCCCTCTCCCCTTTTGTATAATATAATTGATTTGATTTTATGTTACACTCCATACGCCCAATGTTAAAATTTACAATTTTCAAGATAAAAATTAGAGGTATTTAAAAGTGAAAACTGTAACTTTTGGGAATTTTCCTGGGAGTTTATACTATATTATTATTATACAATATATATTAGTATTATATACAAGCATTGATTCTGAATACAGAATAGATATCACAAGACTGGTTGATTTTTGAAACCAGGAAAATGGACCAATTTGTCCACAAATCAGACAAAATATCAGCTGCGTACGAAACAAAAATAACAAACCCTTTTTCATACAAAAAAATCCCGTTTTATCCCTTTAAATCATCTTAAAAAATCCCTTTTCATCCCGCTTTTAATCTGAGATCATTGATATGTTTTCCGCTGGATTGCAGAATCAAATAGTTTTCTATTTACTTTTACCAGCTGCTCTCTCTTTTCATTGTACTGTATGTGTTTATATTTTTTTTAATACAGGACATTTTTGTAACCTGTGATATGGGACGAACGAGGAAGGTAATATTGGCGTTTATATCCCACATCCCGTTTTAATCTTGTGGAGGGCTCGAAAATCCCGGAAACGGGATAAAAATCCGGCAAATTGAAACAATGGTTGCCAGCGCCTCTTCTGAGAGAGATGGTGTAGCACTAGTTTCATGGTGTATTTTCGGGATACAGTTGGGCCATAAGCTCGGAACATCTATTCTGTATTAAAAATCAATGATACAAGCTACGTGCACACCAAACGTCACATTTTTAGCTCGTCTAGAAGTGACTCATTTACACATCCGGCTGGATAGGTATTTAAATGAAGTGAGTATCTTACAGAGGTGAAATAATTTTGGAGCTTCTAGAGGTGAAATAATTTTGGAGCTTCTTTAGACTAAAATCTATCTCATAAAATATTTAAAATCTAACAAAAATTAATAAATCATATGTGTTAAAGAGATGTCAATGACTATCCCTTCTCCAAATATAAGGTATATAATACTAAAATACTATTCCAATTCAAATGCTTGAATTTCAAAATTATTATAATATTAGAAACAAAAAATACTTGAGTTCACTACACGAAATACCTTATAGCACAGAGAAACGAATCTACAGATTCCCTTGTCCGTGCTTATAGGTATTATCAATTTGAACAGAATTATATAAATATAAGAGGAATCAATGGTGCTTTAACAAACCAAGTACTGCAATATGTTTGAATACATCTGAGGTTTCTGTGGTGAAAGCTAAAGAAATTTACAAAATATAATCACATAATGTATGGTATGCTTTTGAGTCAAATGGGCACAAATCAAGTATAACAAATTATCTAAGATCATATCCAAATTGTAGATGATTCAAGTTTGAAACCCATAAAAATAACTTGAACAACCTAGTTTAATCTACCACTATTTAAAAAAACAAAACAAAAAAAAACAGGAAACAATTGTAGGCCTAAGACTAAATAAAACTCTTAAGTTTTTAGTAACCAACCAAAAATCACAGACTACAACTATGAACATTAATGAGCTTTAAGCCGTTACGTCAAACAAAGGTAATTTTCTTATATACCGGTATTTTATGTTTTTATACAAATATGAATTATCATAAAATATTAATTTTAATTCAAGCCATTACATCAATGTAAGAAACAAAAATATAATATATTTTGCAGCCGCATGTATTATTTATATATTACAAACGCAATATATAATCCACATAATCTACATTAAATTAGCGGTGTTAAAAACTCTTAAAAATGCAGTTTGAATAACTTGAGAAATTATTGATTTTAAAATGTACTTATACATAATTGCTACATTTAATTTTTAATATCATGTAAATTTATTTTAATATTTAATTTACCCAAAATTTCAGATTATTATAGTTTATTACAGTAAACACGAGGTTAAAATTGTATTTATTAAAATATTTACACTATTTTTAACACACTCACTAGATTGCCCATTTAACACTTCACTGGCACAAACACTGTGATGGAGAAGAGGAGGAAAGCAGTTCATGTCTTCATGTTCATGAATGTGAACAGCACGGTGTAGGACGGAATTCCTGTCCTCATCAAGCTGTTTAGCAGACTGAAAGACCTGCGCATGAAAGATGACAAGGCCCAGGACAATTTTCAAATGATAAGAAGCGGGTCTGAAGAGTCAAGGCAATGCCAAAAAAGGTACCGGTCGCGGATACAAGGACGCCTGTTAAAGGATGTCGTCCTTGCAGCCGGTGCCTCAGGCAAGTGAGAGTGGAGCTCCAGTGAGAGCTCTAGCGATGAGCCCAAGGCGGCCAACAAGAAGAAGAAAGAGAAGAAGAAAAGAAAAGTTGAAAGAACCGTGGCAGAGGCTCCTCCAGCAATAACGGTCACTGAACCTAGCCCGGGTGCTGTGGCCGCAAAGCCGAGGATAAGATCTGGCCCGTCATCTGTTCTCGTAAGAGTGGCAGGGGACCAAACCTACGCCGGTGTTCTGGGGAAGATCCGTTAGGATCATTGACCTGGGCACCTGCGCCGCAAAGGTTGTCTCTGCGAGACCCGACTCCGAAGGGAAATGTTCTCGAAGGGCTCGAACAGGAAAGCTTTCGCCGCGGTTCTAGAAGCCGCAGTAGGGCCGACAGGAAGTGTCGTCGCCCCCCGACAAACGGGTTTCTGTTGAGGTGAGGGACCTCGATTCCCTCACTGAGACTTTCGAGGTCGTAGAGGCTTTATTGAAGGTTTTTGGTGGGCCCAGTGACACCTGAAAGGTATCTGTCAGCCCTGTCAGCCCACCAAACATGCGGAAGTTGAAGATGGCAGTCTTTGACCTTTCTGAGCCATCTTCGGGTGGGTTTTGTCAGCTGAGCAGTGCTATTGAGGAACGTAGTTCTACGTTGCTTCAAGTGCCTGGGCTACAGGCACCAACGCAGCAAGTGCACTGGGGTGGATCGGTCCACTCTCTGCTACAAATTTGGAGAGGCAGACCATAAACACAATGCCTGCAGCAATGGTTCTCACTGCTTCCTCTGCAGTGAGCTCTAACCAGGGGAAAAGGCCGCCCACATAGCTGGGTCCGGGGCATGCCGCGATTTTAGGCTTGCCCTTGTAAACCTTATAAAAAAAATTATATATATAATTAAAATTTATTTGTGGGACTAGTAATTTATAAAGAACTGCACATGGGAAACACAAGTGAGCCTGGGAGCGGAGCTTGCACTAGCTAAAGTTTCAAATGTACAATGAGAAACATTAACACAACGTATCGAATAGAAGGATAAACACTTCGTGGGAAAGTTGCATGCCGAGAAATCAAAGAACTTACCAACTGGCAGTATCAGCATTCAAAAATGGCGTATTTCCGCTGACAGATGATCAGCCAATCAAATAGTAGAGGCGTGGCTAATCGTCACCCTGATTGGATAATAGATTATGGGATGGTCAAAATCTGGGGGGAAACATGAAGAGAGAGAGGGAACTGAAAAAGAGGGAGGAAGGAAGACGATGGAAGGAAGTAATTTCTTGGGAGAGTTAGGAAAGGAGCAGGGACATCTAGGGGAAGAGTATTAAGAGTTCCACAACGACTGTCACCGAGATTCAAACTTCAGACGAGCACACAGATTCCTCATCACTAGTCACCATCCCAGCCGAGAGAGTCCAGGACGGGGAAGCTAACGGAAGACCACCGACACAGATCTCCCGAGACGTTCGAGCAGAGCCACCCCTGCGGGACGAGCGACCCCAAACTTCTGTCGAGCGAGGGCCCCGGCACTACCCCGGACCAGGGCACCGCGGACCCATGGGAAGAGGCGAGGGCCACCCCGACAGCGAGCCCGGCAGACAGTGGCCCCTGGACAACCCCGGAGAGCAACACCACAGCCAGGCCAGGACCATTTTGGGATTTATGGTATGTGGAACATCGTCAGATTTGTGCACAGAAAGTTAGGCTCCATTTACCGAAAATTGAATTTAAGTTAATAAAAGCTCAAATAACGGTACAAGCTCCTTCTTGAGGAATAAAACATAATTAAATCTATTTGCAGCAATCACATTAAATAAGGTTTGCCTGAAATGAAGTAAAACGTTGAGTAAAGAGTCTTAATAGACAGTAAGGGAAAATAAGCGTTAAAATACTTAAACGTGAAATAATTCAAGAATAAAATGTTTAGGGCCCTATGTAAATATAATTAAGGAATTTTCAATAAATAAGTGTTGCATATAATTTTGATTTTGGGATATTTAAATAATTAATACATGTGTGAGAACTCAATTTCGGGAAAGAGAACGGACCCAAGTCCTTGTCATAGGATATGCCCTTTTAACTGTGTCATATATTAGAGTAGATTTTGTGGGAACTTAGTAAATTAGATTTAGATTTTAGACTTGATGATTTGTTTTATGAGGGTTCACTTTGTTACTTAATTATGTGCTGGAGTGTGTCGCTGTATCTTATTTTATTATGCACATGTTTATCTAGTTGTAGTACTGAGACCTTGAAGTAATAATCGTATGAGGGATATATAATGGCAAAAGGACACTAAATCAGTGATAGCCTAACCCTTACAGGGGCAGTGATTTCATTATGTGTTAATGCTATGGGAAATAGAGACTTTTAAGCATATTCCCGAACAGCACCATTTTCCTTGCAGAGGGACAATATCCTTTGTCTATTGTATGTTACCTATATCCAGTTTGTCTAGCTCTTATCTGTGCATCTTTTATTTTTGAGCGTGTATTCTGATTTTAAAGTGTGTAATAAAACAGTGTATATCTTTTATCTGTGTTTGCTCAATATTCAATCCTAGAGTTTGCTCTCACAGGCTAAGCGAGAATATAATTCGTGTACCAGTCAGTTCAAAGTTTGTTACCTTTTGCGAACTAAGCAAAATAAGTTTACACCCTGGAAAGGCTAAAACCAGAGGAAGGTGTCTGCCAAAAAGAGCGCCATCGAAGAAAAAAGGAAGTATTTCCTTTCTCCCAGCGGACCTCAGCACGCTGGTTCAGCAGCATGGGGCTCTCTCCCCGAAGTAATGTGATAAACAATTCCGGGGGGAGAAAAGCCTGGCATGGGAGGTGGGTTTAGTAGGTAGGGCCTCAGCGAGTACCACACTTCGTCCATAAATGGATTCCCACCTCCTTGCAAAAAAAATTAAAAAATAAATAAATAACACATTATTATTGCAAAACAACGCAACAATCATACTACGGTATTTACTCTCATTACATCACAAAAGCTTCACTGAGTACAACCTACACAAAGAGTACAACTTGTTAAATGTACAATTTGATTTGTTAACATTTATTATGATCAATGACAACTTCCAGAATCAATTAATTTACTAAAACACTGAAATTAAGACTCCAGTCACAATACTTTTTGCTTTTATACCTGCTTCGCCCATAAGGCCAATGTTAACTTTCAAAGCCCGTCCCTCCTCAACGGAATATTAGATGTCGTTGATTTGTGGCTCATTTTAAAGAGCAAATATATACCCAGCGATTTCAGTAAGCAGAATTTCGATATCGCAAATAATAATCAATCAATATAATTCCAAAATATTCAATATTTACGATTTTTGTATGAGCGAACTATTTATGATAACGAAATTCTGCTTACTGAAATCGCTAGATATATTTTTGATCTTTCAAATGAACCATAAATAATCGATTTCGGATAATCCGTTGAGGAGAGACGGACTTTGAAAGTTAACATTGGTCTTATAGGAGAAGCAGGTAGACACAATTGGACTGGAGCCCTCTTAAACATACTTCAGCTGTCAGAAAATAACTCCCAGCATTGATCTGCAGTCAAGCCTTGACATAAAGAATCTGAAGGGACTGAATAAAAATTTGTTTTATCAAGGAATATATGTTACAATGAGGTTCGTTAAATTGGCTTGGATTTTGCTGCATACAAGTTCACAAACTTATTTATTAACCCCTTATCAACAAACTAAATTAAATTTAACTTTATTAAAACGTGGTGATGTACTGTATATAGTATAGAATATCTACATTTTATCTCAACGCTTAACGCACATGTACCGTTTTGTTTTTTTTGTCCGCCATCGGATCTGCACAACCTGTTATTTCGTGTATGCACTTCCCATGGCAACTGACTGAGGACACAGAGAAGAAAGAATCAGAGGTAGCATCTAATGTTTCGCCAAATGGCGATCGAAGGCGGAGGACCTACACTCAATTTCTTAGTTTCCACGTCCGCCTCCAGTCGGCAGCACCGTCGCCACTCCCACCCCTCGCCCTCTCCTTACCCCCTTCGCCTTCTCTCTGTCCCCCCTGCTACACACTAAAATACAATCACCGACTCGTGACTCATCGCCTATACGTCTCCCGTGTACCGTAGGCCTCGGTTGATAAGTTTGAATGGCAGTGGCACCGTGTACTCACCAGAAGAGTGGCGCGCTTTTTAAACTTAATGAAACCGAAATTGGTAACTTTTTAAAGAAATTATACAGTAGTTTGTATTTCTGACACATTTACAATTAATTAACGAGAGCCCGAACAAATATCTAATCTAGATATAATTATTTTATAACATTACTTTGTTACTGTCCATTTTGCACAACTATAAACCGTACATATCAGTAATAATAACAATCTATTTTTTTATTTATTTGGACTTTACCTATCACTTCTAGTGTTTAAAACTACACTACGTTTCGGAAGGTAAGGAAACTCCTCCCGTTATCAAGTGAACCCTACTTACATGTAAATATCAAGTTCTTACACCTAACTAACCTACATTTTTTCTTTTTTTTATTCTTTTACATTTTAATTTACACAAACACAAAAATAACCAATACACATACAAAATTAACATACAATACACTAACACAACATTTATATACACGAACAATTGGAAAACTGACAATACATTACCTGTTCTGCATCGTTGCCTCCAAGCTGATGGCAAAAATGGGAAAACTTCTCTCTCACGTCAACTCTCTACCGGGCCGCGCACTCGACTAGTGGCTAGCGGTAGTGGAGGGGGGAGAGCCGTTACCCCCACCTACCGCCAGGGGCACGTGACGACACAGCTGTGGCTACCCACCCGTCTGTGACGACAGGAACATGACACAGAAACCAAAAATTGCACGATTCCTCCTAGAATGCTACAAGGGCACCCGTACGATATCCTCATAGAGATTACCGCATGCCTCCAAGGTAAGCATTGGGAACTAGTCATGCAATCAGGTGGCCGTGTTTCCTCCAAGGGTGATCACGGACGCATGTGTCGTAGCCGCATTGGATGGACTCTAGACACGGGAGCAACTGAAACACAAGGAACTGGCGTGTGTTTGTGGGGTGATTTCTGACTGAAATGGTTTTTAATTAAGGGAACCCATAGTGGCCTGACATCAATACTACTCTGACTTATCGGACTTTCATGTAATTTAATTAATGCCCCTTCAACAAACTTTCTTTTATAATAGGGGGACTCATGATGTATAATTTTTGCCTATTCTCAACTAAATTTATGATCATTTTCCTAAGGGTGTTTTGCCAATTTAAATTTTACTGTTTCACCAATTTTTGTGTTTCTTTTATGTTCGTTTATACAAACTTTTAGCAGCCTTTTAGTTTCTCCTATATATTCACCCTCACATTCATATTTGATACTGTAGATACAGTTTTTTGAGGCTTGTTCTTTATTTTTCGGTTTTACTTTAGTTATTTAGTTAGTTGCTGTCTCAAAGTGTTTGACGATTTAAAAGCTGTTATGATCTTATATTTTCTGGCAACTCGCCTTATTTTTTCCGACAGTTTTGGGACATATGGGATGCTTATGAAAGCTGTTGGTTTATCCAAGTTTGGAATAGTGTTTGGCTACGTCCCCCTTTCCTTTTTGCATCTGTTAATTATTTTTTGAGGATAACCATTGTTTTGTAACTCTTGTGAAATTTTATTGTGCTCCGCGTCTAAAGTTTTCTTTTCACAACAGACTGATTTGGCCCTATCGAAAAGAGAATAAGCTACTGATTCTTTGACTGATTCACAATGGTTTGATTTGTGATTGAGGTATCGACCTGTGTGTGTTTTCTTTCTAAAAATTTCTGTGTTAAGGGCGTTTCTACCTTTAACTACATTTACATCCAAAAATGCTAGTTTTTGTCTTGTTCTTTTTCTATTGTGAGTTTAATTGTTGGTGAAACTTTATTTAAATGCTCAGTAAACTCGTCTAACTTTTTATCGCCATGATTCCAGACTGCAAAGACATCGTCAACGTACCTCAGCCACACTTTCGGTTGAAAACAAGCAGACGCAATAGCTTTCTGTTCGAAATCTTCCATAAATATGTTGGCAAATATTGGTGACAGAGGCGATCCCATTGTCATTCCTTCATCCTGGCAGAAGATTTGGCCCTCCAATTCAAAATAATTTGACTCGGTACATAATTTAAGCAATTTCATAATTACATTTACTGGGATTTTGGTTCTTGTGTTTAAGTTTTGGTCATTGTGTAACTGTTTTTCAATGATTTCTAGTGTTTGGTTTACAGGGATATTAGTGAAAATACTTTCAACATCAAAACTAACTATCATGTCCTTGTCTGAAATTTGCATGTCTTTTGTGATTTCTACAAAATGCTTTGTGTTTGTTACACGTGAATCAGTATTTCCTGACAAAGGTTTGAGTATGGGCAGGAGAAATCTACATAGTTCTCTACTTGGGGAGTCTCTAGAACTAACAATGGGTCTCAGAGGAACACCTTCTTTGTGTATTTTTGGTAGCCCATACATGTGTGGTGTTTTTGAGTGGTGTGGTGTAAGTCGTTTTCGCTGTGCGTCTGTAAAAAAATCTTTGTGTTTTCTGAGAGTCTTCTCGATTTTAGTTTCATAACTTTTAGTTGGGTCCTTCTTTAGTAGTGTGTATTTTCCAGATTTAAGAACATCCTGAATTTTATGTGAATAATCAACTTTATTTATTAACACAGTTGCATTTCCTTTGTCGGCTGGTAAAATCTTTAGGTTTTCTTCCTTTTTTAAACCATTTAAGGCCTCTTTTTCATTTCTTGTTATGTTCGGTTTCACTGGTTTTACATTTTTAAATGCCGCACTGGCCTCACTTCTGAATTGATCAGCTACATCCTCAGGGATCTGGGGTGTCGCCGATTCAATACCAGTAATGAAATCAAGTACGTTTACGGCTTTTGCAGCTACAGCAAAATTTAGGCCTTTAGAAAGTATTTGAATTTCGTCTTGAGTCAGTGTTTTGTCCGAGAGGTTGACGACCGCTTGGGGCGTTGCGGTATTTGTGGAATTTTCCTCTTGCGCCACTAAGCCCGGCGTGTTCAAACTTTCTCCCGCCCTACTGTCCATTGCTTTCAAGTGATTTAGGTTCTTTATTTGTGATTGTTTGTTGGATTCACTATGCCTATCAGCAGATTTGTTTAGGTTTTTTAAGATGCTTTCAAACTCTGGACCTATTAACTAAAGTTTCGTCAACAATTAAACACACAACAGAAAAAGAACAAGACAAAAAACTAGCATTTATGGATGTAAATGTAGTTAAAGATGGAAACGCCCTTAAAACAGAAATTTTTAGAAAGAAAACACACACAGGTCGATACCTCAATTACAAATCAAACCACTGTGAATCAGTCAAAGAATCAGTGGCTTATTCACTTTTCGACAGGGCCAAATCAGTCTGTTGTAAAAAGAAAACTTTAGATGCGGAGCACAATAAAATTTCACCAGAGTTACAAAACAATGGTTATCCTAAAAAAAATTAACAGATGCAAAAAGGAAACGGGGACGAACCCAACCACTATTCCAAATGTGGAAAAACCAACAGCTTTCATAAGCCTCCCATATGTCCCAAAACTGTCGGAACAAATAAGGCGAGTTGCCAGAAAATATCAAATGTGGATAAACCAACAGCTTTCATAAGCCTCCCATATGTCCCAAAACTGTCGGAAAAAATAAGGCGAGTTGCCAGAAAATATAAGATCATAACAGCTTTTAAATCGTCAAACACTCTGAGACAGCAACTAACGAAATAACTAAAGTAAAACCGAAAAATGAAGAACAAGCCTCGAAAAACTGCATCTACAGTATCAAATGTGAATGTGAGGGTGAATATATAGGAGAAACTAAAAGGCCGCTAAAAGTTTGTGTAAATGAACATAAAAGAAACACAAAAATGGTGAAACAGTAAAATCTAAATTGGCGAAACACCCTAGGGAAAATTATCATAAATTTAGTTGGGAAGAGACAAAAATTATACATCATGAGTCTCCCTATTATAAAAGAAAGTTTGTTGAAGGGGCATTAATTAAATTACATTAAAATCCGATAAGTCAGAGCAGTATTGATGTCAGGCCACTATGGGTTCCCTTAATTAAAAACCATTTCAGTCAAAAATCACCCCACAAACATACGCCAATTCCTTGTGTTCCAGTTGCTCCCGCGTCTAGAGTCCATCCAATGCGGCTACGACACATGCGTCCGTGATCACCCTTGGAGGAAACACGGCCACCTGATTGCATGACTAGTTCCCAATGCTTACCTTGGAGGCATGCGGTAATCTCTATGAGGATATCGTACGGGTGCCCTTGTAGCATTCTAGGAGGAATCGTGCAATTTTTGGTTTCTGTGTCATGTTCCTGTCCGGTAAGGATAGGTATACTGACCCAAAGTCCTTCCGACCCATCTCCCTGTCGTCTTTCCTTTTGAAGACTCTGGAGAAATTAGTGTTAAGGCACGCTTGGGACACAGCCTTGCGGACATCGCCTATTCATTTCAACCAGCATGCCTACATTCAAGGTAGGTCATGTGATTCTGCCCTGCATCAGCTTGTGGGTAGGATAGAGAAGGCCATAGGCTGCAAGGAGGTTGCAGTGGGTGCTTTTCTTGACATCCAGGGGGCTTTTGACAACACTGCAATAGAGGCAGTGTTGCGTGCCGTCAGGGCGCGGGGCCTAGGTGAGGTGATCTGTAGGTGGATCGAGGCTCTTCTTCGAGGTAGGAGGGCTAAGCTTTCGCTTCACGGTGAGACGGTCGAGGTAAGGACGACCAGAGGCTGTCCTCAGGGGGGGGTTTTGTCCCCCTTGTTGTGGAATTTGGTTGTTGATGATCTCATCCGGAATCTCAATGACAGCGGCGTTTTTGCCCAAGGGTACGCTGATGATATCGCTATCCTGGTGATAGGTAAGTTCAACGACACAGTCACAGACCTCATGAATTCTGCATTGAGGGCGGTGGGCCGTTGGTGTGGAGAGGTTGGTCTCTCCGTCAACCCTTCAAAGGTTGTTTTGGTTCCCTTCACGAGGAGAAGGAATATTGTGGGGATCGGGCCGTTCAGGCTGCAGGGGTCCACCATTGTTCCTCAGGACCAGGTGGTATTTAGGAGTCATTCTGGACAGGACTCTTCAATGGGGGCTGCAGTTGCAAAGGGTCATTGATCGAGGCAAGTGGTCCCTATTTGCTTGCATGCGGATGATAGGATCGACCTGGGGGCTTAGGCCCAAAATAATGCATTGGCTTTATGTTGCAGTAGTAAGACCGGCGATGACGTTCGGATCCATCGTTTGGTGGACTAAGCTGGAAGCTGGCGTGGCGATGCGGAGGCTTGCGGGCGTTCAAAGGCTTGCAGGCCTACTCGTCACTGGAGCTCTCAGTAGCAGCCCGGGTGCCACTTTGGAGTGTCTCCTTGATCTTTTGCCCATAGACATTCATATCAAGATGGTGGCTAGAATGGGTGCATACCGTCTCCAGTGTGAGAACCTCTGGGTGTTGCCGGGCGAACCACTTGGCCACACAAAGATCATTCAGGTGGTTCAGAGTGAGGTCTTGGACATGCCCTCTGATCATCTTCCCACAACTTTTTCCTTCAGCAGGTCGTTCCGGGTGCGCTTTCCCAGCAGGGACGACTGGAGCGAAGGTGTTTGTCCGCTCCCTCCTGGTGACCGAGTGTGGTTCACGGATTGTTCCAAGTCTAGGAGCGGGTCGGGTGCTGGCATCCACGGAGTGCAGGATGGTGTCAGTCTCGGGGTGCCAATGGGTTCTTTTCCTACTGTGTTCCAGACGGAGATTACCGCCATCATGGAGTGTGCGGGGGAGATTCTGAGGAGGGGTCAAGAGGGCCTCTCTATCAGCATCTTTTCTGACAGCCAGGCTGCTCTGAGGGCGCTGGACTCTTTTGAGTTAAGGTCTAGGGTTGTCTGGGATTGTTACAAAACAGTGTCTTGTGCTGGAAGACGCAACATGGTCACTCTTTGTTGGGTGCCTGGTCACTCAGGGATCGTGGATAATGAGGTGGCGGACAGATTGGCTAACGCGGCTGCCTCCCTGGCTCCCATGGGCCCTCCCCCTTTTTGTGGGATATCTCGTTCTTGTGCTTCGCAGGTGATCGGCGCTTGGACTCGGGATTGTCACAGAAGGAGATGGGCAAGGCTCCCTCTACATAGGGTCAGCAAGCTCAACCTCCAGGGACCATCTCAGCAGGTCACAAGGAATCTCCTGGGTCTCAGTAGGCTGGACATTAGGCGGATCACAGGTATGATTACGGGCCATGGTCACCTAAGGAAACACCTCTCTCGGATGGGTGTCTTCAATGGTGACACTGCATGCAGGAAATGTGGGCAGTACAAGGAGACTGCAGACCATCTGCTCTTTGATTGCGATGAGCTTAGGGAGGTAAGGACTTCAACTCTGGGATCTATGGTCAGGGGTGGAACCTGCCTCCTGAGGAGCTCGTCGACAAGATGATGCAGTTCATCAGGCTCTTGAACCTGGAGGAGTACTGATACCTTCTCAGTTCTTTCTTTCTTTCTTCCTTTCTTCTTTTCGGGGTTGCGCAATAAGCCCAGTGTGGCTGATGTGCCTTGGGACCTAAGTCCGCCCCTTTTGATGATGATGATGATGCATGACTAGTTCCCATAGCTCACCTTGGAGGCATGCGGTAATCTCTATGAGGATATCGTACGGGTGTCCGTGTAGCATTCTAGGAGGAATCGTGCAATTTTTGGTTTCCGTGTCATGTTCCCGTTGACACAGACGGGTGGGTAGCCACAGCTGTGCCCCTGGCGGTAGGTGGGGGTAACGGCTCTCCCCCCCTCGGTAGGAGTTTCCTTACCTCCCGAAACATAACGTAGTTTTAAACACTAGAAGCGATAAAGTCCAAATAAATAAAAAAATAAATTCAAATCCATCGCTATTATGAGTTTCAAAAATACAATAATAACAAGTCACATAATTAACTATGGTTATTATATACAAATTTCAATATACGTGGTTGGCTTTTTTTATAAATTAGAACATTGAAAGTAATTAATGTAGGCCTACTTGTCCATAATAAATTATTAATAAACCAGTATAACTGTAACTGCTTAAATATGTTTCATTTTTTGTTTACCTATACTCGGGCAGTACGCCCCCTGTCGATAGTCGAGTAAAAGTGATATGTTTTTAAAAATAATCGCAATAGCCTTCAAAATTACACAAACAACTACTAAACATTAGGTATTAAAATCACGACTTTTAAAAATATTACTTAACCAAACGAAGTATTACTGACTGTTTGTATAAAATTAATGACAGTGATAAACTGGATAACTTATGAATCACTAAACGTGATAGAGGAGTATACACTTTTAATTAAAGCACATAACTTTAAAATAAAATATTTTTAATCCCAAATAATGTTGTAGGACTATATAATCGCTTATGATAGGTCGGTAAGAATCGTACCGCTTAAAATAAGGTGTATTATTTTACTAGTCCAAGAGAATAAACCAATTAATATTCTTAATGTACATAAATAGTTAAGTATATAAATAATTAAATTACAAGTTTTGCAATAATTCGCTTAGTTAAATTCCAATATCTATATCCTAATATTGAATTCATAAGCAGAGTTTGTGTCACGATGAGATCTCAGGAACCACTGGACCCATTTTTATGATTGAAGTATATATGGAAAGGTCTCGGTGCATAGGTTTTCAGAAAACTATTAACATTTACATCGGTCCTCAGGGCAGGGCTGCACCCCACAGGCCTTCAAAATGTCAACATTAATCTTATGGAAAAAAATTTGGGGTGATAATGATGATATTAATAAAATCTATGCTTATCAAAACGAAATATTGCTAGATTTTGAGCAACTAGTTAACTACTGTAATTATTAATGTAATCAACATTAGTACGTGTTTTAATTAATTTACAATTAAATATCGGTAAAAGAAATCTAAAAAAGATCAAGGTGTTGTTTGGGTTGTTACTGCTTTATTCGATCTGCTTATATTCCATTGTAAAAAAACACCTTTCTACCCAGAAAATAAAGTAGATTTTTTGACGATCTGTTGATTAAATTTGTAATGTGTAATCACATTATTAATGTGATTTGTAAATAAAGTAATCATTGCAATTGAGCATTTGACAGCTGTTGATAGTAAAAAAAACACAGTACAGAAGCAAGATCAGCTGTTTAAACTACCTTCTCGATTTGCATCTCAATTTAAACTAACATAAATGTATTTGCTCGAATTCGAGCAGCTGGATTTGCTATTACTGATTTATACGCTAGGGGGTTTTTTACTGGAACTCCTACAGTTTTAAACCGATTTTGATGTTTTTGGTGTCATTGGATAGAGCTTAGTCTAAAGTAGTTTGCTCCAAAATTTCAAAAAGAAAAACATAATAGAAACGACCTAGCTGCCTTCAAAACGTTTAACAATACTTCACATACAAACTTCCTGTCAGGGATGGATTTAAAATATTACAACGATTACGAAAACATTTTTTTACGGATAAAATACAACAAATAAAAATAAATGATTCGTAATTTGTAGGTTCGTGATTGTATGTTAAAACTAAGAGAACAAGATAAGACTATTAAAAAAACCAAAGCCAGCTTCAAACATATGTCTTCAGCTGAATGTGTCAGTCAGCTGTAACAAGTGAGAATCAGAATTAATAAGAATTAATTCTTTCTCTTTGTCTTGGGGGCAAGAAATGATCCCACCCTCATTTATAGGGTCTCCACCAAATGTGAACAAAACTAACTTAATGCCATGGCTTTTGTGCAAAAAGTTCATTAGACCAAATCAAATCAAATCAAAATATTCTTTATTGCCATAGAAACAAAATTACATGCATTGGCTTGCGTCACACAAAGGTAATTATAGTAAGAATACAATAACAATGTAAGAACCATACAAGTAAGATCAGGAAGTAGCATATCTACCACTAATGTAGTCATCTATGGAATACAAACACTTCTCCAACAAAAAGGACTTAAGCTTTCTTTTAAACTGAATGTCATCCGATTCAGTTTTAAGGACATCAGGTAGAGCATTAAATAATATTGTTGCATTATAGTATGTATGGATTTTAAAGAAGGAAGTACTGTGATAAGGAATATTTAGTTTGTTTCTTTTTCTGAGGCCATAGTTAAATTGAGGGACAAGGGAATTGAAAATACTGTGGTTCTGCTTTAAAAAAATCAAAGTTTGATAAATATAAATACTAGGGAACGTGAGAAGTTTTAGTTCCCTGAAAACGGTCTTGCATGATTCCCTCCTTCGAAGACCAGCAACAATTCGCACTGCCCTCTTTTGGAGGACAAAAATGGGTTTGGTTATAGATCGTTCTGAACCCCAGATTGCGACAGCATATGAAATATATGGAAAAATCAACGCGTAATACGAAGTAAGAAGAACCTCAGTATTTGTAAAGAAAGCTAGTCTACGAAGTACAAAAATCCCAGAACATAACTTTCGTGCGACATCGCTAACATGAGCTGAAAATCTAAGATGTCTATCAACATTTAACCCCAAAAACCTACATTGTCATTGGAGCAGACTTCTGCTTCATCGACCAAGATAGTCAGATTATCATTACGCTTGGCCAAAATTGAGAAATCAATTACAGAAGTTTTGTTAGCATTGATAGCCAAACCATTTTCCCGAAACCACTGGACAATCATATTTGACTCAACAAAGCTATTGACCTCCATGATCTCACGGCACATGCCATCCACAATTATTGACGTATCATCAGCAAACAAACACAACTCAGCACCTCCCACACAGCTCTTCACATCATTCACATATAAAATGAACAGAAGAGGACCGAGTATTGAGCCTTGCGGAACCCCCGCATTAACAATTTGTATGTCAGAGTGGCAATATCTCATAATCTCTGAATCAATGAAAGGTATTTCAACCACTTGCCTCTGACCCCTCAAATAGGATGAAAACCATTGGTTTGCTATCCCACGCACTCCAATAGCTTCAAGCTTCTCCAGAAGACGATCATGACACACCATATCAAATGCCTTCCTTAAATCAAAGAAAACTCCAGATGCATACTTCCCTCTATCCAAAGCATTGACTACCTTGTCGATGAGCGTGAACATAGCACTGACAGTTGAGCCCCTCTTAACAAAGCCGAACTGGTTCTTGAATAAAATATCATTGTGATTAATGAATGACCACAATCTACTTATAACTGCCTTCTCAAATACCTTTGAGAATGTTGAAGAAATGGAAATAGGGCGGAAATTATCAAGTTCATCTATTTTCCCTTTTTTATGCAGTGGCTTTACAACCGATAACTTTAGAAAGTCAGGAAAAATTCCTCTAGTAAAGGAAAAGTTAATCAAATGAACTAGTGGATCGACGAAAAGATCACAACATGACTTAAGGAGCTTTGATGATATACCATCAATGCCAGATGACGTCTTTAGCTTTAAATTCATGATAATATCAGTAACCTCACTCCTGGAAACAGGTGACAGGAAAAACGAAGTTGAGCTACCACCAGGATGGCCATTATAAAAACAATTAGACCCCTTTGGGACTACATTTATAAAAAAATCGTTAAAAATATTTGAGATTGACTTCGGATCCCTAACAACAACTCCCTTCTTGTCTTTGATGGACCGAGGAATGTTACACAAATGTTTTTTGATGCCTCTATGTTCATTTATTACATTCCACACAGTTTTGACCCTATTAGAAGAGTTTTGAATCAAGTTAAATACTTTAGTTGACTTGGCAGCCCTAATACTTGCCCTATATTGCCTTTTTAACGATAAGTAGTGCTGCCTCCTTTCATCCGAAGATTCCAAATCCTTGGTGAAATAGTACCACTGAAAAACCAAGTCACGGAGTTGTAACTGATCATTATCCAAAGCGACCTTACTGCACGTTGCACGCTTCAGAAGTTTTGTTTTTTTCAGTGGAAAAGCTTGGGCAATATAAAAAGAAATGGAAGATTGAAATAAATGCATTTTGTCATTCATGGAGTCGGTTTCGTACATATCGGACCATGATTCTTTACCAAGTAAATATTGAAAAACACGAACATTTTCACATGAAAACGATCGTTTGAACGAATACTTCGGGCTTATGACATCCGCTGGCGTTAATAACTTGATAACGCCTACCTGAGCATGATGATCAGAGAGAGCAGTAATTAGAACCGAGCAAGTACAAGCATCATCAGGAAGATCGGTATAAAAATGATCAATCAAAGACTTTGAGTTTTTGAACTCTCTGGTATATGACCAAACCTTATTCTTCAGTCCAACCCTTCTTATTCACAATAACTTTTATCTTATAATGTTATCGCGTGTTTATGTTATGTATGTTACCGGTGACAATGTTCAAATCCTAGAACCTGGGACACTTTAGGCCTGACGGTATTTCTTAGCAAAGTAAATAGCTAATACTAAGTATTTATTTGGAAAAGAAATAAACAGCATATATTTATGAAATTATTTTACGCTTTTATACACAATTGGAACTCCAATAACCTTGCGGTTTATTAACCTGAGACAAGAAGGGCTGAATTCGCGATAATGATGATATTAATAAAATCTATGCTTATCAAAACTAAATATTACTAGATTTTGAGCAACTAGTTAACTAATAATTAATGTAATCAACATTAGTACAACATGTTTTAATTGATTTACAATTAAATATCGGTAAAAGAAATCTAAAAAATATCAAGGTGTTGTTTGGGTTGTTACTGCTTTATTCGATCTGCTTATATTCCATTGTAAAAAACATTTATTTTACGTTCTTGCACAATTGATTTTTTTTTTCGAAGTAGAAGAGAAGTGTTTTATCCAACAGTATAGGTCTACGAATTATCTATTTATTTATCCATCCATATCTTAATATCTCAATATCCTCTTTAAAACGCCGAAGCAACCTAGGCGTATTTTAAGGCGAATATGAATGAATGATGAGTATAGAATGGGTATGAGATGTCTTGTGTATTCCTTGTTACTGACTAAGACCGACTGATTCTTTAGCCAGGATCATATACCATAGTAAAATGGTGGTGGTTAGTGTTGCCAACTTTCCGTTTGGCCAGAGACTCAACGGGGATAAAACCCCCTAATAGAGAGGGTGTACGGGCCCCCCCGGGAATTTTTTTATAATTGTATACTAAAATCAACTACTAAGCCTCCTTTGTTGCTAACAATAACACCATTCTACCCAGAAAATAAAGTAGATTTTTTGACGATCTGTTGATTGAATTTGTAATGTGTAATAGATTAAAATTTGTGGGTATTGAATTAAATTTGTGATTTGTAATTACAGTTGTAAACTACAAGTGTTAAAAGACACTGCCCCTAGATTTAATCGTAAAAAGCAGGTGTATCAAATCTATAAATAGGTAATCATTTTTATAATAATTAAAATAGAAAAATAAATTATAATTTTAAAATTTATAAACTAACGTAAAATAAATGGTAAATAAAAAGAATAAATATCATTCGTGATTTTATATTTACTATGAATTACCCTGATAATTAATTTAAACTCCGTCTGAATCGACTGGAATCTATTAATTTTGAACTGTAACCTATTTCTTATTCTCTGATACTGATTAGGCTTCACCCACCTTAGAAGATTCTGTGCGATAAACCTATTTCTTATCAACAAAATCGGACATTTGCCGTCCAGTTGGACGTTCCAACCAGGCACCCGAAATTTACTTGCTTAAGTCATAAGTCATAAGTAGGCTACTTTATTTGCACATAAACATTTGTGTACATTACAATCAGTAATATCAAATTATGAAATTATAAGACTCATCATGAGCCTAATTACACCTAAATAACTTAATTTTCTATCAAAATTGAAAGCTATGTTAAATAACAATAATAAAAATACAACATGGAGTAAAATGTACTCAATTTATATTTTTAAGCGAAGATTTAATTAAAATAAGAGGCGTACCGCGTGGCGCCGTTACGACATGACGGCGGCGCGTGTGGAATTAAATATAGCGTTTAGTAATTACATCGGATTATTGAACAAACTAGAAATTCTATAGAAAATGTTTTCCAATAAATGTTGAATACCTACCAACTAATCAACTACAACTCTCGCTGAAAGTTTGTTTCTACCTCAAAAATATAAAAAATTTCGCTGACTGACTTTTTCAAGTCATGCTGTTACAACTTTATAATATTTTTCATTATTAAAAATTACTCATAATTTAAAACTAAAATATGTTTACACGTTGGATACGACAACTTATGCAGAAAAGAAATATACAAGTTTCATTGTAGTTTTATGACTCTTAAGAGGTCCAGGAAAGTGTAAACGACAGCCCGCTCACCGCTCAGGATCGCTCCGTTACTTTTTGTCTAGTCTGATAATTCCGTTTTCTGCACATTTGGGCGGCCAGACGGATCGCCAGCGGACGGAACTGACAGTGACAAATGAGCGGGAGCGGGAGGGGGATGCGATATACCTCTCGTACGTCATCAACTTCCTTCCCTTCTCGAACGAGGTGCATTTCAAGATATCAGCGCTGCCTACTGAAAAAAACTGTAACTGCCACTGAGGCGTACGCTACTCCTATAAGAAAGCGACCTCTGATTCTTTCTTCTCTGTGCTGAGGATTAAAGTTGAGACACGATTGAGTTTCATGTTTGTTTACGTTTGCTAAACCGGGGTTTGGGACGTGGAAAGCTTGTTACCTATATAAAGGTGAAATTCGCTATGTAACTTAGAGGTTCTATATTAAATCAATTGTTTTAAAGAGGTAAATTTATTTTTGCTGGAGTTATTATAAATATGTTACATTGAGGTTTTAAACATGATTTATTTGTAATATAGAGGTAGGCCTATAATTTGCATTGTATGTGCATTGTATGGCAAGAAGATTTAAACAGATTTGTTAATCAAGGAATTTGTTACACTGAGGTTTGTTACACTGAGGTTCGTTACGTAAAGGTTTGACTGTATCTTTACTGCCAACCTGACATGCAAAACCGGACGCAGAAGCTCAGAGGGAGAGCGCTGGCCTCACAAGTCAGCTGTGTTCAAGCGTAGTTTCGATCCTGGCTGACTGCTATGATACTGTTTCTTGAACGGTCACTACTGGCTTGCCTATGTGACTATTTCTGTCAACGGTAAGTTATCTTGCTGTCTTGTATGGTGACGAGCAGTTGAGGTTTTTATTAATTTTTTTAATAGACCTAAGCTTAACTACCGGTAATATCACTGTAGTCACCATTTCATTATAGCAAACTACAGACTTTCGATTCTGTTACTTTTAAAGAATATAAGTTCTTATCGTTTGATTCGGTTTTATTATTGGAGTATTGATTCAATCAATTACTTGTGTTATCGAACTATAAATAGTGTTTCAAGGTAGTTTTTAAGGACAGGAACTTTATTTGTTGTCGATTTTTTTCTCACACACTACACTCCAAATTCCAGACATTCCCAGTACTTTAAGGGAAAACCCTTACACAAACTCTGGCACACTGAGGTATAATCACCGAAAAAAAAACTCTAACACTCAAAAGGGTTAACCCCCCAAGTGTCTTTAATAATGGTCTTAATGTTTGCCTATTTTTGGTGATTTTGCAGTGTTTTATTCAAATAAATGTAAAAAACTCAAAAACACTCCAAACTGCATTACTGTATAGTTTTTCTTGTTCAGAAAATCATGGACTTCAATATTATGTATATAACATCTCATCAGAATTAGCTATAAGAGAAAAATTATGTGATGTTAAAATAAATAAAAATAAATAAGAAAATGTTAAAGTTTGCGCTCCATCAAATTATAAACGGTTCTAGAATATACAATTTTCAAAATAGCCAATTTGTTTTAAATTTTATAAGGAACTAAATATATAAACAAATAATCAGGTAAAGCAGCAAATAAAAAAGTTTTAGATAATAATCTGTTGTTGCGTGCTATAGCAAATGGGCAAAATGGCCTTGGCGACGTTACAGTCGGAAGGATAGTTTACCTCGATATCACTGCCGCCTATTTCTCCCGGAACACTAACCAACCATTCATCATCACTAAAGTTTTCTTCTAAAGCCCCACGTATGTCAATACTGACCATTTTTACAAATAAAAACAACGAAAAAACATTGCAAACCCATTCCCGAAGATGGGTTAATGACGCACAACAAACCTTCACACTTCAGGTGTCTGCTGAAGTACGATTGGCACGAACGTAAAAAGCGTCTGCAGGCAGACATCGGGAGAAAGTTTAGAATCTGCCATAAACGGCGATACCAATTTCGATCCGGTTCATTAACCCTAGGAGTGGCCCAATGCTAAAGTGTGGAATGGCAGGCTAAATTTGTCGATTTTGCAGACATTTTTTTGAAAATTCGTATAAATTCAACCATAGAAGTAAACCTAGCCAACCTCATATTCATTTTGATCAGGCGGCAAATTATACAACATTAGTACAACATGTTTGCGCAACCATCGCAACACATATGTAGGTGTATGTTGTTATGTTTTGATTGCTACAGGGCAATCTAGAAATACTAAAATGATAAAGATATAGAAGGGAAATTCTTTCGGTAAAGTGAAAAGAAGAAAAACTATTAGAATTTTATTTTTGAAATTTCAAAAGGAGCCTCGGTGAAATTTTTTCTACTGATTTTTTATGGAAAATTCATTATATACATTTTGTAAACAAACTAATTCCCTACTTAGAAATATATAACATGGTATGGAAATAATTTGTTTTGTAAGTTTTAGGGGTGTAATATAATAATAAACGGAAACCCGAAATATATGTAAACTGTACGGTGTTAGGTTGTGTTGTAAATAAGTCATGTAATATATGTATATACTAATAATGATATATACATATTTGTAAAGCTAATGAAGTAAGGAATCCAAAAAAGTAATACAGTTGATGGTAAAAAATTGTTATCACTTATAAATAAATGTAAATAAATGAATGTTTTGCTATTTTTGTGTATTTGGAACAAAATATTTCACAGTATTTAGTATATAACTTTTTTGTCTAATATTTTGCCCCCAAAGCAATATAATCATGTTGCAGTACATTCAATTCCCTACATAGAAATATATAACATGTTATACATAGAATACATAGGAGTATACATATAAATATATAACTCACCACTACCAGATAAATAATCCAATTAGCCTAGGCCTACGACGCAACATAAGAAAAGTCGATCATCTCAATATCACTGCCTATATTACCCTCTAAATCGTCATCAACGTCACTAATACTTTATTCAAGAGCACCCCGAATGTCACTAAAATCCATTTTTGCGTAAATTCGGCTAAATAAATAACTAAAACAATCTTACACAACTGACAGCGGTCAAACAGCGCGCCATTTTGGACTGGGACTTCGACATTGCATATTTCAAATGTCATGTCATATTGTCAACAAAAACACAACATATCGAGACAGATATAAGAAGAAAGCCTGAAATCTGCTTTTTACAATGATACCAAATACAATACAGTTTGGAGCGAACCAAACAAACTGACTCAGACTTCGTAAACAGCAAACAGCTGCGCAGTTACCGATTAGACAAAAATGTGACGTAATGAAACTATTCCTTGGTGATGATTTTCAGAATAAAACAGTGCTGCCAACGGCAAAACTAAATTACTCTACATTTCTTCCTCTTCAAAATAACATATTATTTGCCTAGTAACTATAACTTACACTAGATATAAATCCGATTTTCCTGATGGCCCTTTTTCGGCCATCTGCCATTGTACAACAAAACAGAAAACACCTGTTTTCAAAAAATCATATGATCTGTCTAATCAATATTTCGTTCAAAACATCAATACCAAAATAAAGCGCATCTCTTTAGCAGTGCATTGGTACCAACCGCAACTTCCCACGACAAAAATTACCCGAGCTGCGTAATTTCAAAAAAGTAGTGTTTTGACATTTTCTTAGCATCGGCTGCTAGAATCGCATCGCGCCACAAATTCCTTTGATTTCTAATCGTCGTGACATTGTTGTATAGCTGCTACAGGGTTTGTTTATGTAATAAAATGAAAGTTCAGAATATTATCTTTCGAATGATATATATATTGTTCACTTTTGAGTTGATTATTAGTGGTTTTTTTACGTTACAAAATTTTCGGTCCCGAATGGCCGATTCTCGGCCCCTGCCACAGTAGACTGCACAAAATAGGGCCGAATCTCGGCCATTGGCCACTCCTAGGGTTAAGATTCAATGCGCCCCAGAGCCTATTCCGTAAATGCTGTTTGACTGTCGACGCAGCGACAGTAAACACCCCAGCGGATGTGTTTTGTCGCTATAGTGACACATAACACCTAGAGGGTTAAAGCATTAGATCTATGGTTTATTATTGTATCAATATGAAGTAAAACAAACATCATTTTCATATCAAAAGCATCTAAACACTAAAAGTTTGCTAGAGGTAGACAGGACTAAGCTATCACCACAGATGCATACCTAAACGTAGTTTGAACTACATTACACCAGTTCTACAGTTAACACATTCAGTGCGGTATAGATAATGTAAGGTTGACCCAGGAGCTGAAAATTGTTATTCACTAAAAACATTGTTTGTACATGTAGAAACAATGTTTTAAAGTTAAAAAGATGTTTTTGATAGTTCTTACATACAATTATTGTCGATAAAATTTGGAGTTCATGAATTCCACCCGCAGTTTTGGATCGCCGCAATGGTAGTAGGCGCCTGCCGCGACACAACATGTACCACAATCCCACGCAACTGAAACACACTATTCACCAGAATGCACTATTATTTCTTCTAGAAAAGTAAACAAACAACAAACCGAGTGCTGATAAGAGCCGGAGTATTGGTAAAAAACTTGGAATCGAGCGCAGGGGAAGCGTCCCCCCTCCCCCCCCCCGAACCATTGTTGGGGGAGGGACCAGAAACTGACCATAGTACGAGTTTTGTGAGAGAATAGATAAACTCGAGACAAAGTTTCACTCACCCAGCTGCAGTGGCTGAGACACAGTATTCCTTTGAAAACAACATTAGACTTTGGAGCACATGAACTCCACACGATCGACTGGCAAGGCCAGCTTGGAGTTCATGTACTCTACCCGCACTGAATGTGTTAAGCAATCAATCCTGATACAAGCTAGGCATATTCTTGGTACCTTAGTTTGGTATATAGATTAAAATAATACATAAGTTAGGCCTCATGCAGACGATAATATAGAGCATTAAATTTATAAAAAAGCTTTAATATCATTCTCTAACATCATCTAAGGTTAGTTTAAATTCGGGCTAGGTCCAATGGGCACTATATATAATCAGGAGTCACTAGCCTACTCTTGGTTTGAAACGTGTGCCATGGTAAAAGCCAATTTTGGCTCCCGTTATGTTAGCTGTGCTGATTTTATCCCACCAGTGTCTCCATAAGCCACCACTATACTTCGTATGACACCTTTCCCTCACCAGCCCTTTATGGCAACAGGACAAATAATACTAAACTCAACTTCCAATGGCACACTTTTTGTGAAGGTAGTGACTCCTTTATTGTATTATCCCCATCAGCTAAGCCTCATCCTTCTACTTTTCATAATCAGTTCTTCCTAATCTTATAGACTCAAATTGGCCATCAGTATATCAGTATATTTACTTGAGTGTCTTTTTAGGTTAGACAAATTATAAGGCTTAGTCAAGAACATTTTAAGTTATTTTTCCTTAAGCTAGGGTTGGCTTAAATTCTATAATGTATCCTAGACCTTGACCTGACCTAACCTAACATATCTGATGGATGATAACGGTTACAAGGGGTTGGTAATAACAATATTATTACTGTTACTTATTTTTATATTACCAATGTGGTTATCTTCTATATGCCATATTAAATCGCCTAAACTTTGAAAAGTAAGTCCACATCCATTAAATTTACAAATATTAACCATGAACACGGCCATTACACAGTTAAACAGCTGATTCCATAGCTCGTGAGTATGAGCTGTCCGGCACTTAGTTACAAAATAACACATTTTAATTTAAACACCAATTTTTAAATATTTCATTTCAATTATTGAATTTTAAAGGCAATTTTATATTGGCTAAATGTATTTTCTTGACAAGTAAGAGTGCTCGAGTTTTTAAAATCGAATATCCAATGTCTTCAAACCTTGATTTGACTCTGCCCTGGAACTTAAATTTAGGTGATCAATAGAAGTGGGAAGGGTCGTTCTGAAGTAATTCCTAACATAGGCGAAACGGAATTCAACTGAATACTCGTCTCTCATTGGTCGAGCAACTTCAATTCCGTTGTGAATCGTGCCTCTGCGAAGGACTTCGCTCTTTGGAAGACGACTAACCTTCCTCCACCTCCTCTCATCTGTTCTTTGGTGATTTCGCTGCAGTAGAGGAAGTAAGTTAACTTTATCTGTGTTAATCCTAAGTAATTCTAGTTGTTCTGAACTCAAAAAGTAGTTAATTTATGACACGTTATTGGCCGTCAATTGCAACTCTAAATTAATACCAGATTTTGTCTCTGTGTTCTAAATATTAATAATACGTCAGGTCTTCGTCTGCTCGCGATTCTCAGACGGCCATTTTTCATGTAGGTCAACCGGTAAGACAATCCGGTAAAGGCAAATTTAACTCTAATTTTAGAAGGTGCAACGCTCTCAGTGCTTGAGTGATAAGTGGACATCGCTCTTCAGTTGTCTCATTCGTTCCGGGGCGGAGGTAGCAATACATTCCATTTATATTGTGAGTTACTTGCCACACACTAAGACCTAGGTTCCTCTTATCTTTTGGTTCATTACTGTATTATCCGACTTCGATCGAATACCTACCTAACAGCACTTGTTATTGTTTTAGAACTCTCAAAATCCAAAACCTCAAAGATGTACTCCATTGCCAAATTCATCGCCCCTGCTGCCAGGACTGTTGTAAGTAGAAGTTCCCTGCATTCTTGCTTATTGTATTATAACTTGTAATAGAACATTGCTAGTTTTATAAAATTAAGTTGTCTCTCACAATCCTTAAAACATGGTTTTAAGTGGCATACTTAAGTTATAGGTTATAATTCATAGCACAGATCCTCCTGCAACATCAAAATTCAGTGCTTTGAACCTTAAGTTGCTGGTAACTAAATAAATAAGCCCGAGTCCCTATCAAAATTGGAGTGCTTACTTTTATTCAATTTAATATGTTGTATGTTTTCGTTATTTTGCAATGGAAACTTCAATTTTTGATATATATCTTGAACTAGGAGTCAAGGTCAGTTGTGGGTCAAACATTTAAAAGACAGCCATGCTTTATACACTAGTATTTAACTCTTTCTCTCTGCTTTGGTATGTTTATTGCTTGTGTTAACTAATCAGAAGCTTAAACCTCATTTCAAGTTCTAGGTTTTAACTCTTTTTAATAGCTTTGGCCTAAGTTAATAACTAAGGCCAGCTCTTAGTTGTTTGATAGTCGAAGTAAATATAGCCTAATGTGTAGGCTGTGATTGCTTTTACTAAAAACAATGTAAAGTTGCATTTGGTGTAGGCCTAGTCGTGAAAATTTAATGGTTTAAAAAAATCAGAATACTTAGATCTACACTCCTGAAATGAAAAGGCTTACCTTAGCTAATTTGTTGATTACGGCACTTAAATGGATTTGCTAGCCTTTATTTGGTGTAGGACTAGTCTGTTTTTAACCAAATTTGAGTTTTGATTGTGAGCTTGTTTGTTCTTTCCCATGTGGCAGAAGTAAAGCCCTACGATTCTCTTCTGCTACCGTTGTCTCTTGACGGGTAAAAACCAACAACCTTGCACTTGCATTTTAACCTCACTGGTCCCAGCCCATTATTTGTTTAATAGTGAACTGATAATCAGATCCCTGTAGCTGTTGTTAGCTCAAGTTATCACTAATCACTAGGCCTATTTTATCAATAAAAATAGGCTACCCTACACTAGGCCTAAAGTTTTTAGACCTAGCTTTTAAATTATAGGCCCATGATCGTAATCCAGGTGTTACCGATGCTATGCCTATCCATTTTAAAGAGGAGCCTATTTTACACTGTTCCGAGTATTTGCAAGGTAACAGGTTAAAGCCTTCAAGGTGAAGTTTAGAAATACACCCCAGGGATTTATTTAAAAATAACTGGTATCTTAAATCAAGATTATTTATCTAGGTTAAGTAGTAAAATTATCCTCGTGAAGAATTTGACTTAGCCATCAAAATCGCCTAAATTAAGTACTTAACCAGTGTTTATCAGGCCACGAGCCTAAATACTTGTTTATGAGTTATGAATAACTGGCCAGGTTAGTAGACTCAGTTTTAAACTTGCATTGTAAGTTTAAGTTAGCATGCCAATAAGCTTATGCCACTGTTAAACCATCTTGAGTTTGATTTTATGTAAATGATTTAATCCAACAGCTGTAAGCCGCAAGTACAATACAAGGCGCTGGCGAAAAACAGCTGTTTCTATAGGCCCTACTACCTTATTTTTCTTGTATGATTATTTTTAACTTAAGGGAGAGTGCAAATAAAAAATATCTGTTCTATTCAAACTAGGTTTAGGCCTATTAGAGCCTAGGTGAATTTAAGTAAGGTGTGCCTTTGGGCTTTGTAGCGTGACGTCATCTGGTGGCGATTTCCCCAAAAGCACATCATCAAGGTATTCTGATTACTTATCCTATATGAAGGAGTGGAGGTGGGGGACAAGGGGTAGTCAGAATATTTTGGTGACACACTTTTTTTAGGAAGTAGTAATGCAACCAATAGGAAACTTCAGCGTTCGTACTGTAAACCAGCTGATCAAATAAACATTGTGACGTCACCTGGTGGCTGTGCAGGACGTGCTCAAATTCATACTTCTGAATTGCACACATTACTTAAATGCACCTACGCTTGGTTGAGGGCTAGGCCCTGCTCCAACAGAAGTTCAATAACATAATTATCTTGACCTGATACCTTTAATATTTATTACTTGGCATCGTGACTGACAATTTTACACATTGAGTTTTTTCCTCTAACCAAGCAAATCAGGCTAACTTTTATAAATCGTTACTTATTTGAGTTTTTTTAGATTGTTAATTCAGTTATAAGTTATTATGAATTCCTTCAGTTTCAGAGTACTCAGGTGGTAGGAAAATAGGCCTCATTAGGACATATCACGGTGAATGGCGATCAAACAGTGTTAACTTATTTCTGACTGTCCCAGTAAAGGGTAAATTCCGGGTAACAAGACTATAGATGGATGTAATTTTATAGACAATTTAATTGTCTAATTCACCTTAGACTAACTTACTACAACAAGTCTCTTGTAAGTTAAGTTTGGTAACCCTAGCCGTGGCCGACTGTTCGATCGGACTGTCGGCTTTGTCGCCTTAAAGTGGCCACGATCCAAATCGGATAGTCGGGGACCGAAAATGTTGTAACGTTATAAAACCACAAATAATCAACTCTAAAGTGAACAATATATATTAGCCTACATTTGAAAGATCATATTCTGAACTTTCATTTTATTACATAATGAATCATGTAGCAGCTGCATAACAATGTCACAACGATTATAAAACTAAAGAATTTTTGGCGCGACGCGATTTCTGCAGCCGGCCCTATTCAATGGACAGACACTATATTTACCAGCTCGGGTAATTGTTGTCGTGGGAAGTTGCGGTTGGTACTAATGCACTGCTAAACAGTTGTAAGTAACTATAGTTTGGTATTGATTTTTTTAACAAAATAATTATTGGACAGAGAATATGATTTTTTGAAAACAGGTCTTTTTTGGTCTCTGTAACGAATGGGCAGCCATCCGAATCGGATTGTCAGGAAAATCTGATTTACATGCAGTTTAACTTGTAGTTATTAGTCAAATAATATGTAATCTGATGAGGATGATATTGATGATGTCCTTCCTTTGGAAGAACTGCCTCAATCAGACATCAACCCCCCTGATGATGTCAGTTTACCTTCAACCTCTGGTACTGACACTAGGTTTGCACATAGGCCTACCTTAGAAGCTTTTACGCCTACTGATAATTTTATATCTGATTTGCCAACAGATACTCAAAGTGCTAGAGATTGTCCTAGGCCTAGGCCTAGAGGCAGGGGTATTAGTAGAGGGATAGGAAGAGGCACAACAAATACACGTGGTCGTAGGGGAAGGGGTCAGACTCAAGCAAATCGTAGGCGTAGACCTACTGAACCAGAATCCAGTGACTGGGATGAAATCGAGGACGATAATGATCCGGGTTACCAGCACAACTTCACATACAATGAAGTTCCGGGCCCAAAGCATTGCCCACCCAGAAACTCCACACCAATAAATTATTTCTCTCTTTTTTTACTGCCAATTTGCTAACAACATTTGTTGTTGAGACTAACAGATACGCTACAAATTACTTGAAATCTGTTGAACACGGCTTGTCACCTCACAGTACATTGAGATCCTGGGTAAATTTATCCACTGAAGAATTCAAAGGCTTTCTTGCTGTTATAACAAACATGGGAATAGTCCGGAAGCCGTCAATAAGAAGTTATTGGAGCCAGTCATCGTCCCTGTCTATTCCTTGGTTCCAAAAAATGTTCACACGAACCAGGTTCGAGCTCATTTTGAAATTTTTTCATTTGGTTGATGGGAGCAAGCTAGTGAAACGTGGAGAACCAGGCTACGACCCGTGCGGCCGATTTCAGCCGCTCATCGACCATCTCAACCGCCTGTTCAAGTTCCATTACGTTCCCTACCAGAAACTTTCTGTCGACGAGTCGTTGGTAGGGACTAAAAAGCGAATCGCTTTGACCCAGTACCTCACCAAAAAAAAACATTGTTGGATATATTTCTTATTTTACCATTTATTTTCCCAATATTTCCATTTTTCAATACTTCAATTTCAAATAATAATCCACAGCCCAAGTTATATTTCTTCTATAGTCACTTCTTGCGATAAGGAAGGTATGCGGCCTTTGTACTCTAAGCTTGTTGTCCATGCAAACGACACAGTCCACTGCCGAATGCCACCGGCAAACCTTCACCCGCTTACCGCTCCGCATCTTAGCATTTTGCTACCCGCAACTTAATAGTACCTATACTTTCAACCTTTTATTAATCAGTCATTGTAAATAGCTAAAGCTAAAGAAAGCATTTTTGTTCGGTTTTTTTCTGAGAAGAAGTTTATTGCTTTGAACTATTTTCGATCGCGCTCACGGACAATGTTTCAAGTGCAGTGCAAGTTTTAACAATACAATATGGACATGGACTAGACATCGACGCCGCTACGGGATCTGCTCAGGTGGGGTACCCCAAACTACAAAATCACATCAACCAAGGTCTGTGACAAATATTTCATTTTTGAACTTTATCAAGACAGTAAAAATAATTTAATTTTAAAGGCATAATGACTGATTAATTTCCAAACTTCTAGCGGCAATTTTCAACTAGCTATTTTCATGTTTTCACAGTAATTCCCTCACATATATTTTTGGTTCTTCCAGCCGGATCTATTTTACCAGTTTATGGTTTAAAATATCAGTATTCACATTCCACTATTAAAGTTGAAATCCAAGCTTTGTTTCTCGATTTCACATTTCACGTGAATATTTTTCATGTCCAAGATTGAACGTACATCAGATTCGTTCACTTCCCGCTTTGCTAGTATATTCCTGATCCTAAAATAGACAAGTCCAATTGTTCAGACATTCCTGTCCTGTTTGAGAATTCCTATATTCCCAATCCGCAACGTCACAGCCACAGCCTTCTACGAGAAGCGTCTACGGCGACGAATATCAAGACGCCACTGCCTCATCGTCTGTCATTTTACCAGCTGTCAAAATGTTTGTTTACATTTGAGTGACAATATAATAACCTCAAAACCGCTTGAAGAATGACTTTGATTTATTTCTATTGAATGATTAAGATAATCAATACTGTTCATAAATAATTGATTATTTTCATATTATTTGCACTGGACGTTTGTTATTGAAATATATCCTGATAATGGATTTTTGAGGCAAGTATGTTATATTGAATTAGAACTTACAAATATTCTCAACCTGTCTTAAGACTTTGACAATTTGGATATAAATGGTTTATAGTTAAAATATTAAACCTATTATTTTATTTCTAAAGCAAGTTGCTATTGCTTTAAATACCTATTTTGCCACCTTTAGAGTAGGCTATTGAGAAATATTAGGCCTACAATGAGTATTGTACTTTGTGCTACCAAATCCTATGCATAGACTAGGCCTATGACTAATAGCATAATTTGATCAAGCCTATGATAATATTTTTTGTCTTACAATAAATGTTGACTTGTGTTATGTTGAGCTCTTGTTCTTTGAAAATACTTGGTCAAAATGAGGTTTACTGCTTTCATAAAACAGTGTGAACTTATTCAATCTAGGTTTGAGACCTTGAATAAACAGGTCATTGCTCTCAAAGAAGCTCATGTAATTACTGCCTTAAATGACCAGCAGATTGCTACACTTAAACTTTTGTCTCAAACTGCAATACATAAGCATAATGAATTTGAGAAATTAGTAAATAAGCTATTTCATAACTCCCCTTCGCCTGAAGATATCGAAGATGACAAAGTTGCCAAATACCAAGAAACGATTTCTGATTTCTTTGTTGAAATTCAATCCAATTGCAGTGCGCTTATACCAATAGTCAAGTCTGAAGATTTAAATGAGTCCAGTTCTGAGGGAGTGTTCCCCACTCCTGTAGTTACTCCTACTGTGAAATTGCCACAGATAAAATTGCCAACATTCTCAGGTAATCCCGAGCAATGGGTATCATTTCACGGCATATTTGAAAGCACTGTACACAACAACAAATCAATTTCTAATGTTGAGAAATTTTCATATCTGCTAAGCGCTCTTTCAGATGAACCTTTGAATCTAGTCAAGTCTTTCCCTCTAAATAGTGCTAATTATGTTATTGCTTGGCAAACCCTGCTCAAGAGGTATCACAATACAAGGCTTTTGATTACTTTGCATACAGGTAACATCCTAGACCTACCACAGCTGAACAAACCTGGTGTTAAGCAGCTTAGAAATTTTATTTCTGCTTTTAATGGAAATCAACAAGCTCTTAAAGCACTTGACCATGATATATCTGGTGATAACCTGATCTTAAGTACTCACATTTTGAGAAAACTTGATTCCAGCATGCGTTCAGAGTTTGAACAAAAACGCAACGACTCAAAGCAAGTTCCTACTGTTGTTGAAATAATTAATTTTCTAGAAAATGAGTGTTTGTGTAGAGAGGCCGCCAATTTAGGCTCTAATTCATATGCGAATTTTTCGCCACCGCCAAAAAACTATGGTAGTTTTAAGAACTCGTCTTATCAAGGCAAATCGACCGCTAGTCCGAAACCAACCAAAGCTGTAATGTTTTCCTCTGACAATGAACAAACTGCTACTTGTATTTACTGTAATGCAGCAACGCATGTCATTTATCGATGTGAAGTTTTCAGTGCCCTATCACCACAAAACAGATTTAACTTCATAAAGAGCAATAGCCTATGTGTTAATTGTTTTGGCCGACATTCCCTAGGCTCATGCAAGTCATTGAACTCGTGTCGAGTTTGCAGAAAACGACACCATACGCTACTTCATTTCAATAAAACGGAAAAGCCTGTCCCTTCACAAGTTTTTACGCCTTCGCCTATTAGGTCGGCAGTCGATTCCCATCCCCAAAATAAGTCTGTATCACCGCAAAGTGCTGAACCAAATATTCTCACTGCTCACGTAGGCACTACTAGTGCTTCCAGCCGGAATTGTACTGTACTTCTTGCCACTGCATTAGTAAATATTTCCACTCCAAATGGAAATAATATTGTTGTCCGAGCTGTGCTTGATAGTGCATCACAGTCGAGCATAATATCTGAGCACTGTGCCAATGTGATTCACACTCAGCGTTCTTCTCTTGGCATTCCTGAGATTAAAGGTATTTCCTCAGCTCGAGTGAAGCCTAAGGGAATGTCATTTGTAAATATTTCTTCGCTTAGCGGAAAAACTCTTGCTAATGCACATCCTGTTCTAATACTTGATAGAATTTCAAATGTCATGCCAAGTGTTAAGATATCTCCAGATGTAAAGGCACGACTTAGAGAATATGCTCTCGCAGATTTAACTTTTGACACTCCTGGACCAATTGATTTGCTCATAGGTGCAGATCTGTTTCCCCAGACTATTCTTGGACCCGCCACCTGTCTTGGTGATAGTATGCCATACACTATCAACACAATTTTTGGATATGTTGTTCTTGGAAATGCGCCTATTTTGCAAGGTTGTCAAACATTCAGTGGATTAACTATTTTGCTGTCTATCAATGATCTCAGTCTTCATGATACGCTTCAGCGATTTTGGTCTCTTGAGGAACCACCCACTTGCTCCAAACTTTCCCCAGAAGAGAAGGAATGTGAAGATCATTTTTTGAAAACTCAACTCTCGTGATGAGACGGGAAGATATGTCTGTCGTATACCATTCAAAGATGATCCACTAAAGCTAGGAGATTCTTCCAAAACTGCTCTACAAATATTTAAATCGCTTGAACGCAAATTTCAATTGCAACCTGATTTCAAAGAGAAGTACACTGAATTTATGAAGGACTATGAAACCTCTGGTCATTTGAAGCTTTCTAATTTAAGTGACATAAATGATAAACCTCACTGTCTATTGCCGCACCACGGTGTGCTTAAGGATGGAAAGATACGTGTTGTATTTAATGGATCCGCTCACACTTCAACAGGTATAACCCTGAATAGTCTTCAGCACCAAGGTCCTAAGTTACACAATGAGATAACTGACATAATTCTACGTTTTCGTCAACATAAGATCGCCTTTGCTTGTGATATAAAACAGATGTTTCGTATGATCTCTATGCATGAAGAAGACTAACCTTTTCAACTTATATATTGGAGAGAAGAAATGTCACATCCCCTTAGAGTTTATCAGTTGACAACTGTGACGTATGGTTTGACCTCATCACCATTTTTGGCAAATCGAGTAATACAACAATTAATTCATGATGAAGGAAATAATCATCCACTTGCTGCTCATGCACTTAAACAACAGGTCTATGTAGACGATGCATTACTTGGTAGTGACACAGTTGAAGAAGCTGTAAAACTACAGCAAGATGTAATAAACCTTCTACAAAAAGGAGGTTTCGAACTACGCAAATGGGCATCTAACAACAGTCGAGTTCTGGAAACTTTACCCCCTCAACACTGCATATCAACTGACCAGCCTAATGTCAGTATTCTTGGTCTCAAGTGGAATCCACAATCCGATACATTTTCATATGTGATTTCTGAACCCCCCATGGTTTTTACCAAGAGAGCAATTTTGTCCGCCATTGCAAAGATTTATGATGTGACAGGCATGCTTGCTCCTATAATCTTTTGGGCTAAGGCGCTCATGCAGCACATATGGTCACTAGGCCTAGATTGGGACTCTTCTCTACCTAGTGATATTATCGATAAATGGACAACGTTTGTCAACGAACTTCCTGAAATCGAAAGTTTGAAGATCAGTAGATACATATCACTAGGTGATGCTGTTAACATTCAGCTGCATGGGTTTTCGGATACAAGTGAACTGGGATTTGCTGGTTGTGTTTATTTACGCACCGAAAATGCTCAGGGCAATATAGCAGTCAACCTATTAATTGCCAAGTCACGTGTGGCCCCCCTAAAACGTATTACAATACCACGTCTTGAACTGTGCGGAACACATATTTTGGCCAAATTGTTACACTATTGCATAGATCAGCTCTCTGACCGCTACAAGATTGATTCTGTCACCGCTTGGAGTGATTCTACTGTTGCATTGTCTTGGATTCACACCCCTTCTTATCGCTTAAAACTATATGTTGCAAATCGTGTAGCACAAATCCAAGAATTGACCCCTTCTTGCATTTGGAAACATGTATCCACTCATGACAACCCGGCTGACGTTGCCTCAAGGGGATTAACCCCATCTCATCTCACTCATAATGAACTTTGGTGGTCTGGACCCACCTGGCTAAAGAGTTCGTTTGCTTCATGGCCTCAATCCTCGTGTGATTTCTTCTCCGAAAAGGAACTTCCTGAACTTAGACCCGCAACTCTCAATCTCATCACAACTGAAGATCAAGGTCTGAATTTGATCAATAAATTTTCTTCATGGACTACACTTTTACATGTTATGAGCTATGTCCTACGCTTCATTTCTTGCTTGAAATCTAAGCAAAAAGTTACTCATCCCTTAACCATTGAAGAGCTAGAACAATCGAACAAACGTATTTGCTGGCTTGTTCAAAGAGAGAGTTTTTCTGAAGATATTAAATCTCTGTCAAAGAAGAGGGAATGTTCTTCTCGCCTTCAACGCTTGGCACCGTTTTTGGATGATGTAGGTTTATTAAGAGTCGGAGGACGACTTAGAAATTCTGACTTGTCATTCAGCGCTAAGCATCAAATAATCTTACCAAAAGATCATTTCGTTGTACATCTGATTATTGATTATTATCATCGCATTTACCTTCATGCTGGACAAACACATCTCCAATCTGCACTTCGAGAAAAATATTGGATACTTTCTGCTCGTAGCATTATTCGTTCCAGGATTTTCAAATGTCTCAGATGTTTTAGGATAAAACCTAAGCTCAGCACACCGCTGATGGGAGATCTACCTTCTCCAAGAATTGTAGCGTCACGTCCTTTCAATGTTTCCGGAGTTGATTATGCTGGACCATTCACTGTGAAATTGTATGTCCTAAAAAGGCTTCAGCCTATTAAAGTTTATCTCTGTCTATTCGTCTGCTTTTCGACTAAGGCGGTACATTTGGAAGTTGTATCAGATTTGACTTCAGAAGCTTATATAGCAGCACTAACTCGTTTTATTTCAAGACGTGGCTCAGTCAAAGAAATTCACAGCGACTGTGGAACCAACTTTATCGGAGCAGCTGCTACACTCCGCAGATGTTTTGAAAACCTGCTTCGTAATCCTACAACTCATCGCTTTGCCGAAGAGAACAACATCTCGTTCAAGTTTCTGCCCCCGCATGCGCCTCATCAAGGTGGTTTGTGGGAACGAGCGGTTAGGAGTGCTAAACACCACCTTCATCGAGTAGTAGGTGGGCAAATCCTGACTTATGAAGAATTCATCACACTCGTATCACGAGTCGAAGCAATATTAAATTCGAGACCGCTTACACCTCTAACTGGAGATCCAAATGATTTAGAGCCTCTTACTCCAGGGCATTTTTTAACTGGTGGACCTCTGAAATCCATTGTTGAACCTCAATTTGATGAAACTTCTTGCAACCGCTTGAGAAGATGGCAGTTAGTCCAGGCATTCTCTCAACACATTTGGACCCTATGGTCACAAGAATACCTTCATACCCTGCAGCATCGTTCAAAGTGGACAACAAAAAGGGAGAACCTCAAGATTGGCGACCTTGTTTTGCATGAGCCTAACACTCCTCCCTTGCAATGGAAACTAGGAAGAATCACCGCAGTGTCTCCAGGAGCTGATGGAGTGGTACGAGTAGTCCATCTACGCACCGCCACGGGGAACTTCAGTCGACCTGCCGTCAAAGTTTCCCTGCTTCCTACCAATTAAGTCCACTTCCACCCCCTTTCAAATCGTTTTCTTTTTCCATTCTCACTTCTTATATTTTTTCTGTTGAACCAGGTTGGTTCAAGGGGGGCGATATGTTGGATATATTTCTTATTTTACCATTTATTTTCCCAATATTTCCATTTTTCAATACTTCAATTTCAAATAATAATCCACAGCCCAAGTTATATTTCTTCTATAGTCACTTCTTGCGATAAGGAAGGTATGCGGCCTTTGTACTCTAAGCTTGTTGTCCATGCAAACGACACAGTCCACTGCCGAATGCCACCGGCAAACCTTCACCCGCTTACCGCTCCGCATCTTAGCATTTTGCTACCCGCAACTTAATAGTACCTATACTTTCAACCTTTTATTAATCAGTCATTGTAAATAGCTAAAGCTAAAGAAAGCATTTTTGTTCGGTTTTTTTCTGAGAAGAAGTTTATTGCTTTGAACTATTTTCGATCGCGTTCACGGACAATGTTTCAAGTGCAGTGCAAGTTTTAACAATACAATATGGACATGGACTAGACATCGACGCCGCTACAGGATCTGCTCAGGTGGGGTACCCCAAACTACAAAATCACATCAACCAAGGTCTGTGACAAATATTTCATTTTTGAACTTTATCAAGACAGTAAAAATAATTTAATTTTAAAGGCATAATGACTGATTAATTTCCAAACTTCTAGCGGCAATTTTCAACTAGCTATTTTCATGTTTTCACAGTAATTCCCTCACAAACATCATCGGTGGGGAGTGAAACTGTGGGTACTGTGCGATGCACTTACGCATTACTGTATGTCACTTTGCTGCTACAAAGGTGCCAAATACAGGGAGAATGACGAAGCAACCACTGAGCATGGCCTGGCATTCTCTGTAGTAACCAAGCTTTTAGAAATCTAACTGTCTGAATAGAGGCTTCCATTTATTCCTAGACAATTTTTTCACCTCTCTTCGTCTGGCTAGATATTTATATTCTAAACTGACATGGTTGACAGGAACATTCAGACTTGACAGAGTAGGTGTACGCAATGTTCTACGTGGAAAATATGCAGTTGGCCAGAAAAAATATATAAGAAAAGGTACCGCCTTGTACATGGCCTACCGGGAGAAGCCTACCAACAAGTCTCAGTTTATTTTATTATCAACTGACAGCAAAGCAGAAAATGTCAGATACACTAAACTGAGAAGGCAAAAAGTAATTATAAAGAATAAGCCAAGAATAGTCTTATCAGTACAACAATGGCATGGGGGGCATTGACGGTACTGATCAAATGTTGTACACGTACCTCGATGAACGAAGCTCGATGAAACCGTGGAAGAAGGTCATCTTCAACATATTTGGCCGTATGATGCTCAATGCCTATGTACTATATAAAATTAATACAGACAACCCAATGAGTCGTGTTTCTTTCATTTCAGCTGTGGTGGATGAACTAGCTAATTCTTGGTTTGAAAAGAAATATGGAGTTGTCGGTAATGGAGGTGGGGGCGACGCAAGAGTTGGAAAAGGGTTTGGCTTAGAGAAAGTTCCTGATAACAAGGAAAAGAACTGTTCTGGTGTGCAGTGGAAAAAAAACCCAGAGGGAAAGAGAAAAAGGGCTCGCACTATGTGTTGCTTCTGTAAAGCTGGACTGCACGCAGAGTGCTACAATCGCCATAAATGCAACTAAGGGTCAACATTTTATTTTTGTAAATACTGTAAATAGCTTTTTCAAATAAGTTTATAGACCAGTGTAATGTAACAGTTTCTTATTTACTAAGGCCTTTCTTATATACAGGACCATATATATTTTTTAGACATTATGTATGGTGTTACATGTTGTTCTATTTACAAACTAAAACTTTTCGGTGCTCCGCAACATGAAAAAAACATATTTTTGGTAAGTCCAACCAAATGTTTTCAATGTTTTCTATATTATTCTAAGGTTTGTTGCATTTATTTTCTTCATTTGATGTGTATCTTTTACATTGTTACATGTAGATACTGAATATTGTTCGCTGCCGTAATTATAATGAATATTGAAGGGTTTATCATAAGATATCACAACTTCACTAATTATAATTATTTTTGCACCAAATCTTGTAGTTTTATTTACAAATGTATGCTAAATAATAAATGAATACAATTATTTGCCTATCTACTTATCAAACTTGTGCTTTTAACATCTCAAAGTAAAAAAATTAAAAATATATTTTTTAATTTCTTTAATTATTTTGTAATAAAAAATAATTTTATATTTATATTTGTTTGCCAAATTGTTGCCATAGTAATGAGCTAAACAATAATGCAAAAATCATTTCTCTATCTCAATATTTGAAAAAGTAACAGCAAAAACTATTAATTGCTGCAAAAACAGCCAATTTTGGCCTGTCATCCCCAATACTCACTTTGCATAATAGGTCTGTCACCTCCAAAAAATTTTGCAAAAATTTTCCGGGGCCCAAAGGGTTAACAGGTCAAAATCTCGGTCAAGTTCGTTATTCAGATAATTTTGTTCAGTATTAATAAAATTAAGTTATCTTAAAACCAAATTTATGTTTTTATCCATAAGAAAAACATTGGAAGCCATTTTAGTGGAATCGTTAAAATGTAGCCGACGTCTATGTTTCAACAACAGAGTAACAAAAGGTTTTTTACCAACAAAAAAACGCACAAGAGAGATAAATCGAAGTATATTTTTAAGTTGTGAGCATATTTATTATTTTATAAAATTATTAAATGTACGTTTTTTTTTTAATATCCATACAGTTAATATTCCCTTATTATGCCTACTCTGTGTAAATATCGTCAGTCGTCGGAGGCGACGATTGTAACAGTGGCAGACAACAACGTGTGTGGCGGACCGAAAAACTCAAAATAACTTTTCAAAATAGATAACTGTAGATACTGAGATATTAACTTATAAAATAGTTAGTTTTATTACATTGTCTTAGACAATTGGGAGTATTGTGATTGTCATGTGTAAAAAGTACAAATCCTCAATTGTCTAGAAAACTTTGATGAAGCGAACAACCTTAAAATTTATTTTGTAGGACAATTATCTGATAGGTTAAATTTTCACTAAATTAATAATAACAATTGTCTACATCACATAAAATACATTACCAGTAATGTAATAGGTAACCACAATAAAAGCTATGGATTATTCTAACCAAACAGCCTTTTTCGGAAGGTTATCTTGAATGATTTGACATAGCCTAGGGTTGGATTACAGTAAGAGTAAGCCAACATTAAACTGGTAATATAACTGTTGTAAAATACTTTAAACACATTACCAGGAATGTTGTAGCAAACCAAAACAAAAGCTTTAAACTATTCTAACCAAACTAAGCCTTTTATACAGGTTTTCTGAAATGATTTGACCAGGGTTTAAGCTGTGGTCGCATTTGTCGCAAAATGCGACATGCACCACGAAAATGCGACAATATTTGGGCAGGCTGTCGCTTTTTTGCTACAAAGAAAAGTATTTTTCAATTTTATTGCAGAAAATCTGGTTTTAACAATACAAATTGTATTAAAAGTCCGTGATCACAATCCACAACCAAAAAAGATTAGAAGAGTAGTTGGGATGTTGTATACAGGCTTAACGTTGCGTTGGTTGCACACCGTCACTTTACCGATCGCCTCTGAGCGAGTGGTAGGGGAGATGAGCCTATACATTACGTTAACAGTTGCTGTCGATTTCAACTGCGTACCGTGTAAACGGAACGGGCAAGTTACTGATAATATGACAGTTATAGTGACAGTAGCTAACCCCCTAGCAGACGTCACGCGCTGTGGCTCGGTTTGGCGCGCACTTTGTAGTAGCCGAGCGAATCGGCGAATGCGAGAATGACGAGGGCTAGTTCCCAACCAAAGGGATGACTGCGCTTGCCTCGCCATCGCACCGATTCTTGTCGGTTTTGTGACCTAGTCGAAGGAGACGAGCGGCAGGTCCTCCATACTTGGTGCCGCTCGCGGTCTCGACTCGCTGCAGAATGTGGACGGTTACATGAGCACGAATCGCTCAAAATCGCAACGATCGGGCGGAAGTGTAACGACCTTAGCGAAAACAGACAACTCGAAATCGGTGATGCGCAAATGCGATCGCGATATGCTTTGAGGTTATGATTCAGAGGGTGTAATGTTTGGGGTGTGTGAGTTTTAGTTGTTCTGGTGCCATATTAGGCCTATTCTATTAGAATGTTTTGTATATTTTCATTACAGACTTTAATGGTTAAGTTACCAAGAAAAGTAGACTCTGCTGAATTATATACTATTTAAATGTTAAACCTTGAAAACTAATACAAGCAATAAACAACTTAAGACCAAAAAATAGTATACACGCGATAAAAATGCGAAAAGAAAAATATTTTTGCTACAAGTCTCTAAGAACTTGTAGCATTTTTGCTCAAAGAATTTTTTCCCCAGCTGAATCCCTGGATTTGACATATCTCAGCCGCCATGTTTTTCTTATGGAGGATAATTAAAATGTCATAAATCGTTTATTAATGAATGTATATTGATGAAACTTGGTATGTGGCTTTATTTGGTATTAAGATACATATATATGCATTGGAAATTTGCTGAGTACGCAGGTTTGCTGCTACGGGGTGTGTGTATATATATATATGTGTGTGTGTGTGTGTGTCCGTGAGCACGATAACTTTCGTAAAAATTATCCGATTTTGACGAAATTTTTTATAAACGTGTAAAGCAGTATTTATGACTAAGTTCGAAAACCAGACAGATCGACCTATCCGAAAGGGTATTTTGGGGGGGTTTTGTACCCCAAAAATGGGTTTTTTACATATAATTTTTGAAAAAGTCAAATTTGAGTTTTTCCATTGGAATCAGCTTAAAAAGACGCACGGTTTGGTGTTTTGATCATTGCTCTACGTCAAATGGTTACAGAGATATTGAAAGTGCTAAACACAGTACGTTGTCCAATGTTATTCTTATGGAGAATAAGAAAAATTGTATATCTCGCTTATTTATCAACTTATCCTGATGAAACTTGGTATATTGCTTCATATCGTTGTGGTCTATTGATATTTTACTAAAAAACATTGTTTTGCTTATATACTTCGTTCCCGTAGCAGCAAACCTGCGGACTCAGCCACCATGTTATTCTTATGGGGAATAATTAAAATGCCATAAATCGTTTATTTATGAATTTATATTGATGAAACTTGGTATTTGGTTTTATGTGTTATTAAGATACATTATATGCATTGGAAATTCACTGAGTACGCAGGTTTGCTGCTACGGGGGTATTTATATATATATATATATATATATATGTATAATGTTAATAACAATGGGTTAGTAATGAATGACAAGGACATTGAATTCACACATTATTTATTAAAATTAAGTATAAGTCACAAACACGTCAATATTAAACTTAGACTAAAAAATATAATAGATAAGTCAAACTAGTGTGCCCCATAGCTCAAACTTCTCATGGCTTTAAGATTAGAACTTAGTTCATAGAAAGTGATTCAACTTAGGGTCTAAATGAAATTATATTTATGATTAAAAAGAGGCTAGGTCATTTACATCTGCAGTAATCAGAAATGCAAACAAATAAGCTGAGGCCTACTTTTTAAAAACATACACTACCAGGAAACTCGTAAACAATTTTTCTGTCAATTTCTTTTATCTATGGAACAGGTAAAATAGCTGAGATCTGTTCAAAACGAACGGCAAAGTTGTCATTTTCATTTGGAATAAACTGTGTAGATAATTTATCTTTTCGCGGATATCCATTTACCATAATTTATCCTTCCTCTTGATCAACCTGTTGGACACAACATACATACTTGTAATGGGTTTTTTGTCTTTGGCCGCCAAGTAGATCCACTAGTACAAACAACCCAGAGGTAAACTTTGACCACTCTTTGTTTACAAAATGTATATAATGAATTTTCTAATAAAAATCTGTAGAACAAATTTTACCGAGGCTGTTTTTGAAATTTCTAAAAAAAATCAATTTTTTTTACTTTACCAAAAAAATGTCCTAGATCTTTTTTATTTTAGTATTTCTAAATTCTCCTGTTCTTTCGGATCAAAATAAATATGAGGTTGGCTAGGTTTACTTCTACAGTTGTGAATTAATACAAATTTTCTAAAAAAGGTCTGCAAAATCTCCAAATCTGCTTGGCCATTTCCCTCTTCAACATCAGGCCACTGCTAGGGTTAAATTTATTCATACCTCTATATTCTGAAATAGTGCCTATCTTACATCACATGTCATAAAATCTCAAAAACGAGTTCGCACGCAGCACGCTGACGTGAGGGAAGTGAATTTTCACATAAAAAACTATAAAAACTTAAAAACAGGTAAAAACATACAATTATTCCAATTTTTATTCAAATCTGAAAATATTGATTTTTTGGGTGTTCTGATACTCCTGGTTCTATTTACCTGCAATGCTGGAAATACAATTTTGCGCATTATAAGGTTAGGAGAAGGTCAAATCAGGCTTTAAAGTAGGCGTGAGGTTGTTGGGGATGATAAAAGTACGCCAAAAAATGATTAACAGGCTTTTCTAATGTGAAACCCCCATAAGACAACGTACTGCATTTGGTCAATACACATTTCCTTTAATAACTCGGTAAATATATATGCTAGAATGACGAGAGAGGGCTTAAAAGTTACGCCACACTAATTCCCATCTTTTTACTTTCGTTAATTTCACATCAGGGTCTTTTCTGACCCTTTTTGGGCCCAAAAACTCAAAATTTGAAAGATTAATCTCCTAAAAAAAGGTGTTTACAGTTTTCCGATTGTTTTGCCCAACGAACTTGTCCAACTGATTATAGAAAGGAACGTCCCTACCAAATTTGAAGTAAATCGGACAAAAAATGTGACCGCTAGAGTGCCTGCACACACATATATATATATATATATATGTCTATATATATATAAAATTTTGAACGAACCCCCAAAACGTGTTCAGGGGGTCACGTTAGGAACTTCTATGGTGGTCCCGGGCTTAAGTTTCACCGTGCGGGTCATGCTAATAGTTCACTTTCCATAGGAAATTCACTAACAATATTTTTACTTAACTTAAATAATTAATTTTCACATCAGCTACAAAAACGTGCTTCTGGGGCCTATATCTTTCAGTTTTCTTTATTAAATTTTAAGTTACTACTAGGTATAAGTTGCATTTCGAAAATTTGTCGTGTATTTCATCAATTTTGAAGTAGGCCTTATCCATATTTGGGAAGACATGTATATTATTTATAAAACCTTGTTGGCCCTAAGTCAATTTATCCATAGTAATCATTAAAGTGAATCAAGCACATAAGTAATAATAAATAATATTAGGCCTATGCCTCCTACAATTCATAATTTTTGCACACAAATATTTCATATCAAATTATATTAAAAAATATGTTCATGGAAATACTTTTACAGTTCAATGACAATAATTAGAAAAATACAACTTTATTACTGATTTTAATAAATAACTAATCAGCTGGTAATGGCTGTCACTTTTTAGCATCATCTTCATTTTAATGACCGCATACATAATATGTAAAAACAACTATCTAGCCATAAGGTAACGTGCAAATATTATGTAATGCCATTTCTGAACCCCTCTCTTATTGCAATGCCTTTATACTTTTTCTAGATACCCATAATATTTTTAACAAGTTAACAAATTTTTTACTCTAATAAATTATTAATTTTGACTAGAAGATCGTCTTATTTATCAACACCTAATATAGTGGGGTATCGTTATCCTAATGTTGTCACTTATCCGCTAAGTGGTCATCAGTATACAGCTACGGCAGATGATACTGAATGCGTTGATAGTAGATGGTAGTGATGTGCTACCTCAGTACAATATGTATCAACCTTAATTATCGTATCACAGTAAAATAAAAACTTAATCATATAAATACAATTGTAGAATACGGAATGGTGTACGCTTATGTTGTATCACTTTTGACGTGTGATGTCATTCAATTCCACCGAAGATTATTGACTGATTTAAGATGTCAAACCAAAGGAATATTTTTACAAAATTATATGTAATGCTTATTTTTAAAGCAAGCTCTAATGTGTTAATTTTGCAAATTTAATGCAAAATGTGTTAAATCTAATGCAAAGTAAAGGCTTCCAACTATAAAATGCCGTCTCTAAGTGCCCATACAAATTTAAATATCAAAATTGATAATACGATATGTATCGTTTTTACCATTATCGCATCGTGGGCTGCCATATTGTGATATTCGATAAGATGCATAACACATCATAATCACTATACTACTTACCATATCCTGAGAAGTTCCAATGTGAAACTAAATGTTTTCAATAAGGACTGGCAATAATAAATTTGTTAGCAGTAATTCATAAAAGATATGAAAGGAAGTTAGAAAATACTTGAAAACCAGGATGTATGCTCATGCAACAGGGAGAGAGGGATGCAAAATGGTCACAGCCCGGGACCATGATAACTTTTTGTTTTGAGGTCCCCAGATGCCATAAACACTATACGTTCAAAACTGTATACACAGTGTTTAAAAATCTTTCAGGATTTTGGCATATGATTCCTCATACAAGAAGAGAGAAAACTTATATGAAGGTGTGTCTTGAAACGCTTAGTTGTCAAACTATCTGTTTTAGCCTATACCTATTACGTTATTCCTCAAGACCATCTTAAGATATCGACTTCAAACTTGGTATATGTATTATATCTAGTAAGAGCCATTTTGGTACGGAATATCTAGTTTCTACTTAGTACTATTTCAAAATTAATGCTTTTTGAAATGGTACAAAGTAGAAACTTGATATTCCATACATAAATGGGTCTTAAATTAATATATTTACGAAGTTTGAAGTCGATATCTTCAATTGTTCCTAAGATAATAATGTATTAAGTAAAAAAACCATGCAGGCAGATAGAAGGAAAACTTAAGTATTTTAGTACACACCTTTACATCAACTTTTTTCTTTATTTTTGTAAGAGGAATCATATCCCAAAGTCCTTAAAGGTTTTTTTAACACCCTGTATACATATCTATATATATTTTAATATATAAAAGCCAAAGCCCTCACGAATCGTAATCACTAATTTTCCAACTCCCCGGCATGCTTGAGAGGTTAAATTTGGTAAATCAAGCAACAGGTATAGGAGTTAAAAAAATTGGGAGCACACAAATGGTCTAGCTAGGAACGGTTTTCCGCCCTTTTGATAACATCTGCTGCCATTTTGGGTACATCCAAGTGGTCTGCCATTTCCTTTTTGGTGATCGGCCAACTATTATAAAGCAAGTAACGTATCAATAAAAAGTATGCAAATGACTCGACTTGCCTCCAAAAATTGTAATTTATATATATATATAGATTTACCAATTTTTCGGACCTTGGACTGCCATACTTTCATTTTCTAAAATTAAATTTTAAGTCATACTGGTTATATAGCAAAGAAAATAAAAAAATAAAAGTGCAGATGGTATGGCTTTTTGGGTCATTGGCTCTTCAACTATTTCAATAATCAATAAGCGTTTGTTTCAAGAAAATTAAAATGTAAAATGTTAAAAATTAAAGTTAGTGGACATTTTTAGCTACAGTAAATGAACATAGAAGTTATCTGTAATATCCTTTTGGGTGAATATTTTAAGTTGAAATAATAAAAGTTATCTTACTGACGGAGAACAAACAAAAAACAAATCTAACATTTGGTTTTTTTTTATAAAACAATTAAACCTACAGTAACTGACGAGTCCCCAATATTCAGTCATCTAACTAGCCTAACCGCCAAAGTATACTGTTAACCCTTTCACTGTTTATTAGAAATTGTTATGCCATTTTTATGATTTTGCAATGAGGACACTTAAATTCAAAACATATCAATGGTTAAATACATCTGCTCTTTATTATAAAAGCCTAAATATTATTTTATTCGGAAAATTACAGTAGGATAATTTCTTGGTAGCATAACATCAACATCACCTTATCTTAAGGTTCAACGAGAGACTAAGGCATAACGTAGTCAAAACGGCCATTTCTTATTTTAGCAAAGATAGTAGACCACACCAAATCAAAGATATTCTCTAGTTAGTAAAATAAAAATAAGAGTTTCTACTTTCAAAAGCCATTTAAATCAATTAATCCGAAGTCTTACTAATGTTACTTAAGAGCCTGTCAATTAATGTTACTTAATTGAGTGGAGTAATCAACTGAGGTGGAGTGTGTTACTTAAACGGACGATAACAGAACAGCTACAAATTAAATGTATCTGAAATCTGATGAAAAACATTGAGATGTTAACTAACTACTTGCTGGCATAAAGCAGAATATAGGCTATATTTTATTTTTCACCACACTGTGCTGAAAGTAGCTATTTTTTATCAGCTGTGAGCACTGAAATTGATACTTTTCCGGGACCCTAGTGCTGTAAAAACAGCTGGTGATTTTTGCCGCTCTGTTATTAGTTATTCTGACATGCTAGTATAGCTTGCTGCGTCTACCTATAGCAGTGTTGCATTGAAACTCAGCTGTTCTTATTAATCTAATTACTAGATTAACATAAACACTGTTAATGTTGTCATTATGTTATAAGAAATATTACTCAGTAAACCTGACAAAAAGGTCTGAAAAAGATGTTTCATTATTATTATTTAGTGTGAGAAAAATATTGTTCATATCGTTCCTAGAGTGTTTTTCCGTACTTGATCGAATTTCCATGGAAAAAACAATCGTGTCTTGGGAAAGGGCACTTTTGACACTAGTGATGAAATACTCTATTTTGACAGCCTAATTTAAATTAAAGTAATCAATAACCATTCTTAATAAATATAATTAACTATTTAATATGTAGCCTGAGTGCAGATTCTTGTAAAGATAAAATATAAAACAAACTAAATATACCATTCACAGTTCACACAGTTATAAACACAAACAGGCAGATAAAATATAAAACAAAACCAATATACAAATCGCTCTTATACTTACAGTTAGGCAGTTGTGGTTTCGGTAGCATAATGAAGACCATTAACCCTCCAGAAAAAGCTCACAAAGAGCACTAACAATATGATCAAGGATGTTCTGCCTGGTTCCATTTTGCTTTGCAGGAGTTGTACTTTCCTGTACCATCTTTATCACTGTTTTGATGTACATGATGTAATGTTTTAGCTGGTCAACGGATCCAGGACAGTTTACATGAGGCCCCTCAGCAGCGTTGTCTCACAGAACAGCCAGTTGAGCCAACAGATACCATCCGCCCCCTCTTCCACTGCTGTTAGTCTGGTACGTTTTGATTATATTAGCACATTAATGGAAAAGGGCTTTCTGCTCAGTGTGTGTTGAGCTTCTTAATTGTACGTAATCGATTTGTATTCATGGTTTGATTTTAGGCTTATAAATTTTGTCTGATCCAAGGAGTTCCTTTTTAGGTTGCAAGTTTTTAAGCTGCAGCTAAGTAAGAATTACATTTCCTTTTGTAGTCTTAACGTAGTGTGACAGTGTGGGTGCCTAGAAGTCCTGTTCTCTCATTAGTTTTCTTTAAACCTACATTGGTCTCTAGCAATGTTCCTAAATTAAAGTGTATTAAAATTGATCAGTAATCTTCCATTGAAAGTTTTGATTCTTAAAACAAATTATACGCTGTGTGAACATTTTAATTTTGTTCCTGTTTGTTTTATAAATCAGCCTTTTATGAATCATAATGTTGTACTCCTAATACCGAGAAGTAAACTAATCTTGTCAGTTACGCATTTAAAGGTACAGTAGTTTTCCATTTTCAGTATTATGGTTGGTGACATAACTTCCCTGAAAGAAGCTCATTATTTTTTTCAGTTACCCCTTGTACGAAATTTCCAAACATCTGCCGTTTCCCGAGACATCGACTCGGCGGCCAAGTTCATTGGTGCCGGAGCCGCCACGGTAGGAGTCGCGGGATCAGGTTGGTTTCACACTCTTGTTATCCTCATTATATTGGTTTGGTTTTCATTGGATGTCCTTTGTTTCGTTCATTTCCCTCACATTCTTTGCAACACCAGGGTAATTTTCACAACATTAACTCAGGATAGGTTTTTGTTGCTATTTTATAAAAATCGTCAAAAGTGAGTGATAAACTCACCAGAACAGCCCTATCCTTACAACCCTGAAATTTGACACTGGCTGCTATTTTATAAAAATCGTCAAAAGTGAGTGATAAACTCACCAGAACAGCCCTATCCTTACAACCCAGAAATTTGACACTGGCTTACCGATACGCCTAATGCTGCAGCAGCGCATGGTTGAGTATAGTCCTATTGCCTGTGCTTGGTAGTGCCTGGAGGAAGGGGTTGAAAAATTTTAGTCCTATGTTTAAAACGTTTTCTTTAGTCACATTATTTTTTCATGAAATGATTGGCGGCCCTATAGCAACATTAGACCTAAATAATTGAAAGGTTACTCACTGACTATATAGAGACAGCTAATTTAAGGGTTTAGGTTTAGCTAACCCCACCCTAAACAGTTCTCTCAGAAATTACATCTGATTCAAGTTTGCAGCAATCAGTTAGTGGCATAAAGTTCATGCTAAAAATAATAGTATATTTTATTTTGTTTACATGTTGTGCAAACTGTGACTGCTTGATAAAAAAGTTGCATTCGATATTGTTTGCCACAACTTTGCTAGAGGATTTAACTGTGCATTGGATTTTTAATACTGAGAGGTATGATAATCAGCAAGGTCCACATTCTATATCCAAACCCATAAAACTACAATTTGTTAAAACATGATTTCTGCTGGTGAAGCCTTATCTAAAATATGTTTGGAATATCCCAACTTCTTTGTTTAACAAAATTCGTTGTTTGTTCATACTTATTAATGACAAAAATTGTATATTCAAAATCATAATAGGTTGTCAATAAGTAGTACATGCGCATATTTCTTATCGTGTGCCAAATAAGTTTAAAACTGACTGCTAATATATGCATACTAACATACAAATATTTTCAAGCTTGAAAATAAATTGTATATTATTGTATTTTATGATATTCTTACAATATTGATTTCCACAACGGTTCATTTATTTTTGTTTGGTTTGTTATATTTTGTTGTGTTGTGTTGTGTTTGTTAATGTTTTGTATATATTTTCAGGAATTGGGATTGGTGTTGTCTTTGGTGCATTAATTCTTGGTTATTCCCGTAACCCCACACTAAAAGCTCAACTTTTTTCTTACGCTATTCTGGGTTTTGCCCTCTCTGAGGCTATGGGTCTGTTTTGTCTTATGATGGCATTCTTGCTACTGTTTGCATTATGATATGTGTCTAATTATTTTTGCACTGTAAATTTTTGAGTGAATAATTCATATTCACAAATCAATACTATTAACACATTAGGTTTGGATAAAACTCACAAGTATGTCCTTTTTATTGTATTTTATTCTGACCAATTAGCTGTGAAAAGTATAAGTTTTTATATTAACTTAGGCCTAATTTTACTTTGGGTTTTATTTAAATATTAATAGGATATTAAAAAGTTTGTAAACAAACTAATATATGTTTATTGATGTATGTTTATTACATATTATTGAATTTACCAATTTCGTTATTTAAATAGCTGAGGAATGTAAAAATGTTTTTGTAATTTTTAATAGCCTACCCTAATATAGTTTTAAGGGAAGTTTCCCTCCATTAGTTACTACTATGTAATCTAAAAAACGGACTGACAGACAAAAATTGTGTCTGTTTTATTATGTTAAAAATCAATTAGTGTTCAGCATTTTCATTTAAAGGTAAAGGAATGTTTGACCAACCATTACATGTTATCCGGGTTAATTTGATGTCTGGGATATATATATCAGAGATATGTACTCTCCCAATGTTATTTTATTTACTGGTCTCGCAGAAGCCTCCGATTCAATCGGAGGTTGGAAAGCTATGCTGTATCGGTAGATAGGCCCTAATCTAGTTTTATTATTTTGTACAACTAACATTTAACAATTATAAGGTCAGTTATGTGTGTGTGTTGGTGTTATTTATTACCTAATTTGAATATCAACAATCTAATGCTTCATTGTGATTGCAGGAGCTGGTATCGGGACAGTGTTTGGCTCCCTGATTATCGGCTACGCCAGAAACCCCTCTCTCAAACAACAACTGTTCTCTTACGCCATCTTGGGCTTTGCCCTGTCTGAGGCCATGGGCCTCTTCTGTCTTATGATGGCCTTTTTGCTACTGTTCGCATTCTAAATCACTGCATTTTAGTTATCACTGCCCGGCAGAGTCGATCTTACCCTTGGAATAAACCCCGGGTCGACCGTTGGCGTCTTCGGATTTAGGGGTCATCTGAGACTATTTCACGGACGGCTCGACAGACGATTCGTTTTCTATGAGGGTTTGCGTTAAAACATATTGGTTACATAATAAATCAATTTAAGTATAAAATTTTGAATGATCCTCGAGATAGAAGTCGGGTTTATTCCATTGCGTAGGCTCGTGCGTAGAGATTTAATCCACCCGAATCTGGAGTTTTATCCAGTATTCTGGAAGGTCTGAAAATTCACTCATCGGTCATACACTAAATTTCTTTTTGTAAAAAAAAGTGTTAAAACTATTGTTTGTTGTATTATAATTTTTTCGTTTAGCGATAAGCGACTTGAGACTACCGAACTAAGCTATTGTTGTATTGTTATTTTTAAAAATATACTATTGTGGAAACAATTGGATGATTGAGTAGTAAATTACCCCTTTTCTTTAAGGCAACATGCGGCTATTCCACTGTACAGTGTTAGAAATTAAAAACATTAATAGTTGGAAAGCTTTGCTCTTCTTCCCTTTTCATTCCCTTATTAAAGAATAGTAATCGGTCATCAATAACAGGTTTTTCTGCTGAGTCCTACAGCTTAACATTTTATTATTAATGGTAGTGAAATGTAGGATGTTGTAATAATTTGTTTAGAACATTTTATTTTTAAAATAGTATTTTTAATTTTAATATTTCATAAATTTAGGGGGGTTGTACTTTTGATTGAAAATTTATGTTCAACAGTAAAACCACATACTTCTTAGGTGTTACTAAAAACTCTCCTAAGGAAGATTTTTTGATTTAAAATATTCTTATGTTTATTAACACATTCGCTGCTGGGCACGCCCGGGGGCTTGTTCCCACCACGTGGCAACTGTTCCGATAGGCGCGGTCACATTTTGAATTCCTGGCTAACGAATGACAAAAACACCGTCCTGTGTTAAACACAACTGGACGTAGTTCTACAAAACGCCAAAAGCTAGCAGCAGAATCCAGATAGCAGTAGTCAACCAGGGTCACCATCTAGAGGACTAAGTGGGACAAAAACAAATGCGGGGAAGACCCGGGATATTGGGGAAAAGTTACTACCAACCTACACAAAAATAAAGCTTGCAATCTGTGCTACAGCAGGCAATTAATCACCTGCCTCCAGCCAGTGCTGGGCTCACACTGACTGGTTTAGTTTCAAGAGAGGTGGAGGCCGCTTTTGACCGCGCGCAGCCCGGGCCGGTCGAAAGTGACCGCGCCACAGCGTACATGTTAATATTATAGTAACAGTATTGAATATTTTTAATGACAAATGACAGAAATTTCATTTATCTGTTTTTACAAGAATAAGTTTTTATTTTTAGCCCTTGAAAACATATCCTAGCATATATAACTCAAAATTTACAACTCTTGTCACACTCGCCCTTAGTAGTTTTCAAAATATAAAATGACGAGTGCCACAACCTACCACTAACAATAAGGAGGTTAAGTCTGGGGATAGGACTAATGTTTATATTATGAAAATGATTTAAATGTAAAAAAAGTGTTAAGTTATTATTTACATAATATATCAAATCAAAAAAATCTTTATTCATAAAATACATGTTATGTACATTGAATAGTGTCATCAATGCTTAAGAATAGAACTTAAGACTAAAAATAAATAATGAAAAACAAAATCAATTGTAAATACATGAGGGGGTGGAAAAGTACTCCTCCAGAGAATATAAAGCTTTGTCAATCAAATAACTTTTTACTTTGTTTTTAAATTTCTTAAGGTTTTCCTCATTTTTTATATTGCTGGGTAGATGTTTCAAAAACCTTAATCCCACATAGGATGGTTTTTTTCATAATACTTTAATTTATGTTGTGAAGTGATAATAAATTTTTATTCCTAGTATTATATGGATGACAGATAACTTCTGTGCTTTTTATATTATTTTTTGCAATTTTTTATATATTTTTATATTATTATTATACATTCCATGCTGTTATAATTTGACAACATTTTTAATAAACTAAGTAAACAAGGTGCTGAACTATTCTGTAGTAAGATACAGCAAGGTTTTATCTAAGTTACTGATGCAAAAGATTGATCGTTCCATACTTCCAACGGGTGGCTACCAGTTGGTCGACTTTTAGAAAATAAAGACCTGGAACCAATTAGTTCACATAATATTTGGTCACAAACCACTTGGTCGACTTTTAGATAAATATATGTAATAACAGATGGACTTGCTCCATGTTGGAAGAACCCGAGCCCAAGGAATTATTTCCTTAAAAACATCCGTTATGATGAGACAACTGCCACCCCAAATTATGCTTGTCTGATACAAAAAAATGGCTCCAGTGATTTTCTAAAATTTTGGAAAACTAACTTTTCTTAAGGGATTTATACTTTCAAAGTTTATTTCAATTCTAGCCGTTCCGTCGCGTTCACTACGTAATGTTAGTAAGATATATGTTAACTAAGAGTCGTGTTGTATTCTAAGGCAGCAATTTAAAAGATGCTCCGCGTATTTCTGGTGAACGTTTGCCGACGCTGGGCAAACCTTGCAGCAATAGCTCATCTGCGAGCTTCAGCTTCCTCAACAGTTTCTCTCTGCCTTAGTCCTATTTCAGTTGCTCTCAAACTGGCCTGCCGCTGAGCTTACTCTTCACGTTGAAACTGCTGTTCTGGAGTTTCTTCTGCTCTGTGTGCTAATTGCTATAGAGCTTGTTATTTATAGCTAATGTCTATTTGTTACTTTAGGATATTAGATAGATTTGATTGATCATTAAACACAAATGTGCAATAGATCTCGTCTAAATACATATAATGCATACAAAACATTCATATGTTTAAATAAGTAGATTTACATCCATGAGTAATACTCTCATATTATAAATAGTTCTAGGCCAATAAATATTTAAAAAATACAATCTTGCGTAAGAAAAACATCCATATAGTTTGGGTGGGTTTCAAAACCCCGAGATTTCACAATTCCGAGGTCTGTAAAAATCAACTAAATGCTTAAAATATCATAATTCCGAGGTCTACAAAATTCAACTAAGAATTAAAATTAACATAGTTCCGAGGTGTCATAACTCCAAGTTCCGTTTATTTAAATATTAAAATGCAGTTTATCATAGTTCCGACGTCTCTAAAAGTCAACTAAGAATCAAAATGGTCATAGTTCCTAGGTTTCATAACTCCCAAGTTCTGTTTATTTTAGGGATGAGTCGATTCCGGTTCCGGTTCTTGCAAATCGATTCTCGATTCCGATTCCTAATAACAGGTAAAATTGCAAAGTGTTATGTGTTTCAAGACAATCAGTTGGTCGGAGATTTTTCTTATACATAAATTGGTTTAGCGTTGTCACTTTAAGAAAATTATAAAATAATAATATTTAACTAGGCATACTCAAATTCAAACATGGGTGGAATAAAATAACAGAGATAATTATGTGACTCAACAAGTATCTTTATCAGCACACAGAAAATATATACTCAGCACATCAGCCATACTCAGCAAGACGTAAGCGTGAGGTTGTGTTGAGAGAACAAACCACAAATACCACCATTTTGCAGTGTTACCAGATTGCAAATTCCACTATCGTACTGTTCCAGCTAATTTATTGTGTAGTATCGTCGTCTTTATAGAAACTTTTCTCCATTTAATTTAATCGTAATTTGAAAAAATTGTCTATATTACATAAACAATAAACTTTAAAATTACGTCGATATAATACTCAAAACTAAAACACTACCGTAAATGTTATTAATTAATTGCAGTACTGAAATTATCGTAAGTCTGATGGTATCTGGCAACACTGGTAGAAGTTTGAAGTTTACCGGTGTGCACTTTTCCCGGAATACACTAGCGCCCCTAGGCTCCAGCCATCCATTACCATGTAGGCCAGATAGCTGTGGCCATTGCGTTTATAACTTGGCTAGCCTGCCATGAGAAGCGCTGAGGCTTTGGCTTTCAAACGAACCTTCCGATCTAAGGAAGTGAGTTTGACTTTCAATCTGTTGTTTTGCATGATGAGTGACATGTTTGTAGGTGCAATATCTGCGTCGCCTGTCTACGTAGTAATAAAGTAGTTCAAGTTAATACTTATTGTAACAAAATGAAAATGACAGTGATACTAAGAACAAATACAATAGATGTTCAAATGGTGATTTAGAACTTGAGCAAAATAAGCATGTATAACCAAAATAACACTCAATTCTGAAGTCACAGTACCTTATCTGACAGGCGTAGGAAAGCAGTTCTGTCAACTGGTTCGATTACAATTTATTACAACAAGATGTTTTAATCATTTCAATTTCATTTGACTGTGTTATACAGGATTCAGCAGGAAATAATAAAATACAATATGCTGTATAGTTGTTTTTATTCATAAATGAGTTGACTAGAGTCTAGATAAACTTCCAGACTGTCTCAAATATTGTCCCAAGTTAATGGTGGTCATCCGTGTATAATGATGGTATGGAACCGATTGAACAGGAATCGACTTTTGGCGATCGATTCTCGATTCCGGTTCCTATCCTGAGAACCGGTGGAATCGAGAATCGACTTTGGAACCGACTCATCCCTAGTTTATTTAAATATAAAAATGCAGTTTATCATAGTTCCGAGGTCTCTTAACCCTAGCAGTGGCCAACCAGCGTAATACGCTGGGTTCACGTGATGCCTGAAATGGCCACCAGCGTAATACGCTGATACGGGTAGAAATTTTTGTAACGGTAAAAAAAACATTAATAGTCAACTCAGAAGTGAACAATATTTATACCATTCGAAAGATCACATTCTGAACTTTCATTTTATTACATAAATGAACCGTTTACAAGTTGTATAACAATGTCACGACGATTATAATTACAATGAAATTTTGCCGCTATGCCATTCCTGCATTCGATGCTCGGAAAATGTAAAAGCACAACTACTTTGAAATTACCCTGCTCGGGTAATTTTTGTCTTAGGATGTTGCGGGTGGTACCACTGCATAGCCAAAGAGTTTAGTTTCACTGTGGTATTGATTTTTAGGACAAAATATTGATTGGACAACAGTTACGATTTTATGAACACAGCTGTTTTCTGAATTTATAACAAATGGCCAACCGGCGTAATAAGCTGGTATGGAAAATAGGAATTACATCCAGTGCAAGTTATAAATACTAGTCATATAATATGTAATTTTGAAGAGGAAGAAATTTAGCTTTTGAGATTGGCAGCCTTGCCCATGGTTATTTCCAGCTGCTCTCTCGAAGACGAAGGAAATGCGTCACTCCTCTCACATCTGATGCGTAGTTGCGACGTTGACGTTGCAGCCATTTCGTGTTGTCGGTGAGTTTGCGCTCTCGTTATATCCGCGAATTATTGCTAAATCCTTTATTATTTCGTAGTGTTTGTGTTAGTGAAGTGTGTGTGTGTATATAACAGTAATCTTTATGCATTTTATTATGCATAAATATTACTGAAGTGTGTGAAATAGTGTTTGTAAAAAGTTGTGTTTTTCTTTAGCACCATGTCACGAAAATACGAGTGCGATATAAACCGTGATTTTATATGTCCGCGATTATTTTTATTATTACATAACACATATAAAAACATACAATTTATTATGAATGTTATGTATATTTTTGTAGGTAATGGGAAATTCTACATGTTTATATTGTTTTGGGATGAAAAAATTTCTAAAAAAAGTTATACTAAATACTGTAAAAATTACACATTTTGCGGTTTTCCGTATATTCTTTCATAACACCTACACAAAAATTTTCCCCCCATTATGTTATACATTTATGTGTAGGGAATTGAATTTCCTACAAAATGTATATATAGTATTTGGAGGAATAAATTTCTAAAAAAAAAGTTATATTCTAAAATCTGTATAAATTTTTTCTCCGAATATCCTAAAATTTCCAAACTTCTAATCATAAGTGATAAAATTTTTTTACCATCAATTTTATGACTTTTTACATTCCTTACTTCATTAGCTTTACAAATATATACATATTATTATTAGCATATACATATTTATATTACCTTTTTACAGTACTAACTAACACTGTACAATTTTCAAATTTTGTGGTTTTCCGTATATACTTACATAATACTTGCAAATAAAATTCTTTCCCCAACATATTACACATTTCTATGTAGGGAATTGAATTTCCTACTAAATGTATATATAGTATTTGGAGGAATAAATTTCTAAAAAAGTAATATACTGAATACCGTAGAATTATTTTTTTTCAAATACCCTAAAATTTCCAAAATTCATCTAATCATAAGTGATGACAATTTTTTACCATCAACTTTATGACTTTTTTACATTTCTTATTTCATTATCTTTACAGATATATACATATTATTATTAGCATATACATATTTACAGTACTAACACTTGTAGTGGGTCGCTTTATTGGGTAATTAAATTAAAAATATTAACTAATTAAAAATTGCGTAATTCTAAAAATCAAAACGTAAAATAATCCCCAGTAAGCAAACGTCGCAGATTTTGTTGTTCCCATCGGAATGTTTGCAAAAATGTCAAAACAGGATGTGACTCACATCCGCTCAGAACGCGTAAACAAAATACGTCACACAGGAATTTCTAGATTTGAGAACGGAAAATTACTGTGTTCTCACGCTTCGGATTTTAGTTCAAATCTTCACCGCTTGCACTTGAGGGCGACACCGGACGGGGTTTCAACGGTTGCTATGGTTACAGGACGAGGGCGCATCGAGAATGACGCAGGGTGGTGCGACGATGCTGTCATGGCGAATGCGCGTCGAGAGAGGAGAATGATCAGTCTAGGAGGATCAGTCTTTGAGAGTCAGTCTTAGAGGAGTCGTTGGGGAGCAGTCGAAGTAGAGAGGGCGGAACGTTTAGTCAATCGTTGGAGAGTGAGATGGTCATTAGTAGTACGTACCATCTCTGTTGTGCCGAGTCAAGTGATTTAACACTATTGACATTCTAATTAGCTACATAAACTTTTGACACGAAATTAAATTTATAAATTCGTGATTTCTCAGTGACGATCGGACCTTTAAACAGTCATTTAACCTACATCGAAGACATTAATTAGAGTTTACAAAAGTACGGAGTGAAGTAATGACAGTACGTGTGTAACAAGTATTTGGTGAAAGCTCGTCGTTGGACATAAACTGTCGCGGAGAGGTCGCCCAATTCATTGAAGACAACATCGGACCATCGAGACTCAATTCATCTCACCTCACTGAATCTTCATTATTAAAAACAGATAAGCCATAGTTTTAATATTTAGTAAAATCACAATCAAAGCTTAATGCCTTAAAATTACAAACCAATTATTAGAGCACATCAAGTATAAAATCAAGTAATTATTTCAGTAGGAGTGTGTTTAACTTACATTGTCGTCTGTTTCATGTTTATTAATCAAATAAATAAACTTATGTATTTGCTCTAAACCATTTTGTCGCCTCACAACTAATTAACCCTTTATCAACCAAAGTAAATTTAAATATTGAAAAAACCCAGTGTATTAAAATATATAAGAAGCATATTCAGAACCGCTTCAGAATGACTCTAACGTAAGGCTAATGAATTTAACATTTTCACAAGAAGAGTCTTAGACATGCTTCAGAATGGCGCCCAACGTGGGGCAGTAATTAAACTTGTTTAATTATTAAAAGAACAAACCCCCTGTGATTTAAGATAGGTTTGATATTAAGTAAGGTAAGATTTAGTTGTGAAGGGTTTCATGTGATACAAGTAATGAATAGTTCCGATGAATCTGAGGATAACATCCCTTTAAGTGAATTATATAATAGTAATAAAATGTTTGAAGAAAACCATTCTGGAGGTTTAAGCCCACAAAATAATGCAGAAATTGAGCTGCATAACCAAATTGATAGAATGATACCGGTAGGCTTAGATAGTAACTTGTTAGAATCAAGCGAGGTAAGTAATTCTGAAAACAGTGTATCCTTGACTAACAAGAATCAACAATGACTAACGATTTTGGGAAGGGGGGTCAATATGACTTGTTAGTGAGTAAACCAGTTCCTCAGATTAGTGAACATAGCAGTAGACCTAGGGACAATGATAAAATCTTGGAGCTACTTAACACCTTGTGTAGTGGGATGTCAGATATGAGGGTTGAAGTAAATACCTTGGGTAGTGGGATGTCAGAAATGAGGGTTGAGATGAATAATTTAAAAGCTGATATTAGATCGGAAATTCAAGTTCTTAAGACCGATTTACTAACAGTTATTCAGGCCAATAGGGATGAGATTCAAGCAACAGGTAAGAGATTAGACGAATATAAAGAGGAAAATAGGGTAACCGTGGAAAACTTAAATTCTAAAGTAGACACAGTAGTAGGGGATGTTTCTCAGGTACAGCAAAAAATTGGTGAGATAGATAAACGGTGTACTGAGACCAACATTGTTTGTGAATTTAATAAAATTCAATTGTCAAATGAGGTAGATATCTTAGCTGCGGAAGTAAATAGTAGGGTTGAAACAGTAACAGAATTAATTGTTAAACAAGGTGATTCACTCAATGCATTGTCTAAGAGCCAAAGTAAATTCACTGACGAAAATCTTAAGTGGCGTGGAAAATTCCAAGCGGAAATCCAGTATCAATTAAAAGAGGAAATTTCTCAATGCGAAGGCAACCTTAAAGATAAGCTATATGAGGTCAAAGATGAATTAAGTAGGGAGCTTGAGTTATTGAAAAATTCTAGGGGAAAGGTAAGTACAAGTAACCTTAAGAATAAATTTGAGCAGTCTGTACACAAGGACAGGTGTACTGAAACTAGTAATAAAACCAGTTCGCAGCAAGCAGAGCTATATTTAATAGAATTTCATGGTGAAAATGACAGGATAACGCACCCTATGTATTTTTTACATGTAGTACAAAAATTCAATGAGTTGACGGATAGTGTATGGGAGATTAACAAATTAACCCTACTTAAGTATATGAAAGGTACAGCAAATAAATGGATGAGGGAAGTGATGATTAGTTTAAATAGTTTCGAAGATTTTGAATTCATGTTTAAAGAAAAATATTGGGGTAACGAAGAACAACAGCAATTTGAAGATGACTTGAATGGTACAGGCAACTTTGTTAATGGTAGAGTTGACCTACTTACATATGTTAGTCAGTACTTTGAAAAAAATCAGTATTTGGATAGGCCCTTGTCCATGAGGAAGTTTATTATAAGGATAGCTCGACACCTGCCGGGAGAGGTAGGGGGAATGTTAATACCCATGAAGGATATTCAATCAAAGAAGGAGTTACTAGATTATTTAAAGGTAATTTCTGACTTACAACAAAACAAGAATCGTGCTAGGCCACAAAACAGTAATAGGTACCCACCACAGAATAGGGACAATACAGAATCAAATAGGGACAGACAAGGTAGGTCGAATGATAATCTCCAAGAACAAGGTAGGCCTAATAATAGTTACCATCGTCCACAATATAGGCCATACTATGATGATAGGCGCGACCAAGATAATAAATATCCAAGTAATAAAAGACAAAAACCAGAAAATGACAAGTGAAATGATACAGCGCGCGTTTCGGATGACACGGTCCATGTTAATGTAGTTCAGAATAAAAATAGTGTTAATTTAAACTACCAGCCAAATGTTGAAAATTTTCAAATGCTAGGAGATAGTTTAAGTGTTCGTTTGGGGAATAAAATTTTGAATAACAGAGTGTCACGCGTGCAAAATGGCAAGAATGCTATAAATTATTGTGTAGGCGGCAATAGAATACAAGACCTGACTAAGCTTATTGAAGAGATGCCTAATGGTTTGTCAAACAATGTCATAACTTGGATAGGGATTAATAACCTGTTACAGGGTGACGAGGTAGGTACTGTATGTAAGTTATACAAGGAATTATTGGATAGGCTAATTAAACTGAAGAAAAATATTTTAATAATAGGAGTTCCAGCTGTTCCAAAACTTGTAAGCAGTAGAAGTACACACTTAACAGATGTTAATGATATCAATGAATACCTTAAAAAGTTTGACGGAATGAATAAAATCAAATACTTGAGTATAAATGATTTACTGTTAACTAATGGCAAAATTAACTCGAACCTTTTTGAGCAAACTATTTACATCAGAGGTAGCGTAAAACCAGATCTAATCCACTTAAACGAAAATGGTTTGCAACAAGTTTACGATAGGTGTGTAGATTTCATTAAAACACAGCGTGGGTAACGTGGAGTCAATATCAGCTGATAGGCCACTGCAATTAATAAGCATAGATTTAATCGGAGAACTGCCTACTGCAAGGTTTGGTGTTAAATATATTTTTTCCATGGTAGACATTTTTTCCAAATATGTTAAATTGTACTCAGTGAGAAAAGCGAATTCAGTAACTTTACTTAAGAAAATTGAAGATTTCTGTAACAATGTAGGAAAAATAGAATGTCTTTTAAGTGACCATGGTACACAGTTCACTTCCGCTAACTGGTATCAAAGTTTGGATAAATTAGATATAAAATGTATTCACTCCTCTGTATACAATCCGCAGGCAAACCCGATTGAACGATTTAACAAAGAAATTAACCGCATGTGTAGAGCATATTGTTATGATAAACACACCAAGTGGACTGAATATCTGCCACATATTGAAGACTGTCTCAACTTGTCAGTTAGTAGTTTAACAGAACAAACTCCTTATACTTTAATGTTCGGTAAACGACCTGAAAACATGTTAAATAACTTGGTTAGCTTCCCTGAAATGCAATTTGATTATAATAAAGAAATAGTACTGGTTAGGGAAAAGACAAAACAAAAATTAACGAAAAGAAAAGTTAAATTTGATAACAAGGTTAAAGGTGTTAATTATGAAATAGGGCAAAAGGTATTGATAAAAACTCATCATTTATCTGATAAATTGGGAAAGAAAATTAAGAAGTACTTTCAGTTGTATGAGGGACCTTATGAAATAGTTCAGGTTAAGTTAAGTAATGCCTACGTATTGAGAAATTTCCATACGGGTGAACATATAGGTACTTATAATGTTAGACAGTTAAAAAGGTTCATAGAATAATTAACGAGTTAGAAGGGTTTTCTTCTGTTAGTTACTTGACTTCTTGTACCCTAGAAACAAGATAGATCATGAGTTACAAGACTATATGCGATATAAATTTATTTATTGACCATATAGTGGACGACTAAAGAAATAATTTTATTTCGGTAAAAGATTGACAAAACTTTGAATATGGAGTTGGTGATATCCAATTCAAGGAAGCACCTGTTATGATTATCTATAAATCTATATTTATATATAATAAAAAATGGACTCCATTTCAGTCAACATTGACATCAAGTTAATGAATAAATCATATCCTACAGATTATTTAGATGATAAAATTATTTAATTAAATATTCAAGTAGTAGAAGCGTTAAATATCGATATCGGAGTCAAATGGAGAAAATTATTCCAAATTTATTATCTTCATGTATTAAATACAGGTAAATCAAGTAATATTTGAATAACGGTACGGTATAGTAAAATTATTTCTTGACCATAACCGACTTAGACGTAAAAGCGTGAGCACACGGACGTTGATGAATGTTGATTACTTATTATCAACATGAATAATAAGTAATCGCTTCTGGCCCTAGCGAGAGCGGACATGGAATGAATGATGAATGAATGGTTATGATATTTTTAGTTTAGTATTAGTACAAGAAGCGGTGGGCTAGTCCTAGCAATACTAGTTGATACTAGGCTAGGACAACGATTTGTTCAGAACTGACAATGAGACGATATAAAATATTTTTATTGGGGGGCCCCTAATAAAGGCCATATTAACCTCACGGGCTCATTTTGGGTGACCGGTAAAAAACAGGGGCTGTGGGCCAGAAGCTGTCCCTAACTTGATCATACCTCATGTCCCGATAGGTGTTTTTTCCAAAGACGAGGTGTGGAAACGGGCTCGGAATTCTCCGTCCCAACCATTAGTAGATTCAAAACTTTACCTCTGTGTTCGTTAGTTGTGGAGGACACATGTTAAAACAATAGCCACAGATAGTTTTAAGTCACATATACTTTAAGATACTTTAAAGTATACCAAGTATCTATAAAGTTCCCCATGTTCAATAATTGCAAGAAAATTGCAATTACGTATTTTTTTTAAGTATTGAATTTGTTAATATGAATTTATTTGTTGAGTATGTCCTGTTAAGGATATTGGAAATAATTGTAAATAATTAATATGTAGAAAAAGCCACGAAAGCCACTAATTGTTTTATGATTTGGTGATGAGTTTGGTTGACAACCCAGCCACTTACTGTGAGTGAAATTAATTAGAGGTCTATTATAATAATGAAGTTCTATGCTGTGAGTTAGGAGAATTATATGGAGGAACAGGAGATTTGAAATCTGTCGTGGTATATCGTCAGTAAATTATTTGTTGAGTGAGACAAGGTCTCTTAGTCTCAACGAATGATAATGAAAATAGGCAACGAGTAGGTTAATCCACCGTTAGCGATGCGTCAGTAAATTATTTGTTGAGTGAGACAAGGTCTCTTAGTCTCAACGAATGATCATGAAAATAGGCAACGAGTAGGTTAATCCACCGTTAGCGAATTAATTACTATACTGGTTCAAGGTTATGTTCATCAAAAATAATGATTAAGAACGATGTATGAACAAATAAGTAGGGGGACTTTGAAAAAGTTGAGGTATTTTCTTGGAAAAATAGTAGTGGGACTTAGTAGGATCTGCGTGAATAAAAGTAGTGCATGATAGATGGACCTGTGTTACAGTAGGGGGAAATGGGAATGCATCTGGACATTGTCACTGATGATTGTTGATGGTTGGTGGCTTGGTTTAAAAAAAAAAAATAATAAAATAATAATAAATAATAATAAAATAAATAAAATGAAAAATTGATTATATGATGTTAGGATTGGTATATTTTTTAATTGTTGATATTGTTATCTAGATTTTGATATTACATTGAATTTTGGTTGTTATGATATAGGAGAATATTGTAAATGTCTATATATATTGTGTTTTATGATTAAGGAAATTTGGAAAAATGTTTAATTTTTAGAATATTTCGATTTTAAAATGATTGAAGATTCATCAGAGAATAATAAGTAGGGCAGTAGGGACATTATCACATGAACCCTAGGTCTCTAGATGTATATAAGTGAAAATGTTGAATATAGGAATTGTGATGTGTCGTGCTGCAGAGACATTGGACTATGGACTCGGAAATATTTTCCGAAAGTGCAGTGTTGCATAGAGCTACAAGAGACTATCATCGAGTACATGTGGTATATTATGATTTTTTGATGTATATTGTATTTCTTATTGATATTATGATGTTCTTGTGTTAGGTGATAAATAATTGCAATTTTCTTGATTTTTAATGAGTTTTATTGATTCTAACTTGTATGTTTTGTTGTATAAATTTGGATATTTTGATTTTTTGGACATTTGACTTTTAAATTGTATAATTGTTTTTTGAAATTTTAAATTGTATAATTGTTTTTTGAAAATTTTGTGAGTAGGGGATATTAGGGAAAAATGTAAAGGTGAGATGAGTGAGGACGAACGCGACAATGGGAAGGTTAGACTTTTTCGAAAATTCTAGGCGGTTTAAATTTTGCTCAAAAGCCTAGGGGGGTATCTGTAGTGGGTCGCTTTATTGGGTAATTAAATTAAAAATATTAACTAATTAAAAATTGCGTAATTCTAAAAATCAAAACGTAAAATAATCCCCAGTAAGCAAACGTCGCAGATTTTGTTGTTCCCATCGGAATGTTTGCAAAAATGTCAAAACAGGATGTGACTCACATCCGCTCAGAACGCGTAAACAAAATACGTCACACAGGAATTTCTAGATTTGAGAACGGAAAATTACTGTGTTCTCACGCTTCGGATTTTAGTTCAAATCTTCACCGCTTGCACTTGAGGGCGACACCGGACGGGGTTTCAACGGTTGCTATGGTTACAGGACGAGGGCGCATCGAGAATGACGCAGGGTGGTGCGACGATGCTGTCATGGCGAATGCGCGTCGAGAGAGGAGAATGATCAGTCTAGGAGGATCAGTCTTTGAGAGTCAGTCTTAGAGGAGTCGTTGGGGAGCAGTCGAAGTAGAGAGGGCGGAACGTTTAGTCAATCGTTGGAGAGTGAGATGGTCATTAGTAGTACGTACCATCTCTGTTGTGCCGAGTCAAGTGATTTAACACTATTGACATTCTAATTAGCTACATAAACTTTTGACACGAAATTAAATTTATAAATTCGTGATTTCTCAGTGACGATCGGACCTTTAAACAGTCATTTAACCTACATCGAAGACATTAATTAGAGTTTACAAAAGTACGGAGTGAAGTAATGACAGTACGTGTGTAACAAGTATTTGGTGAAAGCTCGTCGTTGGACATAAACTGTCGCGGAGAGGTCGCCCAATTCATTGAAGACAACATCGGACCATCGAGACTCAATTCATCTCACCTCACTGAATCTTCATTATTAAAAACAGATAAGCCATAGTTTTAATATTTAGTAAAATCACAATCAAAGCTTAATGCCTTAAAATTACAAACCAATTATTAGAGCACATCAAGTATAAAATCAAGTAATTATTTCAGTAGGAGTGTGTTTAACTTACATTGTCGTCTGTTTCATGTTTATTAATCAAATAAATAAACTTATGTATTTGCTCTAAACCATTTTGTCGCCTCACAACTAATTAACCCTTTATCAACCAAAGTAAATTTAAATATTGAAAAAACCCAGTGTATTAAAATATATAAGAAGCATATTCAGAACCGCTTCAGAATGACTCTAACGTAAGGCTAATGAATTTAACATTTTCACAAGAAGAGTCTTAGACATGCTTCACACTGTACAATTTTCACATTTTGCGGTTTTCCGTGTATACTAACATAATACCAATGACTACATATACAATAAGACGCGTAAGCGCCGTGTTAAAAATTCAGCGCCAAGCGGTAACTCTGCGACCCGCCGCTAGTAGCGCTGCATGTAACAAAACAGTCCGGCTAGTCGCTAGGACACGGCAAAACTGAGTAATCCCGAGCGGTGAACGCGTTGTCGTTTACACGCTCATGTACATTCTAATAATAATAAAACAACAATGAAACTTATATATTCCTTTTCTGCATGAGTTTCCGCATCCAACAGTATAAATATATTTTAGTTTAAAATTATGTGTAATTTTTAATAATGAAAATATTAGAGAGTTGTAACAGGATGACATGAAAAAATCAGGAAACGATAACTTTTATTATTTTTGAGGTAGAACAAAAATTCCACCGAGAAAGTTGTAGCTAATTAGATGGTGTTAAATTTTCATTCAAAACAATTTTCGATGTAAATAACCGCTATGTTCAGTTCTACGCGCACCGCCGTCCTGGACCACATCCAGCATAGTTAAGTGCTCCTCATTTGATTTATATCTTCACCTATAAAATATTAATTATGTTCATTTTACTTATATGGTGTTGAGATTATTGTTTTTAACATAGCTTTCAATTTTGATAAAAAATTCGGCTTTCGGATCATGAGGAACCTTATAATTTAATATTTAAGGTAAATTAGGCAGTAAATAATAAGAAACTTATTTGTTAGAAAGAATGAAACATTACATGATAAGATAAACATATCTGATTAGTGATTATATTTTACTCGTGAAGCAAAAACTTGTTTTAATCAGTAATGAAATAAAATACTTTAGTAAGAAAACATAAGTTCCCTTTTTATATAATCAAAACCTACTTTATTTTAAAATCTCTGTTACTTAAACATTTTTCCCTCCAAATACGAAGGTTTCTTAGACGTAAATGAATTTTTGTAGCTAAATATGTAATTAAAATTAATGAATAAATATATGTTTTTATATCAAAACCCAAAACTGATCCTCTATATCAGCAATATAACCAATCCTATAAAAATATGTTTGGCGTTAAAAGTAGAAAAACTTATCAAGGAACTTGAATACGAAGGATACTTAGTTGTTAATAAACATTTATACCAAAAATAAATTAAATTAAATGGAATAAATGTTTTTATGTCAAAACTCAAAACCAAGCCTCACCAAGAGCCTTACAATCGTTGTTTTATAGTTTGATTTCATGTCGAAAATTGAGGCATGTATCGATTTTGAACGGCAGTTTTATAAGCACATGTGTAGACCTAACTTATGAACTCGGTGTCTTCATCAAAATTATTCCGAATAATATGTACAATTGACCTTAGCTATAGAACAGGCTTTCCACGACCTTTAATGGTTAAGGTACCGTATTTGAAATGACCACTTGACTCACACTATAAGCATATAATTGGACATTATAGAAAAAACTCCGAACAATGAAAGGGCCACCAAAAAGTACTTGCATTTTAAAGCAGACGGGAAATAACTGTTTTCTTCTACAATCCTGTCATCAGTTACAGGTTAAACGTACGTTGTAAAATTGATAAATTACAAATCCAAAAGAGTTACTGTATCATGATAAGCACTACATCATCATGGAGGCACTACAAAATCCATTGCTACACACGTGGTTTTAAGAGGGGAACTGCCCCCTATTCCCCCCCGGATTATTAAGGGGCAACATATTTCGAATTTCCTCTGTTGGTCAATGCTAACTTTTCAGGTTTAAACTAAATTTATCAATAAATAAGAGAGAAATAGTAGTTGTTGTATTCCCCATAAGGATAACATTGGACAACGTGCTGCGTTTACTGCAAAATGAAAATTTAAATTTTCCCCGCAACCAGCAATCGTAGAATAGGAATTCAAAATCCTAAATTATTTAGTTTTTTGAGCTATTTTTAATGGTGAATAGTAATGTTTCTTTTATATTTATGTTTTTTTATGAAAAATCCAAAAACTGAATTTTTTATGTTTTACGTCCTGTAATTTTTGAACCTGAATTTTACAGAAATGCGGGTGGTGTAATTTTGTTGGAAAACTAAAGATTTTCAAACAACTAAAGTTTAATTTAAATCGTTAGAGCCGTTTTTGAGAAATTTTGATTTTTTAATGTTTTTTGGCGGTTTTCGGGGGATAAATACCCTTAAAAATCAAAAATTCAAAAAAATGTAAAAAAACGCCTGGAGATATCGTGGATTAGTACCTACATACCAAATTTCATAAAAATCGGACCATTGGTTAGAGCTCTGTACACATCCATACAGACAGACACACAGACATCACATAAAAATCACTTTTTTTTGGGTTCAGGGAGCATCAAAACGAATATTTCCACCAACAACTCAAATTCTAAAATTTTGACGAAAACAATTCTTTCTCCATATACTATGAAAAAGGTGAGAAATTAAAGATGTGAAATCATTTGTTTACTTAATATTTATTTCTTTGCAACCAGTGAGATATAACTAAATACTGAATGCACTACGGCAACACTTTAGAATGACTTACTTTGGAATGACGAGGCCGTTGACTGTAATTATTGACTGTTGACCGTACGCGGCCTAAGATAATAAACTTTAAAATATATTTCTGCACCTCTACGACCTACAAACTAGGCTACTTATGTTTCAAATATTGTACTTGGTGTACTTCTGATTACTGAGAAAATATCATTCGGACATCGGACAATAAAAATAATGGTGATTACATAATTAGATACTACTTTAAAATAAATGTTAAGGCAGTCCCACACTTCTCGAGAACAGGCCTGAACATTCGGCCGAACATTCTCCCGAATGTTCACTGAACATTCCGTCCCGTATGTATTCAAAAGTTCGTGCAGCTCCCACACTTCTCGCAAACACTCCGAACATTCGGGCGTGTTCGCGAGAAGTGTGGAGCCGTCTTTAGTGATTTTTATCAGGCGAAATATTGGTTATTTACTGTTGATTTTATGTATAGATATAGTTCTAAAAGTTGTTATGATGAAGTTTCAGAAATGTGTGAATTCAAAATATTTTTCTAACATACTGCTTTGCCGTTGGGTTTTGCATGAAAATATTTGTTCTGTTGATAGACATGGTACATTAAATATCCAGATATGAATTGTGTTCATATGTTTATGCTCACCATTAGGATCATGTAAAACATAGTCATTACAAGCAAGGTTAAATGACCTTTCCTCTAAACTCGTTTGCCGCGCTCAAAACAAACATTTTGGACCAAAATAAAAATTGATTATAACTCTTTTGTTTATAAAGATACAAAAAATATCTCAGAACAAAGTTACGTAGAGTTAAAAAGTTAAGCTTAACATTACATTAAATAGTTACTCGGTTTCTGTTGTAAAATGGCCAAGTCCAAAATCTTTAATGCAAGTATAGTGTATTATTTATTTTTATTTTAAAGAAATGTGTTTCCTGATTAATTTAATACCTCATAACAGCCATTCCAAGTGCCGTATGGGACATTTTAACCTTGTTTTCATCATTATATATGGTTTAAAACTATTGGAGATTATCCTGGATTTGTAAACGTACAATAAGCTCGATACCATGCCTACTACATGACACGAAAGGACCGTGCCGAGGGTAGATATTTGTTTTTTAGGAGATTTGAATGTTTATTTTAAATCAAAATTTAATTTAAAACAATATTCTTATTTTTTCCTTTCTAATTCAAATCAACATTCTGAGGATAAATAATTTACGCAACGTCATTGTTTGAGCTAATAAATTTTAAATGATGTATCTATAATTAGTCTTTATTCGTATCTAATTTAGGTACTTTTTTTGTAACTAAAATAATTATGTTATATACATATACAGTTCCACCCTGCCATCCTTATACTCTATAGGGATAGCCAGATTTGATAGCTTAGGGACAGAAGGTAAACATCAGAACTCATATTTATTGGAGGTTATCTGCCGGTTGACATACACCTGAATAATGCCTGTATCCATTGCATGCATACACGCTTACTGCCCACTGCCATGCCGCTGGTACGGCGAAATAGAGAGAGAGAGAGAGGGTACTCGTACAGTCCGCACCAAGAGATCAGTAGTACAGTCAACGACCGCCGCCACTAGCGCCAACTGGCGGCGGGTCGCTGAAGCAGTCTCTCCGACTTCTCAACAGGCGTTGAGTTATTTCCATAAGGCTTGTCTGTCTTATTGTATATGTAGTCATTGATAATACTTACAAATAAAATTTTTTCCCCAACATATTATACATTTCTATGTAGGGAATTGAATTGTTTACAAAATGTATATAATGAATTTTCCATAAAAAATCTGACGAAAAAGTTTTACCGAGGCTACTTTTGAAATTTCAAAAAGATATTTCAATTTTTTTTACTTTGCTGAAAAAACTACCCCTTAGATCTTTTTTATTTTACTATTTTCAGATTCCCCTGTTCTTTCTGAACAAAATGAATATGTGGTTGGCTATGTTTAGTTCTCATTTCAAATTTATACGAATTTTCAAAAAAAGGTTGCAAAATCACCAAAATTGGTTGGCCATTCTACAGTTTATGGTTGGCCACTGCTAGGGTTAATATCAACTAAATATTGAGAATATCATAACTCCAAGGTATAGTCCGCGCCAACAGCTTACCAACTCCATGCGGGCCCATAGTAGACGGCAGCTCGCAAACCAACTATCCTTTCAATTGTGTTTACTAGTTGTGAAATGTAAAACACTTTATGCGTGTCAATATAATTTTACATTAACCTTTAACGGCTTAAAAACGTTACAATTCGCTAATCTACGTGTTTAAAATTAAAATATGAAAATTGTATGCTCTATTTTCAAATCTACTGTGATTATACCCACTTATAATTTACTTGAAATTATGAAAGTTTGCACAGTGAAACATGATCAGTGCTCCAAACTGATAGTTAATTTAAACATCAAATACCCCCGTCGCAGCAAACCTGCGTACTCAGCAAATTTCCAATGCATAATATTTGTCTTAATACCACATAAAGCCGCATACCAAGTTTCATAAAAATATATTCACAAATAAGCGATTTTAATTATTCTCCATAAGAATAATATTGGTAATGAGTACGTAGGTTTTCTGAAACAAGGAACACAAACAATTGGATTTTATGCCAGTATAAATATAATTTAACTAGGCGAAGCCACATACCAAGTTTCATCAATATCCAATCATAAATAAGGGCTATATAATATTTTAGTTATTCCCCATAAGAATAACATGGAAGCTGAGTAAGCAGGTCTGCTGCAACAAGTAAAAAATGGGTTTTTTTGCAATTATCAATATAACTCAACCAACCCATATAGCACAGGATGTCAATTTGACGTAAAAAAGTGATCAAAGACGTCAAATTGATGTAAAATAAAATATTTGATGAAATATTGACGTCAAAATGATGTAAAATTGTTGATGTCAAAATGGTGTAAAATGTTTGATGTCAAAATGATGTAAAATTTTTGATGTCAAAATGATGTAACATTTTTTACATATATATCTTTTGATATAAAAATATTATAATACCAAAACTGTATTATTTTTGTTTCAATCAGTTTTATTTAACAATAATTATTTTTTTAACCGCCCCCATCAAAAGTTTTACATCATTTGAAGTAAAATTTACATGCAATTTTTGATCAGCACAGTATATTAACGCATGTTCACAAAAAAATACAAAGTTAAATGTTTAGTTATTAATAATATGGCTTGAATGTAAATTTAATTAATTATAGTTACATTTATTATCACACTCACTCACGAATAAGTACGGTTTTTTTCTAAATAATTTAAACATCCATTGACACAATCCAATTTGGCACAGAAAGTCAAATCAAGCATTTTGTATGTTCCGAAAAGCAGTTTACAATTTAACGGATAACTATTTATTTACAATTATGATTTTAAAACTTAATTAGGGTTCTCAAAATAGGTATTACAAATTAACCTTACAATTACAATTAAATATATGTTTGCATTTGGTTAAGAGGTTATTCCTTCTCCTTGGCTGGCGCGGCGCGCCGCGCATTGTTTTTCTGTCATATCGGTCTTAGAGGGGTTATCAAAATCATGTTTATATTAGACTTTAGTTTGGTAAAGTAGAAGAGACGAAAGTTAATAAGTTCATCTAGTCTTAGTATCACACTGCTTAGTACAGGAAGTGCAACAGGGTAAGTAAAATCAAAACATATTAGCATTATTTTGACAATGTTTTTCAGTTAGACCTAACCTATAATACTTGAAGTCACCTCGATCCCTTCAACTAAAATAATTTCAATTAAGCTTATTGCTGGGTAGCAAATGATGAAAAATGTTGTAATCAAAACCCGACAAACTATGTTGGTATAATGCCTAAACAGGTGAATTGATATACCTATAGATTATTGAAATTTGGTGTGTTCAGGCCTAGGACTAGTTCAATATTAGCTTCCAACACAATTAAGCCTACATGGATGTAAAATTAGGTATTTGGCTCTCACTGTCTCATACAATCCAACATTTCAATGGTGTGGATAATTGTTTCGATATCGATTTGGCTTAGGATTACCATTGGATGTGAAAGTGTCATTAACCTAAATGTGTAATACAAATTAGGGCAAATTGAGAAATAAATGTGGCACACCTGCCAAATTATGACCCAGTTCTAGCATCTGCAGGCAGCCTTAACCCTATAACTGTTGCAGCGTACCGTAACTTAGTTCAAACTAAGTTACGTTCCGGTGTGATGTGTCTGTTGTGGTAGCGTAGTCTTTTCTACGTCTAGCAAAAATTTAGTATAATCACTTAAGTTAAATTGATAACTTACCAGAATGAACTAGAGATTTTAGAGCTTTAATTTGATAGCCTACCATATTCATGGAACTTGTGATTGTTGATATGTATTTACATAAGTTAAACCAATTTTTAAATTTAGGACTAAGTTATTTTAGTCAGCAGATTTGCAAAACTAAATTAAACATCCTGTAGAGTTATTATAGTAAGACATAAGTCAATAACTATATACGACATTTTCTATTACCGGTACTAACTTAGGTAGGTAACTTAGGCCCTAATACAAATTGCAACAAAAAATGGCTGTAAATGGCTTTAATACAAGATTTTTTATATTGCAACTTTCAGTCAAAGAATTAACTTTTAACTCCAAAGGCAACTTCATTGGAATTAATTTGATATACAAAGTAAAAAACATATGGGTAGTTTGGCATGTTTATGTATATTTTTCATAATATAAAGTAAAACTCTTCAAAAGTAGAAAAGAAAAGCCGCCACCATGGGGAATAACATGCGCCAGTTCTAGGGTTAAAATAATAGTTACTTTAAACTGGTAACTTCCTGGTCCACCAAAGAACAAGTTATTTAGGGCCTACTTAACATATTCGACCTAAGATTTTTTTGAAATCCGCCATTAACAAGAATATGTTAGTTTATGTATGTTACCGTAGTTTAGTGGCAATTTCCTAGCTTCCTGACTGGGCTTTTCACACTGTGTGCTCCGTGGTTAATAAAATATCGTTACTGGTTTATTTTTTAGGCCCTGTAACCAATAAGACCGTTTTTTATAAAGTTAGCTTAAGTTATGTAAATAAATTATAAAAATCGCATGACATTTAGTGGAATGATATCTCAGTTGCAGTGATTGTCCTCGCCCTCATTTCAGAGACCTATCCATTTTTGTTTTCTAGAAAGTTGGACCAGCTTAAAACACGGGTTCTGGATTGTATTACCACTGGGGTATTTTCAGTTAAATAAATGCCATTGTTGATCAGTGGGATTCGACTCATGGACCAAAGTCACTTGCTCCAATAAATATACCAAGCTGTATCCCAACAGTACGCAAATCATGTCCTTGATGAAATTTAAAGTAAAATTAGCCTAATTAAGACTTGAGACCAATGTTAATATAAGAACATCAGGGTTTGTCACTGCTGGATTTGTTTAGTTATACTTTCAAATCACTATTTTGGACCGGCTTTTGTGTGTGGTTTGTAACTTATTTTTTATTTAACATTGTGAGTGAATAACATTTTAAGCTATACATGGAACATGCCGAGGCCCGTAAGCAGAATTATAACTGAAGTTTGGGGCTAAATTTTAAATGGCAAAGCAATTTTGAACATAGGCTGGTTTAAAATCCTGCAACGAGCAATAATTCACTTGCTAGTGGTTTTTGGATTTTCTAGGTTGTTTTACCCAACAATACTGAAGGAACAATAAATCAAAAGTGAAAAACTGCTGAATCGTTTTATTTTTGAAAATTTACTGCAAGTAGCCTATATAATTTGGTAAACCTTAAACTATATTAAATTTATTTGGTGGGATGGGTTAATATAAGATAATGGTCACAAATCTAAGCTCGCTTTATATACCGTAGTTAATCTGAATAATATTACCGGTATCTTATCAACTTATTGTGTGGCTGACTTTTAACCTTTAGATACCGGTAACAAGTAATTTTGAGACGATAGAAATGGAACAGTCAGGACCTCCCGCAGCGCCGTCCTCGCAAAGTAATAATGTGTGGCTGGGAACTGGCGCTGTCCCCCCACCTCCCAGCCGCGAGTACTACAACAGGGAGCCATGCCCTCGTTCCCACTCCATACATAAAATCAGCAGTTCTGTCAACTTCCAGCATCCAGCGTAAAATTATGGGACCCTCAGAAACAACTGTGTTATGTATGGAGATTATAGTAACCTAACCTAACCGCCGCAGCGCGCTGTTTAAGTTTTTAGCCAAAACGTTTCCTCCTCCACACGAAAATTTTTTATTTCATTCAGTCTTTTTTTGTGAAACGCAGAACAAATATGGCTTATAAACAGATAGACAGAAAAACAAATGTTAACACATATTTAAATATCTCCGCTGCATACAACATTTTACTGCTCAAAGAGATGTGAGATCAAACCTATTTTATTTATATAGATAGACATTCCTTACCTGGAACATCTGGTATTGCTAATAACCTGTCCATAATGTGTTAACAGCTGCAATTCAAATAAATGTATTCCCCATATTAATCTTATGAGCAAAAAACCAACTTTGAGGGCAGCCCGTACCCTTGAGAATAAAGATATTGAAAATTAAAAACCTAATTGCAAAACTACGAACTGAGTCGAATTCTTTGACACTTCAAACATTAAAATTGGTCAAGAAACAACGGAGAAGTTTTCCTAACCATAAAAGCGCCTTTTTTGGCGTATTAATATATAAGATTCAGGAAATTACAGGATTCGTGGTTTGAAATTTTTGTATTTTAGGAGTATACAACAATTCTAATGTTTATGTCAGTTGGCAGAACTGCTGTTTTTATGTATGGACTGGGGACAAGGGCATGGCTTCCTGGTGTAGTACTCGTGGCTGCGGGATGGGGGCAGTGCCAGTTCCCCGCCAAACATTTTTACTGCGCTATGTCCTGACTGTTCCAATCCTGCGCTCCCATAATTTTAAATAATCCTCTACCGGTACATATTAGACAATAGCTTTTTTAAAAAGAATATAAAATTAGCCTACATATAAACGAGTTTTTCCAGATCAAAAGCTAAGTCTGGGCTAAAGGCCTTAAATATGTTTGCGCCCAAAATAATAAAGTGGGCATTATTACCTATAAGTTATTCTTGTTTATTGTGTGTTGCAGATTGCAAGCAGCACAAGGAGGAAAACAAGAAGATTCAAATTAAGTTTAAAAAAGTGTAATTAAGTACTAATATAAAAATTGCTGAAAAAACATTTTTGTAGGCCTATTTATTTTCCTACTTATGCTTTAGGCCTAATTTAAAAAAAAACTATTACAAAACTAAGGAGCAAAAAATATGCAACCTATTGTAAAGTATTTATCTCATGAATGGCAAACATTTGTTTAAATATTATATGAAATTTAAATAGGTATGATTTATTGTTTTGGTAATTAGTTAAAATTGGAGTCACTAAATTATATAAATCAAAATGCTTTGTATACATTCACAGATATTGGCACCTTGATACACTGCCATTTTTAATACTGAAGTTTTTATAAAAATAAATTTAGTCTCTTTGAGGTCGGCTTCACATGTCTGATAATTTTAATTTTGATCTTAAACGCAAAACATATTGATATTTAAGACAGAACGAAATTCTCAAAACAACCTATTTTGAGAAACAAAACAATTCTGTGCATATCCTGGTAGAAAACATTTTATTTAAATAACTTACAGCACAATATTAAGAAATTTTTTACATCCTATTGATATACATTTGACATCATATTGACGTACATTTGACATCATATTGACGTACATTTGACATCATATTGACGTACATTTTACATCAATTTTTTCTTTTCTATACTGCTTGTTTGATATCAATTTGATGGCAATATGATGTCATGTTTGATCTGTTTTTTACGTCATTTTTACGTAAAATTGAGTGCCCTTTTTACTTCCAATTGACGTCAAATTGACGTCATTTTGACGACATTTGATGTCAATATGACATCAACAATATCAATGACATTGACATTTTTTACATCAATTTTACGTCAAATTGATGTACTTGTGCTATATGGGAAGTGAAGCTACATACCAAGTTTTATTGATTTATGTTCATAATTAAGGGAGTCATTACATTTTACTTATTCTCCATAAGAATAACATGGGGGCTGAGTACGCAGGTTTGCTGCTACGGGAATAATCAACAAAAAATCAATTTTTTGTGCAAATATCAATATATCAGTACCACGTGAAGCCACATACCAAGATTCATCAACATACATTCATAAATAATCGAGATATTAAATTTGATTTATTCTCATACTGTGTTTAGCACTTTGAATATCTCAGCAACGGTTGGGCATAGAATCACAATTTAAACACCAAAATGATTGTTTTGTGGAACTGAACAGATTGGTAAAAGCAAATGTGAAGTTTACATTAAAATAAACTGAGGAAAAGCCAAAAACCTTTTTCCCGTCTACAAACTACATTTTTTCCTATTTCCTTAATAACTCACTTACAGTGTGTTATAGGCAAAACACCTCATCATTTTTCAAGATTATAAAATTCCCTACAAGGTTCATAATATGATATATACAAATTGAATGAATGGGAAATACGACTAATAGGAATAAAGAATCATAGGTATTAAATCAGTAAAAAAGTTTGAATATACATAAAAAACTGGACTTTTTCATTTTAGCTCATTTAACTAATTGTCCATAAGAAGTAGAGTAAAATGTGTAAGGAGTTAATTTGTAGAAGACAAAATTTCCTACAATTTACATATAAAGTAATGAAACGTATGTATATATAGAAACAAAAGGTCCAAATTTAAATAAAAATATTGTAAAGTATCATTTAAGCCGGGCTTTCTTAAATATACTTTATTGTTGCTTACGTTTAAGAGGGGGCTCCAGTCCTCTGCGTCTACCTGCTTCTCCCATAAGACCCAATGTTAACTTTCAAACTCTGTCCCTCCTCAACGGGTTGTCTGAAATGGATTATTTATAGATCGTTTTAAAGATAAAAAATACATCTAGTGATTTCAGTAACAGAATTTCGTTATCATAAATAGTTTGCGCATAAAAAAAAATCATAAATATTGAATATTTTATTGATCGATAAGTATTTGCGATATCGAAATTCTGCTTACTGAAATTGCTAGGTATATTTTTGCTCTTTAAAATGAGCCATAAATCAACGATATCGAATAATCCGTTGAGGAGGAACGGGCTTTGAAAGTTAACATTGGCCTTACGGGCGAAGAAGGTAGAAACACAAAAAGTTTTGTGACGGAGCGCCCTCTTAAGTTTGAATAAGTGTTATTTATGCTTGTTAGATGACAATATGTTACATACTGCATTGAATCAAAGTTACTTCTGGCTTGTAAATATTAAGAAAAAGTATGTTACAAATTAATTTGGATAGTATTATCGGTCCGTACAAGTACAAAATCACTATTATAGTGTAGGGTAAGCTGTTAAAAACATTAAAACACGTAGTCTTATTCCTTAAGCTTCCTTGAAACTTTGTTAGAATCTAGGCAAGTACCTCGTTGAATTAGTTTTATAACTCAAATAATAATCTTTAGTGTGAAGTTAGCGTAACCACTTTGTATGTGTCATAACGTTTTTATTTGTTAGGAACTAACGGAAATATTGAAGAACTATCGATAACTAACGTTTGGAATGGTTAAAAGTGGATAAGCTAATTTGGGTACGCCAACTTCACAGACCTTTAATAAACAAAGAAATTATTAGTGCAGTTACAGACAGGTCGCAGCCCCGGATGTACTTCCGGAGATCCGGTTGTACAATATGGCTAAAAACTCATAACGCTAATTTCCCTTCCATCTAGTTGCACATATATTGGGAAACTATATATTTTCTACAAAAATGAGACCACACAACACACACAGACCATACACATTTATGAGTCATAACGCATTTTTCGTCATTTCACCCCCTCCACCATTCAACACTCCGTAACGCTTCATCATAACCCCACCCTCTCCAACAATGTGTTACGTAACTCAATCGTAGTAGACTTAAAAACATATTAAACCTTTTCAATGTCGTTTTATTAACGATTTGGAATATGGATTTAAATAAATCATTAAACTTTTAATGACTTTCTTTAAAGACATGTTTTAGCGAATTTCCCCTACAGGGAAGAAGCTATTATCATGGTCGGCATGGTAAGACCTAGGCCCGGGACCATGATAACTTTTTGTTTTGGGGCCCCCAGATGCCAAAAACACAATTCGTTCAAATATATATGCATGTCCGTAGGCACAACAACTTTCGTAAAAAACCCCAATCTTGATTGAAATTTGGTATAAACGTGTAAGACACCATCTATTTTCAAGAGTTCGAAAACCACATAGGTCACACTATTTTGAGGGGGATATTGTACCCCAAAAAATGGGTTTTCTGAACTTTTTACATATAATTATTTTTAAAGCCAAACTTTAGTTTGCATCATTGAATTTAGCTTAAAAAACAAACAATTTGGTATTTTGTTCATCGCTTTACGTCAATTGGTTACCGAGATATTGAAAGTGCTAAACACAGTACGTTGTCCAATGTTAATCTTATGGAGAATAAGTCAAATTTGATATCTAGCTTATTAATGCAACTTGTTACACGGCTTCATATGGTTGGGATTTACTGATATTTGCATACAAAACCCTTTTTTGGTCCCATGGCAGCAAACCTGCGTACTCAACAGCTATAATGTTATTCTTATGGAGAACTAGCTGTTCCCGCAGGCTTCGCCCCGCAAATAATAATTTATAAAAACTATGTCAGTTGTGTGTGCATCCTGTGGTTATCCCGTGGAACTACTACGAATCAAGATCAGCTGTTTGTATTTTCATCTGCTCAAACTTAAAGTGAATGTCCATAAGAACATAGCTGGTTACAGCTGAGCTGGCACTTGGCGCTCTTCTTATTTTTAAGCCAAGAACTAAAATGTAGATGAACACATTTTCATAAACTTTTACACTGACAAAAAAATGCCTAAGCAAATACTACAAATCTTTCTTACAAATTAATTTTACAGTGCCAAATTTGTCATAATTTCAAGATGGCGGAAAACGCTCAAAGGCTGCAAGAGCGAAAACTTGGATATTTCATGATGGGGTCGATACATATAACATACCTGAAAATCAAAATTACTCCACCTTTTGCATGGCAACCCCTTAAATTAGTATAATTCTACTGGGCTATATATTAAAACGATATTTAAGGGAAATATGTATATATTTCCATATTTAGACACGTAAGTTCACTTAAAAGTACTTATTTAGCTTGATCAATTTATCAAAAATTCATATATTTCTCATTAGTTTTAGTAATTAAGCGTCGGTTAAAGGCGAAAATACAGTTATTTCTTATAGAAGTTACCCATTTATGGGTATCACGACTACTAAAGATAGGATAATGTGATATTATAATTACAAAATTTACTATTAACGTAATTTTTCTATTTAAGAATACTACAAATTTTGGACTTTCTAGATAAATTAAGCATTTTACAAGGTTATTTCGTAAAAATAAAATCATTTTGCATCTTTGAAACGTTACGAATTTTCATATTAATGTAAGAACTTAAGTTCAATAAATATCGTATGCCAGTTTGTTTCTTTTTAGCAATTAATGTGTACACTCTCAAATTAATTAATCTTGTTATGTAGATAAGTAAATTAAAGACATTACAAGGGAATAAACATGTTAATATAGTATCAGTCACGCAATAATGCAAATTATTCCATTTTAAACTGAATAATTAAAAGATTTATATATCATTCAACTAAGTCACAACACTATTAAAATTGTATGCAATAAATCTGGCTTAAAATTAGCTTTACAATTATATCAAACTCGAATATCCTAGCGTTATCAGTCAATTGATCAATACAGGATTTCATAAAAACCTGTGTGGACGATACCCTTAGGCCTCTGGACCGAATCGCCTAGGTGATGTCGGGTTACATAGATGCTAATTAAGTTATATCTGAGACGTATTGACAAATCTACGTAAAAATACCTTTAATTTGACACATCAAACATTACAATCTGTCCAACCATTATCGAGGTATGATTGTGAAGAAAAACAACCCTAGCGTATTAATATATAGGATTCATTTCTCTTCTAAAATGTTGATAACATCTTTGCGCCTTGGCCATTAATATGTTATGGTACATTCTTAGTTGCAACTCTTTAGATGTGTGTGCCAATTTTATTGCTTTAATCCCTTTTAAATAAATTAATAACAACTTCATCAGTGGTTATTTGATTTATATTAGTCATAGTCGGCTGATTACAAGAACTCGTTTTTATAAATAAAGGCACTTTCCAAGTAGTTTGTTTACCTCTACAAAGTATGCAGCACAAATAATGTGGTTTGTTATGTATAAGTGTATATAATGTAATTTAAACTATCAGCGACCGGTTTTTTGATATTTTTTTATAAATGTGCAGTGGTTTGACATTTAACGTTCCATATTTCACCCAGAAAAATTTCCAAATATGTTTGTGAATTTAACATAATTACATTAACAGAACATAACATTTAACAGGGTGTTCGGAAAAGGTGTTCCAATAATTTAAGATGTTATTGTACACATAAAAATAAGCAAAAAAGTTCCTATGAACATATGTTTTTAAACTTATAGTTTTCCGTCTGTCTGTGTGTGTTTTTTACATAACTTTTTAACCACTCAAGGTATCAGCTTGGTGCATGTATGATGACTGATAATAACTAATTTTGTTCGCAGTATCAAGTTTCTACTTTTGTACCAATTAAAAATGGCAGCTATTTCTATTTTTCAGCTATTAATATCTCAAGCTATTTTGAGATATCTCAAAAATCATATAATATATAGGAAAAAATGGAAAGAATAAAGTTGTGTCATTTTGTCTTTATAATAAGAGTATGAAAATTGTAACTATAACATTATGAATAACTGAGAAATTGTGATGTTTAGACGTTTAAACATGATGTTTTAGTCCAGATACGGCAAAAAAACATGTTTTAACTTATACGAAACAAAAGTACTTAGTTAATTATGATCCTATATAGTTAAGATCTTCATATTATTATTTTTAGGATAAAAATGCACAACCTTTTAGATTTCTTAAGTATTTTCCTAAATATTACGGTTATTAAGATAATAAGCTCTAGAATTAAAAATGGCTGCCATTTTTAATTGGTACAAGTAGAAACTTGAAACTGTACCAAATTAAGTCATCATACATGAACTAAGTTTCAAGTTGATACTTTAAGTGGTTAATAAGCTATGTTAAATTATGTAAAAACCCCATACAGACAGATAGACGGAAAACTATGTTTTAGGACATATGTTCATTTGTATGTGTATGATAACATCTTACACATCTCTCATTAACATCTTACATTATCACTTAGATAATAAGATGTTAAGATGTGACCAACACATGAGCATACACATGTAAATAAGATGTGATTAACATCTTAAATTATTGGAATGCCTTTTCTGAACACCCTGTATAAAAGTTATTTTTATCAAATTTGTATATGTCCACTATATGTATGAACTTCATCAATCGTTCTAGGTCTTGTTTTGAGTAAAATTACTTGCTGATACTTAACAGTTTTTTATGTGTTACGCTAAATGAAAATTTCGTGTGGATTTATGAGCAACATTTGAGTTTTCTTAGGTTTTAGGTTTTCGACAAGTTCAAAAGTGCCTAATCTCAATGTATATGCAACATCTATGGCTGAACAAATACAGTTTGCAGACAAATAATAAGGTATTTCTCGGATAAAGGTATAGGATAAAAAGGTTTATTTTTATGGCTTTAAATTTCACTACAATTGATAAGTACATTTTAGCATTAACAACGAAGCTGCAGGTCCCAGCGCCGAACGACCAGAGCGCAGCAGCCGGCGGCGTGGCGGGCTCACTTGTGGCGCAGACTGTACCTCGTAGTTATGATATTCTAGGTATTTAGTTGAGTTTTAGAGACATCGAAGTTTTGAAACCTCGGAATTGTGATAAAGTGCAATATTATATTAAACTAAACCTACCTAGGAACAGTGGCGGATCCAGGCGGGGGGCGCGCGCCCCCCCCCTTGGACTCAGAAAATGTTTAATTAATGGGTAATAGCATTGACTCACTGACTACTAGACTGAAAACTTTATGGGCCTTATGGACTGAAAACAAAAGAGGCAGGATTCTCCACGTAGTTCTGACAGCACTGGATAGAAATCGCCACCATCGCATGCAACGTTGAACGTAACTATACAGGTGTATAGTCAATGGTAATAGTGTGACTCTGTCTATCGCTGTACTAGGTTTTGTTTTCAATATTTGCAAATACATTATTTGCACCTACACGTCTTACCTACTGGGTGATGCTCTACAAAACGGAGCTTCCCCTATAACGGGTCGCTACGAATAGTTTTAACAGTACAATTAATTATCATAGAATGTGTAGGCCAAGATAGTGAACCCCGTTGGTAGGACGGTAAGGAAGCAAGTCGCCATATAAATATAGTCCTTTATGTGTATTAAGTAACTTACTGCATCCAATCATTTGAAAGATAAACAGTTGCCGATCAAATTCGTAAAACTAAGGAGTTACTGAGCCCCTTAAATCCGACATACACAACTTACAATCTGTAAGGTAAAGGCACTGGCCAGGGCTGAATATACCCTAGGGTATCGCACCACAGCATCGGCCTATTGTCTTTGGCCGCCCTAGGAGCACACACCGTAGCACCGGCCTAGGGGAACGGCCAGCATTCCTAAGGTAACGCACCACAGCACCGGCCTAGGGGCTTGGACCGAGCATCGCTAAGGTAACGCACCACAGGATATTGTCTTAGTCTGTCCTACCGAATACAGCGCAGCACCGGCCTAGGGACTTGGGCCGATCATCCCTAAGGTCTTGCACCACAGCACCAGCCTATTGCCCTTGGCTGCCCTAGGAGCACACACCGCAGCACCGGCCTAGGGGCTAGGGACGAGTATTCCTTAGGTGACGCACCACAGCACCGGACTATTACCTTTTGCTGCCCTAGGGGAATACAGCGCAGCACCGGACTTGGGCAGATCATCCCTATAAGGTCACGCACCACAGCACCGGCCTATTGCCCTTGGGTGCCCTAGGAGCACACACCGCAGCACCGGCCTAGGGGCTAGGGACGAGTATTCCTTAGGTGACGCACCACAGCACCGGACTATTACCTTTTGCTGCCCTAGGGGAATACAGCGCAGCACCGGCCTAGAGACTTGGGCCGATCATCCCTGAGGTCACGCACCACAGCACCGGCCTATTGCCCTTGGGTGCCCTAAGAGCACACACCGCAGCACCGGACTAGGGGCTAAGGACGAGTATTCCTTAGGTAACGCACCACAGCACCAGCCTATTGCCTTTGGCTGCCCTAGGTGCACACACTGCAGCACCGGCCTAGGGGCTTGCGACGAGCATTTCTAGGGTAACGCACCACAGCACCGGACTATTGCCATTGGTTGCCCTAGTGACACACACCGCAGCACCGGCCCTGCAGTCTTTCTCAATCTTCTTCTTTTCTGAATTTTGCGTTCTGCCTTAGCCATTTTGTGCGCGTTGGTTGGTAGCCTTTAGTAGTGCGTGTGAGTAAATAAATCGGTATAAAATGTTTGTTTTTCGAGGTATTAGTTGTATAAAATGTGTATATTTATGAACCTACTGTTTATTGTATCAGTGGAATACATCAATATTACACATTTCATTGCGAAGTGTTACAATGTGGTGTTTTATTTGTTAGAATCATGATTGAATTGAATTTAGCGAGTACTAACAACTGCCTCCCGTTGTTGTGGGACGTTAATGTTTAGTGAGAAAAAAATATCAAGTGCGCCCCCCCCTCAACAAATTCCTAGATCCGCCCCTGCCTCGGAATTATGAAACCTCGTGAGTTATGATAAATTTAATATTTAGTTGATTTATACAGACCTCGGAGTTGTGATATTTTGAATACTTAACTGATTATTTGAATCCTCAGAGTTTTGAAACCTCAGAATTGTGATTAGGTGCAATATTATGTTAAACTAAACAGACCTCGGAGTTTTGAGACGTTCCTATAGTTCAACAAATAGATCACATGCATGAAAAATACACTAGCCTATTATAAATTTAAAGTCAATAAAAATGTGAAAAACATTGTCAAGATGCAATCTAAACTAGGCCCTAAGCCTACACAAAATTTACAAATGCATTGCAAGCTGGAATTGAAGTATCATCAGCAGAAAAACAAACAAGTTAAAAAATGCCATAGAAGAAACATGCTAAATAAACCAAAAGAAAGCACAGGTTCTCAGGAAAACAACATGCTTATATCAACATTATAAAACTCACTGATGTAAAAAGGGTTTTCAACCAATTTCTTAAACTCATGTGACCAAAAACAAGAACACACAACTAACACCACTGCCTCAAATAGAAATAAAAGAAACAACTAAGCACCTCGGCATTATAATCTACTCAAATAAACTATCCTGGAAACCACATATAGACCAGCTGTGTAAGAAGCTTTCCTCAGGCATCTATGTAATTCGTAGAATGAAACAAGTAAGTGGCCTGGACACGGCCAAAGTAGCTTACTTCGCCCTTTTTGAATCACATATGAGGTATGGTATAGTGACATAGGGACCCACACAGCACAAGGTTGTCCCCAGGACATCACAGTGGGATAAGCAGGATATCCTTGGACAGATACCAAGGATACCATAGGGGTGTTTTTTCCTATCTCATCCCACGATATCCTCATGATACCCTCAGGATGTCCCCAAGACACAAAAATATCCTCTCCCCACGACATCCCTCAGGATGACCATGGGATGTCCCTTGGACCTAATCAGGACATGATAATGAAAGCCATAGAACATCCCCAGGATGTCCCACAGGATTATCTGGGGATATCCCTCGGACCACAAAAGGATATTGTATTTGAAGCCCTAGGACATCCACAGGATATACTGGGGACATCCCTCGGACCACAAAGGGATATTGTTCTTAAAGCCCTAGGACATCCCCAGGATGTCCCACAGGATTTATTGGAGACATGTCTTTGACATGTATTGAAAGGTGTCCCAATCAGTATGAATCCCCTAACCCCACAGATATCCCTGCCTACCCTATGATAATTCTGCGGTCATCCTTAGGAGGCCATATGGCTCCTAGTAATAGTTAGTGCGTACCCTGAAGCCATATGGATGACTGCAGAATTATCATGGGGTAGGCAGGGATATCTGTGGGGTTAGGGGATTCATACTGATAGAATAATGGGACACCTTTCAATATAGTCACACAATCCGATAGGAAGACAGTTCTAAAATAAATTACAGGACAACCTTAAATTATTCTTCTGTAAAATAATACTATAATTGCCCATGCCCAGCTTACACATAGAAACACAAGTTTTTACTTCATATTGATGTTGTTTTTTTAATCAGGTTGACTAATGTATAAACTTTAAATACCTGTAATCTCCCTTGTAATCCTAGGATACCTTTTTAATGGATGACACGTTTTGTCAAACGTAATTTTGTCATCTTCAGACCCATAGAAAACTTTAAATCATCACAACACAGTTCAAAAGAACAAATACTTGAAAATCATGTTTAACAACTTTATATTGTTACCTTTGTCACATTTTATGCTAATTTTTATCATAACTATCACATGATTTATTTGTAAAAGTATCACAAATGTCCTGATTATAGGTACTTAACACTTTCGCTGCTGCAAACATGTTTAAGAGGGCGCTCCAGTCACGAAACTTTTCGCGTTTCTACCTGCTTCCAATGTTAACTTTCAAAACCCGTTCCTCCTCAATGGACTATTCAATATCGTTTATTTATGGCTCATTTTAAAGAGCAAAAATATACCTAGCGATTTCAGTAAGAAGAATTTTGGTATCGCAAATAGTAATCGATCAATAATATTCAATATTTACAATTTTTGTATGCGCAAACTATTATGATAACGAAATTCTGCTTACTAAAATCGCTAGATATATTTTTGATCTTTAAAACTAACCACAAATAATCAATTTCGGACAACCCGTTGAGGAGGGGCGGACTTTGAAAGTTAACATTGGTCTTATGGGAGAAGCAGGTAGACGCAGAGGACTGGAGCCCCCTCTTAAACATGAAATTTGCATAAGTTTCCATGTTGAGAAAAAGCCCCCATCGGGGTCAGCCGCAGCAAACGCATTAATTGGATTGACACTGAAAATATATACACAACTTAACATTTTTTATTAAAATTTACTCAAATCTTAAAAAAAGTTGTTTTAATAAGTTTATAATAATATGAATATATGCATGTGTAGGCCTAAACATTTCTCAGAACAAAAGTTGAATTAATAAATACAGATTTAAAAAATTGAAGGATGGATTTCAATTTATAATTGTTCGGTGATGTGATACAAACAATTAAGGATTTTTTTTTAAATAATACAGTAATGAATTCAAACAAAATGATAGTTTAATTGCAGTAAAAATAAGTTTATATACAACCAAAATGTAAGATACATAAACCAGAGGGCATATAAACACACAGTAAGTAGTGGTAGTTGATTCCATCTCTGTTTTCATCTTCATCATGGCCTCGTTTCCTGTAAATAAAAAAATTAAGCTAATACTGCATTTTGCCTTGGGTAACATTTTATCCAAAAATACCCCCGTCGCAGCAAACATGCATACTCAGCGAATTTCCAATGCATATATATGTCTCACTACTACAGTTCTGAAAGATAGTGAAAGATAAAATTAATGAAAGTTAATGAAATTTCGGTAGGAATACCAGTTGAGATGGGTGTACCACAATGTTCTTATTTAGGTCCACTATTCTTCAATATATTCGTCAATGACCTACCGTACAGTTTAGCTGGAGAAAATAGAACCAATTTTTTATATGCTGATGATTTAGGAGTAAATGTAATAGGGGAATCTCCTGATCAGTTGATTGAAAATCCTCAGACTGTGACAGAACAAATTCAACATTGGTGTCATGCTAATAAATTAATCTTGAATATGAGTAAAACACAAAATTTAGAAATAAATTTTTCAAATAGGTTTTTTTCTCAATAACAATAAAAGTTCTATGAAATTTTTAGGAATTATGATAGATTCACAAATGAATTGGAAAGACCACTCTTCATATATCAGTTGAAAAATCAGCAGAGGATTATATGTTTTAAGAAGACTAAAAGGAAATGTAAATTTAGAAGTAATTTTAAATGCCTACCATGCCTATGTTCAGAGTTATATTGGCTATGGAACTTCAATCTGGGGGAACGGACCAAATTACAAATTTATTTTTAAAATTCAAAAAAAAGCAATCAGAATAATTTGTGGTATTAAACCAAAAACCCACTGCAGACCATTATTTAAAAGATTAGGCATACTAACATTGGCATCAATCTACATTTTACAAAGTTTACTTCACATTAAAAGAAATCACTCTAAATTTTTACTAAATTCAGATATTCACCTACATCAAACAAGAAATCAAAATAAATTTCAAGTTTACATGTTTCAAATACTCGAAAAGCAAAAGGAATTTCAGTGAAATGGGAATCAAAATGTTTAATAAATTACCAACTGATTGGAAAAATGTAGGCCTAAGTGGAAATAGCTTTAAAAGGAAAATCAAGAATATTCTACTAAATAAGTGCCCTTACGAAATTGATGAGTGTTTTAAGAACGATTATTGGGCCCAGAAGAAATTGAAGTAAATAAATGTACTATAATGTATCTAAATTCATTGTTCTATTAACGATTGTCATGTATTATTTTTAATGCCCAATGACAATAAAGTTATTTATTTATTTACATAGAGCCACTTACCAAGTTTCACAAAAATACATTTATAAATAAGATAAATAGCATTTTATTTATTCTCCATAAGAAAAACATTAGGGCTGAGCATGCAGATTTGCTGACACAAGGAAGATAAGAAATATGTTTTTTTTTGCGATATCAATAACTCAACCAGGTTAAGCTACAGTTATATTAATATAATACCAAGTTATTAAGCATACCAAGTTTTATTAATTTAGGTTCATAACTAAGAGATACATCAAACTTTATTTATTCTCCATTTGAATAATACCCCTGTTGTAACAATCCTGCGTACGGTACTCAGTGAATTTCTAATGCATATAGCCTTAGAAATATGTGTGTTTCTCATTACCACAGGAAGCCACTCACCAAGTTTCATAAAAATACATTTATAAATAAGTGATATATAGCATTTGATTTATTCTCCATGAGAATAACATTAAGGCTGAGTACGTATGTTTGCAGCAACAAGAAAGATAAGAAATGTGTTTTTAAGCAATCATCAATATAACTCAACCAGGTGAAGCTACATACCAAATTTTAATAATTTATGTTCATAATTAAGGGAGATATACAACTTTACTTATTCTCCATAAAAATTACATCATGGCTTAGTATGCAGGTTTGCTGCTACGGGGATAATCAACAACAAAACAATTTGTTGTGCAAATATCAATATACCAGTACTAGGTGGTTTTTACCAATTTTAAACCCTCTTTCCATAGCCCGATCGATCTGGTTTTCGAACTTAAGTCATAAATGTTACTATCTCCACATTTGTGCCAAATTTAATCAAAATCTCGCATTCATTTCAAAAGTTATTGAGGTAATGGACACATATATATAAATCTAAACAAAAAGTGTTTTTGCCAAATGGGGACCTCAAAACAAAAAGTGATCATGGTCTCGGCCTTAAGTCTTACCATGCCACATACAGTAATAGTTTTTTCCCTATAGGGGAAATTCGCTAAAAAAATATAGAAATTAACTGGGAAGTAAAAAAGACCAAACTTTAAAAATGTCTTCTCTAGTAATAAAATACCCCCGTCACAGCGTGAAAACTGATTTTATTCCTGCTGTTGCCATTTCAGTCGCCTTGTTAATGATTATATTACAGTTACTGGTAACCACCAATCATTTACACTAAAATGAAATATTATGTCACGAATATTAATGTTGTAAAATGTAAACAAAAATTATCAGCAATATTGCAAATATAATCCTTCCTTAACATTATATTTGGTATATGTCATTGAATATTTTGTATAGCCATGTGTTTATTAGGTACAGTTTAGTGCTTAAAAAAACATCAAAAAGCATAAGTGGTCTTCAATTTTGGCAAATCAGTTGCAGAGTCTATTTTCACCCCTAGTTTCCAGTAGACCTGACCCCTTGGGCACCCTCAAATTTGTACCATAGTGCATGAAGATGATGAGCAAATAATTGTATTAATAATTAATTGTGTCGTAAAAAGAAAACTATAAATGTGGTACCTGTAACCTAACATATTCTAAAAAATAAAATCAAGACAAAAAGAATACTCCCGTAGCAGCAAACCTGCATACTCAGCGAATTTCCAATGCATATATATTTATCTTAATGCCACATACCAAGTTTCATCAATATAGATTCATAAATAAACGATTTATGACATTTTAATTATCCTCCATAAGAATAACATGGCGGCTGAGTATGCAGGTTTGCTGTAATAAGGATGTACACTAAAAGAGGGGTTTTATACAAATATCAATATAACTCAAGTAGGTAAAGCCACATACCAAGTTCTATTAATTTATGTTCATAATTAAAGATGATAACACGTTATTTATTCTCCATAAGAATAACATGGGGCTGAGTATGCAGGTTTGCTGCTACGGGAACTATCGGCTAAAAAAATGGGTTTTAGTGCAAATATCAATAGACCACAATGAAATGAAGCAATATACCAAGTTTCGTCAGGATAAGTTGATAAATAACCGAGATATAAAACTTTTCTTATCCTCCATAAGAATAACATTGGACAACGTACTGTGTTTAGCACTTTCAATAACTCAGTAACCAATTGACGTAGAGCAATGATTAAAACACCAAATTGTGCGTCTTTTTAAGTTGATTCCAATGGAAAAAATTAAATATTACTTTTTCAAAAATTATATGTAAAAAACTCAAAAAACCCATTTTTGGGGTACAAAACCCCCCAAAATACCCCTTCGGATAGGTCGATCTGTCTGGTTTTCGAACTTAAAGTCATAAATACTGCTTTACACGTTTTTACCAAATTTCATCAAAATCGGACCTTTTTTACGAGAGTTATCGCACCCACGGACACACACACACACACACACACACACACACATATATATGTATATATATATATATACATATATATATATATACATATATATATATATATATATATATATATACAGTTTCGAACGAATGGTTGTTTTTGGGGTCTGGGGACCTCAAAACGAAAAGTTATCATGGTCCCGGGCCTAGGTCTTACCATACCGACTACGGTAATAGCTTCTTCCCTAAAGGGGAAATTCGCTAATAACAAATACCCCGAACACAGAAAACCTGCATTATAAGCGAATTTCCAATGCTAATTTATATACCATATCTACCACATAAAGCCACTCACCAATTTTCATGAAAATACTTTCATAAATGTAAGTAACTAGCTGATTCCCGCGGCTTCGCTCACGAAAAAATTCAAATACACTTGAAATATTAACCTGACCAGCACAATCAAATCTTTGTTTATATTTTACCAAATGACTTTCTTTGCAGTCACTGACGAACATTTTAACATACCGTACAGCTGGTAACATTATAAAAATAATATGATGATATCCTCCTATAAGGTTTGCATTAGATCTTACAGAGCCCGTGGGGTGGAGCCCTAATGTTGGATGTAGACATTATCACAGAGACACATGCTAATTAAAATACCTAATTGATTAGCAAACAAACTAATTGATTGGCCTACAAATTTCCTGAAAGCACATAGTTACGCCATATGCCTACTTTTAATGTACCATATCCACTCATCAGGCACTGTAAGATTTAAGTTCATATTGCAATTTAGGTTAAGCTTTTAAAGATTTTATATATTTACCTAATCGTACATCATACGCTTTGTATTTATTCATTAGTAACTAAACTACACAATGAAGCTGATTTTTCTTTCCACTAGCATCAAGATTATAGTATCTTAAAATAAAGGGTTGATTTAACACACTTCAGTTAACCAAATAATAATTATTCAATGTGATCTTCAATATTCTCTTCAAAATTTGCATAAGTTTTAGGCGCTAACATATATACTTTCTTATTAAGAACAAATATTACTTCATGTACCGCACCTAAGGCCCTATATAGGGGAAAGTGGGGGACCTGGGCGCTCCTAAGTTAAATCCATTCTTACTCAAAGATTTTTATAGTTAAACTTCAATTTATTCATATTGCCTCTAGGATTGAAGTGTGACTCGAAATAAAACAGTTTTCATACCTTTCTATCGTCAATCCTCTGGTTTACTAGCAGATGACTAGTTTCGGGACTACTGTCCCATTATTAACTCTGGCGTCGATAAATTAAAATATGAACTTATAACTTTGACAAAATATGTACACTAACACAAGACAAAAAGGACGCTACGATTAAAAGAAACATTTATTTGGTTTGGCCGGCCAAGGAAAAGTCCAGACAACAGGACACGAACACGCGGAAGGCTGCGACTACCACCAATACCTAGGCCTACATGACTACCTACCTTCCAATGTACCTTGTCATGTCACTGCCTTCCACGTTTTCGTATCCCACTGTCTGGACCTGTCCTTGGCTTGTGTTAGTGTACATATTGTGACTACCTATGTGTTCATATTTTAAAAAATCTACGCCAGATTTGATAATGGGACAATAGTCCCAAAACTAGTCATCTGCTAGTAAACCAAAGGATTAACGACGGAAAGGTACATAAACCTGTTTTATTTCAAGTTAAACTTCAAAAGAAGACGTCTAACTGCTCCCCGTTTATTCTAGTTTCTTAGGGGAGATTTATAATTTAATCGATTCAACCATTATTTATACAGAAATTAATAAGTCGAAGTATGAAAAAGCGCCCAGTTCCCCGACTGATGTGTAACTGTGTGCATCGGGTAAGGTAACTGTGCGCAGTACCGGTATAGCCTATTTATTACAACTTTCTGTGAACAATAAAAGGCTGTTACCTACTAAGTTTTATCAGAGTTAATATAATACAACACATATGGATAGGAATTATAAATTTTGTAAAGAAAACAACTTTTAAAGCTAAAATGTCTTCAGTCTTCTTACGAATATATAAATGGAAATCTAGGCTGCCCATAAGACTACTGTTAATTATTAAATTGGCCTTATGGAAGTCTGGAAAGCCTGGTTTTAGCGAATTTCCCCTATAGGGAAAGTAGGGGGCAATAGCCGATTCAAACCAGCAAAGGCGCAGTGAGGATCCTGAGGATCCACCTCCCCCCCCTGACGTCACCCCCCCCCCGTAACCCGGTCAAGGACAATGAGGAAAAATTTCGAAAATTAATAACTAGTCTATTTACCCACCGATTCCCACGGGACTTTTTCCAGAGTGTAGGCCTATCCCCGAGGAAGCGAATGACGAAAGAACCCCATAGATTCACCATCAAACAAGACCGCTATTAATTTTTAACCGCGTTTTCCTTATGGGATCTCGGCTGTTTACCGACCGATTTTGACGAAACCTCACCACATGTCGGGCGGCGGCCTAAGTAAACCGCCGCTGAAAGAAAATTGAAAATCCGCCGTTAAACGGGCCCGCCATTAATTTTTAACCGCGTTTTCCTTATGGGATCTCGGCTGTTTACCGACCGATTTTTACCAAACCTCACCACATGTCGGGCGGCGGCCTAAGTAAACCGCCGCTTAATGAAAATTGAAAATCCGCCGTTAAACGGGCCCGCCATTAATTTTTAACCGCGTTTTCCTTATCGGATCTCGGGTGTTCACCGACCGAACGTGATGTGACTTCTCTTCATGTTGTGTGCCGGCTTGGCCAAAACCAAACCGCGAGCGGCTCCGCGACGTCACGTGTCTAGGCGCGTGCTAGGGCCTACGTGACCGCCCGGGGCTGTTTACTCATCGGCGACCTTCTAGAAGCTTCTAGAATGTTCTAGAACGTCGCGGACCGCGGTGACGTCATCCGCGTGCCTACGTGACTGTCCTAGCCTGTTTACTCATCAGCGGTTCCGGGAATTGTTTACCGCTTACATTACACTGCGAAGTTTATCTGGCGGGTGATGCAGTGGAAAGTTCCACGGCGTCAACAACTGGATTATTTAAGCGCGCTATCTTCCCGGGCTACATCAGTATCTAGTGGCAGTTCGTACTGTGAGGACCTAGGTGTCTACGCTGTGATTACTTGTGCGACTGTGTGGAGCCTTCTCTTTGGATATCTTAAAATGTAAGTAACATGTAATTTACTTTTTCATCAGTCACTTTACCAATGCTTTAAAACCTAATTAGCTAACATTAATATTTAATCTTTTACGTATCCCAGTACACGGAGCCTTGTCGTTGTTTCTTTTCAGATGGAGATGAGTGGAACTGTAATGACCTGTTGTGTTTTATAACGATTAAAATTAATGAGCCAAACTTAAAAAGCAAAATAGTCTCACTACCACTCTTTTAAAAAAATGTTTGAGCGAAATAAAATTCGGTTTTTTTTTCAATCAAAACTTCGATTTCCGAGTGGAATTACAGACGAGGGTAAAATCGCCATGTACGAGCGTAACAAAGACAAAGACGTGTACCAGTGTTGGGAATGTCATAGGAGCTATTCTTGTCATTTATTTCTGTCTACTATTAGAAGGGTTAGATTCGCCTCGTTCCCAGGGGTATCGCTATCAAAGTGCTTTTGCTGTGACAACTGCGCCTTTGTGGCGGACAGAGAGAGTACAGTTACCCGATGTTGCAGATGGCTGTTCCTCGTATGTGTGAGGTTTGCGGGCGCGTCTACGTGTCCGCTAGAAACCTAGCCCGTCACGCAGCATCCGCCCACAACGACCACCATTTCGATTGCCACGTCTGCGGCAGACGCTTTGGGCGAAGTGACAACTTGCGACGCCACCTCGCCGCAGTTCATCCTCCTACTCCTCACGATCAAGCGCCAGGTACAGTTTTAGGATAGATAAGAAACCGCCAGTAGATCTATTAAGTATGCTTTCTTCTCCGGTGTCCTCATCACAGAGTAATAAAATAAATCAAAGGGACATTGTGCTATAAATAACAACCGGAGTTTTCCTTAAAAATGTAGAAAAGAAGCAAATGAGTTATACAAATCTGATTAACAGTAGGGGAAAGTGGTGAAATATGCTCCAAGTCATCAAAACAAACTGACTGGCCTTCCCCCGAGCAAAGCTCGGCCCCCAGGTACTATCTCGCTTATTTATGAATGAATACCAACCAAACTCGGTATATGGATCAGCTGGTTGTGGTCTATTGTTATTTGCAAAAGAAAAAATATTACCGATATTTCCTGTAGCAGCAAACCTGCGTACTCACCTCCAAAGTCATTTTTATGCAGAATAAGTAAAATATTACCAGCAGATGTCCCGTTCACCGTACGAGGATGTATCAGGCATAGAGCCAGAGGTTTTTCAATTTTATTTACATTATAATTAGCTGACGTTATAAGACGTAACTCCATAAGATTAACATTGGAACTTTGAAAGACTATAGGACAAAGCTCTGAAATTGGAGGTTTTTTCAAAATCCCAAAAGGCACATCTAGAGAGTAAGAGCTTTTCATTGATACCAATCATGTATACAAAAATAATCATTTTAGGGGTTGAAAATCGCCGAACAAAAATCAAGAAATTCTTTTAATAATATAGATGTCTTCCTTAATAATGAACATAAAGTAATAAAACTTGGTATGTGGCTTTACCAAGTTTAGTTTAAACAAAATTTCATGAAACCCTATATTTTGTGTTCCTTGTTATTGTAATGTATTATTTACTATGCAATTTGTAAAAGCCATCGTTCACATGGTACACAATACTCCCGCCATGAACAGCGGCGAACTCTAAAACAAAGTTACCCTGATCCATCGTGGACGAGCACTCGCAACAAAATGAGTTGAGAGACATTTAAAAAGGAAATATAATGTCATGGAGGCGAAATAGATAAAGAAATAAAAATAATAATAATGTGGAATAAAAATATATACATCTAAGTATTGTGGGAATATCCCACATCACTTAGTCAACCACAGGTAAGGCCGTACAAAGGTAAAGATAAGACCCTGGACAACAGCTGTCCAGGCGAACAAAGGTCAGCATGCGCGCGTGGCGGCCACGGCCGGCAGCGGAGCGTCGTCGTGTGTGTGCTGGCCAAGGAGCAGGACGTGTAGGACAAATTTTCCAGACATGGGTGATGTACTAAATTATGTTTAAGTAAGGGATAGCCTTTTGGGGGGGTGACGGGGATTAGGGTTCAGTTCTTGGTTAGTTAATTTTGCAATAGTCAATTCAATTAATTTTGCTATAATGAAATAATGAGTTTCAATAAAATACACCGGCAGGTTCCTACCTGACCGCGCATTTTTTCCGGGGGATTAACGTAGTTAAAATTAATTAATAATTGTTAGGAGCTCATAAAGCTGGCTTATGCTTGAGTAAGGTTAATTGAGACCTAAAACAGGGGTAACGGGCCTTCTGGTTTCCTGAAATGTGCGCGCCTGAGAGATTAAATCCCGAGGGACGCCACAGTATTGGCAAGACTCTGCAGGTGGCCGGAAGAACAGTCTCCTTCAGGAGATATTTTTTAAATTCCCATCGATTTCCTAGAAACGTCGTTGGGTCCACTAACTCTAACCTTATATTGTTGGGACCTACGATTGTCAGTTAGTTAAAACCTCATCGCATTCACCAGCAGTACCGGCTCTAGGGCAGTGCGAGCCGTGCTCCAGCACAGGGCGCGAGGGGCGCGGCACTTTTGGAGGGCGGCACTCGTCGCTCATGACGGGCCGTAGGGTGCGGGGTTGGGAACGTAGTCTGTAGCGCTAAAATAAAGTATTTGTAAATATATATAAACCCGACTAATTTTGTAAATTCGTTGTATATTAGTATTACAGTATAACTTAATAAAGGTGTTAATGGGAAGAATGTTGTGTATTCACCATGTTGCAGCTTCATTAAACTTAAAACAATAAATTCACACATAAGTTAACACAACCTCCGCTCCCCTCTATTCCGAAGCGAAAAGTTGTTTTAAACTACTTCCTAGATGAGGAAATATATGGTTTGGGGATTGCTGCCCCCTTCCCATAGAGCGATCGATCTGGTTTTCGAAATTAAAGTCATAAATGTTACTCTCCACATTTGTGCGAAATTTCGTCAAAATCGGGTGCTTCTTTCAAAAGTTATCGGGGTAACGGACACACACACACACACACACACACACACACACACACACACACACACAAATATATATATCCTTGAGTCTTAAAAAATAATCTTCATCCAATCTTGAAACCACAACATTTTGATTTTAAATTTATATTATATTTTCATTGTTGCTTTCATTTTAAAAATCTTCAATTTTGTATGGATACTTAACGATAAGCTATTAGCGAATTTCCCCTATAGGGAAGAAGCTATTACCGTAGGTGGCATGGTAAGACTTAAGCCCGAGACCATGATAACTTTTCGTTTTGAGGTCCCCAGGTGCCAAAAACACTATTCGTTCAAATTTATATATATATATATATATATGTGTGTGTGTGTGTGTGTGTGTGTCCGTTACTGCGATAACTTTTGAAAGAAACACCCGATTTTGATGAAATTTGGCACAAATGTGGAGAGTAGCATTTATGACTTTAAGTTCGAAAACCAGATCGATCACACTATGGGAAGGGGGTTTTATGGGGGTTTACAATTTTCCAAAAATCGGTTTTTTGCAAATTTGACCCCAAAATGTTAAAAACACTCAATTTTGGTTATAACAATTTTATAGAGCTTAAAAAACAAATAATTTAGTATTTTGAATCATTAACCTAGGTTAAGTGGTTGCAGAGAAAATTCAAAAAAACGTGTCCAATGTTAATCTTATGGGAAAAAAGGTTTTTAGATTTTTCTCATATAGTTTGACTAAAAACTTCACATTTCTGTTTATTAATGTGTTTAGCTCACCAAAACAAACATTTTGGTGTTTTAATCGTTGTTCTACGTCCAACCGTTGCAGAGATATTCAAAGTGCTAAACACAGTACGTTGTCCAATGTTATCCTTATGGAGAATAAATAAAATTCTATATCTCGATTATTTATGAATGTATATTGATGAAACTTGGTATGTGGCTTCAACTAGTTGTGGTATATTGATATTAGCACAAAAAACAAGTTTTTTGTTGATAGTCCCTGTAGCAGCAAACCTGCATACTCGGCCCCCATGTTATTCATATGGAGAATAAGTAAAGTTGTATATCTCCCTTAATTATGAACCTACATTAAGAGAACTTTGTATGTAGCTTCACCTGGTTCAGTTGTATTGATAATTGCAAAAAAACACATAACTTATCTTCCTCGTTGCAGCAAACCTGCGTCCTCAACCCTAATGTTATTCTTATGGAGAATAAATAAAATGCTATATATAACTTATTTATGGATGTATTTTTGTGAAACTTGGTAATTAGCTCTATGTAGTAGTGAGTCACATATATATGCATTGGAAATTCGCTGAGTACGCAGGTTTGCTGCGACGGGGGTATTGCTTTAATTTATTTTAGCGAATTTCTCCTATAGGGAAGAATCTATTACCGTAGGTCTCATGGTAAGACTTAAGCCCGAGACCATGATAACTTTTCATTTTGAGGTCCCCAGATGCCAAAAACACCATTCGTTCAAATTTTCATATATATATGTGTCCGTAAGCACGATAACTCTCGTAAAAAAGGTCCGATCTTAATGAAATTTGGTACTAACGTGTAAAGTACCATTTATTTGAAAGAGTTCGAAAACCAGATGAATTGCACCATCCAAAGGGGGGTTTTGTACCTCAAAAATAGGTTTTTTGGGGTTTCCACATGTAACATTTATTAATATCAAATTTTAATTTTCACCATTGAATTCAGCATAAAAAACAAACAATTTGGTGTCTTGATCATTGCTCTACGTCAATTGGTTACTGAGAAATTGAAAGTGCTAAACACAGTAGGCCTACGTTGTCTAATGTTATTCTTATGGAGAAAAAGAAAAATTGTACATCTAGCTTATTTATGAACATAAACTGACGAAATTTGGTATATAGCTTCATCTGGTTGTGGTTTATTGTTGTTTGGACAACAAATTAATTTCTCGCCTATGGTTCTCATAGCAGCAAACCTAGGTACTCGGTCCCCATGTTATTCTTAAGGAAAATAATTAAAATGTTATATATCGCTTATTTATGAATTTATATGGATGAAACTTGGTATGTGACTTCAATTAGCTGAGTTCTATTGATATTTGCATAAAAACCCATTATTTTGTATTCCTTGTTGCATCAAACCTGCGTACTCCTCCCCAATGTTATTCTTATGGAGAATAATTAATATTTTAAATATCGCTTGTTTGTGAATATATTTCTTATGAATCCTATTAAGTGGCTTAATGTGTTATAATTCATTGGAAATTCGCTGAGTATGCAGGTTTGCTGCGACGGGGGTATTTGAACTGTCTTATGTTATTTAAAGATTTTATTTTTGAAGGAATTTTATTGTAAATTTTGATTGATATTTAGTCTGGGCATCTTTGTCGGAATGTTGAATTTGGACGTGGCAAGTCTATATGGTTGAGATTTCTCGTGTTATAATTATGAATGTGTCTTCTGAAGGAAAATTTATCAATGTTCAAATGTACAAAACTTGCTGCTTGTAATATAAAAATCGACGATAATTTTAGAATATTTAACTGTTTGAATAGTTGTTTACACGATGTTCTTCTTGAGACTTGACAAAGTGTTCTTATAGTTTTTAGCGAATTTCCCCTATAGGGAAGAAGCTATTACCGTAGGTCTCATGGTAAGACTTAAGCCAGAGACCATGATAACTTTTCATTTTGAGGTCCCCAGATGCCAAAAACACCATTCGTTCAAATTTTTATATATGTATGTATATATATATATATATATATATATATATATATATATGTGTGTCCGTAAGCACGATAACTCTCGTAAAAAAGGTCCGATCTTAGTGAAATTTGGTACAAATGTGTAAAGCACCATTTATTTGAACGAGTTCGAAAACCAGACGAATCGCACCATCCAAAGGGGGGTTTTTGGGGGGTTTTATATCCCAAAAATGGGTTTTTTGGGGTTTCCACATGTAATTTTTATTCAAATCAAATTTTAATTTTCACCATTTAATTCAGCATAAAAACCAAACAATTTGGTATTTTTATCATTGCTCTACGTCAGTTGGTTCCTGAGATATTGAAAGTGCTAAACACAGTACGTTGTCTAATGTTATTCTTATGGAGAAAAAGAACAATTGTATATCTCGCTTATTTATGAACATAAACTGACAAAATTTGGTATTTGGCTCCATCTGGTTGGGGTTTATCGTTGTTTGCACAAAATACAAAATTTTCACATATGGTTCCCGTAGCAGCAAACCTAGGTAATCGGTCCCCATGTTATTCTTATGGAGAATAATTAAAATGTTATATATCGCTTACTTATAAATGTATATGAATGAAACGTGGTATGTGACTTAACTTAGATGAGTTCTAATGATATTTGCATAAAAACCCATTATTTTGTGTTCCTTGTTGCAGCAAACCTGCGTACTCATCCCCAATGTTATTCTTATCGAGAATAATTAATATTTTAAATATCGCTTGTTTGTGAATATATTTCTTATGAATCTTGTTAAGTGTTAATGTGTTATGTTATATATTCATTGGAAATTCGCTGAGTATGCAGGTTTGCTGTGACGGGGGTATTTTTTGCATTTTAAATACAATTTTGGCATTTGGGCTTGAACCCCATATAATTAGTCCATATGATATATGTGAATGGATATAAGCATAATACACCATTTTATTTATGTATAAACTTCGGGATATGATTCCTCATACAAAAAGAAATAAAGACGTTCATATAAGGTATGTCCTAAAACGATTAGTTTCCCGTTTATTTGTCTGTATGTGTGGTCTACTCAATAAGATATGTCTTAGGATTATCAGAAGGTATCAACTTCAAATTTGGTACATGTATTACATTTCATAGGACTAATTTTGGTATAGAATCTAAAATATATATAGCCGCATGTGTAACTCACTCACTCACTCACTGAGGTATACGAATTCTAGACCACTTCTAGACTAGCTAGAAACCTGAAATTTTGCATGCAGGTAGCTTATAGCTTGTAACCCCCAGAAAAATTGCCAAAACTGTCATTTTTTTATTTTAACCCCCCTAAAAAAATATTTAACCCCCCCCCCCCAAAAAAGGCTTATTTTAAAATTACAGTTTTTGAGCTCTATCGGCCGAACGGATTAACCTATGGAAAAATGGACACCACCACGTGCCACGGATTTTGCAAGATCTACAATTTTGTTCCTATGACCTTTTGTCGTATCTCGTCTCCTTCACCCTTAGGTAGCGCTAGATTTTTCAAATTTCAGGCCATTTCGACGGTTATTTTTGTGGTCTTTAATTTCCTATCACTTTAATTTAGTATGTAAAGGCTTGATATTTGGCACTCAATATGTTTACACATTACCCTTCACGAAACACTCGATAAACTAACATATTTTAATAATTAAACATCCCAAAAAAATTAAAAACCCTAATTATTCTATAAATGACAAACTGCATTATCGACTTACTCAGGTAATTCTAGATAAGCTAGAAACATGGAATTAGGCCTATATGTAGCTTGTCTATTGAAACCCCAAGGAAAATTGCAAAAAGGTATGATTTTTTATTTTAACCTCCTAAAAAAAATTGAAAAGGGAGGAAATTTTGAACATCTCCAAAATAGTGCATGTTTTTGTGCTGTAGCGGCCGAACGGTTGGTCCAATCGAGAAACGGGGACTACTACGACACACGGGCTTTAGACGATCTATAACTTTGGACCTATGACTTTTTGTCGTATCTCGTCTCCTTCACCCTTAGATAGAGCTAGATTTCTCAAATTTCAGCAAATTTTCTATATTTTGTGGCCGTTTTTTATTTCGTATCACGTTAATATACTTGTCGGAGGCCTAATATTGGGCACGCAGTATGTCTACATCACACTTAGTAAATAGCAGCAGAAATATAACTATTTTTACTACTTAAACCTGCCGGAAAATCAAAAACTCTTAAAATCTATATATTTTACAGTTTTCTAAGTATAAGAAGTAAGGAAATGCCGTTTCTGGAACTATTGTTATTAAATAGAATGCACGTATCACCATTTATACTTTAACTAGGATCGTGAGATATGGCATGCGAGTGCGTTGCACTTTTTCTTCCCAAATCCTACTATTTTTAGTTTGAACTGCCTCAAAAGAAATAAATAATTGTGAATAAAAAAATCAAAATGCAATATTTTTTTTATTTGGGCTCTAGTGGCAGAACGGGCTGTCCTATCGAAAAACGAAGACCACCAAGTGCAACGGATTTTAGACAAACTACAACTTTATTCATATGACATTTTGTCGTATCTCACCCCCTTCACCCTTAGGTAGCGCTAGATTTCTTAAATCTTTAGCAATTTTCCACCAAAACTTAGTGGTTTTTATTTATTTGACACTCAAAAATAGTACTTAGAGTCCTAATATTTGGCAAGGAATATCTCTACATTACAGGAAGTATGTGGCAGAAGTCGCATGACCAATTTGAATTGTTTGAACCCTAAACAATTTTGAAAATCCTCTAGTTTTTTAGATTTCCCGGTGTTTTCATAGATATTTGGGCATGTTAGACTTACATAGTGGGTAAAAACCAGCACAAATTTGTTTTGATTAGTTGGACATGTCCTATAGACACCACATGTATTATTATTATGGTATGTTATGACGGTGTATCCATCCACAACATTTAAAAATCGTTATTTACAGGTCATACTAAAAAATGTTTCAAAGTTGTTCAATTATTTGAATAACTTAAATTATACCCGGAGTCTGATTATACCACTAATATTATTATTTATCTGGTTTCGGTTTTATTTCCACGTAGTATTATATTAATAGTAGTAGTATTTTGGTTTCATTTCCTAAAGTTAGGAACTCCAGATTTGGCATTCATGTCCTTTGCACTTTCTAACCAAAGAGAAAATTCTTAAGCCTTACTTTTTCCAGTTTTACTACCTCAATAACTTAATAATGCCGGATAAAAACAATCGAAATCTAGTGTTGTTTAAACAGTTCCAACGGCCATACAGATGCTCTCATATTTAAATTTCTGAAGATTGGTCTGTTTTCTTAGTATGAGTAGTAGTCTTAAGGGGGTTCTTGGCCACTTGATTTGACGCCACTTCAAAATGAGGCCAAACAGCGACCTGGGGGCGAAGCCCCCCACAGGGGTCTGGGGGCGGAGCCCCCAGCGAGCGAAGCGAGTCTATAATATATACAGCCGCATGTGTAACTCACTCACTCACTCACTCACTCACTGAGGTATACGAATTCTAGACCACTTCTAGACTAGCTAGAAACCTGAAATTTTGCATGCAGGTAGCTTATAGCTTGTAACCACCAGAAAAATTGACGAAACTGACAATTTTTTATTTTAACCCCCCTAAAAAAAATATTTAAACCCCCCCAAAAAAGGCTTATTTTAAAATTACAGTTTTTGAGCTCTAGCGGGCGAACGGATTGACCTATCGAAAAACGGACACCAACACGTGCCACGGATTTTGCAAGATCTACAACTTTGTTCCTTTGACGTTTTGTCGTATCTCGCTCCCTTCACCCTTAGGTAGCGCTAGATTTTTCAAATTTTAGTCAATTTCGACGTTTATTTTCGTGGTTTTTAATTTCTTATCACTTTAATTTAGTATTTAAAGGCTTGATATTTGGCACTCAATATGTTGACACATTACCCTTCACGAAACACTCGATAAACTAACATGTTTTAATAATTAAACATCCCAAAAAAATTAAAAACCCTAATTATTCCATAAATGACAAACTGCATTATCGACTTACTCAGGTAATTCTAGATAAGCTAGAAATATGGAATTAGTCCTACATGTAGCTTGTCCATTGAAACCCCCAGAAAAATTGCAAAATGGTATAATTTTTTATTTTAACCTCCTCAAAAAAAATCAAAATGGAGGAATTTTTGAACATCTCCAAAATAGTGCATTTTTTGTGGCTGTAGCGTTCGAACGGTTGGTCCTATCGAGAAACAGAGACCACCACGAATAACGGATTTTAGACTATCTACATATTTGGCCCTATGACATTTTGTCGTATCTCGTCTCCTTCACCCTTAGGTAGCGCTAGATTTCTCTAATTTCGGCATATTTTCTATATTTTGTGGCAGTTTTTTATTTCCTATCACGTTAGTATACTTGATGGAGGCCTAATATTGGGCACGCAGTATGTCTACATCACACTTAGTAAATAGCAGCAGTCATATGGCCAGTTTTAATGAATTAAACTTGTCGAAAAATGAAAAACTCTAAATATCTTAAGATATGACCGTTTTCTTGGTATAAGTAGTAATGTATTGGGGGTTCTGTACCAATTTATATTATTGGACATGCACGTGGCACCAATAATACTTGAGCTAGAGACGAGAGATTCGGCATACATGTGCTTTGCACCATGTAACCTCACAGAAAATTCCCAAGCATTATTTTTTTTGGTTTTAACTACCTCAAAACAATTCATAATAACGGTTATAAACAATCAGATTGTAGTGTTGTTTAAACAGTTCTAGCAGCCAAAAGGATGGTCTTATACTTAAATATCTGCTGATTTGTCTGTTTTCTTAGTATAAGTAGTGGTCTTATTGGGCTTCTGGGCCATTTGAAACTACACCACTTCAATATGAGGCCAAACAGCGACCTGGGGGCGAAGCCCCCCACAGGGGTCTGGGGGCGGAGCCTCCAGCGAGCGAAGCGAGTATAAAGATTATACTTTGAACCATTTAAAAATGCCGGCCACATTGGTTTTTCAAACTAAATATCTTAAAACCCGTAATATTTCGAAAACAATGTAGGGATCAGAAAAGTAGTATCAATTTGTCCTAAAAAATAATAATATTAAGATTGTAACATTAAGATTATAAATAACTGACTAATTGTGATTTTTCTATGTTAAAACATGTTTTTTTGCCATTTATGGACTAAAATATCACGTTTTAATTAATACTAATCATAATTTCTCTGTTATTTATAATCATATTGTTAAAACTTTCATATAATTATTTTTGGGACAAAAAGATACAACTTTTTATTCCGTACAGGTTTTTCTAAATATTACGGTTGTTAAGATATTTAGCTTTGAAAGAAAAATATGGCTGCCATTTTGAAATGTTACAGAGTAGAAACTTGATATTCCATACCAAAATGAGTCTTATTACATGTAATACATGTACCAATATTAAAGTTGATATCTTCAGATATCCATAATATATACCGTATTAAGTAAACATTATTTACTTAAACATATTTACTTAAACAATTGTAGCTTATGACACATGCAGACAGATAGACGGAAAACTACGAATTTAAGGACATACCTTCATATGGACTTTGTTCGTTCTTTTTATATGAGGAATTGTATCCCAAAGTTCTGAAAGGTATTTTTTTCAACCCATATATAAAGTTAAACAAATTAAAATTACAATAATAACAACCTAGTTGTCCTGTTGCTCGAATCCGAGCAAGTTTGTACCTAACGAAAGGTTATTTCAGTTGTAAACAAACATAACGAAACATCTGATATTTAAACGAATGATAACATCTGAGAATAATGCGGATAACGTACTTTCAAACAATACGTGGTTTACACTTCCGCCGGCGCTGGCGCCGTCGCGTCGGATAGCGACACTGTTCCGATAATTCAGCCCTTTAATGTATTTAAGTGAGGCCCTTTCTAACAATTCTGAGACTATTGGAAAATCTACGTAAAAGTACATTTAATTTGACACCTCAAACTTTAAAATCCGTTACGCCGTTATCGTGTTATGTCTGTGGATAAAAAACCCCTAGAGTATTAATATATACTGTAGGATTGTTGTAAAAACCAGAGCAAATGAGAACAATCTTAGGCCTATCCGTTTTTTAAGTTGTTTAACGTACGGGTAATTTCGGATCGGTCGAGGGAATTTTTTGGACCGGGTTGTGGTAGACAGTTGTTCCAGTAGCAACAGATAGTGTGCATCCCTGGGATGCCACGCCCATTTCTTAGAAGGGAGAGGAGGGGGCGGTACTTCTGGTGGGTTTGGGGGTAAGATGGCAGAAAGATGGCGGTCTTCGTTACCAAAATGAAATGGGACCAGTTTGAAACATTACCAAATTGAAGGCCTCCCTTTCGACAGATCTCAAATTGTCGGTATATTGTTTCTTTTCCCGGAATTCTGAGCAGGTTTTCTATTGTTGTAATTTAAAGAATCCAACGCAGGTGTTCTTTTGTTATAGTTCGACAGGTCTCAACTTGTAGGTGTATTGTTTCTTTAAAAGCAACCATACTCCCGAGATATTTTTTGTCGGGTGGGGGGGGGGGTGGTTGATGATTCAAAGGTGGGTCCATATCGGACCTCCATTCTTCCGGCCCTAACTTGAAGTGCTAAGGTGGTCCTGAGAAGGACCGATAGGCCCTAAAAAGAGCCGATTTGTATCCGAAGAAGGAGGAGGTCAAGAGAAAAACTGTTTATTTTTTATTGCTGAAAAATTTTGTGATTTCATCAGTTTTTTGTTTCCACCACATATTTACAAGCATCATGTACTTCTGCTCGTACTCAATAGCCTCAAGGTGCTCCTGTTCTATGGGGTGGAAATTATTTTTTTAGTCCATGTCCAGTTGCCAATATTCCCATTCCAAGTCGTCCAACGGGCAATGGTTCCACATGCTGTTGATTACCCGTAGTTTTGAATACAGCTCGTCTTCAAGATATTGAATAGTTGAGCACATTTTTGGTTCATGAACGTACTTGAACTTTTTGTCAATACGCCATAGCCTCTTCTTATGGAAATTCTTCAAGGCACAATCATTGCCTTGATTGTAGAATTCATCACCTTCAAAATAATCGTCATCATCTTCATCGTCAATCGACCTCTTCTTATTATTGACATTCATTGACGTCTCAGCCGCGACGCATGCATCCTCCAACTCGGTGTTGGTGATGTCGCAATCCCACTCGATGTTGGACATGATCTTTTCGTAGCTGTTCCTGCTTCAAAACTCCAGGTTAAAGTGAATTTTGAGTCGGGGATGGTAATAAAGTGTGGGTGACTTTTGGTTTGGTGGTGCTGATGCAGCTGTTATGCGCAGGTGTTTAAACGCAAAAACAACAGAGAACAAAAGGAATTCTCGGAATTGTTTACCCCGACTGGATACCAGGAAACCCTAGACCCTTCCAGGAAACCCATTGTTCCAATTAAGGTCAGGATGGAGGTCTGGTGAGGGGGGGGTCTAGTGTTGTGCGGGCCCCTAGGCAAAAAGGTCAAGAGTGTGGTGCAGACCCCTAGGTAAAAAGGTCAAGAGTGTGGTGCGGACCCCAAGGCAAAAAGGTCAAGAGTGTGGTGCTGACCCCTAGGCAAAAAGGTCAAGAGTGTGGTGCGGGTCCCTAGGCAAAAGTGCCAGACGAAACCTACCGTTGGGGGGGGGTGCTCTTGGTGCGTTAGACAATAGAGTGAAAAAAAACATTTCTTTGTCGTGGGGGGGGGGCAGGTCACGTTCAAGGTCGGGGGGGCTCCTCCTGAGGCAGAAGTCTCTATTCACCCCTACTTTTAATTAATACTATCAATAAATTCATTTATAAAGTTATAAAATAGTCTAAAGTGAAGTGAAATGTCATTCCAACCAGGCTGACTGCATAATTTTTATGCATTTCGTAAAATTACCTGCTGGCTAATATAGTTTGTACTATTTTAGATTAACTAAACTCTAAATAAACAATTACTTATCAATTATATTTCTCAATTCAAAATTCATAATGTCCAAACTCAAGTCAATACGTCACATGGGGAATATTAAATAAAGGTATACAAGATATAACAAAATAACGTCATTTTATTTCTATTATTGCACCAGAACAAGGTAATATTACCTTGAATTAATACCATATACATGAACATTTGAATGAGACAGTTAATTTTTGTTAGGGTGCTAACAATATGTATTTTGTATTTAATCGTGAAAAATAATTTAGTAATCTCACATTATTATTATCCTTTTTGACTTTAGAGCTGAAATTATTAACTAATTTAATTTTTAACATCCTAATGGTTGCAGCCAAGTAAGAAATAAATATAGATTGCATTTTTTGAGTAGTCCCATTTAAGCTTTGCCTCCATTTACTGAACAGGAACAAATGATTACTGAAATAGAAACTAATGTGCTCATATACCAATGGTTATGGAAATGAGCTCTTAAAAATATCCAAGCAACATATCGATATGTAATTACAACTACCAACGAATATTGTTATGAATAATAAACATCCGATATGAAACCTAAAACAGCATTTAGGTGCAGTGCAACATTATAAACGATGGACAAAATTCCTTGTAGTATTACTTATACTACATTAAACCTTATATTTACGGACCAACATTTAGACAATTTACCAAACAAAGAAATGGAAATATCGTAACACTATGGAATATCAGTTTACCTTAATTATTAAGAGTATAAGTTACAACTACAACAGTAAAGTGTCAAATTGGCAAAAATTAACATTACACACAACTATTAAAGATTTATATAAAAACTTGGATACAAAATGATGAGTTCTTCAATAGTAAATAAAACTCATGAAAGAACCTTAAGGCACATTGAACAATATTCAAAGAAGAATAAAATAGACAGCATGTTATATTCTAACTGCAGTTTGGAAGTTTCTCTGAGGAACACTGGAATAAAAAGTTCACTGTCTATGAATATTTTCAGTTTACATTTTGCACACATACTCCTGATTTCAGCCCCGCGAGTTTGACTGTGATAAGAGTGTCGTGCCTCCTTCTTAAATCTAGAACTATCTTCTCTTCGATCTCTACACCTCTTTCGATTTCCTCATGTGTCAATACGATATCGTAGTGCGATGAGGGCTCAACAATTGTCACCTTGTACTTCCTTGTATCCAAAATGTTGCCAATTACAAGCTGCAACAGACAAACAATTATGGTAACAATATTGTCTAAATATTTTAAGATCAAAAAGTTGTCATTAATCTCAGTAAAGGGGTGTTTTTTTTTTTTTTTATGGCTAGCCTTTTACTTACGTCTTGGGGTTTTATTTTAAATGTTATAATACGAGTAAAAAAAAAGAGAAGATAGTTTTTAGGGAATGGTTAAGGATATTCTGGGAAGGTTTAGTGTAAATATTTTTCTTGATGGACTTTGTGTAATGATAAAATATTTTGCAAGCAATGTTATTGGTTTATTAAAACTTAGACATGTTACTAAAAATGGTGAATCAACATTAGTTGTATAAAAAGTAGGGGTGTGTCGGTGTGTGAGTATTCACACTTCGAGCTTTTTCGAGTCGAATATTGCAGTATTCTGCTCGGCTAGGAAAAAGAGTCGTAAACAAAGTAAATTTAAAGCAAAAACTTTCCAGAATCAATGTTAGAATACTCGTAGTCTGCATCAGTTGAGCTCCATAACAGATTTAATTCAAAATGCTAATGCCTTTAAAAAATAACGAATTATATCAAATCAAATCATATCAAAAATCTCCTTATAAGATAATCACAATTGTACATGTACAAGAATAGTCATCATACTTATGAACTAAAATGTTTTACATTTAAAAACTCTTGAATTGAGAAGAGTGACAAATTTATAAGATATTCTTTAAAAATGTTGACAAATTTTGTATAAATACCTTCATTTTTATTTCTTTGTGCAATAAACTAATAAATTTTAAACCATTATACACAGTATTTTTTTTATAAAATTCCAAGTTATGACTATTTGGCAAAGCATACAGAAGCCCCCCTAGTATTATTTAGAGTATATTTGATTTCTGGGAGATAATGTTCTTCAGTATATTTAATAGTTTCAAAAATATAAATTCCACACACAGTCAAAATATTTAATTCAGAATGGGGTGCAGGGTGTGGATCCCGCCCGCGGCGTCCTTGTCGCGCACCCTGGGCAACGGGGCGTCACAAGCCAGTGGCGTCACGGCTAGCGCGGGTAAAATCCACTTGGCTGTGCGACTCTTCCTCTCACAGTTTCTTCCAGGGCCAAGGCCTTTCTTCTCACCTTTTGGGCCTTGGCTCGCCTTCTTTCTTCTTTCCTGGGCAAGCCTTGCTCATCTTCTTCTTTTCTTCGACCCGCATCATGGGTGTCTTTCCGCCTTCTTTCGACCGGTGTCCACTGGGGGGTCCCTGGGAGTGTCCCTGGTGTCGCAGGGGCTGATGTGTGCTTGCACTGCCGATGGGTTCTCTTCAGTGGGTGTCAGAAGCCAGCCCCTTCGGGCCCTAGTCAGGGAGTGCGGCGTGGGTGCAGAGGTCGGGCTCTGCACTGCCACGGTGAACCCCGGCACGTCTGGAATCCGGTGCCGGCAAACGGAGGTCGGGTCCACGGGGAACTGGGGTGGGGGCATCGTCACCCTGGGTATACCCTCGCCTGGCCAATTCCGGGTTCACCCTCGTCGTGCGATGCGCTGGTTAAACTAAAGTATGGCAACCCCTAAAAACGACAACATCAACATTGGCAACGATATGAGGGAGTTTCCAGAACTCCCTCCTCCTAGCGCCAGTACTGCCTCCATTTTTCGGAGGAGTAGCTTAGTAGCGAGGTCCCCACCACCGGCCTCTTCTCCTGTGGTCGCGCTGGCTTCCACGGATTCAGCCAGCTCGAGGAATACCCCAAAGCCAAGAACGGTTCGAGCTCCGTCTCCGGTAGTTTCGCCGGATGAAAGGAACGTGGCTATTGCTCAGGAAAAGGTCGAGGAGGAACTGCAGAGGATGCGGGACACTCTCCTCGACATGTCCGCCGCGGTCGCGAAGCAGAAGACCGTGTCGATGGTCATCAAGAACGGGATAGTGACCCTGGATGCATCCCTTGATGTCTTCGACTCGATGCTCGGTCTCTGGAAGGCATCGCTAAGGCGGCTCAGGCTTCTGGAGGAGAAGCAGGGGCAAGCTCCACTTCCATCTTCGGAGTCTGGGGCGCCTGGTGGTGGTGCCAAGAGATCGGCGACTAGCCCTCCTGCGGAACAGCAAACGGAGAAGAGACCGGACGTCAAGAACAGGACCGTCCACGTGGAGAGGAACGGAGAAGAAGCCACCACTGCGTCTGCGGACAGGGAGGGTTTTAATCAGGTCCTCTCCAAGAAACAGAGGAGGAAGCTTCGGGCGGAGGCGAAAGCCCAGAAGAATCGGGAAGAGGCGGAAAACGCGCCTTCCCAAGCACCCAGCCAAAAGAAGGAGAAGCCAAAGAAGACTCGGCCTAGGAAGACCAGGAACCAGGTGGTCCTGATCAATCCGTCCACCGGCAAGACCTACTCGGAGATCCTCGGATTGTTGAAGAGTGAGGTGACGCCAGAGGACTCCGGAACTGTGGTTCGGCAGATCCGGAAGACGGAGACCGGGGGGGTTCTCCTTGAGCTCTCGAAGTGTGACGACCGGGGGAAACTCCAGGAAGCACTTCAGAGAGCTATAGGGGACAAGGGCGAGGTCCGCTCCATCATCCCGAAGCTGAGGGTAGAGATCTTGGATCTAGACGCCCTGGCTTCGGAGGCCGATGTCATTGCGGCTAACACAAGAGACCTTCCGACAATCTCCGGTGTGCCTAAGGTCACCCTGTTCTCGCCAAACAAGCGGGAGCAGAGAAAGGCTGTCGTTGAGATGGAAGAGAAAGACGGTCTTCTCTTTCTTCGGTCTGGGAAGATCAAGATTGGCTGGGTCGTCTGCCGAGTTCGGCAGCGCCTTGAGGTAGAATGCTGTTTTCGGTGCCTCGGGTACGGCCACACGCGTCGGAGTTGCTCCGGTCCCGACCGCGGCAACAATTGTTGGAAGTGCGGTAGCGGCGAACATAAGGCCGCTGCTTGCACAGTGGCCGCTTCTTGCGTTCTCTGCACCGGTACACCTGGAGCGTCCGCGGACCACATTCCGGGCTCAGGGGCGTGCAGGGCTTTCAGGAAAGCCCTAGACGCTAAGAGGGCTCGATCTGCCACGAAATGATCCGTTTCGTCCAGGCAAACCTGCAGCGGAGTCGAGCAGCTGACGCCATTCTTGAGCAGCTTGCTTGTGAGGTCAAAGCCCAGATCGTGATCGTCAGCGAGCCCTACCGGATCAAAACCAGTCCATCTTGGTTTTATGACCGGCTTGGCACCGCGGCTCTCTGGATTTCGGACAGTCGGGGGATTCAGGTGTTGGGTCACGGATCCGGTGACGGTTACGTCTGGGTGAGACTTCGGCGAGTCAACGTATACAGTGTCTACCTCTCTCCTAACTATTCCGCCGAGGAGTACCGGGAGAGGCTGGAGGCGCTGGAAGACAGTCTTCAGGGTGTCTCGGGGGGCGTAATAGTTGCTGGGGACTTCAACGCGCGGGCCGTTGAGTGGGGCATGCCAGTCACTAACGCCCGGGGGAGACGAATCTTGGAGATGGCCTCGAGGCTCGACCTGGAAGTGGCGAACAGAGGGGACATGCCGACATACTGAAGACCTGGTTTTGGTGACTCCATACCAGATGTCACGCTGGTATCGGCAGGGTTGTTTCCTCTGGTAGCGGGGTGGGGGGTGATGGACGTGTACACGGCCAGTGACCACGAATTCATCTCCTTCAATCTGGAAGAAAACGAGTTGTCTCGTCGATGCAGTACCCGAAACCCAATTGGCTGGAATCAGGCCAAACTGAACAGGGGAAAATTCGTCGAGCGGCTCAGTCCTAGCCCTGAGGCCGGTTTGATGGAGCGCTTTGACTCCGCTGATCGAGATCGGGTCGAAGCTCTCGTGGGTTCCACAATGCAGCTGATCGAGCGTGCATGCGACTCGTCGATGCCTCGGAAAAAACCTGTCCGGGGTCGTCGCCACGTGTACTGGTGGACGGACGAAATCGCGGAGCTCAGGAGAACGGCACTGATGCTTCGCAGAAGAGCGCAGAGAACTCGAAACCGACCGGAGGCTTTGGCCAGGTCGGCAGAGCACAAGACTGCGAAAAAAGCTTTTGCCAGCGCAATTCACCTGAGCAAGGCTCGCTGCTGGAAGGAGCTGTGCCGGGACGTGGACTCCGATCCATGGGGAAAAGGGTACAAGCTCGTCACGAGAAAGCTCGGGGGAATGGGGGCCAGCAGTGCCTCTATGCCTGCAGGCACGATCACGGCCATCGTCGATGCTCTCTTCCCAAGTCACCCTGTGAGGCGAGAGGAAAGAGTAACGGGGCCGGTGCCTGATGTTCCTTTGTTCACGGAACAGGAGCTCGTGGCAGCGTCGTCTGCCATGCACAACAACAGAGCTCCAGGCCCTGATGGCATTCCGGTTGAGGCTCTGAAGGTTGTGGCGGGAAGTCACCCACATCTGCTGCTGCGCATGTTCAACGCGTGTTTGGCGGCGGGTGTGTTTCCGTCACGCTGGAAGACAGCTAGACTGGCGCTCATCAGCAAAGGCAAAGGTGACCCGGAGTCCCCGTCGGCATACAGACCACTCTGTATGTTGGACACGGCGGGTAAACTCTTTGAGAGGTTGCTGAAACCCAGGTTGAGGTTGGCCGTCGAAGCCGCTGGGGACTTGTCCCCCCGGCAGCACGGCTTTCGGAAGGGCCACTCAACCTTGAATGCCGTGGCTGAAGTCCTGGGCGCCGTCCAGCGGGCTGACACGGCCTGCCATCAGGCCAGGCCGATCGTGCTGCTGGTCACCCTGGACGTTAAAAACGCTTTTAACTCGGCCCGTTGGGTGGACATGCTCGAGGCGTTGCAGCGGGACTTCAGGGTACCCGACTATCTCTTGGTCGTGGTACAGGACTACCTGAAGGAGCGCAGGCTGCTATATAGCACAGAAGCAGGGGTCCGTTTCAAAGTGGTCACCGCCAGCGCGGCGCAAGGGTCGATCCTTGGCCCTGACCTTTGGAACGTGGCATATGACGGAGTGCTTCGCCTCGAGATGCCACCACAAGCCTATCTCGTGGGCTACGCAGATGATGTAGCCGCAGTCATCACGGCTCGGAATCCGGAGTTAGCCCAGCTTCGCCTCAACCAGGTGATGTTTCGGGTCAACAGATGGATGAGCGGTCATGGACTTGAGCTGGCGGTCGCCAAGACCGAGATCGTCATGCTCACGCGACGGAGGATCCAAACAGTAATCCCTATGACTGTTGGTGACGTGGAGGTCCAGACGAAGACTGCGGCGAAGTATCTGGGAGTGGTGCTTGACCGCCGCCTCACATGGTGGGAGCACATCCAGGCGGTTTGCAACAAGGTGACGAGGGTTGTTCTGTCGCTCAGCAGATTGATGGGGAATGTCGGAGGCCCGAGGTCCAGCAAGAGGCGACTTCTCATGTCCACCGTCAACGCCACTCTCCTGTACGGCGCAGAAGTGTGGGCGGGTGCCATGAGAGTCAAAAAACACAGCAAGAGAATTCTCTCCGTTCAGCGCAGGGCGGCTCTTAGGGTTGCCTGTGCGTATCGCACTGTGTCTGGACTGGCTGTAATGGTTGTGGCTGGAGTGTTTCCCCTTGATCTGCTCGCCGCTGAGAGGCAGAACATCTTTCGCCGTGCTCCTGATCTCGGAAGAGACCAAGCTGCTGTGGAAGCCAGACTTGAAACTCTGCTAGTTTGGCAAGGGCGTTGGAACGGTGGACTGGAAGGGCGATGGAAGTTTCGTCTCATCAGAGACATAAGCCCGTGGTTGAGCCGTGCATTTGGGGAAATTGACTTTTTCTTGTGTCAATTCCTGACGGGCCACGGGTACTTCAGGGAATACCTTTTCCGCATGGGGAAGGTGAGGTCACCTCAGTGTAGTTACTGCCCGGAGGAGGTGGATGATGCTCATCATACTTTCTTCCGGTGCAGTCGTTTCGCTGAAGACAGGAGGAGGCTCGTCTCTGCTGTCGGCGATCTGTCCCCGGACGTCGTGGTGGGGGCGATGCTTCGAAATGAAGACTCCTGGAGAGCGGTTGCGCTCTTCGTGCAATCCGTTCTTCGGGGAAAGCGAGACGAGGGATGCTTAGGTGACCTCTAAGTTTCCCGAAACGGTGACGTGACCCGTCTGGGCGCAAGACACGCGGGCCAGTGCCGAAGTTGTCCGATAAGGGTTCCGGCCTGGTTTTTCCCCCGCGGCTCCGTAGGAGGTTTAGTGGGTACACCTCGTAAGAGGGAGTCCCACACTGTTCCTTTGGGTTCGCGCATTAAGCGTTCCTCCTACGTAAAAAAAAAAAAAAAATTTAATTCAGAAAAATGGAGCTTACAGACTCATTCCACTTCAAATGCAACATAATTCGGATTGCTTATTTTTGTAATCTAAGAATTTTATCTCAAATAGTTTTTGTAGTACCTCCATGTATACTAATTCCGTATGTTATGTAGGAGTGAATAAAATCAAAATAAACAAGCTTTAGAGCTGGAAAGCCACAAATGTATGACATTCTACGTAGTGCATACAAACCTAATGACATTTTTTCACTACATGTTGAACATGTTGATTCCAGCTTAAATTGTGGTCAATGAAAATACCTACATATTTGACATGCTATCTACAATATTTAAGTTATAATTTTGTGTTAAAAGCTGAGCATCAGTCTTATTTCTATTAGTACAAAAAGTGATAAAATTAGCTTTGTCTTCATTTAAGAGGGGGCCGGACCTAGCTCAGCCGGGCCGCCGGCTCCGGTCGTCTTTTAACATGGGGTGCTACTATAAATTTTATATTTTATAGAATGCCCACCTTTAAATGCAAAAATGATCGCAGGCCAAACAATCTGATAGCCGTATGACCTTAGAATCAAAATGTATTATTTTTCAAAAATAACACCTAAAATATATAAACTAACTTTCTTTTTTCCTATAAGAAGTTGTGTACTTTTGAAACAATTTCTAAAATTACACGTTTTATATAAATTAAATTTGAAAACATCATAATAGCAGTCATGTTATTGTTAATGTTTGGCCTGAATATTTTGTTGTTTTAAAATGTGAAACTGTTCCAAAATAAGACTTTTTTTGAAGTCTTACTAAACGAGTAGGCCCACAGACTGCAACTGGTTCACCGTCACCCCAATAGATGGCAGCAACGTCACTTAACGACCAAAGATCCCACTTCCGCAACCGATCTCGCGCGGCAGATTTTATTCTCCTCTTGAAACTATTATCACTACTTGAAACCATTATCACCTACTGCTCAAAATCCAGTAAGTTTTTTCTCATATTTTTGAATTTACATGGCTTCTCATGACATATTGTCTGTCATTTCAGTAATCATTTATTATTTAATGTCTGTAACATCTGTTCTTGCTGCTATGCTGTGTTTTGTTTTACAAAACGATAATGGCACCTTAGTACATGGTGTTCGTTTTGCTATGTTGGTACTGTAGAGGGGAGATATTGTGCTTCCAGCTGCTTTTCAAACATAGCACGCTTTTTTGTAATAAACTGCAAGGCATTAGTCTCTCCAGATTGTATACAGCTCACTGAGCAACACGCCGGAAACCCCTAGTATTACTATTCATAAAATATAAAAAAATATTTAAATTAGAAATGTCTGTCAGTCATTTAGCCAGTCCAAACCTGGGTAAAGTGTGATGGAAATCAGTATTTCACAGGAAGTGTTGCCCTCTTAGGTGCAGGTAAAATTCCGTGATGGTCGCTTATTTCGCTGGTCACTAACTTCACTGAAGTGTTGACCTCACAGGTCAAAGCCACACTAGTGTGGCCTTTCACAGGCCGCTTTTTCCCCGACACCTTCACAAAGAGAGTAATTTATAATTTTGAGTCTGCATAGATGTTCCGGAACAATGCACTGACCGATTCTAAGACGGAAATGATTTGGAATTTTTGATCTTGATGCCTTGAACTTTGAAAACCAAGTCGGAGTCGTAATTTCAGGTTTCAGTCCAAAAACTCTGCTGAATCAAACTAGGCTTTGTAGACCTAACTGATACAGCCTCCCCATCCTCTTCCCATTATACATTAGCTTTCTTGGTGACGAATGAATTTGTGTAATTGAAACAAGGTAGAAACGAGTTATTAATATTGGTCAAATGTAAAGCATCTTTATCGAAAGAATCTGGTAACTCTTTCCCTTTTATGCCAATGCGGGAAGGTATTCTAAACAAAATTGCTTCGTACTTCAAATTTAATAATTTTGTAAACTGTAGTCTGATTTCATATTCAATGTATGCAGATTTGGCACGAATAATAATACTTTTGGAATCAGATAGAATTATTATTATTTTACTTGACGGTAGCGTTTCTTCCTACTTCATGGCAGTAAAAATCATAATAACTCGAGCTTCAACATAATAACTAGAATAGTGTTAATTTAATCTGAATGAGATAAGCTTATTGTTGGTTTTATCATACACACAACAACTTGCAATTCTTCGTTCGTCAGCTTTAGAGCCGTCATCGTCAGTGTAGAGTTGGATGGAAGAAAACCATTGTGATCGGATTTCAGACTCGATGCAATTTTTAAATAACCATAAGAGGATCTGTCAATTTTTAGAGGACTTAGAAAATACAAGAAATATACTGGGATAGTTGTAAGTAAACTATTAAAACGTATGCAACAAAATGGGCATAAATATAAATATTTAATATCAATTTCCATTTACTCGGGTTGAGGGTATAACTGGAAATTAGCAAATGAGTATTACTGTTTGTCCAATAAAGAAGACTTAAATGATTATAACATTGTACAAATTTTCAAGGCTTGTTTTAGCGAATTTCCCCTATAGGGAAGAAACTATTACCGTAGGTCTCATGGTAAGACTTAAGCCCGAGACCATGATAATTTTTTGTTTTGAGGTCCCCAGATGACAAAAACACTATTCGTTCAAATTTATAATATATATATATATCTGTGTCCGTGAATGCGATAACTTGAGTAAAAAACGTCCGATTTCGATGAAATTTGGCTCAAATGTATAAAATGACATTCATGACTTTTAAGTTCGAAAACCAGAAAAATCAGACCATGGGAAGGGGGGGTTTATGGTGGTTTTAAATTGTTCAAAAATCAGTTTTTTGCATTTTTCACCCTACAATTTTTTAAAAACGAATTTTAGTTTTGACCATGTTATAGAGCTTAAAAAAACAAATAACATAATATTTTGAATTATTTATATCAAAGGTTAAGTAGTTGCGGAGAAAATCCAAAAAAACCTACTCATAAAATCTCCCATGTTAATCTTATGGGAAAAAGGTTTTTGGCATTTCCTCAGTTTACTTTAATGTAAACTTCAAATTTGCTTTTAGAAATCTGTTCAGTTCCACAAAACAATCATTTTGGTGTTTAAATTGTGATTCTATGCCCAACCGTTGCTGAGATATTCAAAGTGCTAAACACAGTACATTGTCCAATGTTATCCTTATGGAGAATAAATAAAATTTGATATCTCGATTATTTATGAATGTATGTTGATGAAACTTGGTATGTGGCTTCACGTAGTACTGGTATATTGATATTTGCACAAAAAATTTATTTTTTGTTGATCACTCCCGTAGCAGCATACCTGCGTACTTAGCCCCCATGTTATTCTTATGGAGGATAAGTCAAATGTAATGACTCCCTTAATTTTGAACATAAATTAATAAAACTAGTTATGTAGCTTCACTTGGTTGAGTTATATTGATAATTGCATAAAAACCCATTTTTTGTTCCTTGTTGCAGCAAACCTGCTTACTCAGCCCCCATGTTATTCTTATGGAGAATAACTAAAATGTTATATAGCGCTTATTTATGATTGAATATTGATGAAACTTGGTATGTGGCTTCGCCTAGTTAAATTATATTTATATTAGCATAAAAATCAATTGTTTGTGTTCCTTGTTTCACTAACAATGTTATTCCTATGGAGAATAATTAAAATCGCTTATATGTGAATATAATTTTATGAAACTTGGTACGCGGCTTTATGTGGAATTCAGACAAATATTATGCATTGGAAATTCGCTGAGTACGCAGGTTTGCTGCGACGGGGGTATTTTGTTAATGTTCAACAGCTGTTGAATCGTACACTCTAAATATGAGTAAGATTTCCTTGCTAAGTTTGTTGGTTGCTTGCTTGCAACTCTGATCTCAAGAACGGCTGCAACGATTACCTTCAAAAGCTGTAATTTCTGGGTTAAAAATAATTTATAGACAGGTCTTCTCGAGGGGAAATATCTAACTATGTAAAAGAAAATTGACTGTCATGGATTTGAAAACCAACGAGAATAAATCATGGGAATAGGGTTTGACGTGATTAACCTCAAATAACCTTATTCAAACGTTTTTACAATTTCGAATTTTGGCTTTGACTTCATTAGATCATTAAAATACTATGCTAAGCCGATTTTTGTTAAGAGAAGTCCTCTGTTATTTCTGATCCGATTTTTAGGCCTGAGCGCACCATTGTGGACAGGGTTTACAGCAGTAACATATGTTATGAGATAAATACCGATACACAAACCACTGAAATGGTAACAAGATTATTGTCTGATTATCAAAAGAAAGTGACTGGCGCAGCGACCGAACATTCTATTTCATAACCTCGTGGAAACGTAAAATACATGGGTAGAAATCTCCGATAAACGTTATTAAATTAATCAGTTAAACATGTTTAGAGCATGTTTTCAAATATTTCTTATAACACTTAAGAATATATTTACACTTTTTTAAAAAATTATTCTTTAAATCCATATAAGGCGGTGGCTAAAAAACTGATACTGCAAAGACAAATTTTGATCAGAGAAATTAATAAATGTCTAATGTATTTCTTATAACTTAATATTTTTGCTAGTAAATATTACCAGACATAAAATTTAGACGAAGTTGCAACATATTTGATCAGCCCTTACACCAAACAGTCTTGACAAGAATTTTGGGTTTAGTCCCTTGTATGCGGGGCGTGCGAGAAGCCGCCAGTGACAGTAAACCCGTCATTTTAGGTGTTGTAAATCACACTAGACAATACCGATCGGTTGATTAAAGGCTGAGCCTACGCATGCTGCCGGTCGGTAAGGAAGAATTATTTGAAAAACTGCTAGCGCTCTAGTGGCCAAACTCCAAACCAAAAGGCGGAATTCTATCTGACTCCTGCCCCCTCTTAAAAGCAAGTTCTTTTTATTAAAAAGTTGTTTTGCCAAATCAAGACTTTCTGATGAAACTTTGTTCACAGATTCCAGTGTCTTTCCTGTAACTAAGAGGCTTGTGTCATCCACATACAAACATATCTTGCAAACTGAATTAGAAATTATATCTGGGAGTCCCTTTAAGTAACATAGAAAGATAAGTGGTCCTATAATGGATCCTTGGGGTACTCCATACTTTATGTCTTTAATATTTGTGGGAAAATATTTGATTAAACCTTTAGAGTTAATATTTTTTAACTACTGATACTGTTTTCAAGATAGGATTTGAACCATGCTATTTGGTGATTATTAATTCCCATGTTAGAAAGTATTCTTATTAGTTCTACATGATTTACACTATCAAATGCACGAGTTAGATCTAAAAATATACCTAGAGTTCTGTTTTTCTCATCTACACTACTGATTATTGAAGTTATAAAATCCACTCCTGCTGTTGTCGTTGACTTTCCAGGTCTAAAGCCATGTTGATCCCTGTCAATCAGTGGATCTTTTTCTAAATATGCCAATACCTGATAGGTCCCCACTCCGCAGGGTCCGAGTAGGGGCGCACTCACCCAGGGATGGGATGGGATGGCACCATTGCACTATGCCTGGTGTCTAGCCAATGTGTCGCCATAATACATATATGTAAGTCTAATGCTTGGTTTTTCTGCCTGTTTCAAGTACCTGTGCGTGATGGAGTTCCCTGCCGACCATGAGCCCAACGGAATGAGAAACAGTGGATGAATGCAAATCATAAGACCCCTTGGCCTTCCGCATTGCTTAAGTATAAATAGGTTAAGAAACGAAAATGGTCAAGGGCTCGCTCTTCTGTGAACTCTCTGCACTCAAGGGTAAAACACAAAAAAATCACTCATCTTCTTTTGTTCCCTTGGTACAGACGAATGCACGGTTAGCGAAACCCAAACACCTGGGACGAGGTGAGAAACACAAAAGTTGCTCCATTCTAAACGTGTGTGGGCGGTGCGGGGCTAGCATCCGGTAATCGAAGGTAATAGGTAATGCATGACGTTTTCTCATGCATTTCATTTCATGTGAAACCTTCCCTTCATATCCCCCGAGGTGTTTGGAACTTACCCAGGTTTCAACCATCACCGCTGTGGCGTCCCTCGGGATTTAATCTCTCAGGCGCGCACATTTTAGGAAACCTGAAGGCCCGTTACCCCTTTTTAGGTCTCAATTAACCTTACTCAAGCATAACCAGCTTTATGAGCTCCTAACAATTATTAATTAACTTTAACTACGTTAATCCCCCGGAAGAAATGTGCGGTCAGGTAGGAACCTGCCGGTGTATTTTACGGAAACTCATTATTTCATTATACCAAAATTAATTGAATTGACTATTGCAAAATTAATTAACCAAGAACTGAACCCTAATCCCCATTACCCCCCCAAAAGGCTATCCCTTACTTAAACATAATTTACTACATCACCCATGTCTGGAAAGGTTGAGCTACACGTCCTGCTCCTTGGCCAGCACACACACGACGACGCTCCGCTGCCGGCCGTGGCCGCCACGCGCGCATGCTGACCTTTGTTCGCCTGGACAGCTGTTGTCCAGGGTCTTATCTTTACCTTTGTACGGCCTTACCTTTGGTTGACTAGGTGATGTGGGATATTCCCACAGCTCTCCCCCGCTCCCCAAAAGGTGCTGGAGCTAAGGTATCAGAGGTGAAAGCTGAAATAAAAAACCTTTTGGTTTGTTTGGGGGGTTGGGTTTGGTAGGGTGGGTCTCTGACTGTTGGGGTAGAGTATCCCATGCCACACTGGACTGTAGTTCGAGTGTTGGTAATATGTATTTTTTTTTTTTACTGGGGGGTTGTTAAACAATATACTTACAAATATATAACATTTGGATAGTAATCCGTATATAAATAAATATCAACAAACAATAACAAGGAATAAATACTTACAACTATATCATGCATTAGTTTGTTCGTTCCTGTAGGGCGCTTTTATTTAAAATTGCGCTGCCCTAAGGTTTGCATCTAATGATCTTATTACTAACTTAATCTACTTAATCCTACCGGCTTGAAAATGTGAGATATTTTTGTGTGTGTAAGTGTGTGCGAGCATGTTTCCTCGAACCATTTGCAAGTAGTTAGAGGGGAACAATCCGCTCTTCCCCACGATCATTAGCCCCTGAAATGCGCTGAAAATATGAAAAAGGTAAAAAAAGGCTAGCGCGCAGTTCACGGTTTCGAAAAGAAAAAGGAATTTATTTGCACAAAAAATTAAGTTACTTTATACCAATGGCGTGGAGAAGGGCTGAAGCTCAGGCTGCAATAGGCGATCGCGATACCCTGCCGCCTTCTGAAGGACGTGCCTACGCGAAGCACGACCTTAGTCACAGTCAGCGACAGGAGCAGGTCCCATCGCAACCCATGTGTGTGTGAATGAAGGGGTGAAAAAGAAAACTGTGTGGACTTAAACTATCTTAACCTAACTTAACCTAATATCACCAGCTTGAGAAGGTTTATATGACATAATGTGGTTGAGAAAAATATTCCAACCTCTGAGTTGCTATATCTACGGTTGGCTGGGGGCTTGTTTGGTGCGGTCATTGGTTTTCTGTCCCTGATTTGGTTGGAAATAATGTTTGAGCTGAGAGACATGAGCTCGTCTCAGCACTTTGCCTGACCTAGGGTCTGCTAAAACTACTGTGACAGGTGACGTGTAGGCCTGAATAACTGCGGGTTGTGACCAGAGTGGAAGCAATTTGGCATTGACTCTATTGATTGCTTTGCTCTGATGGTGGAGTCTGAACATGACCCAGTCGCCTATCTGAAAAGATGGGGGGTGTCGTCCCTGATTATATTGTTTTTCACGGGCTTTTCGGGCTTTGGTTAAATTTTGATGCGCTTGGGCCCATTTGTCCCTAGTGACTTGGGGGTTGGTGTTGTTATTGAGCAATTTGTCCAAATCCCAGTTGAGTTCCAAGGGATGATTAATTTGGAAACTCAGGAAGAGGTCTGCTGGCGAATATCCTGTGCTTGAATGTTTGGCTGAATTGAAGGCAATTTGGAAAAGATGGATATTTTGGTCCCAGTCAGTCTGGTGATCTGAATGATAAATTCGGATAGCTATTTTGATATTTTTGTTCACTCGCTCGGCATGGCTTGGGTTTGGATAGTAAGGTGTGGTTTTTACATGACGGATCCCTAACTGAAGACACATGTCTGAAAATTCTTTAGATGTGAAAGAAGAAACGTTATCTGATACTAGGTATTTGGGGAAGCCGAAATAAGCAAAAAGGCCTGAGCGTAGAAGTGAAACTGTGGTTGCTGACGTTGTGTTCTTAGCCGGAAGAAAAACTGCAAATTTTGAAAATGAATCAACAATTGTGAGTAGGTATTTATTGCCTTTCTTGGAGCGTGGTAAGGGACCAATGTGATCTATAAATATCTTTTTGAATGGCCTTGTTGGTACCTCAGAAGATAAGAGTCCTGCTCTAGTATTTGGGGCCTGCTTAGATCGTTGGCAATAGGTACAGGTTTTGACCATGTTCGCTATGGTGCGCTTGAGGTTTGGGGACCAAAAATGTGGTTCGATTCGGGACCAAGTCTTTTTAATACCTAAGTGGGCTGTGGTTGGGGCTAAATAATAGTATTTGAAAAGAAGTGGGATTAATCGGTCGGGGATTACTACTCTGGGTTTGGTTTGGGTCGGTGATTTGTGGATCAGTACGTTATCGATCAATGAATAATTTGGTGGTAATATCTTTAAAAGCATCTGGTATTTTAAACAAAACGTTGATCTGCTGAGGGGGTGAAATAGCTGCGGGTGTTGTGGTTGGGGCTGGGCCCTCCTCGAACATACGGGAGAGACAGTCGGCTACTACATTGTCTTTTCCCTTAATATGGTAAACTGTGAATTGAAATGAATTTATTAGGGTGATCCAACGTGCGATCTTACCTACTTGTCTGGGATGGTTGAGCAGCCAGGTCAGTGCGTTGCTGTCTGTGAACAACTCAAAATGTCTGTGTTCCAAATATACACGGAATTTCTCCAGGAAGTGAGTTATGGCGAGTGCTTCTAACTCGAAGGCGCTGTAATTCTTTTCGTGTATGTTGGTGGGGCGTGAACCATACACTACTGGGAGAAGCGTATCGTCGTACCTCTGGGACACTATTCCACTAATGCTAGTTCTGCTGGCATCCGTATGCAAGACAAAAGGCAATTCGAAATTTGGCATTTTAAGAACTGGGGCTGAAGTTAAAGATTGTTTTAATTTATTGAACGCCTTTTCCTGCTCTGTTCCCCAAGTGAATTTTTCTCCTTTCTTTTTGAGTTTATTTAATGGAGCTGATATTTCAGAATAATTGGGGATAAACTTGGAATAAAAGGCGGTCATACCTAAAAATCTAGACAGTTGTTTGACGGTTCTAGGGGTTGGAAAATCGTCGATGGGTTTGGTTCTAGTGTTACTAATCGTTAGGGAGTTGTTTTTTATTTGATGACCCAAAAATTCGATTTCTTGTGATGCTATTACCATTTTGCCGGGATTTACTGTTAGACCTGCTTGATTGAGGCGTTGAAGCACCTCTTTAATATGTTGAACATGTTGATCAAAGGAGTCTGAGTAAATTACTAAATCATCAAAGAATGAGAAAACGTATTTGAATTTGATGTCACCTAATACCTTGTTCATTAAATCATTGAGTACCATAGATCCGTTTGCTAATCCAAAAGGGACATAGTTAAATTCATATTGGGCCCAAGGGACTACAAATGCCGTTAAGGGTTTTGATTCTTCGTCGAGGGGTATCTGGTTGTATGCTGAATTTAGGTCCAAAAGTGTAAACCATTTCGCCTTGCCTAAATACTGGAATGCTGACTCTACTGTGGGGGTGGGAACTGCCTCTAGGGCCAAACCGTTATTTAATGCTTTGTAATTAACAACCATTCTCGTTTTGCCCCCTTTTTTTGGTACGGTGAAAGCAGGAGCTGCAAAGGGTGAAGTGGATTCCCTAATAACATTGTTTTTCAAAAGATCGTTGATATGTTGTCTTAGAACTTCTGCCTTAGGGGGCGAAAATTGGTATGGACGGGCCTTAGCTTGATTACCTGGTTTCATATTTATGTGGTAATTGATGAGGTTGGTTCTTCCTAATTTCTTGGTTACTGTGTTTGGGAATTGTTTAATTAAATTCCTGAGTTCATAGAGTTGATCATTGGTGAGATTGTCTCCAAAGGTTGGGCCTATTGGTTGCTGGTCAGTGTCTTGGGGTGAATCTTCACCGAGTGTTAATACAAGTGGTTGTGTGTATGGGAAAATGATGGTTTGCCTTGCTACGTTAATTACCGCTTTTGTATGTTTCAAAAAATCAATGCCTAGTAAGACTTTGACTGGCAATGTCTCGGCGATGTAAAAGGGAAACGTCCATGACAGGTACTGAATTTTAAAGTGAAGATTGACTTTGTATTGAAATTGCAAGGAAGTTGATGAAGCTGTTGTGGCCGAGGTAGAAACTTTAACTGGTGGACCTGCCACCACTCCTTTTATTGTCTTAATGCTGTCAAAAAATTCCCTAGAGATGATTGAGCATGATGCTCCAGTGTCTATTAATGCTTGTGACATTTGCTGCTGAAATTTCAAAGATACAAAGGCGAATTTGTTTAACTTGGTTTTGAGGTTGTTGTTATTGTTGTTTGATAGAGGGGATTTTGGTTGCTGTTGGCGGTTTGTGTTGGTTGAGGTTGATGCCTGAAGGGCTTTAGTTTGGGATGTGGCAGACTCGTTGGTCTGGGGAGATGGGCTGCCTAATAACCTCCCCTGGGGTAGTTTAAATTTTGCCTGTTGTTGGAGGGTGGGGGTTGATTTGTTCGTGGGTCTGAATTAGTGTGCCTGTAATTTTGGTTGAAGTTAGCGTTACGTGGAGGGAAATTTTGGTGTCGGTAACCTCGACTCGGGTTACTTGGTTGCTGGTATTGCGGTCTGAAATTGAAAGGTGTTGAGTTTGATTGATATTGATTGGGTGGTGAATATTGGTATTGGATGGGGGTTTGTTGAGCTTGATAGCGTTGCTGGGGATAAGTTGTTTGCCAGTTGGCTTGCCTGTGCTGGTGGGTATTGAAGTAGGTACCTCTATTTTGGCGAAATTGGGGATTTTTGTGGTACTGATTTCTACTGGTGGTTGGTGATTGATTGATTTGTGGATTTGGGATCGATTGATTTAACAAACTTGTTGACAGAGGTGCCACATCCAGTAGATCTTGGATTGAATTGATTGGCTTAAGGCCTGCAAAGGTCGTCCGTGTCTGTTGATTTATGCCTCTAAAAATAGTTTGAAAAACCTCCTGTTCCTTGGTACTGGGGGACAAAATAGTATGCAGGGTCTGGATATCCTTGACAAAATCAGCCAAGTGTTCCTGTTGTTGCTGATGCCTATACAAATTTTGGTTCTGAAGTTCCCTCAGAGTGTCTGATGTGAAAAAGTTTTCCCTAATGCTATCCAGAGTTTGGGGCCATGTTAGATTTTGCGCAATTGCAGTCATCCAGAATTCTCTGAACCGGTTTGTTGTGTAGGGTACTATATTCAAAATGATGTATTTGTCTTTTATTAGATTCAACTGCATTATTTGGTGCAGTTTTTTGAGGAAACTAACCAATTCGCGAGGATCGACGCCGGAAATTCTGGGAAGCTCTTTCAGCAGTTCCCTAACATACGGTGGGCAATTGGTGCTATCTGATTGACTTTGAATTTGAATATTTTTGATTTGTTCAGTGAGGGTGCTTGCTGTTTGAGCGACCGCATTCAATGTCATAGTTTGAAGAGATTGAAGCAGGGCCTGTATATTTGGGTCCAGGATTGGAGTTGGACTGTAAGGCGTGACTGTAGTTGTTGTGGTTGTTGTTAGTGGAGTAGTAGTAGTGAGAGTTGTGGTCGTTGTCGTAACAGCTGAAAAAGTAGTAGTTTCAGTCTGTGTAGTGATTGTTCGCTCAGTGCTGGTTGCTAGCGATTGAAGATTTGGACTGGGTGGGTTGTCATGCTGAAGATTTTCTTCGTTGTGAGTTCTCACGAAATTCTTCAGAATAATCCTATTTTCCTCTAGAGTTGGGGCTGGGTTAATACTCCAAGCAGAACACTGGGCCACTGCTTGTTGAGCGGTAAGCGCATTAATCCACGTTACCGTGTCTGGCATGTCGTGAAGACCAAAAATTGGCATCTTATTCAATTTGAACACTGGGGGGGGGTTCAAGGGGGGATTTCGAACTTGGAAATTTTTTTGAAGGGGGTTCGTTGAGCTTGCTGTGAAAAAACCCTGCTTTAAAATTGTTTAATTTATTCAAAAAGGAATAAGTTTGCAAAAGGTAATGTTATTTGAGCGTGTTGTACCTGATGCATTGCCGGACCACAATTCCCTACTCTTACCCCATACCTAATAGTTTCCCATTACTTGCTTTTCATTTTTGTTTTATTTATGGTTGTTAATAGGTAAAGATAAGTAGAGGTTAAGTAAGGAATTGCAGGATTATTTAGTCATGGAACCACCCTATTCTATTGAAACATCACTAGTAAGAAGGAGTATGGAATAACTTGCAAACTCATTGTCTCTCAATTACACTGTCCTCCCTATGCAGCGACAATTGTATGACAACGTTGGACCTCCAAGGCTTTCGGTTTCCCGGATACCTCTATGGTGCGAGGAGGATTTGCAAACCCCGAGTGAAACCCTCTTTTTTTTTTTTTGAGTGGTTCACAAACGCAATACAATCCTATTATTTACTATTCAAAGGGGGAGAGAACGATTTTCCTTGATCAACTTGGGAAGAGACCTCCGAGTTGATGGTATTGATTTTTTTATTTTTTTATATTTTTTTTTATATATCTTTTTTTTATATTTTCTTATATATATCTGAGCAACTGGTAAGGAAGGTGAAAGGAAGATTGGTACCCTGGCGGCATTTACTTTATTATATTGGTAACATTCAGTTCCATTTTTCCCCGACGACGCATCGCAGGCATCCAGTGGAACCCTACTGGAATTATGTTATTTTTTTATTATTATTTTTTTTTACTACCAGGGATGTTTCCACTAGATGCCGTGAGCGTGCGATAAGAAGGTTTTTTATTTATTTTTTAAAATTTTTTTGCTCATCACACACTCACGGCTGCCTTTGGCTAATGGGCCGACAAGGGGGGGTTTGTACCCGTCTTAGTTTGGAATGAATGTTTAAGGCCGCTTAACCATGGTTTATTATTTTCAGGTCAGGTATAACAAGGTATGAAACTACTGTGCTCATGAACATTCATTACTTCTAAAACTTTTTTTTTTGTTTTTTTTTATAAGGGTTAATACCATTCAACTCGAGTGAAGTCAATTAAGGGTCGCTTAAATAATTGAGAACGAAACCATCAATAATCTATTTGAGTTTGTGACAGCGTATTTTGAGAGAAGTTCCATCTGACTATTCGCCCTAATTCTAAGTTCTGGGTTGAATAACCCAACTAAATAGTTGACAGATTTCCTACTTTGGTTCCAGACCAGGGTAGGGTGATAAAGGTGATAAGGAGGTGTTTCCATCTTGATTGCATAAGAATGCAGGTTTTTATTTTAAAATGAAATTAAATTGGTAACTGTTGTAAATATAATCCTTAGCATATTTGATAATTGGTTATCTGACACAAGATTAGATTTCATCACGCAAAATTCCCATAAATGATAATGCTAAAGAGATGCATCGATGCTCGTGGCTTACGGCAATGGCAGGACCAAACGCTATAGTAAATTGTTTGAATTGTTTGAAATTTCTTCTTTTTTTTCTTTTTTTTTTAATTGAAACTGAAAACATTTAAGGCACACAAACTCGCCGTTGGCTTCAATGTATTTGGTCCACAATTGTTTCAGTCAAATGTTTCTCTACTATTGTCGTGAGGTGCAAAAAGGCTTTGGCATTGAAATGAATTCCGTCTTTTCTTCCTGAAGGGTAATACCTTGATTCAAAAAATTGATGGGCATTGTGAATTGGTACATCCAATCGTAGTATGTGTGTAGAGTGCCATTGTAAAGTAGACAAAAATTGGTTGAAGTCGTCAATGCGTGCGAGTGTGCTGTCAGCATGTACAAAACGTAAAAAGGGAGGTAAGGCAAGGATTAACAAAAGCTTAGGTGCGTGGAGTTTGCTAATTAATTTCAACAATGACAAAAATTGATTGTTCATGTTTGAAATTGGCGTATTTCTGATTATGTCATTTGTGCCTAGGCAAATGAGGATAATTGAATCGTGTGGTGTCGGTGAATGCATTGTTTTCAAATATTTCTTGCAGTCAGCTATTTTCGCGCCAGAAAAACAAAATGATTCATTTAATTTTAACAAGGGCTTGTCGTGTCGCGTTGCTTGCATAAAATTCTCATATCTACAAAACTGGGAGTCACCCATCAAATTGATTTCAAACATTGGTGATATAAATCCAAACTGCTCGTTAGGGCGGGGGGAGGGTGCATTGCGGGGCATTTCAGGGGTGGGTAGTTTTGGAAAAAAAATAATGGGGGGTGTACAAAAATTCCCGGGGGGAAGCAAAAATTCATGCGGGGGTTTCGTTGCAAAATTCATGGGGGGAACAAAAATCATGCGGGGGGTTTATTACAAAAAAGGGGGGCGGGGTGTGCAAAAAATCATGGGGGGGCCAAAATTCATACGGGGGGGAGTTTATTGCAAAAATTGTGGGGGGGTGGGGGGGGTGCCAAAAAATAAACATGCGGGGGGTTGATTGCAAAAATATGGGGGTGGGGTAAAAAATCATGCGGGGGGGGAGAAACAAAGGGGTGATTTCAAATTATGTTGGCGTCAAAGTTCAGTTTACAAGTTCCAATCACTGAGCCATGCTAGTATACTTTCGCAGTTGGCGTAAAACACAAGGTACTACATCCCTATGAAAAATTTAGTCCAACTAGTTACTAGCGGAAAAAAAATACAATTTGGGACTGCTACTAATACTATTGAACTGTAATAAACTCTACACAACATGTAAACTATCAACCGCTAAACAGGACCGCCAGCAACAATTAACCTAAAGCCAATGTGTCTGTGAACCGAGAGATGGGTCGATTGGCATGAGTTATGATAGTAACTTGTTACTACCCTTCATGTATTGCGTGTTAAACTCAAGCGCTAAATTATTATGTCTTGTGATCAACCCAACAAACAAATTAACATTTGCTAATATCCCAATTCAACCTCAATTGTTCTGGCAATCACTGAATAACTCATTGAGTTCAGAAATTTGTAAAAAAAAGGTAAATTGCACTATTAAAAAAAACTAATTAATTATTACTTGATTTACTAGCAGCCATTGTTAAATGTTAAATTACTTGCAACTGTTACATCATAACCAAAAGAGTTTATCAAAAAAGCTCATCTAAAAGGCGAGGATCTGTCAAAACACCCCTCACAATCTAGTGTCAGATAAGAAAGTCCAGGCTTGCTGATGCTTTAAACTGTGTTGGACTATTTATTTACTCCAAATAAATTAATGATACAATCGATGCAAAGCTAATTACAGGCCATACTGTGTGAAGGTTACCTTGAAAGTGACAGAGTCTATTGTAATAAAGAACTAGCAACATAACATGCAAATGATTTCAGTGAAGGTTGTATTGTAACCCCGCATAAATATGCAGAACATTATAATATTGGCTTGATGACATCTTAACACCATGCTTTTGCTTAACTTAGAACCGGACTGAATATTCTATACTTCTTTGGGACAATTTTAGACTATAACTGAATTTCTATTGTAATTAAAATTGGAAATTGGTTGTTGACACATTTAATTTTTTTGGGTTACCCATTGTGACAGAGCTTTAAATTATTATTTTTAATGCAAACTAAATGTAATTAGCTCTGTTCAACAAATAAGCCTACCATAAAAACTGGATACATAACTTAATTCGTGGGGGGGGTGACACAACTCGTTAATAACATATTGTAAACGTTGTCTTCACCACTCAGTGTACTTGCTGGCTTATTTCTATTTCATGTAACTCTGGGCAGCACTTTTTTTGCTGTGTAAAAAAACCTGGTTGCAACTGTATTGAATCCTTATATTACTAATTAAAGGTGCTAAAATCTACTAATAAAGGTGCTAAAGAAAGGCAGAGCATTTGTCAACATTAACCTAACGCCTGAAATGTAAACAAGGCTTTCCCCAAGCAGTTCGGTATTGAGGGGACAGTATCAGAGCAGATGAAGGGGCCCATCATCTAATGCGTCATTTACATAAACTTTACATAAATTGTTCTTAAAATAATCGTTTCACTTAGAAAATAATATTGGGGATCGAAATAACCTATTATAATACTAATACTCGTTATAATTGAATTGCTGGAGTGTTTTAACCAACAGAAAGTTTCAACCACACGCTGATTTGACTCGTGTCTGAAAGGACGTGTTCAGACCGCTAAATATTAAAATTGTCAGGAAACCCGATATTGGAAAATAATCCTAACACACTTTCATCTGCTTGCATCCTAACCGTTACAGAGAAATTGAACATTCAGAAACTAAATGGAATTGCACGAATAATTTAACGCTTGCACGTGGTATTACGTCACGGCGGAAATTGAAACCAGCAAACGTGAACATGTGCTCTGACGTCACGTCAACGGAATTCGACTCGAGTCCATGTGAAATGATTTCAGTTTATTTCCCTTGGTACAAAAATTTGTTTGCAAAGTTAAAAGAATGAATAAGGCGAACTACATAAGCTTTGGCTACTCGAATAAGGTCATTGAGACTTTTAATTACTGACGTGGTCGGTCAACCGTAACGATTGTACGCGTCTGCTACCAACTGTGGCGTCCCTCGGGATTTAATCTCTCAGGCGCCCACATTTTAGGAAACCTGAAGGCCCGTTACCCCTTTTTAGGTCTCAATTAACCTTACTCAAGCATAACCAGCTTTATGAGCTCCTAACAATTATTAATTAACTTTAACTACGTTAATCCCCCGGAAGAAATGTGCGGTCAGGTAGGAACCTGCCGGTGTATTTTACGGAAACTCATTATTTCATTATACCAAAATTAATTGAATTGACTATTGCAAAATTAATTAACCAAGAACTGAACCCTAATCCCCGTTACCCCCCCAAAAGGCTATCCCTTACTTAAACATAATTTACTACATCACCCATGTCTGGAAAGGTTGAGCTACACGTCCTGCTCCTTGGCCAGCACACACACGACGACGCTCCGCTGCCGGCCGTGGCCGCCACGCGCGCATGCTGACCTTTGTTCGCCTGGACAGCTGTTGTCCAGGGTCTTATCTTTACCTTTGTACGGCCTTACCTTTGGTTGACTAGGTGATGTGGGATATTCCCACACCGCACCTGTGTATTTCCCTTGATACAGTATACTGAGCTTGTCCAGGGGTCTGTATCAATATCAACATCAAATATGCCAATAACTGATTATAAACTACCTTTTCGACAATTTTAGAAAAGGGTTGTAGTAACGAAACTGGTCGATAACTAGCTGGATTAATTTAATTTCCCTTTCTGAAATTTGGAATAAAAATTGGCAAAACCTTGAACTTCCAGCATTCTAGATAGACCACGCCTACTGGTTGTTCATTAGATTAGTTCGTTGCAGTGTTGCCGTTGCCCAGTTGAGTTGTGCAATATTTCACAGTTAACACGTTAGATGGCACTTAGGTCCGAGCGGACCTAAGCAGTTGCAAGCAAATGCAAGGTTTTACTAAAATGTTTCAAGTAAGTCACCAGAGCAACCTAACGGCAAAACCTTGAACTTCCAGCATTCTAGATAGACCAAGCCAACTAGCTGTTCATTGGATAAGTTCACTGATTCAACCACGACTACCAACTATCGGCTTAAAGTAGAAGAAAATATTTACAATTTATTAGGTCCGTTCAGACCTAATGACTAGTTTTCAAAATATAGGGAATGGTGTGAAGAAGACAATCCCAAATGTAAAATATTAAAAAAATACAGTAATCACTTCATAAATACATCAAAAATGTATAAATAAATAGGAAAAAGTAATTAAATTTATGATAATTGGTGTAAAGTGCTTTAGGTCCTTACGGATCTAAGTGCAAGCATACAAAGGGAAAAAACACCGTAAATCTGTACTTTGGTCCAAACGGACCTAAGATGTTTTATGATTACTTACATATAAAATCTGTTGAAATGGTACGTATGGACTGTATTTTGAATGTTCTTGAAAAGATTTTGCGAATTAGTCCATTAGTCCCGTGTGGCAATATGGGAAGATTGTGGTGTTTTGGACGCGGCAGCTAACGTGTTAATAATATTAATACAACAATCATACTGCTCCAGAAAAAGTACCCCGGCAAAAAACTAAAATCCACAAAAACACATTTTCTAACTGTTGCAGCAGTACTGTCTTTACTGCAACTTTCAACTTCGTACATTACACAATAATAATTCCCTGGAGTCTAAAATTACATCTGGCAACACTGTTAGCGTATCCACTTTGGGAACTGCCTTAAGCCGTTGAGTGAAGATGGTTATACTGTACTAATGATTTAGCGAGACTAATAGCTAGGGACAGGGTTGTAGGTGATGAACGCCAAATCATGGCGGCGTTTTAGTATGCAGCCGAAATAGTTCTCTCCAAAAATTGAATTGTTAAACAAATCGTCTATTGACGGTAGAATATAAAGTACTTTGAGATAGAGCGAATAGAAATACAACTGTACCAGTTTATAATATACTGTAGTATAAAAGTTAAGAAGTAAAATTATAATGTAGTTATTAAAGTTAACAATTATTGTCGCATCACTGTAATACTTTGCAAATCAAAATCACTACAGTGGAAGCTCTCATAACCGACCTCGGATCAACAGCCCGTCGGATTAACTGACCGTCTTCCAAGAATAGACAAACCGCCGCAGCAGCCGATGTCGCAATATTGTTTTGAAAATAACTTTCAGGTTACAACAGGTCGATAACATTTTTCAATAGAAAGTCAAATTCAGTCAGTTGCTCTCAATATGTTTACCATAATTCACAAGTTGATTGTTTATAACACTTATTGTGACTGTTTCCGGTATTATTCGGTTTAACCGACCTTTTTCGCTATGCGACCATGGTCCGGTCTCATAGGGGTCGGTTAAGAGAGCTTCTACTGTAATTGCGAGGTTCATGTTATAATACCGGTAGACATTATTTACAGGGTTATACTTTATTATATTCTATGTACGCCTAAGCCAAATCTTGCTTATGGCCCAGTGTTTTGTTTCGCTACAGCTGTGCGATTAAAATCATATTGTTAACTCCGCGGGATAGTTTGAATTTGTGAACAAACATCAGTAGAAAGCATTTCATATTTTAATTGTAGGCTATAAAATTGTTAAAGCAGTGATGTAAGAGGAAAAAGCATTGACTCTTCCACCAGGAACTTCTTCTGAAACCGTAACCTTCTGTTTCAGAAGCAGATGTAATAGGTTAGATGTAATGTGCTAAATGTGTAGAGGGGTAAAGTTTAGCACATTGTGAGGCCTACCTGCAGTGTCGTTTGACCGCATCCCAATAACCTTAGCCTAGGCCTATCTTAGCCTAGATTTGGTAAACAAACTTTCAACTGTGAGTAGCCTAGGGACTCTCTAAGGTGACGGAATTACATGTTAAGCATGTAACCAGGGATAAATAAACGACAACACTTTTAATAAGATTCACCACTTCGATGAAAATAAACGATTATTTACTCGTTGACCGAACCACAACAATCCAACATAACCTCGCCCCTCATCGACCGTGATTGAGTTTGACAGTTGACAGATGACGAGGTGGGTTCTTCTTTCTCTCTCGGAATTACTTTTGGCTGGTGAAGAAGAAGGTCGCCGGATATGCCCTTGATTTTGGAGTTTAACTGACCCTTGGCCGATCAGCTGCGGTGATTCATCGAGGCGGAAGGATTGCTCCTCGTGGAGAAATAGCGTCACTCTCGAAGAGACCGTCCTAGTGATAGCTTGTGCGTTCTTCTGACTACGATTTTTCTCGGCGAGGTTTTGTAAAGTGCCTGACAAGTTTTAAAGTTCGTTCTAACGACTGCTTTTTGGTATAAAGGTACATCTACGATTCTTACGATTAGTATATTTAGGCTCGATTATTAACTTTTGCCAGTAAAGTGGTAATTTAACATAAGATAGCCTAGCGTCCCGACACGTTGATAGTAACTGGGTAATAAAGATTATTATCCCGGTGTCAACTTTTATCTATTAACTTCATTTTAGTAGTAAACAAATTAAAATCAGCCTGTGAGGCATTTTTATAACTTTTTATTTCTTTGAGAGTAACCTCGTTTTCCTGCAGTTAGACAGGTGACCACCGGTTGTAACCTGCGAGTCTAATCCAAGTATAGACAGGTGAACACTGGTTGTAACCTGCAAGTCTAACCGGAGCGTAGGGTAACCCTACTCCTGTGAGAAGTATTTCTGGTACTGGGGTTTCTTTGGAATTCTCTGCTAGGCCCGTACTAAGCCCTAGTAGAGCGCCCAGTCCAGCGATAGCGGCAGCGAGTCGATCCCGAGAGGTTACTGTCTAAACTTAAATTAATTTTTATTGATTGCTTGTAAATTTCCTTTTTTCTAAATTCTAAATTCTTTAAATTTTTGTGTTTAAATTAAATTACCCTATCTCATCTTGAGGAGTTTGAATTTTAAGTAAACCCCCGGGGAGGTTGATTCAAAATTCTAGGCCCCAACCAATTTTTCTGTGGGCAAGGATGAGGCAACTCTGAGTTGACCGGCAACCGAGTTGACATAACTGAGCTCTCTGATTTTATAAATCGTATAACCACTGTTACATTCAAACTTCGCCCCCTGGAAATATCCCAGCAGCCGAGCTGAGCGTTTCCTGGGACTTCGACAGACCGTGACGAATTTCCTGGGATTTCGGATTCGCCTGACGGTCCGAAACATTTTCGACCCCCCAGAAAGTTCATCACAAAATGGCGCCCGTACAGATGGACTAGTGAATGTGTAACAGTGGTGCGTAACTTGTCAGAGAGAGCTCAGTGAGGAGTATCATAACTAATTTTAATATTGGTGAAGTTGTATACTTGTATTTTCAGCGATATTTGTAACTGGTCTAGTACTGGTGAGCCAATAAGACGCTTTTATCAGGGTAAATTTGGTTTTTAGCACTGATTGCTATTAGATAATTTATCTTGATTTTGTTTTGGGTCATTGGTTTTATTTTCAGTGCGAGTTTGTTTTAGCATTTTCTCGTTGTTGTTTTTGTCTTGCGTCCCCCTCTGATTGAACGTGCAAGTAAGAGCGGCAATGACCAAGAACCCTCCTGTAACGGTGGCGGTTTCGCAACACGTGTTGACGACGACGTCATCAGGAGCAGCCAATACAGCTCCCTCGCCTAGTGTGACATGCTCGAGCGCGTCCACAACCACGACGACGACCGTGGTGTTCACAACTGCTATGACTTCGTCAGCGGTGACCACTCCTAGGTCCCCAGTGGAGGATCCTCGAGTCGGTTGGATTCATGAGCTTCAAAAGCACCAGCTGATCGCGGAGATGGCACACCATGGCCTACCGACCGAAGGGAACGTAGCGGACTTGCGCAAACGATTTTGCGATTTCTGGAAAACCGTGCCTGTGCCTGTTACGGGGGAGATGTTTAGCGGCCCACCAGTTGTAACCTCTCAAAGTGAGGTGGCGTCTCGAGCTCAACCCCTCGCTTTTCTGGATACGAGCCATACCACCTCCTCTGCAGGCCAATTATTGGGCGCTGTGACTTCTGGCGGATATTCTCATCGTCCGCTCTCTTCCTGGGCTATAGGCCAACCACAATATCAACCGATGACCTCATTGGGTTTTGGTGACACGCATCAGCGCACGACTACTTCGCAACCGCCCAGAATTGTGATCAACCGGCCAACATCCGGTGCCTGGCCGCACTCTATCTCGGCCTACCCACCGGATTCCGCCTGCCAATCCGTCAGCGCGACGTACCATGTGCTGGACGGCTCTCGCAGACCGACCGATGGAAATTATTTCCGGCCAACGACCATCGGAGTGCCCTTGACTGCGGGTTTCGACTTGTCCCAGTACACCACTCAAGGGACATTTGCGGCTCAACCAGCACCACGGCCGACTGATTTCCTAGCAGTTAACTCTTATGCGGGTGAGTCAGACAGGATCCGGGGTATATTGGGCATATCTCCGAATGCGGATTCGGAGTATGTTCAACGAACTCTGGCTTCGCTGGTGCAGACCTTAGCGAGGTTGGACGATAACCAGCGCCGCCCTCAACCTGAGCCTGTCTACAAGCCTAGCTCGTACGAAGGCGATGGGCGAGCAACCGACCGGCGTGCCCCGGAGGTAACCCCCCACCATGTGTCCTGGCCCCAGGTGCCTGGCACGTATGGAGGTGTCAACTCCTCGGACCTGTCTCGGCGTGCAGAACAAGAGGAGGATCGGAGTAGGACCGTTGTTAAAACGTCCTCCACTCTTTGTGACTTAGTCCGGAAGTGGAATTTACGGTTTGATGGCCGACGCGATGCCGTCTCCTTTCTCGAACGATTGGAGGAACTTCTCGAAGCATATTCGTTGTCGCCTGAAGAAGTTCTCAAGGCTATGCCGGAGCTCCTTCATGGCCAGGCCCTACTCTGGTACCGCAATAACAGAGACATATGGACCAATTTTTCGGAGTTTCGTCGGATGTTCGAGTCTCAGTTCTTCCCGCCAGGCTATCGTCGCAACCTGGACGAAGAAATCCGTAAGCGAACTCAGGGTGACACAGAGTCGTTCCGCGACTTTGTCATTGCGCTGACAACCCTGATCCGGAGAAGTGGCGAATATAGTAACCAGCAGAAACTTAATCTGGTGTACGCCAACATGAGACCGGAGTACAAATTCATGATCCGGAGACAGGACTTCTTTTCGCTGCCTGAACTCATCGAGCGAGCCGAGGAGTTCGAAGAGTTGGTGCGTGAACGGAAAACTTTTCGCCCTCCCCCCCTGCATCTCAAGCGTTAGTGCCAGAGACAGCGTATGTCGCCAGGAGGCGCAACGACCGCTCAATGGACATTGCAGTGCTGGACAGTTTGTTGCCGGAGACTGTGCAACCGCAACCAAGGCCGGTCCCTCAACCGACCCAAACCAACCACTCTAGGCCGAAACTGAACGAGCGAGGCCATGACAAACGAGTCACTTTTGATCGTTGGGCCAATCAACCGCAGAGGCAGGACCGATCTCCCAGTCCTCGCAATCCAGCACGGCGCTCTGCTTCACCTGAAGCCCGGTCTTCTCGGGCCAAGCCGATGATATGCTGGAACTGCAATGCGGAGGGACACCTTTATCGCCATTGCCGGCTCCCGAAGGTGATGAGGTGTTTCAATTGCAAACGGGAAGGTGTAGCAACCACTCTTTGTGACTGCCGTTCGGGAAACGCCAACCGGACTCCGGAGGTCACCTGAGCCCCCAGCGTCCCAGTGCCGCACAACCTCCAAAGAGTGGTCGGAGTGGCTCCGACGCGTGAGCACCTTCGTCAGTGGAGCTAGCGAGGAGTCTGACCTGCCCGACATTCGACCCTTCATCGACGTCAGACTACTCGACCGCAATTTCAGAGCCTTGTTGGACACGGGGGCCGTAGTAAACCTCATTGGGGACGAGGTGGCGCGATACCTAGTAGAGTGTGGTGTTAAATCCGAGGAGTCGAACGCGGAACTTAGGATGGTCGATGGCACTCGCTGCCGAATTCGAGGGAAGTACCACCTGCCCGCTTCAATCCTGGGTGAACCCCTTACTCTGGGAGTTTACTTTGTTCCCGGACTTACGACGGACGTTGTTTTAGGTATGAAGTGTGTTTAGGACTTGAACCTCATACAATTAAACGTCGCTGACGCTGCAGAGACCGAGATGTCGGGACCTTTCTCGTGTGCTTCTGGCACTCTGAAGCCCCTGACCGACGAGGAGGATCGCCATCTTCAAGCTTTTCTTGATGAGGAGCTTCCCCTGTTCAATTCTGTGGTCGGGCGAACTACGTTGGTTGAGCACGTGATACGTCTCAAGGAAAACGTAGTCCCGATAAAGCAGCGACACTACCCACGTAACCCTGCCATGCAAACGATCATCAACGAAGAGGTGGCTGCCATGCTGCGGGATGGTGTGATCAAACCATCAGGCAGCCCATGGAGCTCGCCGATCGTGCTGATAAAGAAATCGACCGGAAAGTATCGTTTTTGTATTGACATGCGCAGGGTGAATGACTCGTCGATCAAGGATGCGTATCCCTTGCCGAGAATAAACGCCATCCTCGAAAAACTCAGGCAAGCCAAGTACATCAGTACCTTGGACCTCAAACAAGGTTACTGGCAAGTGCCACTGGCCGAAGACAGCCGCCCCATCACGGCTTTCACAGTCCCCGGGCTTGGACTCTTTCAGTTCAAGGTCATGCCGTTTGGCCTGCATTCTGCTGGAGCCACCTTTCAGCGACTGCTAGACCGAGTCGTTGGGCCTGAGTTGGAACCGAAAGCGTTCGCTTACCTTGACGATTTGGTGATTGTATCCTCTGCTTTTGAGGAGCACCTTGAACTTCTCGGCGTTGTTTTCCGGCGCCTCCGAGATGCCGGTCTCCGCTTAAACCCCGAGAAGTGTCACTTCGCCCGGAGAGAACTCAAATATCTGGGCCATGTAGTCAGTAGCGAGGGGATCTCGACGGACCCGGAGAAGGTACGAGCGATCCAGGAATTTCCTGCTCCTACGAACGTCAAGGCGCTTCGCAGCTTTCTCGGCCTTGCCTCCTGGTATCGTCGATTCGTGGAGAAGTTCGCCTCCGTCTCAGCCCCACTACGTGGACTGCTCAAGAAAAACGCCAAATGGATCTGGGGTGACGAGCAGACCCAGGCGTTTGACGAACTAAAGCGTACCTTGAGTACTGCCCCGATCCTTGCTTGCCCAGATTTTGCCGAGACGTTCGTTCTCCAAGTCGACGCATCAAATGCTGGCCTGGGAGCGGCCATCACCCAGCGACAAAACGACAGAGAGGTAGTAGTTGCATATGCCAGTCGGTTACTTTCTGATGCCGAGCAGAACTACACGACAACCAAGAAGGAGTGTCTCGCTCTCGTGTGGGCGATTCGTAAGTTCAAGGCCTACCTCGAGGGGTATCATTTCGTTGCAATAACCGACCACGTCGCCCTGAAGTGGCTCCTTAAACTCAACGAGCCCAGCGGACGTTTGGCACGGTGGGTCATGGAACTGCAGCAATTTGACTTCGAGATTAGGTATCGGAAGGGAACCTTGAACCGAGTGGCCGATGCCCTCTCTCGACAACCTGTTCCAGACTTGCACGACCCGCCTGAGACTCCTATAAACCTTAACACTTTTGAGGTTGGAGTACTAACGAGACAAGGTGCAAGGGAACAGCGACGACCTCAAAGCGACACCGTTGCCGAAGGGACGACCCCTGAAACTCGTAACGGTGAGCACGGTCAAGCGGTTGACGAGAACGAAGAAGGCAAACCGCTTGAGGCCCACGATCCTTGGTACGCTCGACTTCGGGAGTTGGTCGGTAAGCACCCCGGGAGGTACCCACGGTACCGGGTACGGGGCGAGACCCTACACCGTGCGTTCTCAAGGAAGAACGAACCGACTACTTGGAGAGTGTGTGTTCCGAGAGTAAACATCTCTAAGGTGTTGAACGAGAACCACGACGTAGCAACAGCCGGTCACCTTGGGGTGAAAAAGACTCTTGCTCGAGTTGGCGCAGATTACTTTTGGCCAAATTGGCGGCGTGATGTGAAGGCCTACGTACGGTCCTGCGCTCAGTGCCAGGCCTACAAAGTTCCTCAAGCCAAACCTGCGGGGATTATGTATTTCTGGCAACCCCAAGGCCCATGGTACGTGGTGTCAGCTGACCTTGTAGGTCCGTTGCCCCGATCTCAGCGCGGTCAACGTTTTCTGCTAGTCGTGCAGGATACGTTCAGTAAATGGACTGAGCTGGCACCCCTCCCCTCTGCAACCGCGAATAACGTGGTGTTGAGGCTGAAGTCGCTCCTTCTACGGCATGGAGCCCCCGACGTGCTGATCACCGACAACGGTACTCAGTTCGTATCGAACATAGTTCGTAATCTAGCTGCTGAATGGGGAGTCAATCTCCAAACGACCGCTCCCTACAGCCCGCAATCGAACCCTGTCGAGAGGCAAAACCGGGTGGTGAAGACGATGATCGCCCAGTTTGTGAAAAACAATCACAAAACGTGGGACAACCACCTGTGTGAGTTCCAGTACGCCCTCAACTCGGCAGTACATGACTCCACCGGATTTACCCCTGCGAGGCTATGTTTTGGTCGCGAACTGAAACCACCTTGCGCCCTCCGTGGTCCAACCGTTGAGGTTTCAGACACCCCCGATGACCTCCCGTTGGTTGAGATCAAGCAAAAACGAGAGGCAGAGTTCAAACGGTTGATTGAGGCCACACGCGAGAACCTGAAGGCGGCCTACCAGAGGCAGGCGAAATATTATAACTTCCGACGACGGGAGGTGGCCTATCGACCGGGGGATCAGGACATGAGAAGGCTCCACACCTTGTCCTCTGCGGCCGATGCCATCGTAGGCAAACTCGCGCCAAAATATCACGGACCCTGCACGGTTATGGGTCGAAAGGGCGGTAACCTTTACGAGGTGAAAGATGCGAATTCTAACCAAACCCACGTGGTCCACGTCAAGGACTTGAAACCATTTTGTCCGCGGTTGTAAAGCCTTTGCAGCTGTTAAGATTAGCAACCGTATAGTTCTGGGACACTTGGTGGTGGAATGTATGGTTTGGTGGCGGGGTGCAGTGCGAAGACCGAAAGTTTGATGCTTTTGTTTTGTCGCTTTCAGGTTAGCTGATTGCTGTCCGTAGCTGTTTGCGGCCCGTGGCTGTTCCTTGCACGTAGCTGCTTCCTGCTTGCTCCTGCTTGTTACTAGTTCCCGCACGCCAGTGTCCATCGCTTCTAACCTTTACTAACCGTTTGACTTAGTGCATACCCTGGTAGAGTAGTTTCTTCCTTCGGTAGTCTTAGGTGAGTGTAGCGATGGCCTATCTACGACCTTTGGTTGGTGTGTCCGCTCTGGACTTTAACCAACTTGATGCTGGGGAGATAAACGGAACGGTGGTGAAGGCTTTCTTCCGTTTGGTTGACCGGCGCAGTGTTTTTTTTCCATCGCTGCTGAAGACCTGGTCGATGGACCCTCGCTTCCTAGTCCGTTGGGACCGAGAACCGGCGAACGTCCCGCACCAGTATGCGAGGGGGCACGGACTCCTCGAGAGGGACCTGGTCCTCTTCCCAGCTGCTCTGCCGAGCTGGACGCTCATCGCGGCGAGACCTCGACGGCGAGAGATCGTCGCCTTCGACCCCCTCGCCCGGCCCCGTTCCGTTGAGATGGGGAAAATCCGGGATTTCTTCGAGGCGGTGGCCGTGATGGAAGGCAAGCCTTTCGCCCCAGACGCCTGGACAACCGCCGAGACCCCCGAAGGATGTCCTCGAGCTCCAGACGAGTCGGCGACTGCGATCTTTGTCTGTGTCTTTGGAGACAAGCTGTCCCGAGACGCCGGCCTAACCGGTTTCGACATCGGGCCCAGGGAGGCGCGCACAACCATCCACCGCGTGCTACTGAGCGGTCGGTTTGAGCGAGAAGATTTCTCGCAGCTCAACGTCGCCAGCGGGACCCCTGCCGCCAGCCCTGCCTTCTCCGGTGCAGGTTCCCTGATGCAACCGCCCGCCGAAGACGTCACCCTTTCGGACATGGAGTTGGACGACGAGATAAACTCCAGAATGGCAACGGTGAACATCGCCGGCCCTACTCCATCTAGCTCCAGCCGACGAGACTCTGACACCAGCTTCGTACCGAAGATTGCTGGTGCCACGGAGAACGACCCTCTCGGTTTGAGTGTCCACACCGCAGATTCGCCCTGCCTGGCATTGAGTTGCTCGGACGACGAGGACGTTCGGATGACCCCTCCGCAGGTGGCGCCGGTCCCCGTTGCGCAACCTCAACCTCAACAGGCCAGAGCAGTGGACACACAACCGCCAAGAAGGGTGGTGAATGCTCAACCACCGAACAGGGTGGTGCTCGTACGAAACCCTCCTAGGGCTGTGGATGCACAACCGCCGGCTAGGAGTCGGGATGCTTCCGCTGCAGCGAGGGCTGTGGCCCGTCAACCGCTGCCTAGGGCGGTGAGGCAGCAACAGCCACAACGACCTGCAGATCGACCCGACGGAGTTGTTGACCACCGACGGCGACGGGGCTACGATGGGCGAGGCCGCTACCAGCGCCCTGGACAGCCAGAACCGCGGCGAGACGTTCAACCGGATCGCCGACGAGGCCGCCAGCCTGTGCGAGACGAGAGGCGACGGGACCAGCGACCTGTGCGCGAGGACCGACGACGAGACTGGCGACCGGCACCAGAGGACCGACACCGAGATCGACGACCGGCATTTGAGGGCCAACGGCGAGACCAGCGTCCAGCGCAGGGAGACCGACGACGGGACCAACGGCCGGCACGGGAGGAGCAATCACGAGGCCCGCGGCCGAGACGGGACGAGCGACAGCCGAACGACCGCGCCGACCGTCGTAGATCTCCCGACCGCCGACGACTCCCCGAGGGCTACGTGCCAGTGCGCGTCGTCCGTCAGGAGGTGGTGCGACCGGCAGCCGAGCCACGGGAGGAGGCTGTTCCGGTAGAAGTGGCTCAACCCGTTGCCGAGAGACGAGTGGAGGTGAATGAGGTCAACCTCTCGAAGACCTCGTCCACGTCCGGGTGGAAGTGCCTAACCAACCGGGGCCAGATAGGCAGCTGCAAGACGAACCGGATCGGAATGTTACGGCCTACATCCCTGGTGAGCTGCTCGCCATCCCAGACAGCATGGTGTGGAGGATTGCGGCCACCTACGACCGGATGACGACGGAGCAGCGGAAGAACAAACGGTGGCGGATCTTCGTTGGTGGCAACGATTTCATCAGAGTGCGGCCCAATCAGATATTGCGACTCCTAGAACTCCGCCGCCAGCAGTGGCAGCGCCACCAGCGGCAGCGCCACCAGCGGCAGCGCCACCAGCAGTCACAACGCAACCGTCCGCGCCGCCAACAGCGATAAACTGCCAAGCAGTTGATCCGGAGTTAGACCGCTTTCAGTAAACTGCCCCGTCTGCAGTTGAAGCGACGACAGTTTTGCTTTCAGCACTATTTTTTGTAAACTGCCTGTTTGCAGTTGAAGCGACACCCGATTTTTCTTTGATACCGCATTTTGCAAGCTGCCTTTCTGCAGTTGAGGCGGTCGACAGATGTTTTTATTTTTGTTTTTCCCCGAGGAAGAGATTCTTTTTTATTTTTTTTTTTTCGCTCCGAAGTGCGAAAGGGGTGTAATGTGCTAAATGTGGAGAGGGGTAAAGTTTAGCACATTGTGAGGCCTACCTGCAGTGTCGTTTGACCGCATCCCAATAACCTTAGCCTAGGCCTATCTTAGCCTAGATTTGGTAAACAAACTTTCAACTGTGAGTAGCCTAGGGACTCTTTAAGGTGACGGAATTACATGTTAAGCATGTAACCAGGGATAAATAAACGACAACACTTTTAATAAGATTCACCACTTCGATGAAAATAAACGATTATTTACTCGTTGACCGAACCACAACAATCCAACATAACCTCGCCCCTCATCGACCGTGATTGAGTTTGACAGTTGACAGATGACGAGGTGGGTTCTTCTTTCTCTCTCGGAATTACTTTTGGCTGGTGAAGAAGAAGGTCGCCGGATATGCCCTTGATTTTGGAGTTTAACTGACCCTTGGCCGATCAGCTGCGGTGATTCATCGAGGCGGAAGGATTGCTCCTCGTGGAGAAATAGCGTCACTCTCGAAGAGACCGTCCTAGTGATAGCTTGTGCGTTCTTCTGACTACGATTTTTCTCGGCGAGGTTTTGTAAAGTGCCTGACAAGTTTTAAAGTTCGTTCTAACGACTGCTTTTTGGTATAAAGGTACGTCTACGATTCTTACGATTAGTATATTTAGGCTCGATTATTAACTTTTGCCAGTAAAGTGGTAATTTAACATAAGATAGCCTAGCGTCCCGACACGTTGATAGTAACTGGGTAATAAAGATTATTATCCCGGTGTCAACTTTTATCTATTAACTTCATTTTAGTAGTAAACAAATTAAAATCAGCCTGTGAGGCATTTTTATAACTTTTTATTTCTTTGAGAGTAACCTCGTTTTCCTGCAGTTAGACAGGTGACCACCGGTTGTAACCTGCGAGTCTAATCCAAGTATAGACAGGTGAACACTGGTTGTAACCTGCAAGTCTAACCGGAGCGTAGGGTAACCCTACTCCTGTGAGAAGTATTTCTGGTACTGGGGTTTCTTTGGAATTCTCTGCTAGGCCCGTACTAAGCCCTAGTAGAGCGCCCAGTCCAGCGATAGCGGCAGCGAGTCGATCCCGAGAGGTTACTGTCTAAACTTAAATTAATTTTTATTGATTGCTTGTAAATTTCCTTTTTTCTAAATTCTAAATTCTTTAAATTTTTTTGTTTAAATTAAATTACCCTATCTCATCTTGAGGAGTTTGAATTTTAAGTAAACCCCCGGGGAGGTTGATTCAAAATTCTAGGCCCCAACCAATTTTTCTGTGGGCAAGGATGAGGCAACTCTGAGTTGACCGGCAACCGAGTTGACATAACTGAGCTCTCTGATTTTATAAATCGTATAACCACTGTTACATTCAAACTTCGCCCCCTGGAAATATCCCAGCAGCCGAGCTGAGCGTTTCCTGGGACTTCGACAGACCGTGACGAATTTCCTGGGATTTCGGATTCGCCTGACGGTCCGAAACATTTTCGACCCCCCAGAAAGTTCATCACATAGATACAACATAAGCTAGGCCTACGATTATTGGATAACTTATTTCTGTGAGTAAAATAATATATAATGATAGTTTATTATAATACAGTGATTATATTTACTTTATTGTTAGCTACTGAGTGTCCTGGTTTAACTAACTTGTATTTATAAAAGGATAACCTAAAATTTACTATTTACAAGCAGTTAAATGAGAGATAGGCTTCCTGGGTTTTGGCAATTCCTTAGGCTAGGGCCTAAGTGTTTGGTTACATGTAGAGTACATCTTGACGTATAATCTGTTTATTATGGCTGTTAATAGATACGGTAATAACTGCATTAGTTAACCTGTGGGATTATCAGTCTAGTTTACAATTTGAAGTTCTCTTCCTTTATCTTATTTTTTCCTATGCACCTACCTTATATTTAATGAAAAGCTGTTTATTACTATCAATAAGTGGTCTCAATAAATTTTCCTTCTCAGAACTTATTATGTTATTTTTCCACTGCAGGCATTTATTTATTGAAGTAGGCCTAGTTAATATAGAAGAAGTGAATGAATGATGACAAATATTGAAAGTTATACAATTATTCGTAAACGAATTTGGCTCGGCTTGGCTCGAGTCAGAAAATCATTACCGGTATATTATACACCCCTAGAGAAAATTCCCATCAAAAAAGCTCGGCTCGAGTCCGAAATCACTATTCGCACACCACTAATAAAAAGCAAAATCAAAGTAAACAAGAGACATATATTGCATTTTTGTTGATTTTGTTTACATTTTCTCTTCATTTGTATAGACATTTTTCATGTATTAGACCATATTTTTGTATTTTATTCCAACAGTTCTGATGTGATTTTGAATTAATTTGTCTTACTCCTTTGGACCAGGTTAAATGTCTGTAGAAATACAACTAGTGGTCAACAAATCTGGAGATTCAGAAGCATCCAACTTGTAAATGATTAATTTATCTAACTGTATTTCACACCAAGATTCAATGTGATTTTGATGTGTAAATAAAATAGTCCATATGTACGAGGAACCAAGTTTTTTTAATTTACTACCACAGAACATTTAATCTCTCACTGGAAATAGTTTTAAAAATGGATTAAAGAATTGGCTTATAGAAATTGTTCCATATTCGTTTAATGATATCAAAAATAACACCTCTAATTACAAAGGCCTTGGTTATAGTTTTAGTTTTACATAAGAAAAATGCAATTTTGTATTTCTGTAGAGGCCCTAATCAAATTAAAATAATCTTTATTCATAAAAACAGTACAGTGGTGTACATATGAATAGTGTCTTCCAAGTTATTAAGTCTCTGAAACCTAGTGGTTCTGCTGGTGAAGATGGTATATCATCAAAGCTGCTCAAGAAAGTGGGTGAATGTTTATCTAGGCCTTTGTCTATTCTGGCCAATGTTTCTTTTGTTGAAAGAACACTTCCACTCTCGATGCTATGTTCAGTTTCATTTCAAATGTATCAAAAGCCATTGATGAGCATAAACATGCATTTGGTATATTTTTGGATCCAAGCAAGGCTTTTGATATGGTGAATCATAAACTGCTGTTGAGGAAATTGGATCACGTCGGCATTCGAAGTAATGCACTTAATTGGATTTCATCATTCTTAGAAGGTAGAACGCAAGCGTTCTACCTTCACACTATTCATGTATAACCTATTCATGTATAACCTTGACACTATTCATGTATACCTATGTATATATATTAAATGAATAAAGGCATTTTGAATTTGAATTTGAAGCAGTCAAGATTTCGCATTTAGGTCAAAATAAATGTATTTCTTCTCAGAAATCTGGTGAAACTGTTGTCACATGTAGTGTTCCACAGGGGTCGGTGTTGGGACCGATCCTGTTTTTACTCTTTATAAATTATATCCATACAAGTGTGTCAAATGTTGATCATTGTCTTTTTGCTGATGACACCTCTTTGAACGTGAGTAATTCTTCCTGTAGTGGTCTTGAAATTGAATCCTTAATACAAAGTAATTTGTTATTACAAAATTTGTTATTATTTGTATTTGTTATTTGTTATTAGTGGCTGGTTGATAATAATTAGGGGTGTGCGAGTAGTAATTTTGTAATCGAGTCGAGTCGAGTCGAGTAGTGCCAATTATTTTCGAGCAAGTAATTGCCATCAGTTGGTAGTTTAAAATAGTGTATTGGGATTTGGATACCATCCTAGATTTGATAATCTAAACATGGTTTCTAACTAATACATGAGTAGCAATACAAAGTTTTGGCCAGTACAATCAAACTGGATATTGACAAACAAAACACGGTTTGATATTCGTTTCCGGCCGATGAAACATCAGGGTCCGGTTGTCATTTGGCCAATTTCACCTGGTCCAGACATCTGCTATAATCAATTTTAAATGACAAAATCTTTAGTCACGGCCGAAATTACGCGGTCCAATCTCATTTTTGGCCGATTTTACGTTATGCGATCGCCTTTTGCGGCCGTTCCTACACGTTTTGGCCGGCTGCAATCGTTCGCGGTCGTCATTTTCGGCCGATTTTACGTGATGCGATTGCCTTTTGTGGCCGTTATTACGTGTTTTGGCCGGTCGCAATCGTTCGCGGTCGTCATTTTCGGCCGTTACTACGTGTTTTGGCTGGTCGCAGTCGTTCGCGGTTGTCATTTTCGGCCGATTTTACGTGATGCGATTGCCTTTTGCGGCCGTTACTACGCGTTTTGGCCGGTCGCAATCGTTAGCGATCGTCCGTAAATCGGCGGGAAATACTCGCTCGAACTTTCGAGTAGTTTTCAAAACTTTGAGTCGAGTTTGAGTATTAAAATACTCGGCCGAAAACTTGAAGTTTCGAGTACTTGCACACCCCTAATAATAATCCTTCTGTTAATGCTGAAAAAACTCACTTTACTGATTTCAAGTTGAGGAACCCATCTGACGACTCGTCTAGCTTGTTTATTGGCGAGAATGAATGAATTAATTAATTAATTCCTGTCAACGCACAAGTTTTTTGGGTTTAATTGTAGATCCCCGCCTAAATTTTTCTGACCATATTGATAAAGTTGCTTGCAAAATGAATAGTGGCATTTTTATTCTTCGAAGATTGTCTAAGTTTTCCAGTGTTCTTTTAACTGCCTACTTCAGGTACCTGTAACCACATCTTAGTTATGGCATCCCATTATGGGGAGCAGAGTCCGCAAAATCAATAACGATTTTTCGCCTGCAAAAGAAAGCAATTAGAATAATTTTTTTTAATGAAGAAGACTGATTCATGTCGAGGCGTGTTTTCCGGAAATAACCTGATGACACTTTTTTGCATTTACATTTATGAAAGTCTTTCTTTTTACATAAAAAACAAACACCTGTTTCATTTTCGTAAGACCAGTCATTATAATCTCAGGCATGCATCAACTACATTATCCACACCTTACCACAACACCACTTTTTGAGAAACAGTCATACTTCGCCATGATAAAACTTTTTAACGCGTTACCCTTAGTTATTAAATTAGAGTCAAATGTGAGAAGGTTCAGAGGCAAATTAAAATCATTTTTAATATCTAAAGAGTACTACAGTGTCCAGGAGTTTTTAACTGACAAAAGTAATATTTAGTTGTTAACTGTTTTGTTTTTCTTTTTATGTATTAGTTTATCCTGTATTTGTACCTTTTTTATTTGTAACAACAGACCATTGTCAATGCTACTTGTATAGTTACATGACAGTATAAAAATTCTTGATTCTCGATTCTTGATTCATAATTGATTTTCTATGTTATTCATTAAATTATTATTTTACATTACCACCTTCTTATAAATTAAAGAATTCATCAATAGAATAAACAGTGTTTGAGATGATATATTTTTTTAACTTATTCTTAAATTTACTTGTATTTTTTTCTTTTTTAAATTCTCCAGACAACCTTTTTGTAGAACTTTGCACCCGCATAGGACGGTTTATTGGTATAGAATTGTAACCTATGATGAGAGGGTATGATTTCTGATTTCTTTCTCGTATTTTATGAATGTACTATTGAATTATATACCCATTATCGTGTTGTACATATTTAAATTTTTGTATACCATAACAGTGTCAAAAATATATTGACCATAAACTGTTACAATTTTGAGATTTTTGAAATGTTCCCTACAAGATACATCTTGGAGAAGGTTCTTAATAATTCAAATTGCTTTCTTTTGCTGTTAAAGAATTTTGTCAAGGTTATCTTTCCTAGTGGATCCGTAAAGAGTAATTCGAAATGAAATATGAGAATGTATGTAAGAATGGTATATCAATTTGTGAGTCGATTCACTGCATAAACATGCCATTTTAGCGAATTTCCCCTATAGGGAAGAAGCTATTACCGTAGGTCTCATGGTGAGACTTAAGCCCGAGACCATGATAACTTTTTGTTTTGAGGTCCCCAGAAGCCAAAAACACTATTCGTTCAAATTTATATATATATATATATATATATATATATATATATATATATATGTCTGTGAATGCAATAACTTGAGTAAAAAATGACCGATTTCTATGAAATTTGCCTCAATTGTGTAAAGTGACATTTATGACTTTAAGTTTGAAAACCAGAAAAATCGGACCATGGGAAGGGGGGTTTATAGGGGTTTTAAATTTTCCAAAAATCAGTTTTTTGCATTTTTCACCCTAAAATTTTTAAAACAATTTTGGGTTTGACCATGTTATAAAGGTTAAAAAAAAAAATATATGGTATTTTGAATTATTAACCTAGGTTAAGTGGTTGCGGAAAAAATTCAAAAAACCTGCTCATAAAATCTCCCGTGTTAATCTTATGGGAAAAAGGTTTTTGGCTTTTCCTCAGTTAATTTAACTTTAATTTATATTATGATTTATTTGGACTTTACCTATCGCTTCTAGTGTTTAAAACTACACTACGTTTCGGGAGGTAAGGAAACTCCTCCCGTTATCAAGAGAACCCTACTTACATCTACATATCAAATTCTTACACCTAACTAACCTACTTTTTTTTTATTTTCAAAAATACAGTTAACTTTAATCTTAACATTTGCTTTTACGAATCACTTCAGCTCCACAAAACGATCATTTTCGTGTTTAAATTGTGATTCTACGTCCAACCGTTGCAGAGCTATTCAAAGTGCTAAACACAGTACGTTGTCCAATGTTATCCTTATGGAGAATAAATAAAATTTGATATCTTGATTATTCATGAATGTATATTGATGAAACTTGGTATGTGGCTTCATGTTGTACTGGTATATTGATATTTGCACAAAAAATAAATTTGTTGATTGTCCCCGTACAGCTAACCTGCATACTCAGCCCTAATGTTATTCTTATGGAGAATATGTAAAGTTTTATATCTCCCTTAATTTATGAACATAAATTAATAAAACTTGGTAATGTAGCTTCACCTGGTTCAGTTATATTGATAATTGCATAAAAACTCATTTTTTATCTTCCTCGTTGCAGCAAACCTGCGTACTCAGTTCTAATGTTATTCTTATAGAGAATAAATAAAATATTATAAATCACTTATTTATAAATGTATTTTTGTGAAACTTGGTAAGTGGCTTTATGTAGGAGTGAGAAACATATAAATGCATTGGAAATTCGTTGAGTACGCAGGTTTGCTGCAACGGGGGTATTTCTTAATGCATACAATCCAGTGTAGAATCCAATGCAATGCATACAATGCATACCAATGAGTCCAATGCATACAATGTAGAATTAATTGTTGATACAATTTTGCCTAAATGTTCATTCTAATTTAGGTTACTCTCGATCACCAGACATTTAGTGCTGTGAATAAGTTAAATAGGTTTAGAATCAATCAAAACCATGGGTTCTGTAGTGGTTTGTGACAGCTGATTTAAATGAAATGTAATTAGTTTTTTCAATGTTCAGCCCTAGACTGTGATTTTTGAAGAATTGGACAATACTTCCTGATTCTATGAATGATAAAATTTCAACTTGTTCTATTGTTTTATTTGAGATTTTAAGGTTTGTATCATCAGCGTATATACAAATATTACTTTTTCCAGTGTTTGATAATGATAAGGAGGTGTTTTTTAGGTAGCATATGAAAAGGAGTGGTCTTAATATTGAACCTTGTGGGACGCAAAATTTTACTGGTTTCAATTGTGAATCATAATTTGAAATCCTGTTATTGGAAAAATGAGTTAATTGGACGAACTGGTATCTATTTTCAAGGTATGAGCGAAACTAATCCAAAGAAGAGTTATTTATTCCGAGTGATTTTAATTTACTAAGAAGAGTTGTGTGAATTACACTGTCAAATGCTTTTGACAGATCCATCAAGATCCTTAGGCATGGGTCCCCTGCATGAATTGAGTCAATTATTGATTCTATAAAAGAAACACTTGCTGTAATAACTGATTTTCCACAACAGAAACCATGTTACACGCTACCGGTATCTACCAAATTTTTTTTCCATGAATTCTGTCAATTGACTATAAACTGTCTTTTCATAGATTTTAGAAATTGTTGGTAATAATGATAAAGGGCGATAGTTTGATGGATTTGTTGTAATTTTTTATATATTGGAATAATTTTAGCAATTTTCAATTTATCTGGAAATACACCAGGAACAAAAGATGAATTTACTAGATGACTTAATATGTAACTGATCTCACATTTAACTGTTTTAACAAAAATATAGGTACTTCATCATACCCACTCGAATACTTATTTTTTAAAAGAGCTGATTATTTCTTCTATTTCTTTCATTCCTATAACATTTCTTTCTCTCCTAATTTAAACATTTATTTCATCCACCAACAACCAGAGCTTAACGTAATATCATTATCTTCTGTAAAATTATTTAACATTAACATATCAGAATTATCTTTAATTAAACATACAAAAAATCATTAAATACATTTGATACTTCTACTGGGTCACAGTGATGCCTACCACCCTCAATTAAATTAATATTTTGTGTTTTTTTTGCGATGTTTGTTTCCCACTTCAGAATTTATTATGCTCCAGATAATGCATCCTTCAAGATAGGACTACCAAGTCAAGTTTGGAAGGATGTTTACAAATCAGAGTTCTGGCTAAAAAGAACGTTTGTAAATAAATGTTTGGTCAAGAAAAGATCTTTAAACTGGAAACAAAGGGAACAAACCGAGAAATCTCATATTTAGGTTTGAATACTAATAAGTGCAATAATTTTCATATTGACCTAACTAACACACTAGGGCCTAGGCCTAAAATAAAGCAATGCCTCAAACTCTTTTCTGTAAATACACAGGGTTTTAGTAATCAAGTAGAAGAAGTGGAACACATACTGAATGAGGGTGAAGTTGATATTGCATGTTTTTGTGAACACTAGTTAAGAGATGGTGAAGCTGAGTTTTATGTACCAAGTGGTTTCTCGTAGGCAGAAACTATTTATGGCTGAAACTATTGCCTTGAGTAATAGTTTCTGCCGTGATAAATGTATTGGGGGTGAGGGGGGGGGGGTGTGAGTGTTATAGTAGCACAAGATATCAAATTTAAAAAGGTTGATTTACACCAATTTTGCCATGAAATTGATTTTGAAGTCACTGCAATTGAACTTACTTATTTTAATATTGTTGTGGTGTCAATAATTAATTTCTTTATTAGCATGATACGTGTTGTTACAACTAAACAGGATTAACCCATTGGCGTAGACATACGAGCAGGTCTCGTTCCCTTACTTGTAATTTTATTAACGTGTGAATTGGAGTATAAAATTGGTGTTTTTAAATGGATTAATGGCATATTTTAATTAAAATATTGTTTTATTTCAGTTTAGAGAGTCGCATTGGCACACACACAGTAGACATAAGTAAAAATTAGCAAAATCAGTGTTGACCATGTGCAAGTCTCAAAGAATTAACCGATCCCGTCAACTTCCAAGCAAGCCTGCCACCGTTTATTTTACTTGGGCCCTCCCACCAACGTTGCCACAGACCGGTTAACTCATTGAGAGTTGCACAACTGGTCAGTTTTGGTCGTGTGCGGGAATCGAACCCACGAACATCGTATCGCCACCTGGCCAAGGTGTTTCCACGACGTAGCCAACTCAGCTAACACGACCAAAGGACTGGCGGCGATATTAAGTGTTTTCAGTCAGTACGCGCCCCTAGCGGATAGAACCGTAGACGCCCGCGGTCATTAGTTACATATTTTGCTACTTGAGTGCAGCACCAATCAATTCCCGTTATAGGCTACTACAAATAGAATAAAATTACTACCTCAATGGGTTAATAAAATACGATAAATAGATTCTCTGATTGGGCCTGATAATGACCGGAGTAACTGGTTGAAATCGATCGCCTTGTAGCATCTTTTGTGTATATTTTACCGTCTTGTATGTAAGTACAGTATAAGTGTAAATATACTTTATAGTGTTGTTAGACGTATTTTATTAATCCTGTTTGTTGTGGTGTCCTAATATAGATCACCACACAGTAGTGGACATGTTTTTGCAGTTAATGAAGGCCTTGTTGATGTTTCTAGTCAGGAGAGTAAAAAACTACAAATTAGTGATATGTGGTGACATAAACGCTGAATTTGATATTACTACTGTTAAGCCTAGTGTTTTTTGTGCCAATGGTAAACCTAACAGAGCCACTGCATGTTTGGATAATGTTTTAACTAACCTGCCTTCATCTGACTACAATATTTATGTTGTGAAGCCTGAATTGGGGAATCATGATGCCATATGTTCGGAATTTTTCAAGAACAATTTACTGGACAAATGCCAGTAGACAGTGTTTTGTTGGCTACAAATATAACCCCTGCAGAAATAAATACATTATATACCTTAGTACATTACACCAAATCATACACACAAAAAAACAACTCAAACAACAAACAAACAAACAAACCAATCGGCAAGCAATCTTTTAGCTGCAATCTGCAAGTAGGCAAACGACGCGGTATTCACCGTATTAACAAACAAACAAATTACATTATACCTTAGTAATGCCAGTTGGGAAACCTAAGCAATGACGGAAACATCAAAATGTTACTAAATACACTGAGGGAAATATTCCGCAAAGCTATCCAACAGGGGAAGAAGAAGAATGAACTCATCAAGATGTCCAGTAACAAATGCAAGACGGCTTGGTCGTTGATCAACCCAGCAGCTGGGAGGTCAACGCGGAAGAATGCGGCAGCATTATCTCCGGACGACTACTGTACATATTTCTCCGATGTGGTGGAAGATATTTGTAAAAAAGTTGAAGTTTCCAAAGAACAGTGCAAATCAGTTTGTCAAAAATAGTGTTAGGCCGAGGCCTGAAATTAATTTCAGATTCTGTGGTGTCTCTAATAATGAAGCCTTGAGGGTTGTTCAATCACTTAAGAATTCAGATACAAGAGATGTGTATGGTTTAACTAGCAATTTGACAAAATCTGCCGATTGAAACGGAATTCTAACCCTCAATCCAAGCACTATGCCCTAGCTGGGGGGACAGCACCTTGGACCGCTCAGCCAACGTGATAGGCTAGCAGTTGTATCAGGCCACAAGGTATTACAGGGTTCCCACTCAAGCTTAATAATCAAATTCTCGGGTTTATCACTGTTTTCAAGGTCTAAAAATTGTCAATTGCACAGTCGAAATATTAAAAAACATAAACTATACCGATCGCAAAACAACAACGCAGACGCGGCACAGCGGTCAAATACTAGTTAAAACTTGCCAACATTCCAATTACGATGTCACAGTACCATAAAACCATACCATACAAGTGAAACTTGAACAAATAAGAACTCTTTTTAGAGTTTCTTATTGTTTTATTGTCGTCGTGAGTCATGTCATCGGTCTATCGGTTATCGGTTGCTGGTGGTTTCTACTTTGCTCAGTGATGCCAATAATTTTGTCCCAAATTACCCTCGATCCTCGTCAAAATTACCCTCAAATACTCTCGAAATCTAAACTCCTGTATTTGAGTAAAGAGTGCTAATGAAATAAAGGAAATGTGATTGAAATTTGATAGGTTTGAGGGAGCCGCCTATAAATGTCACTGATGTATAATTAATGTTAAAGTTTAGAATAAAGAATGAAAATAGAAGTTGCACACGCCAGCCAGTTTTTTGTCTCAATTTTTTCATGCAAGATATAACGGGTTTTTCTCAGAATTTATTTTGCTGCTTAACAAATCACAGTATATAAATGACTAACAGCTGATGAAATTTTGTTTACAGCCATAAACACAAATTATAAAACAGCGAATGCTGTCTATCTTTCAGTCTATCAACTGCTAGGATTAGGTAGGCGGAGACAGATGACAATAATCCCCATTTTCTATTTTCGTTATTTATTGGTTGGTTGACGTTAAAACTTGCAGACATCATGGAAACTTAGCGGACTTTTTGTCGTTCCGGCACTCGTGACTCTTACACATTTTTAACATGAGACGATCACCCTACATATAATCCTTACTCATCTTCATTTCTGTCATCAAGTTCATGAGTGTAAAAACAGCAAGTGTAAATTAATTGGGGTTAATTTATTTCTCAATATATAAATTATATTACTTTAGTCTTGTACCAATGAATTAATGAATTTTAACTATAAGAAATTATTTTATCTATATTTTAACTTATTTTATGGCTTATATTTTATTATCTCCCATAAATGTTAAACCTGATACTAAACTCTCAATAAAGTCAATTATATGATTTTAATATTGAACTAAAACTTATACTAATGATCATATCCAGCTTTGGGGAACTGGACCAATTGCTATTAAAACAGCAAGTGTAAATTAATTGGGGTTAATTTATTTCTCAATATATAAATTATATTACTTTAGTCTTGTACCAATGAATTAATGAAAATCAGAGTAACGAAAATCGGAAGGGTCGATAAAGTAGAGAAATATAGTTATTTAATCATAAATAAACAACAATGATTGTAATAATAAGTACTAGCAAACCATATGTTTGTATCTTTAATCCCAGCTGTTCTGCTTCTTTTGTTTTGATTTGCTGTCCAATGTTATTTAAATGGGCCAAAACCATACTTTGAGGGCTTCCCAAGGGTTTCTGGTTCCACTCACTGACTTGAGACTCCCAAAAGGCACAACTAGACGTTAAGGGCTTTCAAACGACACGTAAATCATCAAAATCGACCCAGTAGTTTGGCCATAATCTTCTTCACAAAAATCGCCTTATTCTTTTAATAAATGATATAACGGAGTATAATATAAATTTGTATAATTATAAAGGCTTTAGTAAAATTACCCCTTTTTACCCTCGAAGTTCAAAAATATCACCGACAAGGGTAATCTCCCTCGAATTGGCAACGCTGACTACGCACCGTGTAAACGGAATGCGCGAGTTACTGACGTGACAGTTGTATAGTTGTACAGTAGTAGCTGTCTACTGTCGCTTGTTTACACCGGCTAATACAAAACAATAGGCAACTGACATACAATAAAGAAGACATATAAACGGTCATAAACTAGTGCCAGTCAGCAGTCAGTTGGCAGTGAAAAAAACGCCAGCAACTTAACTGTCTCCCGACGGCCCCGTGCACCGTGGAAACCAGAACCAGGCCTAAATCATCCGAACAGCTGCAATCTGCAAGTAGGAAAACGACGCGGTATTCACCGTATTAACAACGTACTAAATAATTCTGTTGTATATTTCCCTATCTGGAAACAAATGTGATATTTTCTGATAAGATATTATTTTATTGTTTTTCAAGTTTGATATATTTTTAAGGTTTGATATCAAAATTCACGGCTTATTCCTGTTTTTTTCACGGTATACGAAATTCACAGCCTATTCAAGCTTTCACGGTTTTCACAGTTGGGTGGGGACCCTGTATTAGGCTGTAAACGTAGTGCAAGTTAGTTCTGTTTGTGTCTACCAGGTTACACCACATGTCGGACACAGACTGCGGACAGAGCTTGCAACAGTATAATTGCTTATACTGTAATTAACAGTGTTTTTGGATGGCAAATTGGTGCTCAAATCGTTAAAATACAAGTAGCAAATGGGTTAAAACAGGTGAAACTGAATAATATGATTAAGCTGGTCAGCATGTCACTGTCAATAACACACACCGGTTTGCTTACCACATCAAAATCTAAATTGGTCCTTAAAAAAGTCCACTTTTTTTTTATTAACACTAGGACACTTTAAAAGACCATATAAACATCAACACATATTGCGTACACATTAAAAGACCATATAAATATCAACACATATTGCGGACACATTAAAAGACCATATAAACATCAACACATATTGCGGACACATTAAAAGACCATATAAATATCAACACATATTGCATACATAGGTAATAAATATATAAACAATAGGTACCTTATGTTTGTACGTGTTAAGAGCTTTTCTGGCCTTGGAGATCAAAATTTGAGGGTCAGTCTCTAGCTTGAAGGACACTACAAAGGCTTCAGGCACCCACTGAGATACAAGAGGGGCAAGCATTTTGGGCACCAAGTGTAGCTGAATAGTAGGCGCACCCTCGGCTGACTGTATCTTGTGTTCTGGCTGTTTAAAAATAAATCCAAGGCATTACCCTCACATTGCAATACTAACTTTACCCTAGAAGGGGAGTGATATTTGGCAATATCCTAGAGATCACAGTGGGTGCCACTGCACTGTCCCAGATACATAAAACCAGCAATCAATATTTAGTTGGTTCTAAGACTTAAATAAGCCCAGTCAATCGTTTTTTATTTCTTTTTGTGTCAGCATGACTTGTCGTGTGATTGATTATGCATCGTCAGTCAGTCAGTATTATATGCCTGTAATACTACTATTCAGGGTGTCCACAGACCGGAAATTCCAGGAAAATCGGGTAGCTATATGGGCATTTTTTTATACCGGGAAAATGCGGGGAATATCCGGGAATTTAGTTTAAAACGCCTTTTTCGGCCATTCTCGTTCATGCGGCTCGGTTGTTGTTTACAGCCAATAAAATAGGTTTTGGTCGTCATTTTCAGCCAAAAGAAACGTTGCCGATCTCCATTTTCGGGTCATTAAATGCAACGAAATTCCTATTTTTTATCCATCCGGCACGCGAAGCGCAAAAATTGGCATTCACTGGTGATAGAAAGAGGTCGAATCACCGATTGCATTCGTAAAAAAACGTTCCGGTTGTCTTTCGGGCCTAAAAAACGCGATCCGGCTTTATTTTTTGCTGGGAAAATGTGGTCAGATTGCCACATTTTTTATGATTAATCACGGTTAGATTGTGATTTTTGGCATATAATGTTGAGGCTTGGTTGTCATTTTCGGCTGATAATAAGATGTTACGGCAGTCGATTTCGGACTTTAACAGTTGTTTTTGGTGAATAAAATGCTGCGAAATTGCCTATTTTGTTTTATAAAATATGTTTTAGTCAGTAAATTTGTTCTGTAAAACACAGTTTGGTAGTCTTTTTCAGCCGGAAAATTGCGGCCCAAAAATTTTATTGCAGTCGATGTTCTTCCCCTACATATCGCAGTGTGGGTTTTTCGGTCAATAGCCTTTTTTGGATGCTAAAACGAGGTTACATTGCTATTTCCGTGGATAGTATGTGACTTGCTTGTCACTTCAGCCCAACAAAATGTGGTCTAGTCTATTATACCTAAGTATTCAGACATTTAGATGTTTTTGACCACCAAGTCGCGGCAAAATTTATATTTTTACCGATAAAACATGGGCAAATCTCTGATTTTTCCCGATAAAACACGTTTCAGTCATCGTTTTTGGTCTATAAAACACGACCCGGCTTTATTTATTGCCGAGAAAATGTGGTGCGATTGCCGTTTTTGTGCGAAATTTTTGGCATAAAATACGGTTCGCATGCAATTTTCAGCCGATAACAATTTTGCTATCGTAGTTTTTGGATAATGATAAACTGTAAAATTGCCAGTCAAATTACCGAATTTGGCTGAAAACACACGTCCGGACGTAAATTTGCCTATAAACACAGTTTGACCATTTTTAGGTTAATAATGCTAAGCCGATTGACGTTTTAGACAACTAAATGACAATATATTGCTATTTAAGTCCGATAATAAGTATCTCGTGTGTCTTTTACGGCCGATAAAATTTCTTTTGATGTTATATTGTTTCAGTAAAATCTTTGTTTTCGACAGTAAATACTTTGACACTCTCCCGCTGGCATGTTGGCCTTTAAAATGTGGTTTGGGTGTATTTTTTGGCCGATAAACTACGTTCACTTGTTGTTTTCAGTCTAAAAATTACACGACCATAAAAAAAGGTAAAATTGCCATTTTTAATCCGAAAAAGAAACAAGTCAAATTGATGATTTTGGCCAAAGAATTCAAAACACTCGTCTTTTTAGGCTGATAATACACATTTTGGTCAATAAAACACCTTCGGCTATTCGTTAAGGCCGATAAAATGATTGATCTAGAATTGTTAACAAATTTCCGAGGGAGGACTCTCGGACCCCACCCCCCTGGAGGATATTCCATACCCCCAAACCCTCGGCATTCCCCCCCCCCCAATGTGTCTCCCTGGATCCGCTCCTGTTTTGTGTCGACTAACTTAACTCCTATTATTTTGAGTTATATTTTTGTAATTTTAAGTTCTCAAAATGGGGAAAACTTATTTTTCATGGACTGAACAAGACTAATAACATGGGTAAGGTATACTGTGATTCCAATGAGTAATTTTCCCAAAAATCATATTACTACTAGTCTTAAGAATAAATACCCCCGTAGCAGCAAACCTGCGTACTCAGCGAATTTCCAATGCATATATATGTATCTTAATACCACATAAAGCCACATATCAAGTTTCATCAATATACATTCATAAATAAACGATTTATGACATTTTAATAATTCTCCATAAGAATAACATGGCGGCTGAGTATGCAGGTTTGCTGAAGCAAGGAACACAACAAAATGGGGTTTTATACAAATATCAATATAACTCATGTAGGTAAAGCCACGTACCAAATTTCATTAATTTATTTTCATAATGAAGGGAGATAACACGTTACTTATTCTCCATAAGAATAACATGGGGCGAAGTACGCAGGTTTGCTGCTACGGGAGCCTTTGGTAAAAAATTGTTTTTTTGAGCAAATATCAATGGTCCACAACCAGATGAAGCCGTATACCAAGTTTCGTTAGTATACGTTCATAAATAAGCGAGATATAAAATTTTTCTTTTCCTCCATAAGAATAACATTAGACAACGTACTGTGTTTAGCACTTTCGATATCTCGGTAACCAATTGACGTAGAGAAATGATCAAAATACCAAATTGTGTGTTTTTTTAAGCTGAATCCAATGGTAAAAACTAAAATTTGACTATCTCCCAAATTATATGTAAAAAATTCGAAAAACCCATTTTTGGGGTACAAAACCCCCCCAAAATACCCCTTCGGATAGAGCGATCTGGCTGGTTTTCGATCTTAAAGTCATAAATGTTGCTTTACATGTTTATACCAAATTTCATCAAAATCGGATAATTTTTACGAGAGTTATTGTGCTCACGGACACACATATATATATACAGTTTCGAACGAATGGTGTTTTTGGGGTCTGGGGACCTCAAAACGAAAAGTTATCATGGTCCCGGGCCTAGGTCTTACCATGCCGACTACGGTAATAGCTTCTTCCCTATAGGGGAAATTCGCTAAAAGAAAAAAACTAGCACGAAAAATCAGGGAAATCATTAATTAAATCATAAATTGTCAAAATTTTGACGACTTTGTATACACTCTAGCCATACTGAACTGCATTGAATTTGGTAACACCATGAACAGTCGATTTCAAGCTTTACAAAAACTTATGTCTCCAGAGGTTTTAATCTGTTGGAAAGAAAACATCTGCTCCAAGATTTGTTACCTCACTGTTGTTTTTTGCTGTTTATTTTGTTTACATTGTTGTCATTATTTATTGCTTTTTAGGTTATATTCAATTGAAAATGTCATTTATTATCATTAAAGTGCATTTATTATTGTTAAATAAAGTGTTTGAACAAGGTTATTAGTACAAATTTAAGTGATAAGTGGTAATGTGTGTCTCAGTTGATTTTAAAAGTATCTTTATGTAATTTAGGTTGGTGCCATGGTGATCATATTTTGGTTTCATCGTCATAGATATTTATCTTATGAATTTTAATAGTAATGATTATAATATATTCTTGTTCCTGATTAAAATTGAACAAACTTTTTTGTACATACCAATCTTGTTTTGTGTCTATCAACGACAAAGGCACTTTTTAATGTTCTTGATAAGGAGTGGGCCCAAACCCTGATCTCATTACTATATGAATTAAACATTTTCTTAGAAGGCATTATTATGGCAGCTGGATCCAGTTTTGAACTTTCCAAACATTTTCAAGATTTTTGCTAGGAATCAATCTGACAGCAAACTTCAGATTATAAAGCGGCCAACCTGACCACTTATACACTACCCAGCTAATCTTGCTTAAACAAATTATCCAGCAACATATTAGAAACTGAGCTCCATCTCAACGATTAACAATTTTGACCAGGCAACAATTAATTACAAATGAGCCACTTCTATTATCCACTGTTATCCACAACATAAAAATTAATCTTATTGGTCTTAATACAAAATGTCACCACAATCACGACTGCATTTCGTAAAGCTTCCTCAACAATAGCTCTCACACTCACATGGCTAAGGTCGCGTCGCCGACTATCGAGAATGCATCGTTAACGTCGCCGACCAACGGGAACGCATCGCTAACATCACCGACTATCTGGAACATATCGCTAGCGTCGCCGACCATGGGGAACGCATCGCTAACGTCGCCGACCATCGGGAACGCATCGCTAACGTCGCCGACCATCGGGAACACATCTCTAACGTCACCAACCATCGGGAACACATCGCTAACTTCGCCGATCATCGAGAACATTATGCTAACTTCGCCGATCATCGAGAACATATCGCTAACTTCGCCTACTATTCAGAACGCGTTACACAATCGCCAACGATCGCGACCTGAAATTCCCGGTTCGGCCGAAAATTCCCGCATAATCCACACATTTTTTCCCGGTTTCCAAAGTTCACGCATAATTCCCGGTTTTCCAGGTCAGTGGCAACCCTGAAGTAAAACCCTGCAAGAGTACTAATGTCACGTGACATTAAGAAAATTATAACAAGGCATTTAAGGTTAAATCTTGCAGATAAATAATTTTAAAGGACACTCAACTTTGCTCAGATCAAGGTAAACAGATTCTTTTATGCTAAATAAAACCCCTGTAATTTGGTTTAATTTGGTTGAGTGAGAACATGTTTTTCTATTGCTGGAAAATGGCTGCCGAAAGAGGTAAAATTGTTATTCAAAAACCTCTACATTCAATACCTGAGTTTATTAGGTTTTTCAGTTATTTTATCAAAATTATGCATATATTATTTTTAATTAAACTTTCACACTAAAACAGATACTTGTCTAATTTTTGAACTTCATTAATGTCTAATATTTTTTGACATTAAAATAATGTTTTATCATAACAAAGAATTTTACTTAAGATTGATTTAATTGTGCTTTGTAATAGTAAATTATTTCAAATCAAACTTGTTTGAAATAATACACATATAACAAAACACCAGATAAAATTGATTGTGTAAAATTCCTTAACTAATCCAGGTTTTCCAGTATTAGTGGGCTTTTATAGTATATAATAGTTGCTGCACTTCAAAACATTTCATTAAAGAAAACAAAAATATTACATACAATCTTGTAAGATGGTATGTAGAAATCGGAGACAGCAGCGGCTAGATACAAGAGGGCGTTGAACCTGTGACCGGCTAGATGATGGCAAGCCTCTCTTAGCAACCACAAGTAGTCTGAGAGAGAGGTGAAATCGATACACAACAACTGATCAGTCTCAATTGCTGCTTTGTAGCGGCGCAAAATAGGCAACATCTTGGGTGTGAACTCCGGCAACACTGCGAACAAATATGGAAAAGCCAAAGTGAGGATAACTCCACCCTTAACGCTGGTTTTAATGTCAAAAGTGCCCTGGGCACTCCAAACCAGGACATCCCCAACCCTCAGTTTTAGGCTCCCACGTTTATTGTGACTTCAAATCGCTTTGTTAGGAGGTATTTATAAAGTTGTATTATTTGCTCACAGACCCAAAACAATTATAGTCCAGTGTACATACAGAGCCACTGAAAACAAACTCTGGCATTTTTAATAATTGCTAATTAAATACTATAAAAGGTAGTTTAATGGATTTTGGTTTGAAAATGTGCAGAAAATTTCAAACCTTGCAGGTTTTTTTATACCTTGGCATTGGTTATCATGGAACCATTACATGACAGCCGTTTTGTGCCCAAATGTTGCATTACGGAACTATTCTGTGATGGTGACAGGGATTCAGCTGGGAAAAAAATTCTTTAGCAAAAATGCTACAAGCTCTTAAAGACTTGTAGCAAAAATATTTTCCTTTTCGCATTTTTACCGCGTGTCATTATATTATTTTTTGGTCTTAAGTTGTTTTTTACTTGTATTTGTTTTTAAGGTTAACATATAAATAATATATAATTCAGCAGTGTCTACATTTCTTGGTAAATTATCCATTTTAACCATTAAAGTCTGTAATGGAAATATACTAAACATTCTGGTAGAATAGGCCTAATATGGCACCAGAACAACTAAAACTCACACACCCCAAACATTACACACTCTGAAACATAACCTCAAAGCATATCGTGATCGCATTTTGCGCATCACCGATTTCGAGTTGTCTGTTCCGCTAAGGTACCTCTACACTTTCGCCCGATTGGTGCGATTTCGAGCGACTCGTGCTCATGTAATCGTCCACATTCTGCAGCGAGTCGAGACTAAGTACTCGTCTCCTTTGACTCGGTCACAAAAACCGCCAAGAATCGTTGCGATGGTGAGGGGAGCGCAGTCATCCCTTCGGTGGCGAACTAGCCCTCGACATTCTCGCATTCGCCGATTCGCTCGGCTACTACGGAGTGTGCGCCAAACCGAGTCACAGCGCATAACATCTGCTAGGGGGGTCTGTCACTACAACTGTCATATCAGTAACTCGCCCATTCCGTTTACATGGTACGCAGTTGAAATCGACAGCAACTGTTTACGTAAGGTAGGCTCGTTCCCTCTACCACTCGCTCAGAAACGATCGGTAAGTGACGTAGTACAACCAACGCAACGTTAAGCCTCTACATCCCAACAACTCTTCTAATCTTTTTTGGTTATGGATCGTGATCGCGGACTTTTAATACAATTTGTATGGTTAAAACCAGATTTTCTGCAATAAAATTATAAAATACTTTTCCTTGTAGCAAAAAAACGACAGCCTGCCAAAATATTGTCGCATTTTCGTGGTGCATGTCGCATTTTGTGACAAACGCGACCGCAGCTTAAACCTTGGATGATGACATCATGTTTCTATTAATTTTTGTCAGTGTGTTGTCTTTTGTTTACTTAACTAAATGTAAAAACCATTATTAAAGGTCTGAAGTACACATATAAGAAAAAGTAATGATAATTTTATAAAAAGTTGCGTAAATTATTACTAGATTACAAAACCGTTGTTTATTGTTGGCCTCGTTATAGAAAGATTATACAACTAATGCTACAGCTGTTATTATTTAAGTTAGACTTGGTTTACATTTCTTTGACTGTTTTCTTCTTTGCTCATCAATTATTATTCTGTGCCACTTTTTTGTAAACAGTACAGGTTATTTGTAAACAATCCAGTTGGTTTTATTTGCGAAACCAACAAAAAACTTTTTTCACTGTTCAAAGACTAACTTTCATGCTATCTCCCGAGTCAAATCATCAGATTATTAGAAGAATCGGATGTTTCATGATTGTAGTAATTCGTCCAGTGACTTTGGGCGCATTTTACTTTTGTCAAGAAAATCCTTCAACGAAGGTCTAGATATCCCTCCTTAAACTTCATCAAACAATAATTTTCTACCAACACATTCAATACTGAAAATTAGAATATATAACCTACAAATATGATGACAAAGCCTCAAAATGTGTACTTTAAGACTATTTAAATCCTGAAATAGGCTTTTTAACTAAATTTTCCATTCATTTTGAAAATTATATTTTTATACAAAGAATTATTTATATATTTCAGAGATCATAAAAATATAAAATTAATTGAAGTAGTCTTCGTAAAACTCTAGATTTTCAAACACATTCTTCATGCATGTTTCAGTTAAAAACACTCTTCAACGAAATTACACTAGTTGAGCTGGGGCTATGTCCTATACGTTAAAAACAAATTCATAAATTAAATCATCGTTTCACCTCCGTGATGCCGCAGATGTCCATAATATCTGTAATAAGTGGTTTAAATGACCTTTTGTCGTCCAGTTCCTATTAAGTAGTATTATGCGACCTAGGTTTCAGTGCATAGTTGCACTATCTTTAGGCTTCAGTTGAAATCAGTTCATAAGACGTCGTTAAATAAAAAAATTCTTCACAGCTATAAAATTTACACACAAAACACAAAAGTACTTGGCGAAGACGACAGACTAAAAACAAAACCGATGGTTTTTCTGGTGGAACAGACTAGTTAAACCTGGTGGAACCTGTAAACCGAGATTACAAGTTTGAGGATCTGCACTGCTAGCCTAGGCCTGTTAACTCCACAAGGATTATTTCTGCAGCACGCAGAGGGAAATGCTACAGTAATGGGTGAATAATCACTATACAGAAACAAACCAGAATATATCGCCAGCTAGCCTGACAACCAATAGTGTCATCCCATACTTTACCCGACTAATTTACCCAAATTAGAAATAAATCCGCCACATATACATTGGGTAAAGATTTACCATTGCGGCCAGGGATGGTTTTAGGAATTTTATTTTGGGTGGGCCCTGTTCCATATAATATTATAATAATTATGTTGTATAAACTTTCTCTTCAAATTCTAAAGCAAATTGTTTTGTTTAATTTTTTGGTAGTTTTTAAAAATCACTACTAGCCCTTAGAGCTGCTCTGAGATACTCTGCTATATGAGATCAGCAAGGTCCCAATTCTGACATTCCCAAAGAATGGTTATTCTGGGATTATCAAATCATAATGGTGCATTTTTACGCCACTTTATGAAATCAAAGTGATCCTTTTCTGCACTTAAAATGGTTTTTACGATATAAGAAATTAGGCGGGAGGAACACATCATTCGCGGCATACAGATAGCCAACCAGCTGTCTGAAAGTGTGGCCACTGTCACTGACCAGTACAGCCAACTCAGTCATGATCAACTGATATCTTACCAAATATCCCTTTGTTAAATCTTGGCAAAATAAGTCTTCTTTAATGAAAAACAATAGTAATAATGTAAAAAGTTAGGGTGGACTCGGGCCCAACGGGCCCACCCGCTAAAACCGCATCTGCATCTCGCATATTTCTATTTGCGTTAAATTCCTCATGCAACATATACTCTGTTCAGGGTGTTCTGTTTCATAAGTGAGTATTATTTATTTGATATTTTTTTGATTTGCAATTGTTAACTACAAACCCTTAAGGACAAATTTCCGTTAAGATTATGAGTTGCCAAAACCGTCAGCTGAGAACCCAAAATACCTCTGTAGCAGCAAACCTGCATACTCAACGAATTTCTAATGCATGTATATGTTTCTCACTACCACATAAAGCCACTCACCAAGTTTCATAAAAATACACGAATAAATAAGTGATATATAGCATTTTATTTATTCTCCATAAGAATAACATTGAAAGTTGAGTACACAGGTTTGCTGCAACAAGGAACACAAAGAATGTGTTTTTATACAATTATCAATATAACCAGTCGAAGCTGCATACCAAGTTTCATTAATTTATGTTCATAATCAAGGGAGACATTACATTTTACTTACTGTCCATAAGAATAACGTTAGGGCTGAGTATGCAGATTAGCTGCTAAGGGGAAAATCAAGAAAAAATAATTGTTGTGTGCAAATATTAGGCACACCTTAGGCTTCACCTATACCAGTACTAGGTGAAGCCACATGCCAAGTTTCATTAACATACATTCATAAATAATCGAGATATCACAATTTAATTATACTCCATAAGGATAACATTGGACATAACGTATTGTGTTTAGCACTTTGAATATCTCTGCAACGGTTGGACATAGAATCACAATTTAAACACTAAAACGATTGTTTGTAGAGCTGAACTGATTGGTACAAGCAAATTTGAGGTTTACATTAAAATGAACTGAGGACAAGCTAAACACCTTTTTCCCATAAGAATAACATGGGAGATTTTATGAGCACGTTTTTTGGATTTTCTCCGCAACCACTTAACCTAGGTTAGTGATTCAAAATACAATATTATTTGTTTTTTAAGCTCTATAAAATGGTCAAAACCAAAATTAAGTGTTTTAAAAATTTTAGGGAGAAAAATGCAAAAAACTGCTTTGGAAAATTGTAAACCCCCATAAACCCCCTTTTCCGATGGTCCGATTTTTCTGGTTTTCAAACTTAAAGTCATGAATGTCACTTTACACATTTGAGCCAAATTTAATCAAAGTCAGACGTTTTTTACTCAAGTTATCGTGTTAACGGACACATTTATATTTGTATATATACATGAATATAAATTTGAACGAATAGTGTTTTTGGCATCTAGGGATCTCAAAACAAAAAGTTAACATGGTCGCGAGCTTAACTCTTATCATGCCACCTACGGTAATAGCTTCTTCCCTATAGGGGAAATTCGCTAAAATGAATTTTTCCTTGGGCGTCGCAGACACTTAGCAGAAGGTCCGAACAAACCCATTGTTACAAGAGGAGAAGCAGTTTTCTTTTTGATAGAACCCTCAGCTGAAAAATTTTGTGTTTTAATTATATAGCTTGAGTACGTTAGTTGTATAGAACTGAAACTGCCAACGATTTAAATTTAACTACAAGAAAAGTTTAATATTTTCACCATTTACTTACACAGCATCATTTGGTAACTCTAAATATTAAACTAGTTTCAAATTATTTTTAATAAGTTCAACTTGGCTTATTTCAATTGGTGGGAGCGATGATGATGGTACAGTATCGGTGTGCTAGCCAATACTGAGTTCACACCTGATTTTAATTAATTTGATTTAGCGAATTTCCTCTATAGGGAAAAAGCTATTAACGTAGGTGGCATGGTAAGACTTAATAATAATAATAATAATAATAATAATAATGCTTTATTGTCATTAATCAATTGAAATAGACAACGTCACAGGAAATACAAGAGACATGCACATACCATTCTTCAATAACATACAATATCACATGCAAAATACAATATTACAATATCAGAATTCAAGCTAAATATAGCATGCCATACTAACTATGCAAATCTATAATTGTGATCAAGCCAAATTTATTCATGCTATATCTATATTCCAAATTAACGCATAATGCAAATCAAGCAATTTATTCACTTCAATATGCAAAAGCAAGTATAAGCATACGCAAGTATATGAGGATTTATGTAAGTATATGAAGTTTATGAGGATTTATGAGTATATGCAAGTATTTTGGTGGCAAGTTGCAAGTATAAGGTAGATTTTCGACAAGCTTATAAACAATATCAATAAATAGACACAGTATGGGAAAGCATTTAACATATATAAAAATAACAAACAACGTAAAAATAAAAAATTCTAACAGAGACATTACATTCCAAGTGATAATAATAAGTTAAAAACAAGCAAAATCATCACAGTTTAAAAACTCGTCAATTGAGTAAAACGCCTTGCTCAATAGCCACCTTGATAAACGTTTTTTAAATAAAATGGAATCTAAGCTACGGTAATCTACTGGAATTTTATTAAAAAACTTAATCTGTAAATACTTGTGGCTGTTAATAAATTTACTTAATCTAGCAGCTGGAGCATTTAAATCACAAGATCCTCTAGTATCGTAACTATGAACTGAATCACGAGTAACAAAGTTGTTAATATTTTCCTTGACAAAAATTAAATTTTGAAAAATGAATATGGAAGGCAGAGTCATAATTTCATAACTAATAAAAAAAGGTTTACTACTAGTTCTAACAGGAATATCAAACAAGATTCTTAAAGCCTTCTTTTGCCAGATAAAAACATGTCTAGCTCCACTACTATTACCCCACAAAAGGTTTGCGTATAAGAGATGGGTGTGAAAAAAACTATGGTAAGTAATAAGCAGCATATGAATGGAAATACATTTTTTGAGCCGTCTCAGTAAAAAACAAACTCTGGCCAATTTAGAAATAACATTGTATGTATGAGACTCCCAAGTAAGCTTGACATCAAGTGTGACTCCTAGCAGTTTAACGTGGTCACAAATCTTATTATTAGCACAGCCTAATTGCCTCAATGAAAAACAAATTCTTTCTGTTTTCTCATCATTAATAGATAAAAAATTACTACTAAACCAGGTTTTACCAAAATCAATCATATCAGTTATAACTTTTTCAGTCTCCTTAAAATCCTTACCCGAGTACAGAAAAGAGGTGTCGTCAGCGTATAACAATGTTTTACAAGGCATGGAGTTAGGAAGGTCATTAATAAAAATTATAAATAACAATGGTCCAAGAACGGACCCCTGCGGCACCCCAGCAAGGACTTCTCTGAATGAAGAAGCTTCGGAATCTAAAAGAACCATCTGCCTCCTTCCACAAAGGTAGGATCTAAAAAACTCTAATTCTTTATCTTTAATACCATAAAATTCCAATTTGTTCAGCAGAACATTGTGACAAACAGAATCAAAAGCCTTGCTGAGGTCCACAAGGGCCACGCTCAGGTACTCATTACACTCAAAACTGTCAAGAATATCAGACACTACAATCTCTACTGCTGAAGTTGTTGAACGGCCACTCCTAAATCCAAACTGGCTGTTACAAATAATATTATTGTCAGTTATGAATTCATTTAGCTGTAATTTGACACAAACTTCAATTATTTTAGAAAATATAGTTACTATTGATATCGGTCTATAGTTAGAGATACATGATCTATTACCTTTCTTGTACAGAGGTATCGTTTTTGACGGTTTTAAACAACGAGGAAAGTGAGATTGCAGGAAAACTAAGTTAATTAAAAATAACAAAGGTTGTAATATAAGAGGGGCCATTAACTTAACGATTTTGTTTGACAATCCATAAATATCTTCACTGCCGGAAGAACTTAAATTACTAATAATTTTCGTCAAGTCATAAACAGTTATTGGTTTCCAATGAAAACTGGAACATGGAGGATTAACATTATGAAGAAAAGATAAATAATTTACATTATGACAGCTGCTATTTGACTTTTCCATGACTTTTTTACCAATATCTATATAAAAATCATTAAACTCATCAGCCTTGATTGGTGAACTAGCATTTACACCCCTTAAAAATGAACCACTTTCAGCCCTGATCACTTTCCATGAAGCTGCACTTTTGTTTTGTGAATTAGAAATAAATTGTTCATTGTGTCTGATTTTTGCAGCCTTAATACTCGCTCTATATTCATTTTTACAAAGTATGTAGCTATCTATAAGGTGTTGATTGTTTTTATAGCTAGGTATTTTTAACAAGTCACTAATAAGCATCAACATATTTCTGTTCTTCCTAAGATTATCATCAAACCAACCATTTTTATTTTGCTTAACCTTATTATCTATTTTGATTTTCTTAGTAATTCTAGGACAACAAACATTATACAATGAAAGAACCACTCCCAAAAAGCACTCAAAAGCAAGATCAACATCCTCATTTACATAAATGAAATCCCAATTAACATTAGCCAGGCTTAACATAAATAAATTTAACCCATCTTCATTTAACTTTCTGAATGAAACTTCTCTCCAGAGTAGAGAGGATGTACATGCAAGAGTAAATTTAAAACACAAAATTGGGTGGTCAGAGATTCTTTCCTTCCATACAGGCCCAAGACCATGATAACTTTTTATTTTGAGGTCCCCAGATGCCAAAAACACCATTCGTTAAAATTGTTGTATATGTATATATATGTATATATATATATATATGTATTTTATATATGTGTCCCTAAGCACGATAACTCTTGTAAAAAAGGTCTGATCTTAATGAAATTTGGTACAAATGTGTAACGTACCAATTATTTGAATGAGTTTGAAAACCGGACGAATCGCACCGTCCGAAGGGGGTTTTTGGGGGGCGTTTTGTACCCCAAAATTTTTTTTGGGTTTTCACATATAATTTTTATTTTAATAAAATTTGTATTCTAAACATTGAATTCGGCTAAAAAAATTTGGTATTTTGATCATTGCTCTATGTCAATTGGTTACTGAGATATTGAAAGTGCTAAACACAGTACGTTGTCCAATGTTATTCTTATGGAGAAAAATAAAAATTGTATATCTCGCTTATTTAAGAACATAAACTGACAAAACTTGGTATATGGCTTATTCTGGGTTGTGGTTTATTGTTGTTTGCACAAAAAACCAAATTTTCGCATATGGTTCCCGAAGCAGCAAACCTACGAAATCAGTCCCCATGTTATTCTTATGGAGAGTATTTAGAATGTTATATATCGCTTATTTATAAATGTATGTGGATGGAACTTGGTATGTGACTTCACTTAGATGAGTTCTATTGATATTAGCACAAAAACCCATATTTTGTGTTCTTTTTTGCAGCAAACCTGCGTACTCATCCCCAATGTTATTCTTATAGAGAATAATTAATATTTTAAGTACCGGTATCGCTTGTTTGTGAATATTTCTTATGAATCCTGGTAAGTGGCTTCGTGTGTATATATTCATTGGAAATTCGCTGAGTATGCAGGTTTGCTGCGGCGGGGGTATTTTATTCATATCTGCACCGAATACATTTATTAGGAAGAACCATAGATCGACCCAGTATGCCAGACGTGAGTGATTCCGCTGACTAGGTTTGAGATGGCTTTCTCCCCATCATAAAGACAATTTTTTGTTTAGTTGTTGATAAAGTTGTCACATAATAAATAGGTGGTAGTACAAGTGTACAGCACTTGGTAGGGACTTTATTTACTCAGTAGGTACCTAGGCGTGCGCACGGTGGGTGCCGTGGGTGCTGCGGCACCCACGGTAGCTACAAACAGGGCTTGAGGGGGGCACCAAAATAGACGATTAAATAAATGTTTGGATGTTGGTATGTTAAAAAAATTATGTTTAATGTAAGAAATAAGTACAAAATAATATGTACGTTTTTGCTTAAATAGTAAGTAATACTGGGATTGGGACTTTTATTGTAAAACAGTTAGGTAGTATTTACAAATTCAATTAAAATCGACGTCCAATACATGAACTGACATCTGACTTTTCGCGTGACGATCGACAGATTCCTTGGAAACCAAGTGCCAGATGTAAGTACAATACTAATACCTAAAGACGGCCACACACTACCGGACTTTTTCCCGAACAAGACATCGGACTGAGCAGGACTTGGGGTAGAAGGGAGAAAATCCGGAAGTTAGTGGGGCCTCCGAACCATACACTAGCGAACATTACACCGAACCGAGCCCCAACACGAACACTGATTTGTTCGTGGCGAAGTTTGTGGTGCCTTTTGAAAGAAACTAGCCCCCAACCTAACACCGAACCGAACCTCGACGTGAACATTTTTGCGCGAACCACAACTTTCTTTCTCGGTCAGGCGTTCAACTGATGAATAACTAGCTGCTGCGGCTTACATCTACATCAGCCATGATCTTCGGAAGAAGAGGTAAGACGGTCGCTGGTAGGAAACCAAGCTTCTCCAACAAAGAGAAGAGATGGAAGTGTAACTTTGTTGGGACAACTGAAGTTTCAGCAAGTAAATGGACACTATAAGAACTTCACGAGGATGTCCCCTACAGATTTTGAGTTCTTGATCAATCTTATAGGAAGTGAGCGCGCTCAAGGAGGCACGAAACTGGTACCGGTAATGCAGTAATGTATCAAATTCCACAATATTGGCATCTTCTTGTAGCACTCTATGAGAATAAGCTGGTCATCTGAAGACCACTCTACGTTAGACTCCCAATAGGCACTCACTTCACTCAATAAACACTATTAACTGGACACGACATCACTGCCGGGTAACAAAAACCACTGTCTTTGGAGCCATCGAAGGAACTGACGCAGGCAAGCATTGGGCCGCAGCGGCCGGTGTTCACGGGGATGTTCGGGAGTCGCCATACACTACGGAACCCCGACTCGAACATTTCTTTGATGTGTCGCCAGAAAACCGACTCCAGGTGGTTCGCCCCGAACCATTTTTTGTTCGCCCAGAAGTTCGCCTCGGAGTCCACCTTACACTAGCGAACATTCACGCAACAGTTCGCGTCGGGGTTCGGTTCGGCGTAAGGTTCTCTTGGCGGGCTTACATCGAACAAGACTTCAGACCGAGCACCGAGCGCTCTCGAGGCGGTTTTTTGAGGAAGATCAAAGAAAGATCGGTCCGATGTCTTGTTTGGGGTTCGGTAGTGTGTGGTACCTCCATACGCTGCTCCGAGCGCCGTCCCGATCCCCTCGACTAGCGCTACGATGGTGAGGGTTGCAGTCTTGACTGTTGTCATTTTAGTTTCAGTTCACTAGTTTATGTAACGTAGTTTGCACGATGGAGTGGTTTGAGGAAAACACTTTGTTGTTTATTTCCGAGTACAAAAATCGGTAAGTTTTGTGGGACTTGTCCCATCCTCTTAACTACCACAATGAGAAAAGGAATGACGCTTGGAGAGAAGTGTGTGAAATCGTAGGGTGGTCACTGATATGGGTGAATGGGTAAATGGGTGAAGTGGGGGAAATCTACACACAAGTACACGGCCGACCTGCACAACGGCTACTAAAATCGTCCCCACCGTTTTTACCCCACTCGTCTGTCCGATCCGATGTCTTGTTCGGGGTCTTGATCGGGAAGAAGTTCGGAGTGAATTTAGCTACCTTCGTGCTCCCTGCTCCCTGTTCGAATCAATGTCTTGTTCGGGCAAAAGTCCAGTAGTGTGTGGCCTCCTTAAGTTGACCAGACGTCCCGTTTTCAACGGGACAGTCCCCTTTTCAATGGGACAGTCCCCTTTTCAATGGGACAGTCCCCTTTTTTGTGACTTGTCCCGTTGTCCCGACCAACCCTCTTGGGGCTTTAATTATTTTGCCTCCTCTATTTGGGTTCTGTCGTTCTTCCACCTTTTCCATACTAATTTAAAATATAGTAAATATTTGACAGCATTGAGTTTATCCCAAATTTCATGTTCCAAAGCAAGCATGCTCAGCAGTTTCCGGCGTTGCTCGTGCACGATCGGACTTTTCGGACAGCTCCAAACTCCGGCATCCCATCTCCAAACTCCGGCATCCCATCCGATGCGACCAGACAACGACGGCTTTCACGGAATGATTGGTTTCCATCGGCCGTTTTTGGAATTAATAAAAGAGAAACTAAATATTTTAGGAAATATTCCTTCTTCAGAAAAGTTGAAAAGTAAGCATAATAATAGCTAAACATAGACTGTGTTTATGTTTTTGTCTTACAACAAAACTTGTTGTCTTATCTTTTGTTAACAACATATGTAATATTTTATTACATTTGTGAAATAATTTGGTTTATTCCCAACATTGTCTTATTAGGCTATGTCATTGTCTTATCCATCGTCTTAATTTGAAAACTTAGTAAATAAAATACTACTACAGAAGAATAAGTTTGGCCATGATTTCTTTGATTACATCCCTTTGTTTACTCTGGCTTCCTAACCCCAAATCAAACTACTATAGGCTCATATCCAAGTACAAATTAAAAGTAACAGTTTTACTAGTGAAGTAGAATAAAATTGGTCATGATTTCTTTGATTATATCCTGTTGTTTTCTCTAGCTTTCCAACCCCAAAACAAACTACTGTATCCAAGTACAAATTAAAAGTAACAGTTTTAACAGTGAGTTTCAATAGCCACACAGCTTAACAAACTACTCCTAAAGTTCCTCAAAACAGACAAAACCCCACTATTTTGCTCCTCATTTTCCAAGATTTTTCACCAGACCCTCCTTCCCACACCCCCCAGTTCCATCCATCCCGTTTTCATAGAATCCAAATCTGGTCACCTTTTTACCAATACCACTCGCCGTCCTTTTATTCATTGTTAGGCGGAGATTTATAGGAAAATTAAATGTCATAATAGTTTAAATTTGGAGTATAAATATTAATAGTACTCTCATATCGCTGTTTATTTGAAGTGCAATGGGAAAAGTAAAACAATATAAATAATAATTTAATCGCTATGATCAGTTGGATATAGTACAACCAAGTATATTTTTCTGAGGATAGATCTATTCTGTGATGACATTATCTTATTGTATTTTAGCGATTTTAAAAAGTGCTTGGTACACTATTTCAGTTGATTGCTAATTGTTATATTGTTTTAAAAACCTTTAAGATACACTATTTTACCGAGAAATCGGAGTGACGTGCAACCGTCTGGCCTAAGCGTAATCTAATTTTTTTAGAAGGTAATAGAGTGGTTCACAACCTCTAAGTGCTTATGTACCACCTGAGGCTTTGTCAGTGTCTTGGCGAACCACCAGTTATATTAATGTATAGCCATAACTGCTGGTTTTCTGAGGGGAAAAATAAATTATACTTGCATTTCAAAATTTTGGAAATTGTAAGGATCTTATTATGTTTTATATATATATATATATATATGCTATGACACTAAGGTGATTTTTGTTAAGAGAACTCCTCCATTATTTCTGAACTGATTGTGACGCTTGAGATTGTAAAAATATTTTACCTGAATTGTAGTTTGCATACAAGTTTTTATTTTTAAATATTTCCATCCCAAAGGGCATGGACTGCCCTCAAAGTGGTTTTTTACCTATTAGATTAAAAGGGGAAATACTTTGACTTGAATTGCAGCTGTTAATGCAATTCTAGTGTTGAGCAAATATTCTCTTATTTCCGCCATCAAAATCACAACCAAAAACAAGAGGTCTTGTTTAATGTTATTTTTTTGGGGGTTTGTTTCTTTTTCTTTAATTCCTCACAATCACAATACACGCTACGAGCAAAATGTTTCTGTAACTGCTGTACAACTTACTAAGTCAATCTTAACAACCAACACTTTTTACACATCTAATGTCTTGTATAGAAATTTATGACGATTTCCCCATTTTAACTTAATTAATTCACCAACTATTTCAATGCTAAAAAAACGGATAAAAGAACTCTTAATTCAATTAGGTGTAGAGGGCGCCGATGCCATTATCGTGACCACCCAAGAACATCTGAAACTTTGATACTTTCACCCCCTCCTTCTACACTGCTGCCACCGTCAGTGAATGTAACGAGCCATCGTCCCTATCTCTCTTTCTTTCATCTATTCCCTTTTTGTTGTTCTTTTTTTCTTTCTTAAATTTGAAAGTTTTAAAATATGAAGGCTATACTTATTTTTTTAAAGTAACAACTCAGGCCTACGCACACGCTCCTGCCCATGTAAGCCTATTCCATTTATCTGGCATCTAGAGAACTATAAAAATTCATGTAATTTTGGTTTTTTATTACTTTTTTGATGGATTTATGCATGTTTGCCCCACTTTGCTTGGTGGGCTATTTATTATAGATTTAAAATATTTGCATGATATTATTGCCAGTGTACCGTTTGATGTTGTTTTGGAATAAACACATTTTTCATGCATTTATTTTGTATTATTATTTAAATTATTATTATTATTGTTATTATTGATAGTTGGAGAACACAATGATTAGTACAGGTTTTATGTTAGCAAATAACAGCACATTACACACACAACAACAAAGGAAAAGAGGGAAATAATTTATTATATTTATGGCATAAGCATTCCAGTTTTAAACGTATAATTTAATAAGAAAACATGCAGCAATAAACTGAACAATGGCAATTTCATAAAGGGTTATGTTGTTTTTGTTTCGGCCTGAGAATTGTGGATAGAGGAAGTAGAAAGAACATAATCCATAGAGTAAGTGCATCATAGGAAAAATAAAGCTTGACATAGGTCTAGGGTGTATATAGTGTGTCTAATATGTAGTTAAAAAATGTTGTTCCATATTAAGATTGCTGTTAGAGCATGTTATTAATGTATAGTTTGTACATAATGTTTGCATTTAAATATTTGTGAAAGACTTTAAAAATCGGTTTTTGTTGTTTAGGTAAGGTATTTATTTATTGTTGGTAAATTTGATTCTAACTAACTGATATAATGGTATATTGTAGCATGTATAATAGATATACTATTCCTAATGTAAATTCAATATTTTTGCAAAAAAAATGATTTAAAAATGGACGATCAAGATTTTGAATAACAAAAAATAATGTTTAAGATTAATGTAAACAAAACAATTGTAATATGCATGTAAACTACACTAAGTATTTTATCTCAAATAGCTTTAAGCTAGAGAGATACTCAAGCACTGCAGTTTAAAATTGAATGCACATGCGAGATGATAAAAAATTTTAAAATTATTACTATTATTATTGTTATTGTTGCTGTTGCTGTTGCTCCTGCTGGTTGCTGTTGCTCCTGCTCCTGCACTATCACAATCAATATCACTATCACTATCATTACAGTGGAACCTCCCATATCCGACCTTCCCATATCCGACTCCTCCCGATATCCGACCGTCCGTCTGTCTATTGTTTACTCGCACTCTCATGGTCCGTTTCCGTTCGCGAGCCTGTACAGACTTGAAAAAGTGACTCATCGATACTATGCTTTACTTTTGGGTAAAAAACTGTCAGTTTAGCCGTGGTTGTTGATGTGGAATGTCAGTTTGTGCGTTTATGTCAATATTGTTTTGTTCATTTTTTGTACCTGGGAACGGCATTTTACGCTCCTCCCGATATCCGACCTTTTGGCCGTTCCGACCACGGCCCGGTCCCGTCATGGTCGGATATGGGAGGTTCTACTGTACTATTATTACAGTGGAACCTCAATAACTCGAACCTCAATAAGTCAAATTTCTTGATAACTCGAATTTTTGTCATTCCCCTTGAACTTGCCTACCTAATTCTATGTTATTTCACTTCTATAAGTCGAAGGGTTAACAGGAAACACCTCGATAACTCAAATTTTTGCTGTTTTCTTAGCCTGTCGCCGCACCTCTATAAGACGAAGTTTTAGCTGTAGAACCTCTATAACTCGAATATGTACAATTGTCGTACCTCTGTAAGTCGAAGTACTGATTAGAGAACCTCTATAAGTCGAAGTTGTTCATTCACCAAACCTCCAGTGACTTTGCAGCCGGAAATTTCAACCCTCCCTCCCCACTAAATCTCTTTCCCGGGTGCTCCTAGTGTCTATAAAACAACTGACAAATTCATGTTGATGAGTAAAACGCATATCAAACACACTCGTCCTCACGCACGGGTTTCACCTATGTACAGATATCATTTCATAAGTAAGAAACAGTCTCATTGTTGTAAATTATATATATTTTTTAAATCAAATGGTTTTAATTAGATTTGTGTTCTGAGTCGTTAGTTAGTGTGAGTTCAGAAGTTCTGAAACATAGTTTTTAGGTTGTTTTTTAAGAAGTGTTTACAGTTTGGTAAAACGTATTGGCAAAACTCTACCCCATGAGGAGAAGTTCAAGACTATTTGAGGCTATTGACACAGGACATAAAACAGTGACATCGGAAAGCAGTTTGGAACACCCGTGAACACTGTCGACAAATTTAAAACAAAAAAGTGTCGTACTGCTTCACCCTATTCCAACAATGCTCTGCAATTTTAATTGTTATCATGTTTTTTTCACTTTTAGTTCTGCAAATTATTTTAATAGCCTACAGTACATTAATGTTCAGCTAAATGAAATTGACGCGTAGTTGGTCAAGAACTGAGTTCTGTAAGGGGGAGGGATTTGTTTGGGGCAGGTGATAAGAAGTGAGCAAAATAGTCTAGAAAATAAACAGGAAGTGGTCGAACGGGCAAAAAATCACCAAAATACCAAACTGTGAGTCATTATTTGTTTACTTTCCTCCTCTACAATATTTTCGTCCTCTACTACGTTAACCAAAGAAGCTTTACAATATATTTCCAGGCTTATTTTAGACATTTAAAATTGTTCAGATCTATTTTAATTTTAATAATAATTATTATACGGTATGATTATTTTTGATACATAGCTCGAACTTATGTAAGGATTATACCCTTCCATGATCCATCTATTGTGTTACCGTGACCCTCAATAAGTCGAAGTCTGTGGAAAATCACCTTGATAAGTCGAACCTCGATATTTCAAAATATTCGATAACTCGATTTTTTGCCGTTCCCCTGAGGTTCGAGTTATTGAGGTTCCACTGTATTATTATTACAATGATTAAAATTTAAAGATCGATTTTATATTTTTTAAATCGGCATACAACCAGAAATGCTTTGCATATCCCCAGTTGGGAACTACTGGCCTAGAAAGTCTCTCTGGCATGGCCATGGTAGCTCTAATTTCAAAATTTATAACAAATATTTACTGGAAAATTACCTGTTTTTTTTTTTTTTTGGGCATCTCCCTAGCCCAACGGTTAGCGTCTTGGAGGGGTTTGGACCGCTTTCCCTAAAAGCATTTGTGTACTCTATTCACAAAAATGCCGTTAGCGTTGAAATACAAAAAAAGAGGCAATAATTAACGCAGGAGAAAATTTTGACAAATATGAATGAGTTTATGGAATTATTAGTGAAATTCTTATGGAAAAGTGAACTATTAGCATGACCCGCATGGTGAAACTATATATATATATTAGAGATGTGCGAGTACTCGAAATTTCGAGTTCGAGCCGAGTTCGGCACTGAAACTCGAAAGTTTCAAGCGAGTTTACTCCCGCCAATTACCCGCGCTACCAAGGGTCGTCCGCGGCCGCGCGTCGTCGTCTGTAAATTCAAATTGAGTGTGAACGCATTTGAGGTGTTAAAGAGTTGTGATGTGGATTTTAGCGTTTTATT